>NW_026846588.1:12520256-12703202 GCF_025583915.1 Anolis sagrei ordinatus
TATATATATATATATATATATATATATATATATATATATATATATATATAAATATACACCTACATTGTGGAATTAATTCATATATATGGAAATATATATGTGTATATATATATATATATACACAGAGAGAGATATAATTCATATATATATATATCTTTTCTTTGCTTCTAATCTAACTTTTAATGCAAATATATAAACATACAATAATACATCAAATAAAAATACAATAAAAATAATAAAAGAACAATACAAAATAAACACAAGATACAATATAAAATCACAATAATTGATCAGGGTGTGCAGGGCCAATTACAAAGACTAATTTTTTTAAAAACTCTTGGTGAGATAAGTAGTGTAGTGTATCTCTCCGGTGAGTCATCTTCTTTAAACGACAATATGCAAACATATAGCAAAATAATACAATCTGTCTACTTAAGTTATAGAATGTCCTCGTCTTGCCATAAACAAGCAGTTTCTCTGGTATTCCAAACTGCTTCAGTCTTCAGTTTCAGCACGCTGTGCAACCGCTCCCAGCAACAGTTAAAGGTTTCTTCAGCTCAAAACGAGCCATCAGGCTAAGCTAAAAATGCAAAGTTCAAAACTTGCAAGCTTTAGTGCCTTGTTTTATGCAGGAAGTGATAACACACCCAATTAATTTGTGGCAGTTGTAACAGAAAAGGGTCTGATCTTCCCTGTTACTTAGAAAAAGCCTGTTGTAAACCCCTAGTAGCAACAGTCACGACCTCTGAGGATGCCTGTCATTTGTTGTTTATTCGTTCAGTCGCTTCGTGACCTCCTGGACAAGCCCACGCCAGAACTCCCTGTCGTCCGTCACCACCCCCAGATCCTTCAAGGTCAATCCAGTCACTTCAAGGATACCATCCATCCATCTTGCCCTTGGTCGGCCCCTCTTCCTTTTTCCTTCCATTTTCCCCAGCATCATTGTATTCTCTAAGCTTTCTTGTCTTCTCATGATGTGTCCAAAGTACTTCTTCTTGGCCTCTACTATTCTTCCCTCCAATGAGCAGTTGGGCTTTATTTCCTGAAGTATGGACTGGTTGGATCTTCTCGCTGTCCAAGGCACTCTCAGCACTTTCCTCCAACACCACAGCTCAAAAGCATCGATCTTCCTTCGCTCAGCCTTCCCTAAGATCCAGCTCTCACATCCATAGGTTACTATGGGGAATACCATGGCTTTAATGATGTGGATCTTCGTTGTCAGTGTGATGTCTCTACTCTTCACTATTTTATTGAGATTGGTCATTGCTCTCCTCCCAAGAAGGAAACGTCTTCTGATCTCCTGGCTGCAGTCTGCGTCTGCAGCAATCTTTGCACCTAGAAATACAAAGTCTGTCACTGCCTCCACATTTTCTCCCTCTATTTGCCAGTTAGCAATCATTCTTATTGCCATAATCTTGGTTTTTTTTGATGTTTAGCTGCAACCCAGCTTTTGCACTTTCTTCGTTCACTTTGATTAGAAGGCTCCTTAGTTCCTCCTCGCTTTTGGCCATCAAAGTGGTGTCATCTGCATATCTAAGGCTATTAATGTTTTTTTCCAGCTATTTTTACCCCAGCCTTGCATTCCTCAAGCCCCGCACATCAAGTTGAATAAGTTGGGTGAGAGTACACAACCCTGCCATACACCTTTCCCAATCTTGAACCAGTCTATTGTTCCATGGTCAGTTCTGACTGTTGCTACTTGGTCCTTATACAGAGAGGATGTTAGGCTTGCATCCAGCGGGAAGCCAGGGCCCCCGAAAAGTAGCCTTTAGGAAAATTCCCCTTATTAAGCAGTCTTTATTAGGCTTGAGCTTAAGTATAACAGTTCTTTATTAATGAACAAACAGGCTTAACAGTCTATTAGCTTTTTGCAATCTTGTTTATAGGAAACAGGCACTATCTTCAAAAACTTTGTTTAAAGGAAAATTCCCCCTGCTGTGAACCTAAACCTTATTGATGTGGATTCACTACCGGGCTGAACTACGTCTCAGCGCCGAGCAAACCTATCAAAAGGCTTGTAATCACTTAGCTGGAGATGAGCAGAGCTGTTATTCCCTCCAGAAGTCCTCAGGGCTGTGAAGCTGTTTCCCTGGAACCCTTTGGGAATCTGTAGAGGCTCTCAAGACTGTTCTCCCCCGGAAAGTCTTAAGGGACGAAGCCTTTGTACAGGAGGACGTCTGTATACATCCTCTGCATAGACTTCCTTTTTGAGACTAACTGAAAAATGGCCCCTTCCCTCCAAAAAAAAACCCAGAGAAGGGCGGGACCAGGGAACCTGTTATTGACAGGTGGCTTGTCCTATGAATGCAAATTATCACAGGAAGCCACCCTGCTGCAAAATACCAAGCCTGGGATTGCAAACCAACATTTAATTCAAAGAAATAAAATTGGATCTCCTGGAACACATGTTCCAAAACAATCTCCATACCACCAAGAACTCGCCACAGTTTATTATGACCCACACAGTCAAAGGCTTTAGAATAGTCAATAAAGCAGAAATAGATGTTTTTCTGAAACTCCATGCCTTTCTCCATCATCCAGCGGATATTGGCAACTGGGTCATAGATGTGGCCAAAACGTCAGGAGAGAATATTTCTGGAACATGGCCATACAGCCCGGAAAACTGACAGCAACCTATTTATAAAAAACACAAATCCACTAAAAGTTGTGGTACATAAATGACAAAGGTCAATATTGCCTAACAGTTTGTATATTACAATATTCAACAAACAACAAATTTATATGCTATAGGCATAACACAGTGTATAATGAACAACAAGCAGTTGTTTACAAAGATTACACATACATAACATAAAGAGTCTTTTGGTGTAAAGACAACTTGTCTTCAGGGCATAAGATCCCTTGTTTTAGAGTAAGCGTAATGTAAAGAGTCTTTCTTGGTGTAAAACCAACTTCTCTTCAGGGCACCAAAAGAGTGAACCACTGACCGCATAGGGAAGCTGATGAGGAAACACAACATACAAATTATCTACAGACCCACCAAGAAAATCCAACAAATGCTACGTTCAGCAAAGGACAAGAGGGATCCTCTCACCTCTGCAGGAGTCTACCATATACCATGCAGCTGTGGACAAGTCTACATAGGGACCACCAAACGCAGCGCCCAGACATGCATCAAGGAACATGGAAAGGCACTGCAGACTACTTCAGCCAGAGAAGTCAGCCATAGCAGAGCACCTGATGAACCAACCTGGACACAGCATATTATTTGAGAACACAGAAATGCTGGACCACTCTCACAACCACCATGTCAGACTACACAGAGAAGCCATTGGAATCCACAAGCATGTGGACAATTTCAACAGAAAGGAAGAGACCATGAAAATGAACAAAATCTGGCTACCAGTATTAAAAAACTCTAAAATTACAACAGCAAAACAACAGAGAGGAAACAACCAGGCACATCTTAACACCTCCCACAAGAGATTTTCCCAGGCTCAGGCAGGCCTTCAAATGCTAATGAAGGTGGTCAGCAGAAACATTCACACCTAGCTCCAGCAGAAAAGAGCTTCTTGCCCCACCCCAGCCATTCCACATATATATAAACCCATTTTCCTACTTCCAACAGACCTCACTACCTCTGAGGATGCTTGCCATAGATGCAGGCGAAACGTCAGGAGAAATGCCTCTAGAACATGGCTCTATAGCCCGAAAAAAACCCACAAGAACCTATATAAATTTGTTGTTTGTTGAATATTGTAATATACAAACTGTTAGGCAATAGTGACCTTTGTCATTTATGTACCACAACTTTTAGTGGATTTGTGTTTTTTGTATTGGTGGGAATCCATTGTCTTCTTGAGCAACCTATTTATGCAATGTTCCGGCCCAAGCTACCTATCTGACCGCATCTCTGCCTATGAACCCACCAGGAGTTTGAGATCTTCCGGGGAGACCCTGCTCTCGATCCTGCCTGCTTCTCAAGCTCGGCTGGCGGGGACGAGAGATAGGGCCTTCTCGGTGGTGGCTCCTCGGCTGTGGAACGCCCTTCCGACGGACATTAGACTAGCACCATCTCTAATGGTATTCCGCAAAAAGGTGAAGACCTGGATGTTTGTGCAGGCGTTTGAGTAATTTAGTGCAATCTGGTAATGGAACATAGGAATGGAACAATGGACGCCGAACCTGGACTACGCTTGGATGATGAGAAGATTGGGTACGGTTGTTTTTTGTAATAATTGTGCATTGTAATTGCTTATTGGTAATTTATGGATAATGTGTTAAGTCAATTGTTATATGTTGTATGGAACCACTGCTGTTTCTACTGTTTTTACTGTTTGTGAACCGCCGTGAGTCGCCTTCGGGCTTGAGATACAGCGGTATATAAGCAAAGTAAATAAATAAATAAATAATGTTTTTGACACGAAATAAATAAGTAGAGATGTGCCCCAGGTTAGCAAAGGATGTTGTGGGCGTGCCTTTGAGAAATGAGGCGCGCTCTGATTGGCTGGAGCCAGCGTTCGATTCCCAGGACCAGCCAGGTTAGCTCAGGATGCTCTAAAGCGGCAGCGCGCTCTGATTGGCTGCAGCTTGCTTCCCTTCCCTAAACATTCTGAGCCAAGGATGCTTGTGGGCGTGTCCCCGAGGAGCGAGATGCGCTCCGATTGGCCGGAGGCAGCCAGGTTAAGGGCGGGAGGAAAGGTAGGCTGGGCAGTTGGGGATGAGCTGCAGGCATTGGCGGCTGTCCCTCCTCGCCCCGCCCTGCCTCTCCTTCCAAGACAGGAGGGATTGGAAGGGAAAGGGTGCTTCTGAGCATGTGCAGAGGGCCTGGCATTGCAGGGATCACCAGCCTATTTTTGGAGAGGAAGCCACACAGGGTTGCATGGATGAGCCTCGGAAGAAGAAGCTGACCAACTACACCATTGGTCTCCTCTTTCTCTGCGGAGGGATCGAATATGGTAATCCTGATTAATTAATTCTCAATCAATGTTAATTAATGCCTGCTGCTGGGGGTCAGTTGAGGTTTGGAGACAGGCAGCAGGTCCTACTTACAGGAGGGGCCCTCCCTACTTTGACACAGGCTACATAGAGTGTGTCTACACTGTTGAATTAATGCGGTTTGATACCACTTTAACAGCCATGGCTTGGGGGTGGAGGTGGGGGGTGGGAGCTTTAACAAGGTATTTTTTATTATATTATATTTTGTTGTTTTACCCTTTCCCCTTGTACAATAAACTGCAGAAACTACATTTGAAATATCACTCTCACACTAGAGAATGAATCCACTTTAAAGCCATGTTCTAGAGGCATTTTCTCCTGACGTTTCGCCTGCATCTATGGCAACCATCCTCAGAGGTAGTGAGGTCTGTTGGAACTAGGAAAATGGGTTTATATATCTGTGCAATGACCAGGGTGGGACAAAGGACTCTTGTCTGCTGGAGCTTGGTGTGAATGTTTCAACTGACCACCTTGATTAGCATATAATGATCTGACAGAGCCTGGAGCAAACTTTTGTTGAGAGGTGATTAGATGTCCTTCTTTGTATATCACTCTCACACTAGAGAATGAATCCACTTTAAAGCCATGTTCTAAAGGCATTTTCTCCTGACGTTTCGCCTGCATCTATGGCAAGCATCCTCAGAGGTAGTGAGGTCTGCTGGAACTAGGAAAAAAGGTTTATATATCTGTGGAATGACCAGGGTGGGACGAAGGACTCTTGTCTGCTGGAGGTAGGTGTGAATGTTTCAACTGACCACCTTGATTAGCATATAATGATCTGACAGAGCCTGGGGCAAACTTTTGTTGAGAGGTGATTAGATGTCCTTGTTTGTTTCCTCTCTGTTGTTTTGCTGTTCTAATTTTAGAGTTTTTTTTCATACTGGTAGCCAGATTTTGTTCATTTTCATGGTTTCCTCCTTTCTGTTGAAATTGTCCACATGCTTGTGTATTTCAATGGCTTCTCTGTGTAGTCTGACATGGTGGTTGTTGGAGCGATCCAGAATTTCTGTGTTCTCAAATAATATGCTGTGTTGGTTCATCAGGTGCTCTGCTCACCTCTCAACAAACACCCATATCTACACATATACACAAATATATACACACACAAAACACATATATACAGACAGCCACAGCAAAGCGTGGCAGGGGATGGCTTCTTCTTGTTCATTCGTTCAGTCGTCTCCGACTCTTCGTGACCTCATGGACCAGCCTACGCCAGAGCTCCCTGTCGGGCGTTACCACCCCCAGCTCCCTCAAGGTCAGTCCAGTCACTTCAAGGATGCCATCCATCCATCTTGCCCTTGGTCGGCCCCTCTTCCTTTTGCCTTCCACTTTCCCCAGCATAATTGTCTTCTCTAGGCTTTGCTTTCTCCTCATGATGTGGCCAAAGTACTTCAACTTTGTCTCTAGTATCCTTCCCTCCAGTGAGCAGTCGGGCTTTATTTCCTGGAGGATGGACTGGTTGGATCTTCTCGCAGTCCAAGGCACTCTCAGAACTTTCCTCCAACACCACAGCTCAAAAGCATCTCTCTTCCTTCGCTCTGCCTTCCCTAAGGTCCAGCTCTCACATCCGTAGGTTACTACAGGGAATAACATGGCTTTGACTATGCGGATCTTTGTTGCCAGTCTGATGTCTCTACTCTTCACTATTTTATCGAGACTGGACATTGCTCTCCTCCCAGAAGGAAGCGTCTTCTGATTTCCTGGCCACAGTCTGCATCTGCAGTCATCTTTGCACCTAGAAATACAAAGTCTGTCACGGCCTCCACGGTTTCTCCCTCTATTTTCCAGTTGTCAATCCAGTTGTTGCCATAATCTTGGTTTTTTTATGGCTAGTCTATATAAATAAAAATGTAATGTTCGTTTGTGGGATTAACATAACTCAAAAACTCAAAGACCAAATTTAGACGCAATACACCTATCAGGCCAACAAGTGACCATCACTCATAAAAACACAATGGAAGAGACTTTTTTAAAAAAACCCATTACAATGCATGTGGACACACAAAACACATCTACACAGATTGGGCCACAGAAACGCGTGGCAGGGGACTGCTACAATAGCTACAACTTATAGTATAGTACAATATATTATATAATACTAATAGTGTAATCTACTGGTAGTGTATTATATATACTGTGATATAATAATATAGTACAATATAGTCATATATAATAATATACTAATGGTATATATAATAATATACTAATGGTATATTATTGCATGTAATATTACTAATAGTGCAGTATAACGGTATAGTAAAATATATTTATTTATTTATCGCTTTAGAAGCAAACCAAAGGTACAGTTGTAATTGTATTTAAAAAACACAAAATTTTAAAACTTGGCATTATACTAAATGTCCTTTGACCAATAGCTGGCCACTTGGAGTGCCTCTGGTGTTGCTATAAGAAAGTCCTCCATTGTGCATGTGGCAGGGCTCAGGCTGCAGTGCAGCAGGTGGTCTGTAGTTTGCTCTTTTCCACACTCGCATGTTGTGGACTCCACTTTGTGGCCCCATTTCTTAAGATTGGCTCTGCATCTCGTGGTGCCAGAGCAGAGTCTGTTCAGCACCTTCCAAGTCGCCCAGTTTTCTGTGTGCCCAGGGGGGAGTCTCTCATCTGGTATCACCCACAGATTGAGGTTCTGGGTTTGAGTCTGCCACTTTTGGACTCTCGCTTTCTGAGGTGTTCCTGCGAGTATCTCTTAGAAAATTATTTATTGATTTAAGGCATTGGCGTGCTGGCTGATATCTGAACAGAGGATGGGCCGAATATGTCACTGCCTTGGTCCTTGCATTATTGGATGCTACTTCTTGATGGATGTCAAGTGGTGCAATAACGGCTAAACAGTGTAATTTCTCCAGTGGTGTGGGGTGTAGACATCCTGTGATAATGCGGCATGCCTCATTAAGAGGCACATCCACTGTTTTAGCATGGTGGACATGTGTACTTAGCAGCAGAGTAGCAAAGCGCAAGGGCAGATGTCTTCACTGTGTCTGGTCATGATCCCCAGGTTGTGCCAGTCAGCTTTCATATGATATTATATTTAGCACCAACGTTTTGCTTGATGTTCAGGCAGTGCTTCTTGTAGGTCAGAGCACAGTCCAGGGTAACTCCCAGGTATTTGGGTGTGCTGCAATGCTCCAGTGGGATTCCTTCCCAGGTGATCCTCAGAGCTCGAGATGTTTGTCTGTTCTTAAGATGGAAACCAGAACCAATCAGAAGGGACTTCCATAGCAATATATAATACTAATATTGTGCTATGCTTATACTACAATATATTGTATATACATATAACACTGATAAATATAATGTAATACAATATAATACTAATAATATATATAATGATATCCTGTTTTATTAATGTATATTTGTGTATTTGAAGTTGCAATGTTTTTGATTGTGAGCCACTTTGTGTCTCCGTATGGAGAGAGAAAGCAGGATATAAATAAATAAATAGAATTTGTGCACACCCTATTAATTTGCCAACCACCCTTTCCTTTTGCACATCATAAACTCCTGGTATCCTTGCATGTAATACATTTCTATTGGTTATTATGATTTGAAGATTTAACATTCTCTTAATTTCTCCTTCAGTCGGTCTCCAGTACGCCTGTATTCTATCACATTCCCATATCATGGGATTAAACATACCTCTTTGTTTACAATCATGCCAATACCTGTCCAAGACCCCCAAAACTATTGTTAATGTTTTTCCTTCCCACTTCTTGAATTGTTTTTCTGTATTACTTTAGATATTTTCTTATAATTTCCCTTAGCTACACTCTGGGTTTTTATATAGCCATATTCCTAAGTATTTTAGTTTCTTTAATCCTAATCTCAGTCCTGAGATTTTCCTAATTTCCAATTGTTCCCATGACGGGGTATTTAGCTTTAACAAGGTCTTGAACCCTGGCAGTTAACATGTCAAAACTGCATTAATTCTACAGTGTAGATGCCCCTACTGCTTTTGAAAGGTGCGTAGTAGTAGTAGTAGTAGTAGTAATAATAATAATAGTGTTAAAAACAAAATATGGATTGTCGATATTGCAATCCCAGGTGACAGCAGGATTGAAGAGAAACAACTGGAAAAGCTAACACGATATGACAGTGGTTCTCAACCTTCCTAATGCCGCGACCCCTTAATACAGTCCCTCATGTTGTGGTGACCCCCAACCATAAAATTATTTTGGTTGCTACTTCATAACAGTCATTTTACTACTGTTATAAATCATAATGTAAATATCAGATATGCAGGATGTATTTTCATTCACTGGGCCAAACTGGGCACAAATACCCAATGCAACCACATGTAAATGCTAGTGGGGTTGGGGGAGGACTGATTTTGTAATTTGGGAGTTGTAGTTGCTGGGATTTATAGTTCACCTATAATCAAAGAGCATTCTGAACTGCACCAGCAATGGATTTGAACCTAATTTGCCACACAGAACTCCCATGACCAACGGAAAACACTGGAAGGGTTTGGTGGGTATTGACCTTGAGTTTGGGAGTTGTAGTTCACCTATATCCAGAGAGCACTGTGGACTCACGCAATGGTGGATCTGGACCAAACTTGGCACGAATACTCAATATGCGCAAATGTGAACACTGGTGGAGCCTGGGGAAAATAGACCTTGACTTTTGGGAGTTGTAGTTGCTGGGATTTATAGTTCATTACAATCAAAGAACATTCTGAACTCCACCAACGATAGAATTGGCTCAAACTTCCCACATGGAATCCCCATGACCATCAGAAAATACTGTGTTTTCTGATGGTCTTTGGCGACCCCTCTGACACCCCTCGCGACCCCCTCAGGGGTCCCGACCCCCAGGTTGAGAAACACTGCAATATGAGGATTTAAAGATCGAACTGCAAAGACTCTGGCACAAGCCAGTCAAGGTGGTCCCAGTGGTGATTGGCACACTGGGTGCAGTGCCTAAAGACCTTGGCCTGCACTTAAACACAATCGGCACTGACAAAATTACCATCTGCCAGCTGCAGAAGGCCACCTTACTGGGATCTGCATGCATTATTCGCCGATACATCACACAGTCCTAGACACTTGGGAAGTGTCCGACGTGTGATCCAATACAACAGCCAGCAGAGTGATCTTGTTTGCTGTGGACTCATCTTTTTTGTTCCAAATAATAATAATAACTTGTTATACTTCTTCCCCCTGCACCATCTCCCTGAAGGAACTCAGGGTGGCTTACATATGGGACAAAATGCCCACAGACACGAATACATCTTGTTGTCACTGATCTCAGTTTTCAGAATATTCCTCATGCTGCTATACTAAAACATCCAGATCCTGCTACACCCTGCCTTGATTCATGTTGAATTCTTACCATATTTCATTGGTTCCAAAAGGCTGACTCTAGGAGTAAAATTAGACTTCTTATCACAACCCAATGTGGTTTTCCTGTGCAGAGAGGCCTGCTAATTCCCCTCTAGACAAGTGATCGTTGATGGAATCCCATCACTTTTATCTACCAGAGCAGGAGAGAGAATTGGGTGAGGGATCACAATTCCCATCAGAACCTTGCTGGTTCATTGAAGGAGATGTGGTCTTGAAGAGAGGTTGAACCCAAAGCGTATAGGGCTTTATATGTAACTAGCTGTCCCCTGCCACACATTGCTGTGACCCACATGGGGGTTCTGTGTGGGAGGTTTGGCCCAATTCTATTGTTGATGGGGTTCAGAATGCTCTGATTGTAAGTGAACTATAAATCCCAGCAACTACAACTCCCAAATGTCAAGATCCTATTTTCCCCAAACTCCACCAGTGTTCACATTTGGGCATATTGAGTCTTTGTGCAGAGTTTGGTCCAGATCCATCATTGTTTGAGTCCACAGTGATCTCTGGGTGTAGGCGAACTACAACTCCAAAACTAAAGGACACTACCCACCAAACCCTTCTAGTGTTTTCTGTTGGTCATGGGAGTTGTGTGTGCCAAGTTTGGTTCAATTCCATTGTTGGTGGGGTTCAGAATGCTCTGTGATGGTAGGTGAACTACAAATCCCAGCAACTACAACTCCCAAATCTCAAGATTCTATTTTCCCCAAACTCCACCAGTGTTCACATTTGGGCATATCGAGTCTTCGTGCAGAGTTTGGTCCAGACCCATTATTGTTTGAGTGCACAGTGCTCTCTGGATGTAGGTGAACTACAACTCTAAAACCAAAGGACACTGCCCACCAAACCCTTCCAGTATTTTCTGTTGGTCATGGGAGTTCTGTGTGCCAAGTTTGGTTCAATTCCATCGTTGGTGGGGTTCAGAATGCTCTGTGATTGTAGGTGAACTATAAATCCCAGCAACTATAACTCCCAAATGACAAAATCTTTTTTTTGAGTGCAGGACATAGATTGCCTTGAATGGTGTCTTGTGTCCAAATTTGGTGTCAATTCGCCCACCGGTTTTTGAGTTCTGTGACTACCACAAACGAACATTACATTTTTATTTATATAGATGGTAAACTGTAAGGGATGAGGAAAGTATGATCAACAAAACACCCTCCTTTCATCACTACTCCCATAAAAATTTGTTTCAAATTGACTACAGGACGCTGAAATCAGTTGTATCCCTCCATGGTCCCTATGCATGCTTCCAGGGGTTGGATCTGATAGCAAAAAAGTATATTATTTGAAGAAAAATTATTCACTGTAAAATTAGTTCTCCACAGTTACCTGACAATTGCGTATCCATTCTGGGGAAGCCTACATTTCTAATCCACCTGGACATCACGTCCCATCACCTCTTGCCTTTGCTATCCCTTCTGGGACTGATGGGAGCTGCAGTATATCTCATTTCATTAATACATAATGGCACACTTCCCATCCTTCCTACCTTGTTTGTTAAACAAAACAGTACACACATTATTGGAGATCCGGGAGCCGTGCCTGTTGTTGGCCCAGGTTGTGTGCACACTCTTACACTGACAAATTAAGTATCTCAGCGTAACTTGCAAAACTTTTCGCCTTTAAAAAGCAACCATCTTCCCCTAACCATTCCTCATTGGCAGCATTTGCAAAACACTGAACTTAGTTTGCATTTGAATTTTCTTAATTCAGAATACTCCTATACAATCTGCATCCCTGTCAGGTCCATGTTTCCTTGCCTAGAGAGGAGGTAGCATGATGTTTGCACAGGAAAAGCACATAGCAATTGCAAAACTGGTTGTGCCATCAATTATACTAATAGCATCACTAAGTGGGAGTGAACATCATTTGTGAGACACCAAAATACCCATCTTACTTAATTAGACGATCCCTCGTTGGACGAGTAGGATGGTCTCCCATGATCAGTATTATTCTGGATCCGTAGGTGGCTGTGGAGCCCTATTCTTGACATGCATCTTCTCCCACAGTGAGGGCATTGGTTTCCAGGTGGAAGGCGGTCTCGGTCGGGGTTGGCTTGACATGCCTTCCTCTTGGCACATTTCTCTCTTTCACCCTCCATTCGTGCCTCTTCAAATTCTGCAGCATTGCTGGTCACAGCTGACCTCCAGCTGGAGCTCAAGGGCCAGGGCTTCCCAGTTCTCAATGTCTATGCCAGAGTTTTAAGGTTGGCTTTGAGCCCATCTTTAAATCTCTTTTCCTGCCCACCAACATTCCATTTTCCGTTCTTGAGTTCGAAGTAGAGCAACTGCTTTGGGAGACGGTGGTCGGGCATCCGGACAACGTGGCCGGTCCAGCGGAGTTGATGGCGGAGGACCATCGCTTCAATGCTGGTGGTCTTTGCTTCTTCCAGCACGCTGACATTTGTCTGCCTGTCTTGCCAAGAGATTTGCAGATTTTTCAGAGACAGCGATAATGAATCATAGAATCAAAGAGTTGGAAGAGACCTCATGGGCCATCCAGTCCAACCCCCTGCCAAGAAGCAGGAATATTGCATTCAAATCACCCCCGACAAATGGCCATCCAGCCTCTGCTTAAAAGCTTCCAAAGAAGGAGCCTCCACCACACTCCGGGGCAGAGAGTTCCACTGCTGAACGGCTCTCACAGTCAGGAAGTTCTTCCTCATGTTCAGATGGACTCTCCTCTCTTGTAGTTTGAAGCCATTGTTCTGCGTCCTAGTCTCCAGGAAGCAGAAAACAAGCTTGCTCCCTCCTCCCTGTGGCTTCCTCTCACATATTTATACATGGCTATCATATCTCCTCTCAGCCTTCTCTTCTTCAGGCTAAACATGCCCAGCTCCTTAAGCCGCTCCTCATAGGGCTTGTTCTCCAGACCCTTGATCATTTTAGTCGCCCTCCTCTGGACACATTCCAGCTTGTCAATATCTCTCTTGAATTTTGGTGCCCAGAATTGGACACAATATTCCAGATGTGGTCTAACCAAAGCAGAATAGAGGGGTAGCATTACTTCCTTAGATCTAGACACTATGCTCCTATTGATGCAGGCCAAAATTCCATTGGCTTTTTTTGCCGCCACATCACATTGTTGGCTCATGTTTAACTTGTTGTCCACGAGGACTCCAAGATCTTTTTCACACGTACTGCTCTCGAGCCAGGCGTCACCCATTCTGTATCTTTGCATTTCATTTTTTCTGCCAAAGTGGAGTATCTTGCATTTGTCACTGTTGAACTTCATTTTGTTAGTTTTGGCCCATCTCTCTAATCTGTCAAGATCGTTTTGAATTCTGCTCCTGTCCTCTGGACTATTGGCTATCGCTCCCAGTTTGGTGTCATCTGCAAACTTGATGATCATGCCTTCTAGCCCTTCATCTAAGTCATTAATAAAGATGTTGAACAGGACCGGGCCCAGGACGGAACCCTGCGGCACTCCACTTGTCACTTCTTTCCAAGATGAAGAGGAAGCATTAGTGAGCACTCTCTGTGTTCGTCCACTTAACCAATTACAGATCCACCTCACCGTAGTTTTGCCTAGCCCACATTGGACTAGTTTCTTGCCAGAAGGTCATGGGGGACCTTGTCGAAGGCCTTACTGAAATCCAGGTACGCTACATCCAAGGCATTCCCCGCATCTACCCAGCTTGTAACTCTATCGAAAAAAGAGATCAGATTAGTCTGGCATGACTTGTTTTTGATAAATCCATGTTGACTATTAGCGATGACTGCATTTGTTTCTAAGTGTTTGCAGACCACTTCCTTAATAATTTTTTCCAGAAGTCCACGTTTCGCAGGCATAGAGCAGGGTTGGGAGGACAATAGCTTTATAGACAAGCACCTTGGTATCCCTACAGATGTCCCGGTCCTCAAACACTCTCTGCTTCATTCGTAAAAATGCTGCACTCGCAGAGCTCAGGCGGTGTTGTATTTCGGTGTTGATGTTGACTTTTGTTGGAGAGGTACCCATCAATCTAATTTTTGTACCCTGTTTCAGCCTGATGGTTTTTTTTTTAAATGATTATAACTACAAAAACATTTTCATAAGTACAGCTTTAATTTATTGTATCAATATACTCAATCGTCTGAAATGCATCTTCTCCAGTCAGAGTTGTCATTATTTCGCAATGTTTTGGAATCACAAAGTTTCATCAGCATATGCTACAAGCTTATTATCATTATCAGTATCACGATCAGCTCAGAGTTTATTATTACACAGGCTAGCATACATTTTAGTGTCTCAGATATTTCACTTGTTTCTGGGTATATTTGACCTGCAGATTCCAAAAATTGTACCAATTTTTACCTATCAGCTCTAGCTTTTTAGATACAGAACATATGTGTCTATCAGTTGCTGATTTTGTCAGTTTGTCTGGAATTTTAGGCATAATATATGGGAGGAGATTCATGGGTTGACACCATGCACCGGGTAACACCCATGTTACTGAATGAATGAGTTGCACCACTTCTTTCTCAACTGCTTGTGCAAACAAAGGTGTCACCCAGCATTGCCAAATAGGGATTTTCCAGTCTCCAAGTATTGAACTCAATTTAGGCCAGCATCTGTTTCAGCAAGAACAACAAAGAGGTTTGTGCCATTGTGAAAAGAGGCTATAGAAGGGGTTTATGTGGGCCAATGACCACTTTAGTAACTCGCCTATAGCCCTCCAAAACTAATGCTAAAATAAATTTGTTAGCTTTTATAGTGCTACAGAACTCTGACTTATTTCTGGAAACCCCCTGCCATGTATGTCGTCATGGAAGAGAGGTGAAATATATATGTCAAGGATCAATAATCTATGAGGGTTACGCGAGTTGTAAGTTCAGGAGAAGGTGGCTAAGTGCGATGTGTTTCTAAATTAAGGTTTCTGAATTGACTCGCGGGGCAGCAGAAATGTGAGCCAGTGTGTTGTAGTGGATTGAGCACTGAACAACAACTCTGGAGGTCACGGTTCAAATTCCGCTCGGCCACAGCATTTGGTGGTCTCCCATCGAAGTACGAATCAACTTTCAAAATCAGACAGGATTTGGTGCCTTTAGGATATTTAGGCTGCTATGTAACCAGGTAGCTTTACTTATATATGGCTTAGATGTTCTTGTCTTTTAGTCTTGGAAAAAGTTAATTTGATGTGTCATCTTCAAATCCTTTTGGATACTTGGAAAATGGTGTTACATAACACAAAAATACAAAACCTAGATGCACTTCTTGTTGATGCTGATATGGCCAATTGCCATCAAACCAACTTTGTCTTCTGGTGATCCTATAGACAAGAGGCCTACAAGTCAACCTGTGATCAACAGCCTTGGACAGATCTTGCAAACTGAGGGCCATGGCTTCCAAAGTATCCAAAGGGATTTGAATAAGACAATTCAAATTACCTTTTTTTTTTTTTTAGCAAAAAGAGAAGATCATCTGAGCATCACATACACAAGGCTATCAGGTTATGTAACAGCCTAAATAACCTGAAGGTACCAGATCCTGTCTGATCTTGGAAACTAAGAAGAGTCAACCCTGGTAGTACTTGGATGAGAGCAGTAAATCGAATGGTCGAGTGAGATCTGAAGCTCCTTGCTTGAGTCTATCCACGTGTAATATGGTCTTCCTCTTCTCTTAGACATATAGGGCAGTTGAATCTGCTATCCAATGGCCAATGAGGTCCTACAAGATACTCTACTTTGGCAGGAAAAACGAAATGCAAAGATACAGAATGGGGGACAATGCCTGGCTCGAGAGCAGTACGTGTGAAAAAGATCTTGGAGTCCTCGTGGACAACAAGTTAAACATGAGCCAACAATGTGATGTGGCGGCAAAAAAAGCCAATGGGATTTTGGCCTGCATCAATAGGAGCCTAGTGTCTAGATCTAGGGAAGTCATGCTACCCCTCTATTCGCTTTGGTTAGACCACACCTGGAATATTGTGTCCAATTCTGGGCACCACAATTCAAGAGAGATATTGACAAGCTGGAATGTGTCCAGAGGAGGGTGACTAAAATGATCAAGGGTCTGAAGAACAAGCCCTATGAGGAGTGGCTTAAGGAGCTGGGCATGTTTAGCCTGAAGAAGAGAAGGCTGAGAGGAGATATGATAGCCATGTATAAATATGTGAGAGGAAGCCACAGGGAGGAGGGAGCAAGCTTGTTTTCTGCTTCCTTGGAGACTAGGACGCAGAACAATGGCTTCAAACTACAAGAAAGGAGATTCCATCTGAACATTAGGAAGAACTTTCTGACTGTGAGAGCCATTCAGCAGTGGAACTCTCTGCCCTGGAGTATGGTGGAGGTTCCTTCTTTGGAGGCTTTTAAACAGAGGCTGGGTGGTCATCTGTCGGGGGTGATTTGAATGCAATATTCCTGCTTCTTGGCCGGGGGTTGGACTGGATGGCCCATGAGGTCTCTTCCAACTCTTTGATTCTATGATTCTACCTGTTTCTGGTGTCCCTACTTTTCTCTTTGAGTCCTGCTAACATGAAGCTTTTGTTTTTAAGAGAGTTCAGAGTTTTACCTGTACAAGTACTACTGCTCAGATTTGTCAGAAATCTATTTCATTATACATTTTTTCCTATGAAACACCAGAGTTGCTTAAATCTTGTCTCCCAGACAGCTGTTTTGCAGACTGTATTTTATGACATGAGTCTAAGCACTGCCTCTTAGACAAATGTCATTGCGCCGGTGACTACTTTCTCTTTGCTGTTAAAAGCCAATGACAGCTGAATTAGATGAATGGTGTTCACTACACTCTTTCCTTCTTTTCTCTTATGAAGCATTTAGGCAGCTCATATGAGTGCAACAGAGAGATGTAAACTGTAATAATAAAAGGATCAAGCTATAAAAAATCTGTGTCACAAGATAGTTAAAATGAGGAGATCAGGGCCAAGACAGTGACATAACATTATAAATTCAGGAACCTGACAGTAGCAGCTTTTGTTTTTAAAAGCATATAACATGGGCTAGGAATGGTACGCCCAATACTGTGGCATCAGACTGGAGGAAACCTGGAGCAAATATTTATTTATTTATTTATTTATTATGACATTTATATGACTTTTATATACCACCCTTCTCACCTCGAAAGCGGCTTACAAGATATATATACATACAATATATTATATTATTAGCATAGAACAATATAACTATTATATATTACTATATTGTACTATACCGTAATATTATTAGTATTATTACTTGCATTAGGTAAAAGGTAAATGTTGTCCCCTGACATTAAGTCCAGTCATGTCTGACTCTGGGGTGTGGTGCTCATCTCCATTTCTAAGCCGAAGAGCCGGCGTTGTCCATAGACACCTCCAAGGTAATGTGACCGGCATGACTGCATGGAGCGCCATTACCTTCCCACCGGAGCGGTACCTATTGATCTACTCACATTTGCATGTCTTCGAGCTGCTAGGTTGGCAGAAGCTAGGGCTGACAGCGGAAGCTCACACCGCTCCCCGGAATCGAACCTGCGACCTTTCAGTCAACAAGCTCAGCAGCTCAGCGCTTTAACCCACTGTGCCATCAGGGGCTCCCATTGTATTATATTAATTACTTGTATTATAAAATATATAATTATAATATTATATTTTATTTTAACCCACAACCATCCCAAACTGGCAGGAGCAGTCCTGTTTGATCCTTTTTCATCCTGGGACATTTTAAAAATGTCCCAGTTTCTTCCTCCTTTCCCTATTTTCCTCCTTTCTCTTCTTGTTTACTTCTTTTAGTGCAAACTTTGCATTTGGTTAAGGAATGAGGAGAGGCAAAAACTTGCCTTTCCCAGTAAGCTCAGGCAAAAGACAACTGTTGCAGCCCTTCTTAGTGTGTCATTCTTCGTCAAGTGTATTGGTTTTAGCTCTGTCTGCCACTTTAAATCTCATTAAGAGAGAATTGTAGGAGTTGAAGTCCAAAACACCTGGAGGTTCAAAGTTTGTCTAGGCCTGCTTTCACCCGACTTGTTGTTGTTGTTGCTGTTGTTGTTGCCATGTTGACCACATTGTGATGCTGCTGGCCACAAATGTTTTGTTTTTCATTACTAATACGTTGTAGGGCTGCAAATGTCTTTATATTTCCTCCCAGCCCCAAAAATCTAAGAGTAGATCCTAGTGGCACAGTGGATTAAACCCCTGTGCTGGCAGGACTGAAGACCGACAGGTTCGAATCCGGGGAGAACGCGGATGAGCTCCCTCTATCAGCTCCAGCTCTTCATGCAGGAACATGAGAGAAGCCTCTCACAAGGATGATAAAACATCAAAACATCTAGGCGTCCCCTGGGCAATGTCCTTGCAGATGGCCAATTCTCTCACACCAGAAGCGACTTGCAGTTTCTCAAGTCACTCCTGACATGACATAATAATAATAATAATAATAATAATAATAATAATACCAATAGAAGCACTCTGATTCTCTTCTATCCTAGATCAGATAAATAACAAGGGTGCTTTAAGGTGTTGTCACTTCAATGTGATGCTGTTTGGAATTCTTTAAGGGATGCTGTTTGAAA
This sequence comes from Anolis sagrei ordinatus, assembly GCF_025583915.1. Taxonomy (NCBI): domain Eukaryota; kingdom Metazoa; phylum Chordata; class Lepidosauria; order Squamata; family Anolidae; genus Anolis; species Anolis sagrei. The sequence continues at coordinate 12,539,063 of NW_026846588.1, forward strand.
TTCTTTGCCTAACTGGAATGTTTCCTCTTTTCTTTTTCCTTTTATTTCAGCGGTGATCCTGCCAACTATCTGGGCCTACTTGCAATCCCTGAATGCTGAGCCCTACTTTTTGGGTTTGGGCATTTCTGCCTTTAGCTTCGCTGGGCTGATCACAGGGCCGCTCTTCGGATACTGGTCCGACCGTACCCGCCAAACCAAGGCCATCATCCTCTTTGCCAACTTGTTTCAGATAGCCGGTAGGTGTTGTTCCTTTCATTACAAAATATTTACCATATATGTGGCTTTAAAAATAACTATCTCTTAAATTGGTTTAAAATACAGGAAGACCTCTGTAACCCATATATAGCTAATCATTTCCAGTGTTATTCTATGGTATGCTTCCCCTAAAAAAGGTAAATGTTTTCCTCTGATATTAAGTCCAGTCGAGTCCAACTTTGATTGTTGGTGGTCATCTCCATTTCTAAGCTGAAGAGCCGGCATTGTCCGTAGACATCTTCAAGGTCATGTGGCTGGCATGACTGCATGGAGCGCCGTTAACTTTCAGCCAGAGCGGTACCTATTGATCTACTCACATTTGCATGATTTTGAACTGCTAGGTTGGCAGAAACTGGGACTGACAGTGGAGCTCACCCCACTCCCCAGATTCGAACCTGCAATCTTTTTAATGATCTTTAGGTTTTCTAGCACAATTCAGTGATACGTTGGGGCCAGAAATTCTTTATTTGATTGGCACTTTGAATTATCACAATCCTTATGGTGTGCCCAGAAACGTATCCCCTACAAAAAGAAAAAAAAAGAAAAGAAAAGGGGGGGGGGCTTACTGAAATCTATACAAATAAAAATGTGTTGCTCGTTTGTGGGATTAACATAACTTGAAAAACACTGGATGAATTGACATCAAATTTGGACACAAAACACATATTAGGCTTTTCTTTTTGTCGTGTCAGGAGCGACTTGAGAAATTGCAAGTCGCTTCTGGTATGAGAGAATTAGCTGTCTGTAAGGACGTTGCCCAGAGGACGCCCAGATGTTTTTGATGTTTTACCATCCTTGTGGGAAGTTTCTCTCATGTCGCCGCATGAGGAGCTGGAGCTGAGAGAGGAGCTCATCCGCGCGCTCCCCGGATTCGAACCTGCGACCCGTCGGTCTTCAGTCCTGCCGGCACAAGGGTTTAACCCACTGCTCCACTGGGGGCTCCTACATATCAGGCTAACGAGTGACTATCACTCATAAAAACACTGAAAAACACAGCTGAAGAGACTTAAAAAGCCAAAAAACCCCCCAAAAAATCACAATATCACAAACATATACACACACAAACATATACACAGACTGGGCCACAGCAACACCTGACAGGGGACCTCTAGTAATGAAAATAAAAATGCATGACAAGTGAAATAGCAGCTATAAAGATAAAATTGATAGTTTTTTGGGGGACTGGGGGAGATGAAAGCAGTAAAAATCCATAAAACCTGATTAAAACTACAGGATAGTGGGGAAGGTTAATAACTAGGGGAAAAAAATCAGGAAAGTGCTTGGTGAAACACATTCAGTTGATGATGGAAGCATCCAGCATTGGGAACTACTATATTTTGGGAGTGGGCAGAGTGGGTCTAGTCATTTAGTAATGCAAAGATGAGCAACTACTTGTTTGGAAACCTTGGAGGACTGAATTACCCTTTTCCCCAGAATGTTGCTTAAGGTATGTTGGGGGCAATTTTGCTTTGTATTACTACATTTTTACTGCCAGAGATAAAGAGAGGTGGCATCTACAAACTGGAGTCATCCATAGTAGTTTTTGATATCTCAAATACTGCAGAAAATTCAATAAATATAATGAAATAACAGAGCCAAGAAAGCCAGTAGCTGAGGTCCCATCTACACTGCCATATAATGCAGTTTTAAACTGCGTTATATTGCCAGTGCAGACTCAGTGTAGACTTGCATCCAGGAGGTGAAGAAAGAGTGAACAGCTGGTGTGGCACGACCAGAGCAAGGTGTTTTTGGAAAATGTCATTGGACTTCATGCCCTTTGATACTCACCCTGTCCATATGCACACCCGGTCACTCTGTCCTTGGCTATTTTGAGCTCTGGTACTTGAGAGATTGTCTTTCTGCTTCAAGCAGTAGGATATATTTCAATGCTATATAGGGTTGCCAGATTGAAAACTGGAGACAGCACTTGATCTTTTAATGATGGTGTAGAAGAGGGAATTTCAACAGGTTGTTTGTTACCTGGTGGTGTGATAAGCAACACCTACTCTCATTTCCTTTTCTACGAAACCATTAAACGAGCAGGAGCCATCTCCAGTTTTCACTCTGGCAGTCCTAGCAGAGAGCATATGCATTGCATGGAAGCATTCAGTGGCATCAGCGATTAAAGGACTGATGGGAAAGATGATTATAATAATAACAATAATAATAATAACAACAATAATAGTGTAACTTTGTGTAACTTTCAAGTTTAACTTTGAAAAAGGAGACGGAGGGCCTGATTCTGGCAGCCCAAGAACAAGCCATTAGAACAAATGACATCAAAGCCAGCATTGACAAGTCGACAACAGATCCCAAATGTAGACTCTGCAAGGAAGCAGATGAAACAAGAGATCACATCCACAGCTGCTGCAAGAAGACTGTGCAAACAGACTACAAGCAGAGGCATAACACCGTTGCTCAGATGATTCATTGGAATTTGTGCCACAAATACCATCTGCCTGTGACAAAGAACTGGTGGGCTCACAAGCTGGAAAAAGTTACAGAAAATGAACACGTCAAGCTACTCTGGGACTTCCGGATTCAGACAGAGTTTTTGAGCACAATACTCCTGACCTCAAGATCATGTTAACAAACAAAGTATGGATTGTCGATGTTGCAATTCCAGGCGACAGCAGGATTGAAGAGAAACATCTGGAAAAGCTGACACGATGTGAGGATTTAAAGATCAACCTGCAAAGATTCTGGCACAAGCCAGTCAAGGTGGTCCTAGTGGTTATTGGCACGCTGGGTGCAGTGCCTAAAGTCCTTGGCCCGCACTTAAACACAATCGGCACTGACGAAATTTCCATCTGCCAGCTGCAGAAGGCTACCTTACTGGGATCTACTGGGATTTGCACGCATTATTCGCCGATGCATCACACAGTCCTACTTGGGAAGTGTCCCACGTGTGATCCAATAAAACAACCAGCAAAGTGATCTTGTTTGCTGTGGACTCATCTTTTTGTGTTTCAAATAATAATAATAATAATAATAATAATAATAATAATAATAATAATAGAAAAATCCGCTGATGACCCAAAATGCAGACTCTGCAAGGAGGTTGATGAAACCATTGATCATATCCTCAACTCCTGCAAGAAAATCGCACAGACAGGCTACAAGCAGAGGCACAACTCTGTGGCCCAAATGATCCATTGGAACTTTTGTCACGAGTACCACCTGCCAGTAGTAAAGAATTGGTGGGATCATAAACCTGCAACGGTAGTGGAAAATGAACACACAAAAATACTGTGGGACTTTCAAATCCAGACTGACATAGTGTTGGAACACAATACACCAGACATCACGATTGTGGAAAAGAAAAAAGTCTGGATTATTGATGTTGCTATTCCAGGTGACAGTCGCATTGAGGAAAAACAACAGGAAAAACTCAGCCGTTATTAGGACCTCAAAATTGAACTGCAAAGGCTCTGGCATAAACCAGTTCAAGTGGTCCCAGTGGTAATGAGAACACTGTGCCGTGCCAAAAGATCTTAGCCAGCATTTGAAAACAATAAACATTGACAAAATCATGATCTGTCAACTGCAAAAGGCCACCTTACTTGGATATGTGCGCATCATTCGAAAACACATCACACCGTCCTAGACGCTTGGGAAGTGATTGACTTGTGATTTTGTGATACGAACTCCAGCAAATATATCTCGTTTGCTGTGACATACTGTGTTTCTGTGTCAATAAATAATAATAAATCTTTATTTATATCCCACCTTTCTCCTTCACGGGACCCAAAGTGGCTTAAAACATATTAAAAAGATGTAAACAACAATCCAAATACATTGCTAATAACTATAAAACATCATAAAATAATAACTTAAAGGAAAAATAATATACATTCACATTCTTGTAGAGATGTGAAGGTCTAGAATCCAGACTGCCATGTAGCCTGCGGATATTCTTATAGCTTTGTCTAAAGTGGAGCAAAGTTGGGTGAAAGCAGGCCTAGATAAACTTTGGCCTTCCAGATGTTTTGGACTTCAACTCCCACAATTCCTAACAGCCGGAAGGCTGTTAGGAATTGTGAGAGTTGATGTCCAAAACATCTGGCGGGCCAAAGTTTGTCCAGGCCTGGGTTAAAGCCAGGAGAGCCATACGTCATGGAGCAAGCAGCAATGGATCTTAGATAAATACGAGTTTTATGCTTGGCCTAGATAAGCTCTTCGAGTAAGTTATCTGGAGATGTTCATTTGGAACTCCGTATTGGCCCAAAGTGTTTCAAAGGTGAAAAACCCAAAACGTATGCGTGCAAATGCCTTCACACAGCACTATTCGGCACTTGCACTTAAAAAAAAAAAAAACTTACTCTGGTCATTGGCAATGCTGGCTGTGTGATTCAAGGATTCAGTCCCGAGAAGATCCGGTCCAAAACAGCATCACATTCATGCTCTGCCACTAATGAATATGAGCAGAGTCTCTCTGCCTTTTATAAATATTTATAGGAACAGAGAAATATTTTCCAACTGAGGTCTTCTAGAGAAAAAAAAATCAATACCCATTTCTCTAACCTTGGGATCGATATGGACAGCATACATTAGCAACAATTCATATTCTAGCTGTGAACCAAATTGATTTACGTAAGATGAAATGGGGTAGAGCCACAAAAGATGGTGTCAAATAAAACTTGTTGACTTTTAGGTGTATCAGATTTTATCATATTTTTTTTTCTGTGACAGGCTTAACACAGCTTCATACTTCATTTTGCTGGAAAATTTGCTTTATTGCCATCTTTTCTTTCAGGGAATTTTATGTACTTTGTTGGTGGTTCCAAATGGATGCTTCTCAGCAGTCGACTTGTGGCAGGTAAGAGATATAATGGAAGCAATTTTCATATTCAGCCTTACTCCATCTAGTGCCCTAGCCAGTGTATCAGAATACAGAACCCATCCATCTCCAGCCAGTATATTAGGGAGAAGAGAATTGGTAACTTTCTTAAACTTTATCCTGTCTTTGTTGCTGCTGTTATTATTGGGCAAGTGGGCTTATTAGCAAAAGATCCTCCACATGTATATATACCAGAATAACATCAACAGCAGTGTGACCCATCACCAGTAGAACAAAAACACACAGACCAATGTCATCTCTTCCATAGGAAGCTTTTCTTTGTAGTAAAATAATATGGCTGCACTGTTTACAAGAACAAAGTTTTCATAACACAAAGTTCTTTATACTTCCTTCTTTGCTTCCACCCTATGCTTCTTTCTCATTCAGATAAACAGCTTCACTCTCAAAAAGCTTCCTCACAGCAAACTTACACAGGAGCTTCACACAGTAGCTTTACACATGAGGCCTTCAACCTGGGGCTTGTTTCACCGAAGCTTCTTACACCAGGTCTTCTCACAGACTAAGGCCTACCTCTCACAGAAGCCTCATTACACATACTGAGGCCTACCTCACACTGTGAGGCCTTTTCACAGACGGAAACCTTTCTCCCACTGAGGTTTACCTCAGACTGACTGCAACTAAGCTCCAGGCACACCTGCTTATATAGGACTGCAGCTTTTGCTGAGTCATTGCATCATTTAACCCTTTCAATGCTTGACTCACATTTTTGTAATTAAAAATACCTAGTTAATTTTTTTTTCTGACAGTTATGTGCCTTTTAGGGCCCAAGCCCACCCAGTGGGTTTCCATGGTTCAAATCCTTGTCTCCACAGAGTTGTAGCCCATCACCAAACTACTATACTATGATAAACCCCTATCCTCCCTTTGCGTTATATATTTCTCTATATTTCCCTTGCAGGTGTGGGGACTGGAGTGGGAGCATCCATCTTCGGCTACCTCACACGATCCACCACTTCTCAGGAGCGTGCCACTGTATTTGCCGCTGTCATGGCTTGCCGGCAGGTTGGGCTACTCATTGGTAAGGTTGATAGCATCACCGGTTCTTGACAGGATCCTAAATACCCTTAGATTTGTTCATCTTGTGTTCCAAGTTTTGATAATTGCATAGTCTTAACTATGATATTACTGCATCAAATGTCTTCAGTTAATGTTACTATTTTGAGTGGGACTGAGAAAATAATTCCTACTGAAGTTGTAGTCATAGTGAAGTCCAAAACACCTGGAGGGCCCAAGTTTCCCATGCCTGGTACAGAGCAAGAGTGGACTATATATAGTTTTGAACCATAATACCTTACCATTGGCCATTGCTTGCTAGGTCTTCTAGAAGTTGATGGTCAAAGAGTCTGGAAGCCTTATGGTTCCCTGCTTCAGGTCTGCAGGATCAAGTGCTGGGATTCCTCTTAAATTGCATCCCAAAATATCCATGCAACTTCTTGATTATTTTGAATTTGATTTTATCAGTTTCATAAGATAGCAACATCAACCCTTGGTCCTGTCATATTTGCTCCTAGGGCCAGCCTGCAACCTCTTTCTGCGGCTCTGTAACTTCCAGATTGGGCCCTTCACAGTCAACAAGTTCACATCGCCTGGGGTGAGTAGTGAGTAGTAGCAAACTCTCTGAATCCATGACTCTACTCTGTTCTCCAGCAGTGGATTGAGTACACTTGAAAGGATGTGGGAAAGGGCCTTCTCTGCTGTAGCACCCTACTTGTCCTCCTTATTGACGGATTTTGAAGCAAGAAAAATAGTAAGGATGCAATAATTTGTGGTTACTGGTACTAATAATCATAGTAGGATTATTTAGTTAGCTCTATAAGAGTAGAATTATACTCTCCCTTTTTTCCGCAGTCTTTTTTTCTCTTAATAATTTCTTATATACACTGGGGAGGGTCAGAACCCTATAGTACATTAAATTGATTAGTAATAGCTAGCATTCAATGTTTAGCGTTTCAGTATGATGTATTAGTTTTAGGGTTACATTAGGTCAGCTTTAATTCTTGTGTGTGTGTATGAATACGTTCATAGAGGTGTGGGTGTAGGTGTACATATATTTTTGATGGCCTCCTCCCTTCTCTCCTTTAGAAAGCTATTAAAAACACATCTATGTAATTTAGCTTATGGGGAGGAGGAGGATTAAGTACATCTATATGCACTCTCGCCTAGCTGCTAATATCCACCCTGTTAATGTGTGATTCATCATTTCCCCTCCAACAATTTGAGCCTAATCTTGGAGTTTATAATGAGATTTTAAGGACTTAATATGTTTGTAATTATGTGTATTGTGTCACATATGGTTTACTTAAGTTGCTTCATAACTTATTCAGTTGCTTTTTATTTGTTTACTAGCCGTACCCGCAATGCTGTGGCCACCTTTCCTCTCTCTTTGTCTCCTTTTTTATTTCCCTCCTTTCCTCCTTCCTTCCTTCCTTCCTTCCTTCCTTCCTTCCTTCCTTCCTTCCTTCCTTCCTTCCTTCCTTCCTTCCCCTCCCTTTTCTTTCTCTCCTTTCTTTCTTCTCTACCTATTCTTGGACTGTAACTCCCAGCAGTCTTCCTGATTGATCTATCTACCTACTATCTATCTTTATCTAATCTATATATCTTATCTATCAGGAGGATTGCTGGGAGTTGCAGTCCAGGAATAGGAAATAGGAAATATGTACGGATTGGGATGCTCTCAAAGAAATCCAAGGAGAAGCAAGCTTCCAGTTTGGAAGCAGTGCATATGGAGCATCCTCCTCCGCTGAAGGGCCTGGTCTAGGGGATGCTGGGAGCTCTCATTTTCGTGCATGTACTGTATCGTCATTTAGTTTTTGGGGTTTTTTATGTCCTTTATGCTGTATTTTGGGAGGGGTTTATGAGTGATGGTCACTTGTTGGTTTGTTAGGGGTGTAGTGTCCGAATTTCTTGTCAATTCGTCCAGTGGTTTTTGAGTTATTTACAATAAATGATTATGGGCAACAGAAAAAGAACAGGTCAAGTCTTGTATGATAAAATGGGCGGAAAACTTAAGGAGACCAATTCAATTCAGGGAGTGGGAACAAATGTGGAACAAAAGTTAAAATATACATATGCTATGGACTTGAAGGAGAACTGGTTTAAAATGTTCCACAGATGGTACATTACTCCAAAAAAATTAAGCCATATGTATAAAAATACATTGGACAGGTGTTGGAAATGTGGTGAAGAAGTAGGTACATTCCATCACATGTGGTGGACCTGTAAGGAAACAACCAAATATTGGTTTTTAATCCATGAGGAAACACAAAAAAAATTAAACAAAAAGTTTAAGAAAAAATTAGAATACTATTTGTTGGGTTTCACTGACTCGGAACTACAATTGGATGAAAATGAAGATAAATTACTGACTTATGTGACAACAGCGGCTAGAATGATTTTTGCAAAGTTTTGGAAAAAAGAACAAATTCCCACGGTGGATGAGTGGGTGGACAAGGTAAAAGAAATAAGAAACATGGATGAGTTAACTTTTTTGTTAAAGAAAAATACCGGGAAATCTATAAAAAAGACAGACTGGGTTCTATTTTATGACTATGAAAAGAATAGAAAAGAGAAAGAAACAAAGAAGAGGTAAATAATCTATATCTATATATATAATAAAGAAGAGTGTTTGTATCGGACAGAGGAATTGTAGAGGGAGGGCGGTGTATGTGGCAGCGTTCTGATTGGCTGCCGCTGTGGTGCTATTTGCATATGGTCTCTGATTGGGCAGCTTCAATAGGAGCCCCTGGTGGAGAAGAGGGTTCATGGCAGAAACGGGGCATGACAGAAGGAAATTTGCATATGGTCTCTGATTTGCCAGCCTCAAATCCAACATTCCGAGATGAGAAAGAGAGGAAAGGAAAGGCCGGGGGCTGGGTCAGAACACTCCCAATATAGACGAAACTTGGCACACAGAGCCCCCATCACCCACTCGACATCCTACTGCAGTTTGGAGGAGTATGAACCATGGATGATGGGACTTGCAGTACCACCACTCACATTCTGAGACCGCTGTTAACCTCATCCAATGACTGATCAGGACCAAACTTCGCACAGAGACCTCTCATGACCCACTTTACGTCTGGTGTGGTTTGGCCGGGGATGGACCATGGATTATGGGACTTGCAGTACCTTTGCTCAATTCTTGAGACCACTGCAACCCCCATCCAATTACCAATAAAGACCAAACTTGGCACACTGAGTCTCCATGACGCACTCTACATCCTGGTGCAGTTTGAAGGAGGATGCACCATGGACGATGGGACTTGCAATACCTGCACTCCCTTCCTAAGACCATTACAACTGCCAACAATGATGGATCAGGAACACAATTTACACAGAGACCCAGCATGACCCACTCTACATCCTGGTGCGGTTTGGAAGAATTTGACAATGGATGATGGGACTTGCAGTCACTTCACTCACTTCCTGAGACCACTGAGACCCACGCCAATGACTAATCAAGACTAAACTTGGCACATGGAGCTTCAATGACCCACTCAACATCCTGGTGCAGTTTGGAGGAGGACAGACCATGGATGATGGGACTTCAAGTACCTCCACTCCCCAAGACTGCTGCAAAACTCATCTAATGACCAATCAAGACAAAAGTTGGCACACAGAGCCCCCATGACCCACTCTACATCCTGCTGCAGTTTTGGAGAAGGGTGGACCATGGATGATGGAACTTCCAGTACCTTCACTCACTTTCTGAGACCTCTGCAAACTTCATCCAATGATGGATCAAGACCAAACTTGGCACATAGACCTCTCATGACCCACGTTACGTCCTGGTGTTGTTTGGAAAAATTTGGAGATGGATGATGGGACTTGCAGTACCTTTGCTTACTTCCTGAGACCACTGAGACCCTCGCCAATGACTAATCAAGACTAAACTTGGCACATGGAGCTCCAATGACCCACTCTACATCCTGGTGCAGTTTGGAGGAGGACAGACCATGGATGATGGGACTTCAAGTACCTCCACTCCCTTCCAAAGATTGCTGCAACCCTCTTCTAATGACCAATCAAGACCAAACTTGGCACATAGAGCCCCCATGATCCACTTTACATTCTGCTGCTGTTTGAAAGAGGATGGACTTTGGATGATGGGACTTGCAGTATCTTCACTCACTTACTGACACCACTGCCACCCTCATCTAATGATAAAGACCAAACTTGGCACACAGAGCCCCCATGACCCACTCCATATCCTGCTGCTGTTTGTAGGAGGATGGCCCATGGATGATGGGACTTCAAATACCTTCACTCACTTCCTGAAAATAATGCAGCCGTTATCCAAAGACCAATAAAGACCAAACTTGGCATACAGAACCGCCATTACCCACTTTCTCTAATAACCCGGGCAACGCCGGGTCCCCAAGCTAGTCTATAATAAAGAAGAGTGTTTGTATCGGACAGGGAGGGCGGTGTATGTGGCAGCGTTCTGATTGGCTGCCGCTGTGGTGCTATTTGCATATGGTCTCTGATTGGGCAGCTTCAATAGGAGCCCCTGGTGGAGAAGAGGGTTCATGGCAGAAACGGGGCATGACAGAAGGAAATTTGCATATGGTCTCTGATTGGCCAGCCTCAAATCCAAGATTCCGAGATGAGAAAGAGAGGAAAGGAAAGGCCGGGGCCTGGGTCAGAACACTCCCAATACAGACCGAAATAGGCACACAGAGCCCCTATCACCCACTCTACATCCTACTGCAGTTTGGAGGAGTATGAACCATGGATGATGGGACTTGCAGTACCACTACTCACATTCTGAGACCGCTGTTAACCTTATCCAATGACTGATCAGGACCAAACTTCACACATAGACCTCTCATGACCCACTTTACGTCCTGGTGTGGTTTGGCCGGGGATGGACCGTGGATTATGGGACTTGCAGTACCATTGCTCATTCTTCAGACCACTGCAACCCTCACCAATTACTAAAGACCAAACTTGGCACACTGAGTCTCCATGACGCACTCTAAATCCAGGTGCAGTTTGAAGGAGGATGCACCATGGACGATGGGACTTGCAATACCTGCACTCCCTTCCTAAGACCATTACAACTGCCAACAATGATGGATCAGGACCACAATTTACACAGAGAGCCCACATGACCCACTCTACATCCTGGTGTGGTTTGGAAGAATTTGACAATGGATGATGGGACTTGCAGTCACTTCACTCACTTCCCGAGACCACTGAGACCCTCTCCAATGACTCATCAAGACTAAACTCGGCACATGGAGCTTCAATGACCCACTCTACATCCTGGAGCAGTTTGGAGGACGACAGACCATGGATGATGGGACTTCAAGTACCTCCACTACCCAAGACTGCTGCAAAACTCATCTAATGACCAATCAAGACCAAAGTTGGCACACAGAGCCCCCATGACCCACTCTACATCCTGCTGCAGTTTTGGAGAAGGGTGGACCATGGATGATGGAACTTCCAGTACCTTCACTCACATTCTGAGACCTCTGCAAACCTCATCCAATGACGGATCAAGACCAAACTTGGCACATAGACCTCTCATGACCCACTTTACGTCCTGGTGTTGTTTGGAAAAATTTGGAGATGGATGATGGGACTTGCAGTACCTTTGCTCACTTCCTGAGACCACTGAGACCCTCGCCAATGACTAATCAAGACTAAACTTGGCACATGGAGCTCCAATGACCCACTCTACATCCTGCTACAGCTTGGAGGAGGACAGACCATGGATGATGGGACTTCAAGTACCTCCACTCCCTTCAAAACATTGCTGCAACCCTCTTCTAATGACCGATCAAGACCAAACTTGGCACACAGAGCCCCCATGATCCACTCTACATCCTGCTGCAGTTTGAAAGGGGATGGACTTTGGATGATGGGACTTGCAGTACCTTCACTCACTTACTGACACCACTGCCACCCTCATCTAATGACTGATAAAGACCAAACTTGGCACACAGAGCCCCCATGACCCACTCTATATCCTGCTGCTGTTTGTAGGAGGATGGGCCATGGATGATGGGACTTCAAGTACCTTCACTCACTTCCTGAAAAGACCAATAAAGACCAAACTTGCCATACAGAACCACCATTACCCACTTTCTCTAATAACCCGGGCAACGCCGGGTCCCCAAGCTAGTAATGAAATAAAAGACAACAAGATCCTGAGATTGGAATGGAAGTCATTTTATTTTATTTTTACTTTTGTATTTTTGTATTTTTTTCTCTTGCTGTTTTATTTTTTTTCTCTTTTTTCTTTAATTGACTGTATTTCCTACTTTTCTATCTTCTTCTTGAATATTCCCCCTCTTCCCATGTATATGTGTTTTAAACAGTTTAATAAAAATCTATTTTTTAAAAAAAGAGTTATGTTAATCCCACAAATGAACATTAATTTTTTATTTGTATAGATATATTATTGTTGGCATTGAATGGTTGCTACTGTGTATTTTGTTGTGAACCACCTTGAGTTCCTTCAGGGAGATTGGGCGGGCTATAAATAAAGTTTCATTCATTCATTCTGCCCGCAGCTCTTCATGTGCCTGGTGTGGCTCCTGCTCCAAATCCTTGTGGTGACTATGTACTATGATCTCCAGCCGTCACGGTCAGGCCGTTCTCCCAGGCCTGTGCCCACAGCGGCACGGGATGCTCTGGAAGAGGAAGAGCAGGAGCCACTCATGAAGCACGAAGCTGGTCAAGTGGAGACGGGAAGCTATGGCAGCACCGTGGTGGTGGAGCACCGGGAACCGTCCCTGGGGGATGAGTGCCGGTATGTGCCCAATGGACACTTGGCGGATGAGGAGGAGAAGAGCCCCTTCCATGACTTCAGCTCTATGAGAGGTGAGCTTTGCCTACGCATGGAAATGGGCATGTGGTCATAAAACACTAGCCCTGTAGGGAAGGTACATGGGACAAGCCTGGGATAGGCAGATCTTGGTAAGCTTGTTATTATAGTAGGCCCTGCATTTTTTGCAGTGCCCCCTGAAAGAAGAAAAACAAACAAAAACTTTCATTGAAAACCTATTTTCAGGAAACTTGAGGTCATTCAGCCAGTCATGCTAGATATTCTACAAATACCTAGAGAAGTTTTATCTCTGAATCTCTAGGTCAATGTTTCTCAACCTGGGGGTCAGGACCCCTGGGGGGGGGGTCACGAGGGGGTGTTAGAGGGGTCCCCGAAGACCATCAGAATATACAATATTTTCTGTTGGTCATGGGGGTTCTGTGTGGGAAGTTTGGCCCAATTCTATCATTGGTGGGGTTCAGAATGCTCTTTGATTGTAGGTGAACTATAAATCCCAGCAACTACAACTCCCAAATGTCAAGGTCTATTTTCCCCAAACTCCACCAGAGTCCACATTTGGACATATTGAGTGTTCGTGCCTAGTTTGGTCCAGATTGATCACTGTTTGAGTCCACAGTGCTCTCTGGATTTAGGTGAACTACAACTCCTAAACTCAAGGTCAATGCCCACCAAGCCATTCTAGCATTTTCTGTTGGTCATGGGATTTCTGTGTGGCCAGGTCTGATTCAATTCCATCGTTGGTGGAGTTCAGAATGCTCTTTGATTGTAGGTGAACTATAAACCCCAGCAACTACAACTCCCAAATGACAACATCAATCTCCTCCAACCCCACCAGTATTCAAATTTGGGCATATAGGGTATTTGTGCCAAATTTGGTCCAGTGAATGAAAATCCATCCTGCATATCAGATATTTACATTACGATTCATAACAGTCGCGAAATTACAGTTATGAATTTCTGTAATTATGTTATGGTTGGGAGTCACCAAAACATAAGGAACTGTATTAAGGGGTCGCAACATTAGGTAGGTTGAAAACCACTGCTCTAGGTCATCTAGCATGATACTTTTGGAGAAATGGCATTCATAACCTTTTTGCAAATGTGAATCTTCATGATTATCCTGAGACCATCTTTTAAAAACCACTAGTCAAGGCACAACCTTGTTAGAAGTCAACTCTTTGAAAAAGTGATGTTTACAAGCATTCATGTAATGGCACACAGGTAACTCAGCTGTTAAACTGATAAACCATGTCTTTGAAGTTTCAGGGACAAAGACATGCCACTGCACCAAAAACCATATATTTGACTAGCAGAGTTTTAAAATATTTAATTGAAGTTGAAGTTGAAATTGCTATTGCCCAAAACATATAATCAAAGAGCATTCTGAATGCCACCAAAGCTGGAATTGGGACAAACTTGACACACAGAACTCCCAACAGAAAATACTGACCAACAGAAAATACTGGAAGAGTTTGGTGGTCATTGACCTTGAGTTTTGGAGTTGTAGTTCACCTACATCCAGAGAGCAGGAGGAGGGCTTTGGGTGGGAGGATTTGCCATCTGTTTCCAAAAACGAAGAGACGGACAGGCAGACAGATCTTCAGCAGTCTCTGCCAAAGGAGTTCCTAAGACTATCAGAAATATGTGTTTACTGATGGTCTTTGGTGACCCATGATAACCCCATGCAATCCCCTCAAGGGTCCCGACCCCCAGGTTGAGAAACACTTCCTTAAAGGCACAAGATCCAATCTGCTTTATGAAGCTAAGCAGGGTCTGTCCTGGTTAGTCTTTAGATGGGAGGCTGCCAAAACAGCCCTATAGCTATAGTCTATAGTTTAGAGGAAGGATGTGGCAAAAGCACCTCTGAGTATTCCATACTAAAGAAATCCTTGTGAAATTCATGGGGGTGTGATAAGTTGATATGCAACATCCTAGTGTCAACAGGAATATGCCAAGGGCAGACAGAACTCTTCTTGTTGTTGCAGAATACTTGAGGGAAGAGGTGGTGGTCCTCCTCACTGCCCAGTTTATCACGCTCTTCAATCAAACTGCACTTGAGGTAAGAGGGTATGTAGGAATGCAGAAGAACTTCCTGACTGTGAGAGCCGTTCAGCAGTGGAACTCTCTGCCCCGGAGTGTGGTGGAGGCTCCTTCTTTGGAAGGTTTTAAACAGAGGCTGGATGGCCATCTGTCAGGGGTGATTTGAATGCAATATTCCTGCTTCTTGGCAGGGGGTTGGACTGGATGGCCCATGAGGTCTCTTCCAACTCTTTGATTCTATGATTCTAAGTTGGGCCTGTGGTATTCTACTCACACCCTTCCTCCTTTCTCCTACAGCCTAGCCAGTCTTGGAAGTTTCAAAGTTGCAGGCTTGCCAACATTTTTTTGGGTATCTTGCTGTAGCTTTAGTAGATGTGTCATAAGGCACATCATTGTGGATTTAAGCTACCTCAAGTGTTAGGACTACAATATTAAGTATTATTATAAGCTGCTGAAATGGTGACATTTCATGGAAGTTGCTGACAATTAGTGGTTACTAATAGCATTACATCCTGAATAGATTACTGCAATGCACTCTATGTGGGGTTACCTTTGAAGACTGTTCAGAAACTTCAACTAGTTCAAGATTGCTCACCGGAGCACCAAACAGGGAGCACACCACCCCCCTGCTATATCAACTCCACTGGCTGCCGGTCCATTTCCAAACACAACTCAAAGTGCTGGTCCTGGCCTATAAAGCCTTATACCTCTCCGGCTCAGCTTACTTGTCCAAATGTATCTCCCTCTACCTTCCGCCTCGTAGTTTAAGATCCACCGCGGAGGCCCTGCTCTCGGTCCCAACAGCCTCGCAAATGCGTCTGATGGGGACAAGGGACGGGGCCTTCTTGGTGGTGACTCCCCGCTCGTGGAACTCACTCCCCAGCGAGATTAGATCAGCATCCTCACCCCTGAAATCATGGTTGTGGAACCAGGCCTTTGGCTAGCAGACATAACGACACTTTGGACATTGAACTGGACCATATGATTGTTATAATAATGGAAATGGCTATATGATTGTATAACTAATGCTATTGTTTTTAATCTATTATGTATTTATGGTTTTATATTGTTGTTCATTGTGATATTGTGGCATTAAATTGTTGCCAGTGTTAGCCAGTCTGAGTACCTGCTCTGGGGTTGAGAAGGGCAGAGTAGAAATGTTGTAAATAAATAATTAATAAATACATTACCAGCACTTGCAGAATCCTTAGTAATCCTTAGTAGTGCCTGGCCAACAATGGCTGCCCACCACGTTTGCAGGCCTATATAAGGGACTGCCAGTCTCTCACTCTCCCATTGACACTCTTGTAGCAGTTGGAAGTCTGCAGAAACAGCCAGGATAGCTCACCCATGTTTTGCAAAGCATGGGTTGCCCATCTTGTTTGTATTTTAAAGCACAAGTTTGCAAAATGTGGCCCTTGAGATGTTGGACTGCAGCTCCCATTAGCCCTAGTCAGCATCACCAGAGGTGAAGCATTCTGGGAGTTAAGGTCCCATAACATCTCAAGGGCCACGTTTTACCCACCTAAACTACATTTGTTCTATAAATGTCAGATATTATAGCCAGAAAGGTAATGTTTTGAAAGTATTGGATGCCTGGAAGGTCTTGCAATCTAAATGTACCTTGAAGCTGTTTTTTATGCTTTTTTTCCATTGTAGACCATGGTAACCCCAATCACACAGAAGTACCTGAACTTTGGGGAACTGGAGAACAGCATCATGTATTTCCTGTGTGGGGTGGAGGTGAGTACTATGAGTCCCGTTAGCACAGAGGTCTTCTAATGTTCTAGCAAATAAATTTGCAGTTAATCCTTTATTATCAGCTTCCTGTCTATGATGTGTATGTTGCAAATAACAAACTTCTACAAACCTCCTATACTAGTTATTTGTTATGTATATAATTCAGATTGCTTACTATCATGTATGTATATTTTGATATGCACTTTCCCCATAACTCTGTATTGTTTGAGGTTGTGGGAGAGACAACAGACTATGTGACCAGATCTGGGACTATTCAGACTGAGACTCCATTTTTAGATATATATTTTTCTGCATCAGAAGCAGTACAGTACAGTTTATGAAGTTAGCCATGTTAGTTAGTATGCAGTTGGTAGTGTCAGTACGCTGCAGTGAGTAAGTAATCTTTATTGAGTTAATGTTCAGTAATGTATTAGACTGAAGAGAGTGTTAGTCTGTATGCAACAAAGAAGAGACTGAAACAGAATGCTTTAGAGAACTTACTGTTTACGCTCTTAACCAATAAGAAATGTACTTGCATTCTGAATACATGAAGTTTGTAAGTAAATCAACTATATTACTTCTAACCAAAACTACTTATTTTTGGTCTCTTGAGAGCATGATTTAAAAGTAATATATTTTATGGAAGAGTAGATGTTTTTGGGCAACTGAAATAACACTTCTGAAGATCTGCTATATATTTTGTTCATTGGTATATCTTTGTTCCTAACAGTTCAGAGAGATAACCAGGTATACCAGTCTAACAACTGAGAAGCCTAATTTGCCTTGCATGAATATTAGTAGATATTTACCACTAAGGATGAGATTCACTCAAATGAGTATTTAACTATTCTCAAGAAGATCATACTTTGCAAAAAGGTTATTGTCGAAGGCTTTCATGGCGGGAATCACTGGGTTGTTGTAGGTTTTTTCGGTCACAACCTCTGAGGATGCTTGTCATAGATGCAGGCAAAACGTCAGGAGAGAATGCCTCTAGAACATGGCCATATAGCCCAAAAAAATCTACCACAACCCAAAAAGGTGATGATTATTCCAAATGGTGCAAATGCCAATTAATCTCCAAAAAAGTCACATTTTCAAAAGGCTATGGAGATTTCTGGATTCCCAAAAGATTATGATCTCTAAAAATAAATGCCTTTCCAAAAGTACAAACCTACATGGATCAGGTTTATTTATTGTAATCAAAAACATTTTGAGGCCTGCTAGCCATTGCAATAAAGTGATTATTCTATCATTGACCGTTTTCTGCTTTGGGAATAACAGAAATAGAAGCTTTGTTTAAAAAGGCTTGAAAGACAACATACAAATGCAATAAGTAAATAAATAAATAAATATTGTTGATATGTTTTTTGAACTGTGGTGCCCAGTTCCAGTTAAAGTCTATGCAAAATAGAATGGTATTATTACTTCCCTCAATCTAGACTCCTATTGGTGCAGCCTAGAATTGTATTGGCTTTTTTGGCTGCTGCATCACACTGTTGACTCATGTTCAGCTCCAAGTTCGACTTCACATGTACCATCCTATATCTGTGGATATAACATAAGGCTGATTCCTGAGTTTCCCTCTTTCTTCAGGTCATTGGGGGCTTCTTCCTGGTGCGCTGCCTTAGCACCCGCCTGACAGACCGTGTCATTTTGGTTCTCGGTCTCATCATCTGCAACATTGCCTGCGTCTGGTGCCTGCTCTTCCTGGCGTGGCCCCGAGGTAACGATGCTGGACAAATGGAAAGTGGGAAAGAAGGTCAATTGGCAGCTTCGTGCCCATCTGTGTTTGACACCTTTCTGTAATCAGCAGGCCTTGAAAAGATTTCGTTTTGGATTGCAACTCCCAGAATCCCCCACTGGTTATACTCACTGACAGATTTGGGGAACTAAAACCTTCTTTATAATGCAACTTTTGCAAGCTCTGTTGATATGTGATAGCTAGCTCTAATAAAACTCCAGCTTCTGCTCTGCATCAGAAAGATTTTCTCAGTTGTAACCTGGAGGAACATAAGACTCTATTTTAGTGGATATTAATGTTTCCAAATCTAAAACTCACTTTTGGGTGAAATAATAATAATAATAATAATAATAATAATAATGGCTTCTAATATTTATTTTTAACAATATATTTGAGGGACAATAACGGTACTTTTGTAGCCCATTTTAGGTCACACTAACTCAGGCATGGGCAAACTTTGGCCCTCCAGGTGTTTTGGACTTCAACTCCCATAATTCCTAACAGCCAATAGGCTGTTAGGAATTGTGGGAGTTGAAGTCCAAAACACCTGGAGGGCCAAAGTTTGCCCATACCTGTTGTAACCCAATAGTAGATTTTTGACTAGGGAGTTACATTGTCTTGGAGCAGTGGTTCTCAACCTGTGGGTCCCCAGATGTTTTGTCCTTCAACTCCCAGAAATCCTAACAGCTGATAAACCAGCTGGGGTGTCTGGGAGTTGTAGGCCAAAACACCTGGGAACTCACAGGGTGAGAACTACTGTTGTAGAGTCTTTGATTCTCACATGCAAGAATAAATTACCGTATATACTTGAGTATAAGCCACGTTTTTAAAGCTTATACTTGAGTCAGAGATATTAATTATTTTTCTCTGTTATTATTATTATTACATTTATTATTTTACTCTATTTTATTGTTATTGTTGTTATTACATTTACATTATTTTACTCTACTTTTATTTTTATTCCATTTATTATTTTAAGGTAAAGGTAAGAGTTTCCATAAGTCTAGTTATGTTCGACTATGGGGGGTGGTGCTCATCTCCATTTCTCAGCCGAAGAGCCGGCATTGTCCGAAGACACCAAGGCCATGACTGCATGGAGTGCTGTTACCTTCCCACAGAAGCAGTACCTATTAATCTACTCCTATTTGCATGTTTTCGAACTGCTAGGTTGGCAAAAGCTGGGCCTAACAGCAGGATTTCACCTTGCTCCCCGGATTCGAACCGCTGACCTTCCTGTCACCAAGTTCAGCAGCTCAGCAGTTTAACCTGCTGATTATTATTATTATTATTACATTTATTATTGTACTCTATTATTATCATTACATTTATTATTTTACTCTATTATTATTACATTTATTATTTTACTCTATTTTTATTATTACAGTTATTTTACTCTATTATTATTACATTTACATTATTTTACTCTTATTATTATTTTATTATTTTAGTCTTTATAATTATTACATTTATTATTTTACTCTATTATTATTATTACTATTATTATTACATTTATGGTTTTGCTTTCTTTATTATTATTGGAAGGATACGTAAGCACATTTACATTGAAGAAGGTTAGAATAATGGTCTAATCAGAGTTGGACAGTCTTATCTTTATTTACAGTGTTATGTAAACATTCAAAAACGTTTAACCTAGGGATGCTTCAATTAATGTAATTTTATTGATATCTATTTATGTTTTGAAATTTGCCCATATCTGCTGCATTTCCCGCCTTCGGCTTACACTCAAGTCAATATGTTTTCCCAGTTCTTTGTGGGATAATGAGATGCCTCGGCTTATATTCGTGTCGGCTTATACTCAAATATATACAGTATTTCAGTTTTCTTGCTGATTGGTGAAATTATACAAATATATAATACCCCAGAGTCAAATATGACTGGACTTAATGTCAGGGGACAACCTTTACCTTTTTTATACAGTAGGCTTTTTGAAGTTTTCCTGTATTTTGGAACTTCTATATGAAAAAACCCTCTTTGTCATACCATCATAATTTCATGGTTTTTCTCATCTTCAGGTTCCTTTGCGGTCCTCCTGACGGAGCTGGTGATTGGTGTGTTCCTACAGGTTCTAGGCTTACCTTTTGTTGCAGTCTCCCAGGTGTCACTCTTTTCTAAGGTCACGGCTGAGAGGACACAAGGTGAGCTCATGGTGACCCACATGTTGTGGCATTGAATCCTGACTTCTTGTAAAAATATTGGGAACTACTGATGTAAATAATGGCAAAAATTCCTGCAGTACTCCCAGTGTGCTTCTCCTTGACCTTAAGGACCTAAATGACTGTGGTCTCCAAGACTTTAAGGAGTCCTTCTTCTCATGTTGTTGTTGTTCATTCAGTTAGTCATTTCCAACTCTTTGTGACCTCATGGACCAGCCCACGCCAGAGCTCCCTGTCGGCTGTCACCACCCCCAGCTCCTTCAAGGTCAATCCAGTCACTTCAAGGATGCCATCCATCCATCTTGCCCTTGGTCGGCCCCTCTTCCTTTTTCTTCCACTTTCCCCAGCATCATTGTCTTCTCTAAGCTTTCCTTTCTTCTCATGATGTGGCCAAATACTTCATCTTGGCCTCTAATATCCTTCCCTCCAATGAGCAGTCGGGCTTTATTTCCTGGAGGATGGACTGGTTGGATCTTCTCGCAGTCCAAGGCACTCTCAGAACTTTCCTCCAACACCACAGCTCAAAAGCATTTATCTTCCTTCTCTCAGCCTTCCTAAGGTCCAGCTCTCACATCCGTAGGTTACTACAGGGAATACCATGGCTTTGACTATGCGGATCTTTGTTGCCAGTGTGATGTCTCTACTCTTTACTATTTTATCGAGACTGGACATTGCTCTCCTCCCAAGAAGTAAGCGTCTTCTGATTTCCTGGCTGCAGTCTGCATCTGCAGTAATCTTTGCACCTAGAAATACAAAGTCTGTCACTGCCTCCACATTTTCTCCCTCTATTTCCCAGTTGTCAATCATTCTTGTTGCCATAATCTTGGTTTTTTGATGTTTAGCTGCAACCCAGCTTTTGCGCTTTCTTCTTTCACCTTGATTAGAAGGCTCCTCAGCTCCTCCTTGCTTTCGGCCATCAAAGTGGTGTCATCTGCATATCTAAGGTTGTTAATGTTTCTTCCCATACTTCTGCATTAAACATTGGCAGAGGAAGCCTTTCTTTAAATACATTAATGGGAAAGACATTGTACATTATACATGTAGAAACGAGGGGCTCATTTATGATTGTTCCACACTTTTAGAACTCCCTGTCTCTCTCTGAAACATTTCAGAAATATTCCTTTTAGCACCTATTAAAAAAACACCTTTTCATTTGCTCAAGTTTCATTTTATCTCTCTCTATTTGATTGGACTACATATGGTTTATTCTCCATGGTTTTAAATGCTTACATTTATGGCCATGAAACTGAGTTTTGGATGAAGATGCAGTGTGTACATTTGAAAGATGGTCTTTATTGATTGATCTCTTTCCCTCTCTGGACTGATTACAATGGTCGCAGAGTCTCATTTTCATCTGGACTGCTGTTGCGCTTGGCCAACTTTCTCTTATTGACTGGGTGGCATTTTCCTGGGTCTTGTTACAGCCAGGTTTGGCCCTCTTGTGCATTTCTGTTGATTTCATGTAATTTTTTTTAAAAAAATCTTGGGTTGTTTCCACCTTCCGCTTCTGAGCAGCGAAGCATTGCGGCATGACATTGCTTCCAAACTTGGGGGAGATAACCAGCTTTCTGTTTCTTTTTTCTGCTTGAGAGTTTTAACACCTTTTAAAGTAAACGAAGTGGAATTGCAAGATCTACTTTGCTGGTACTAATGCAATGTGCTCTGTTCCACTGCCTCAGTCTCATTATCTTTGGAAGTGCAATCAGAGGTGGACCAAGGATGGGCAACTTGTGTCTTTTCAGATGGTGTTGGGCTTGTAATGCCCATCAACAGAGGCAGTAGAGGGAGACGATGGGAATAGGGATGGAAAGCATGTTCACAATTATTCATTCCCAAATCAAAAAGTAGGTTTCCTTGCATTCAAGACCCCCTGTTCTGAAGAATGATTGTGAGTTAGACTTACACGTGGAGTTGGCTCCACCAAATTGCCTGGACAGGACTCCTGCAAAAGTAAATAATAATAGCAAATAATAAAATTGCTATTTTTTTTAATCTGAGGTGACATTTTTCTTAATGTCAGGGGACAACCTTTACCTTTACCTTAACATCTCTCTTAGGAATCTCTAGATCAGGGGTCCTCAAACTTTTTTTAACATAGGGCCAGGTCACTGTCTTTCAAACTGTTGGAGGGCCGGATTATAATTTGAAAACAGCATGAATGAATTCCTGTGCACACTGCACATATCTTATTTGTAATGCAAAAAAACCCACTTAAAAACAATACATTAATTAAAATGAAGAAGAATTTTAAGAAATATAAACTTATTAGTATTTCAATGGGAGGTATGGACCTGCTTTTGGCTGATGAGATAGGGTTGTTGTTGTTGTTGTGTGCTTTCAAGTTGTTTCAGACTTAGGTTGACCCTGAGCGAGGGCCAGGTAAATGAGCTTGGAGGACCGTATCCAGCCCTCAGGCCTTAGTTTGAGGACCTCTGCTCTAGATCCTCCAGCAAAACTGTGGTCACCTTCTGACAGAAGTTGAACCCTAAAAAACTTGCAATTATGGTAATGCAGAAATATTTGGTATCTATATCAAGCAGAGTACAGCATAGCCTGCATAGCTCTTGTTACATCCCGTATAGACTACTGCAACACACTCTATGTGGGGTTGCCTTTGAAGACTGTTTGGAAGCTTCAATTGATCCAATGGGCAGCAGCCAGGTTGATCACCAGAGCAGCATACAGAGAGAGGACATCCCTCCTGTTGTGCCAGCTCCACTGGCTGCCAGCCTGCTACCGAGCACAATTCAAAGTGCTGGCTTTAGCCCAGGGGTCCTCAGACTTTTTAAACAGAGGGCCAGGTCACAGTCCTTCAAACTGGTGGAGGGCCAGATTATAATTTGGAAAAAAAAATGAACGAATTCCTATGCACACCACACATATCTTATTTGTAGTAAAAACAATACAATAATTAAAATGAAGAACAATTTTAACAAATAATTTAAAATACTTATAATTATTAATATTTCAATGGGAAGTGTGGGCCTATTTTTGGCTGATGAGATAGGATTGTTGTTATTGTTGTGTGCTTTCAAGTCGTTTCAGACTTAGGTTGATCCTCAGCGAGGGCCGGGTAAATGACCTTCGGGGGGGGGGGGGGCTTAGTTTGTGGATCCCTGTTTTAGCCTAGAAAGCCCTAAACAATTATGGCTCAGCTTACCTGTCTAAACGTACCTCCCCCTATGAACTACCTAGGAGATTAAGATTGTCTGGTGGGGTCCTGCTCTTGGCCCGCCTTCCTCACAGGTGCGACTGGTGGGAACGAGAGACAGGGCCTTCTCAGTGGTGGCCCTTGGCTATGGAACTCCTTCCCCAGTGACATTAGATCAGCCCTCTCCCTCCTAGCCTTCAGAAGAAAAGTAAAAACTTGGCTTTAGAATCAGGCTTTCGAAGAATAGTGCAGTGCAATAACAGATTTGAAATACGTGCAATGACTATGGAATGACTTGGACTAAGATTATGGGTGGTGTGAATTTCATATGGATTGTAATGTTTTTAAATATTTAACCTGTATTAATTTAATTTTAATATTATTGGAATTGTGGGCTATACATACATATACTTTGGGCTATACATACATATACACTCTCTCTCTCTCTCACACACACACACGCGTACATACACACACACATGTAAGGTATTGAATAATTGCCTATATGTCAGTCGCCTTGAGTCTCCTTTGGGGTAGAGAAAGGCAGGGTAAAAATAGGGCAAATAAATAAATAATAGCCAGTGCAATATGGGATTGTAGTACCAAATTTGGCGAGAAATGCTCAGAAGGCTCTTGTAATGTTTTAAAATTATATTTATTGCTTCAGGAAATCCATCTGGGATAGAAATGAAGAATTCCTATATTTTAGTAGGAAAAAAATCCTCTAAAAATGGCACTCATGTCCTAAAAACTATGGACTTGCTCCATGTTTACAGGAGCAGTGTGTCAGATGGTAAAAGGTAGTTATTATTTTGCTATTGTCTTCTCCATGATAAACAACATAATCCAGTTCTCTTAATCGCTCCTCATAGTTACCCCTTTTGTGCTTGTTCTTCAAGTTTGTTTATTGCTGCAATGTGTTTTTCACAGAGGTTGTTGACAAGGAATGCACTCTCTTGCAGGGTTCAGCCAAGGCCTCCGTCGTTCCGTTGGGGGGATTGCAACCATTCTGGGACCTTTATGGGCTGGAGGCTTGACGGATAACCTCTACATCATGTTGGGAGTCATGATGGGGCTGCTGAGCTTGCTAATGGTGAGTGCCCAGGAATTCATTTTGTGACACCTGTCCTGTACCTGCATCTTTCTAGTTGTATATGTATGGACAGGTTTGTTCCAAGATCTCTGTTGCCTATCAGTCTCCTTAGGATTATAAATCCTTGACAAGATAGCTTGCCTGTGTTTTCTCAAAAGTTTTATCAGAGCTTGGAAAACTTGCCTTTTTGGACCACCATTCCCATGATCTTCCAGCCAGCATAACAATTAAACATGACATATTTGAGGAGACCCTAGTGGTGCAGTTGAGTTGCTGAACCTGCTGACCAAAAGGCTGGCTGTTCAAATCCATGGATTGGGCTGAGCTCCTGCTCTTAGGCCCAGCTCCTGCCAGCTCAGCAGTTCAAAAACATGCAAATGTGGGTAGACAAGTTTTTTCTTTCTCCCACCCGGGACATTCCACAGATATATCTCCTGTGCTATTCTAATAATATAATATAATATAATATAATATTTATATTATAATGTAATGCAATATAATACTACTAATAATAATATGATATTATAATTATATAGCAATATAGCAATCTTTAATACTGATATTGTACTATGCTAATGATATAATATATTGTATGTATATATACCTTGTAAGCCACTCTGAGTCCCCTTCGGGGTGAGAAGGGTTGCATAGAAATGCCGTAAATAAATAAATAATAAATAGATCAATAGGTACCGCTCCGGCTGGAAGGTAATGGTGCTTCATGCAATCATGCCGACCACATGACCCTGGAGGTGTCTACGGACAACGCCGGCTCTTTGGCTTAGAAATGGAAATGAGCACCCAACCCCCAGAGTTGGTCACGATTGGGCTTAATGTCAAGGGGAAACCTTTACCTTTACTTTAAATGTATTTATTGACTTCTTTTTTTATCCTGCTTTACTCAGGGCAGCTAACAATAAATATAAAGCAATGCTAATTGAAGTTATATGAAAACATTAAAAGGCAAATATTTAAAAATTATGCCATTAAAGCCATTATAAACATTAAAATGCACAAATAGTACACATCCACCTCAACATTTCAGGATGTGGGAATTCATTTCTAAAAAACTAGAAACTTTTCTATGCGCTAGTCTTTGGGAAAGAATTCTGAAAGTTTTCTAGTGAAGTCAGGCAAGGAAGAGAAAAGGCGGAGGTTTGGTTTCTCCTGATAGTACCACCTAAGTGGCTGTATTTATCTGATCAGAATTCCATAGTGTGCGCCTCACTGAAAACAATGGTATATAAACTGGGCTTTGCCTATGGCTTAGTCATCCTTACCACCTCAAAGTTCAACCAAACTCCCCAGTTCCTCATGCATGCTCCCACACGTGCCCATTCCTGCAAGCAGAGTGGAAAAGATAGTTCCAGAACTACAGTTTTGAGTAGTTTTATCCTCCACATAGTTTCCCCTGATTTCTATCTCTGCTGGCTGGGCTGAAATGGATGCAGAGGCAATTTCTGAACGGCCTACTCAGTTCCTTCGCTTGGCTTCCTAAGGGCCACTTGTGCCAATGCAGATTTCATGTTCACAAGCTCTTTGTGGGTCTGAAACATGCAGACACACACACAACCTTCAAGCTTGAACTTGCTGAAGAACGTTCAAATGCGAACTCTTCAGCTCAGTATTAATCCAACGTTGCGATGGGTATATCTGCATTCTTACTGCCATGTCCAAATGCGATCCAATTATGAGAGTTGTGGTTTTACATTGTTGATAACCTTCTCTGGAACTCCCTCCCCAAAGAAATAAAAACAGTCCCCTCCCTCCTCTCCTTGAAAAAGCTGCTGAAAACTCACCTTTTCACTTTATCCTATGGAGAGGAGGAGGAGGAGGATTGGGACATTATAAGGACAGCTTTCTGGGATGTTGGCAAATTTATCTTGACCCTGCAAGCTGCTACAAATCATTTTAAATTATTTTTGTTATGTATTTTGTTGTTGTGTTTTAATGGGGCTTATGTGTTTGTTTAGATAATTATGCTGGTTAATTATTACCGGTAATTTTATTTCTTGTATAGTAATTTATGAGTCTGTACTGATGTTTATTTTGCACTGTTTGATTTATGTGCTGCTTATTATCAATGTTTGCCATTTGCCTTTTTTTTGCCTGTAACCTGCCCTGAGTCCCCGTGGGGTGATAGGATGGCCTATAAATAAAGTATTATTATTATATCTTATAATTATATATCTATCCAAAGAGTGCTAGTGTCTTACCAAACTACAACTCCCAGTATTTCATAGCATTCAGCCATGGCACTTTAAAAGGTGTCAAACTGCATTCATTCTACAGTATAGATGCACCCAGTGTTTTGTTTATTTTAGGGGGAGCTGGTTCCTCTTTATTATTATTATTATTATTATTATTATTATTATTATTGTCGAAGGCTTTCATGGCTGGAATCACTCAGTTCTTGTGGGTTTTTTTTGGGCTATATGGCCATGTTCTAGAGGCATTTCTCCTGACGTTTCGCCTGCATCTATGGCAAGTATCCTCAGGGGTGAGGTCCAAAGGCCAAGGCCGCCGACAACAACAACATACAATACACAATAAACTCATAAGCAAATAATAAAACATCAAGCAAAAACAATAAAACAATAAAACAATGACACCGTGACGCAGTTTAAAACCAAGGCCGGGCCAAATGTAATGGGCAAAGTTTAAAAGTGCTGTCGTGACAGGTAATATGTGGAGGTATTTGGGTAGGTACAATGTGCAAATAATCCTAAATCTCTAGCAAATCTCTTTAAAGGTGATAAGTTTGGTCAGTTATGTTACCAATTCAAAACTGTGTAAACAATTGGAGCAAACTCTGGGTATGGCCTCCGAGCCCTCTAAAGTGTATGGAAACTTGGTTTAATAGGAAAGGTGGGCATTGGGAAGGATCTCAAGTGTACCATTAGGTCAGGGAATAATAGGTCCTGGACAGAATAACAAAAAGCAGCAGAAGATGGAGATGCCTTTGATCAACATCTAGAGGACAACATGCACCTCACCCTTTTTGTAGAATGAAATGGAGAACTGCCAGAAGCTACGGAGCAGTTTGTCCCTCTGGTAACCTTGGAGAATTGGCCCTACATTATATATATATAATGTGTGTGTGTGTGTGTGTATACACACATATATACATTTATTTATTTGTTTATTTATTTACAGCCTTTATATTCCGCCCCAAAGTGTACTCAGGGTGGTTCACAGAACACGTACACAGCAAACATTCAATACTATTAAGACAACAGATAAAAGTATTACGTCAGCATTTTTCCCAACTTTGGCGTCCTGGAGGTTGTCCTTTATTTTGGCCACAGGGAGGTGCTGTCGCTCCATGCTCTATGACGAAGAGCCTTGATCACAGACTTCCTCCCTTCTTTGACTGCCGGCATTTTCTGGATTTTCTTTTATGATAACGTAAAATACCTCCCCGCTGGTATTTTATGGTGCCGTAAAATACCTCCCCGCTTAAGTGGTGCCTAAATACCTCCTCTCTTAAGTGGTGCTTAAGAGTGTGTGTGTGTGTATGTACTGTATACAGTACATATACACACTCACTCACTCACTCACTATAACCTCCTCCTCGGTAATATACGTAGGGACCATAGAGGTCAGTTCAGGGCCCCCATTCAGATGCATTCTCCTGTCATCCTTCTTCAGCTGCCCAGCCTCTCTCATGCTGTACTTCTTGACTTGACAGGCCTCTTTTCCTTCCTCTCCAGGTTATGGTAGGACTTTCATATGCATATCTCGTAGAACCACCCATTGGACACCTGTCACCACAAACATCTCGAGAAGAATGCAGCTCATGAAGAGTCTGGTTGGTTGGAGGTGCCTTCGGAAGAATGTGAAATGTGCACTCACCCAGGTGAAAGCTAATGCTCCCATTTGGTTGTGTTCTTTAAAATTCCAGCAACTGGCTGACAGTTTGCGAAACTGGAGATAGGATTCTGTGGGGAGGAGATCAATTGCTTAGCATTGTTTCTCCTGCTGGGCATATTCACTCTTTTCATTTGTAAAGCCTTCTCACGTGTGTGCACACATGTCTGTGTTTTTAATATCTTTTCCTTGACAAATTTGTGGCACAGTGGATGCTTCAGGTTTGATTATGGCAGTTTTCCTTATTGTAATGTGGAACAAATTATCACATAGTGATAATTATGTCCCCTTGATCACTTCCCATGGTGATGATGAACTTTTGTGTGTGTGTGAGTGAATCCACTTGAAGTTTTAGTCTGAACTATCCAAGCTACTAAACCCTCTTTCAATGGTAGGAGTCAGCAGCTTGGATAGCTCCTTTAAAGTTCAGACTAAAGCCCAGGGTGGTTTCGCCAATGTGGAAGCCACCAGTGGCCCATTTCTGAGTATGGTTCACTTGAAATTGGAAGACTCTATACCTGAATGCTTCCTCTATATGTGTATTTAAAAACAAATCCCCTCATCCTAACTCACAGATCAGGGAATTTAAGGACCCTTTCCTGATGGGAGATTCTGTCAGAAATATTAAAAATTAATTGGGTATTTTTTATTACAAAAGTGTGAGTCAAGCACTGAAAGAGTTAGTAGGCCAAAGCCTGTTAGAGTTAATGGGCCAAAGCTAGTGTCGTCCTGAGGAGTGTGAGGTAAACCTCTGTGTGAGAGAAGCCTCGTGTAAGAAAGCTCCAGTACGAAGCCTGCTGCAACCATGGTTCTAAGTACTTACAAAACTAAAGTTCCGGTGGTGAAGACTAGGGGGGGGGGGGGGGGGGGGGGGGGGGGCTGGTGCTTTGCTTCTACAGTGTTGCTAAAGTTCTGGTGGTGAAATTTTCAGAACTCTAACACAACTTTCAAAATTTCATTATAAATGGCAGTTCCTAATAGGTTCTGTCATAAAAATCACCAATAATGAAATAATAATGAAATGTTGAAAGTTATGTAAGAGTTCTGACATTTTCACCACCAGAATTTTAGCAACACTGTAGAAGCAAAGCACCAGGGTCCCCTAGTTTTCACCACCAGAACTGTAGTTTTGTAAGTACTGTATATACTCTAGTATAAGCCTAGTTTTTCAGTACTTTCTTTAGGCGGAAAAAGTCTCCCCTGGCTTATACTCGAGTCAAGGTTATTTATTATTTTACTTTGTTGTTGTTTTACTTTATTATTGTTATTACATTTATTATTTTACTCTATTATTGTTATTGTTACATTTATTATTTTACTCTATTATTATTATTATTACTATTATTATTTTACTCTATTATTATTGGAAGGATAAGTAAGCATCTTTACACTGAAGAAGGTTAGAATAATGGTTGAACCAGTTGGACAGGGTGTTCCGCTAGCCGAGGGGCCCCCATAGAAGTGGTGGTGGGGAAGGGGAGATGCGGCACAAGGAGACCAATAATTCGGCCTAGGGATCGTGTACCAACATTAGTAATTTCAAACCGGTCTCCTTATATGGTAAATTGGTGTAACCAGGATGGCGGTCCCTCCGAATTGAAAGTGGTGCTGTTGAACGCCAGGTCTGTCAATGGTAAAACAACTTTCATCCAGGATTTAATCCTGGATGAACCGGCAGATCTGGCGTGCATCACGGAGACCTGGTTGGACGAAGCGGGAGGTGTAAATTTGACCCAGCTTTGCCCGCCAGGTTTCTCTGTGCAGCACCAACCAAGATCCGGAGGGCGGGGAGGCGGAGTTGCAGTGGTCTATAGAGATTCCATCCCTCTGACCAGGGGCCCCATCCCGCAGTCTACAAATTTTGAATGCGTCCACCTGAGAGTGGGTGACCGGGACAGAATAGGGATTCTGTTAGTGTACCGTCCACCTCGCTGCACTACAGTCTCCCTACCTGAGCTAGCGGGGGTGGTCTCGAGCCTGGCATTGGAGTCCCGGCAGCTCCTTGTGCTGGGGGACTTCAATGTCCACGCCGAGACGGCCCTTTCAGGAGCAGCTCAGGACTTCATGTCTGCCATGGCAACCATGGGGCTGTCCCAACAAGTAACTGGCCCCACTCACAGTGCAGGACATACATTGGACTTAGTTTTCTGCCAGGGATGGGAGGAAGGTGGCGGTGTTGAGGAGCTGACCATCTCTCCGTTGCCATGGACCGACCACTACCTGGTCAGATTTAGGCTCACTGCACCCCCTAACCTCTGCAGAGGTGGAGGACCCATTAAGTTGGTCCGCCCCAGGAGGCTTATGGATCCGGATGGATTCCTGACGGCTCTTGGGGAATTTCCCGCCGCCTCGGTTGGTGATCCTGTCGATGCCCTGGTCACTCTCTGGAATGGGGAGATGACTAGGGCAATAGACACGATCGCTCCGGAACGTCCCCTCTCAAGTAGCCGAGCTAAACCAGCTCCTTGGTTCACCGAGGAGCTGGCAGCGATGAAGCGAAAGAAGAGGGAACTAGAGAGCGTGTGGCGTTCGGATCCGAGCGAGCCAAATCGAACACAGTTTGTGTCCTTTCTAGGGCATATGCCGCGGCAATAAAAGCCGCAAAGAAGACCTTCTTTGCGGCCACTATTGCATCTGCAAAGAACCGTCCGGCTGAGTTGTTCCGAATTGTCAGAGGTCTTTTGAATCCCACCACTCAAGGTGGGAACCCTGATAACTCGACTTCTCGCTGTGAAGCTTTTGCTCAGTTCTTTGCAGACAAAGTCGCTTTGATCCGTTCTGGTCTGGACACCATGTTAAATGCAGTCTCTGTGGATGTAGCAAGAGCACCTGCTTGTCCTATTTTGATGGATTCATTTCAATTGGTGAAGCCCGAGGATGTGGACAAGATACTTGGAGGAATGAGGCCGACCACGTCCATCCTAGACCCCTGCCCATCCTGGCTTCTAAAGAGGCCAGAGGGGGATTGGCTGAGTGGGTGAAGGTGGTGGTTAATGCCTCCCTTCGGGAAGGCAAAATTCCAGCGAGCTTAAAACAAGCTATAATAAAACCGCTGTTGAAGAAACCATCACTAGATCCCACTAAATTTGACAACTTTCGGCCGGTTTCCAATCTCCCCTTTTTGGGCAAAGTCCTGGAACGCGTGGTGGCCTCATGACTCCAGGTATTCTTGGGAGACACGGATTATCTGGACTCGGCACAGTCTGGTTTCAGTCCGGGACATGGAACTGAGACAGTCTTGGTCGCCTTAGTGGATGATCTGCGCCGGGAGCTCGACAGGGGGAGTGTGTCCCTGTTGGTGCTTGTGGACCTCTCAGCGGCCTTCGATACCGTCGACCACGGTATCCTTCTGGGGCGCCTTGCAGAGATGGGTCTCGGAGGCACTGTTTTGCAGTGGCTCCGGTCATTTCTGGAGGGCCGTTCCCAGAAGGTGTTATTGGGTGACACTTGTTCAACCCCACAACCATTGTCTTGTGGGGTTCCTCAGGGGTTCCTCAGGGCTCAATTCTGTCTCCCATGCTGTTCAACATCTACATGAAGCCGCTGAGTGAGATCATCCGGAGTTTCGGGGTACGGTGTCATCTGTACGCAGATGATGTCCAACTCTGTCACTCCTTTCCACCTGCTACTAAGGAGGCTGTCGAGGTCCTGAACCGGTGCTTGGCCGCTGTAACGGTCTGGATGAGGGCGAACAAATTGAAATTGAATCCAAGACAGAGGTACTCCTGGTCAGTCGAGGCCGAACAGGGTATAGGGTTACAGCCTGTGCTGGATGGGGTCGCACTTCCCTTGAAGGCGCAGGTTCGCAGCTTGGGTGTGACCCTGGATTCATCGTTGAGCCTGGAGCCCCAGGTTTCAGCGGTGACCAGGGGAGCATTTGCACAGCTTAGGCTCGTGCGCCAGCTGCGCCCGTACCTTGGGAAGTCTGACTTGGCCACGGTAGTCCACGCTCTTGTCACATCCTGCCTAGACTACTGCAACGCTCTCTACGTGGGGCTGCCCCTGAAGACGGCCCGGAAGCTGCAATTAGTCCAACGCGCGGCAGCCATGATTCTAACAGGAGCGGAGCGCAGGGAGCACACAACCCCCCTGTTGCACTAGCTCCACTGGCTGCCGATTTGCTACCGGGCTGAATTCAAGGTGTTGGTATTGGCCTATAAAGTCCTAAACGGTTCCGGCCCAAGATACCTTTCTGACCGCATCTCGGCCTATGAACCCACCCGGACTTTGAGATCTTCCGGGGAGGCCCTGCTCTCGATCCCGCCAGCCTCCCAAGCACGGTTGGCGGGGACGAGAGATAGGGCCTTCTCGGTGGTGGCTCCTCGGCTGTGGAACGCCCTTCCTATAGACATTAGGCTGGCACCATCTCTCATGGCATTCCGTAGAAAGTTGAAGACCTGGATGTTTGTGCAGGCGTTTGAGTAATTTAGTGCAATCTGGTAATTGAACATAGGAACGGAACAATGGATAACGAATTTGGATCATGCATGGATGATGAGGCGATTGGGGATGGGGTTTGTAATAATTGTGTATTGGGATTGTTTATTAGTTATTAAGGGAAATGTGTGAACTAATTGTCATTGTTTATTGAACCATTACTGTTTTTATTGTCTTTACTGTTTGCGAACCGCTGTGAGTCGCCCTCGGGCTTGAGATACAGCTGTATATAAGCATAGTAAATAAATTTAATAAATAAATAAATATGCTGAATTACAGTTTTATGTAAATATTCAAAAACATTTAACCAACTGATGCCTCGATTAATGTAATTTTATTGGTATCTATTTTTATTTTGAAATTGACCCACAAATGCTGCATTTCCCACCCTCGGCTTATATTCTAGTCAGTCCATTTCCCCAGTTTTTTGTAGTAAAATTAGGTGCCTCGGCTTATATTCGGGTCGGCTTATACTCGAGTATATACGGTACTTTAGAACCATTTAGAACCATGGTTGCACATGCCTAAGCTACTATGTATTTGTTTATTTGTGTTATGGAAACCTTGTTGTTGTAAATAGTGCAACCATATCATTTTACTACAAAGAAAGGCCTCCTATGGAAGAGATAACATTGGTATGTGTGTTTTTGTTACTTTTATCACTTTATTATTTATTTATTTATTTATTTATTATTTATTTCCTATATTTATACCCCACCCTTCTCCCCCTGAAGAGGGACTCAGGGCAGCCTAACAAAAGCATCATACCATGCTAGCATCATAAAAACAACCACAGTACAATCAAAATACTAAAAATATTGAAACAACAATTGTCAACGGAGTAATCAATAGTATATGGCTAGATAAATAGCCACCAGACTGGTAATAGCTCAATGGACTGTATACTGTTTTAATCTTTATGTCTTAATGTTTATGTTTTTAACTGTTATAATGGCTGTTTTGTATTTTATGACGCGGCATCGAATTGCCAATTGGAAGCTGCCCTGAGTCTCCCTAGAGGTTGAGAAGGGCGGGGTAAATACGTTCTAAATAAATAAATAAATAAATAAATAAAACAATTAATTAAGACGCATCCATTAAAATCGAAATCCAAAAACCAGTCCGGGTCAATTCGTTGCCATAAGTTTTGTGATCTTCTTCCACTTGCTGCTCACTGATCAAACACTTGGTCCCATAACCAGGTCTTGATTTTCCTTCTAACAGACAAGAGGGAGGTGGCCAATCTGATATCTCTAGGGAGGGTGTTCCATAGGCAGGGGGCCACTGCTGAGAAGGCCCTGTCTCTCTTCCCCATCAACTGCGTTTGCAATATTTATTTATTTATTTATTTGGGGTACTTCTACCCCGCCCTTCTCAACCCCCGAAGGGGGACTCAGGGCGGCTTCCAACCAGCATACGTTGATGCCTACAATTCACAGAATAAAATACATAATAACAGTAATTATAACAATTAAAACATTACATTAATACAATAAAAATACAATAAAAAGCTATCCTGGTGGCCATCGTTTTGCCAAGTCCATAATTAATAAATTCATTCCACTTATCATAGTCCGTTTCCAAAGCTTTAGTCGTCATTGTCCATTGTCAGTCTGCCAGATTACCCAAAGGCCTGGTCCCATATCCATGTTTTTAATTTCCTTCTGAAAGAGAGGAGGGATGACGATGATCTAATTTCCCCGGGGGGTGAATTCCACAAGTGGGGGGCCACCACGGAGAAGGCCCTGTCCCCACCAAGGGCGGGGCTGAGAGCAGGGCCCCTCCAGAAGATCTTAAATTCCTAGGCTGGACATAGAAGGAGATATGTTCGGACAGGTACGCTGGGCCGGTGCCATATAGGGTTTTATAGGTCAAGACCAGCACTTTGAATTGTGCTCGGAACTGAATCGGCAGTGGTGGGATTGAGAGCAGGGCCTCTCCTGAAGATCTTGGTGATAGTTTGTGGCAGGAGATACTTTGGGCTACTGGTGCTGAACCATGCTGCTGCTAATAAGTTACTCTGCTGTACATTTATGAGGAGGGGCTTTTGTTAATAAGCCCACTCGCCCAACAGATTCATGACACTTTTGTGGTTCAGCTCTTTGTCCAAAAGTGTTGGCAGTTCAGAAACCATTCTGTCAATACATAAATAGGTCAGCTTATACACATGACAGCTGGCAAAACACTTAGCCAAGAAATCTTCTGTTCTTTAGCACTACTGAAACAGATCTACCTATTTTTAAAGCATGTGGCAGAGTTGAAGAGAGTGCTCTTAGATCCGTGTTCTTTATACCTGAATGGCCTTGGAGGAGACTGCATGAATGTTCCCAACTGTAGGATAAAAATAACTCCCTGCCATAAGCGCTTCCTTTCTCACTGTCTGCATAAATTAGTTTTCGATTAGGCATCTTTTGGAAACGCCTGAAGTACTGATGGATAAAGGGTTGCAGCTGGCAGTCTTCTGAACCCTTCAGATTCTGTTCAGACACAGTCGGAGCCTCCTTATTGCCTGCTGCACTTAAGCAGGATAGCAAAGCCAAATGGAGGAGGGGATGGGTTGTCTGCTTCTAATAACCCATCGGCTTCTTCCAAGCTGCTTCTTTTATGGAATTATAGGGCTGGAAGGAACCTTGAGTGCAGTGTTTCTCAACCTGGGGGTCAGGACCCCGGGGGGTGGGGGGGTGGGGAGGGGTTTCAGAGGGGTCACCAAAGGCCTTTCTCTTTCTTTTTGGAAATAGATGGCAAATCATCCCTCCAAAAGCTCCCCTCCACTGTCATTGGCTAACCTTACAACCAAGGGGAAGGCTGTTTCTAAGACTCTAGGCTGGGAGGGGAGAGCAGGTGTGCTCGGTGCATGGCAGTGTAGTGCTCATGTGCAGGCAAGGAAGAGCGTGCAAGGCTGGAAGGAGGCTCGGACCAGCAAGTCCCTTCAAAACATGTGGGCTCTGTGTGGGAAGTTTGGCTCAATTCTATTGTTGGTGGGGTTCAGAATGCTCTTTGATTGCAGGTTATAACAAAGCAGGAAGGTGGTAGTAAGATTTTTAAATTGATTTATCAGATGGGGAAATATATAAAAATAATCCCATCGCTGCTCAGCCAAATTATAACAAAATACCACCTCTACAGACTAGCTCACCAAAATATAGAGGGAGTATGGTTGCTGAACCAACTGTATATTCAAAAGATAGGACCTGGGAACCACTGGAACCGAGAGACTTAAAATGATTCTTCAAAAGATTTCCGCTGCCATCATATTAATAATAAACAGGATGAGGTATTATTGAGAGGTTGTTCAGTAACACACTCTGTGTCACTATAGTTTTCTTTAAAGGCTGTTAAAAGCTGACTTGAATAATACTTTGACCACAAAGGTATTCACACTGAGGCTGGCATAAGTTGATAAAAATAACAAGAACGTTTATTGAACAGGCTTGAAATATTCAGGTACAAATGCTTAATGGTTTCAGTAAAATACTGGCATAAAAAGCTTGTGGTTGTGTTTGAATAAAGATCTTCAAACTTCTGGGTTACAAGTCTTAAAAGTTTCAGAACAGAAAATTACTTCAGGAAATGAATCTCTGAAAGTAATTCCAAAAAATCCCCCTTAGGAATCTAGCCAAAAACCCTGAACTAGACTTCCATAGGAAATGAACAGACCACTAACGGGGTACTGCTCCACACAGTATTCTAGCTATACTCAATAACTGTTCTGAATACAACACAAAAGACTGACCCAAATGACTTCTTCAAACCCAAACTGCTCTCACTAACACCCACACTTCTCTCTACCTGTTCCAAAAACCCACTGGCAAACTGGGAGCTCAAACCTCAGTTTAAAAGTCACTTTTTCCCTTTAGATTACTTAGGCTCCAATCCTAGCCTTCTGCTTTTCTCTCCTAGACTTGAACACACCCCCTTAAGGCAAACCTAACATAAGATGGCTTCTCCCTGTCTCCCTTTCCTAAAATGGATGCCGTGGCTTCGCCAAGCCCACTTCCTTAGGCTTTTGCCAGCTAGGTAAGGTAAGGGATACAAATGTGATAAATAAATAAAAGTAAATAAGTACTCCTTGCATTCGAAAACCCTGTGAAATACATCCAGAATAACACAATTGTGCCGTCTAGATGCACTCCTAGAAAAGTCTCTGCGATAAAGTCAATGGAATGCAGACAGGTC
The DNA here is from genome assembly GCF_025583915.1 of Anolis sagrei ordinatus. Lineage (NCBI taxonomy): Eukaryota > Metazoa > Chordata > Lepidosauria > Squamata > Anolidae > Anolis > Anolis sagrei. Next base: position 12,576,399 of record NW_026846588.1, read on the forward strand.
TCTTTCTGTGGGTTTAATTCAAGAGCTCTGTTGGGATGCCTGGTGTGACTGCCCTCCTTCTGTTGTTTCTCATGCAGGTGTCGTTCTGACTGGTGCAGTGGACCCTTCCCAGCTGGATCCTGGTTCCACGTTGCTCATCTCCTGGTGGGATGGGAGGCAGGCAAGAGCTTGGATTCATCAAAAGGAGAGCCAGACAGGCATCTGGCTCTGACTTCCACACTCCGCCTGACCAAATATGCTTTGTTCTTGCCACTTCCCTGGTTCAGTGCTACCCTCTAAGAGTTGGGTTTGCTTCTTTCATACCCTCCACAGCGTCACTCATTGTCTTGCCCCTGTGGGGCCCACCAAGCTGCTATTTATGGACTCTGGAAAGGGACCTGGACTGGAGGTTGTCTGAACAGCCTCACACTTATGAATTGCACTCCGCCTCATCAGTAGGTCAATGAGGCCCATGAATGTTACTCTACTCCACCCTTCCCCAAACCAGTTGCCCTTTTAATGGCCATGCTAGTTGAAGTTGGCAGCTCAACCTGTCTTGTGGTAAGCCACTCACTCCTTTCCTGAGTCTGCAGGAGTGTTTGTGTCCTCCTTTCATCCTCACTAGTCTCCAGCATGGGTGAGAATGATGTAGCCCTCCAGATGTTGGACTGCAGCTACCAGCAATCCTTACCTTTGGCAGTGCTGAGTAGGGTGTGTTAGTAGTTGCTGTCCAGTAGCATCAGAAGGCCCATGTGATTTCTGTCCTCCCCTCAAACCTATCCTTAATCACCTACACTTCTTGTTGTGACCCAAGTGGACACCTGGGGGTTCCAGTGTCAATGGAGCAGTAAACTATTCTGGATTTTAGTCTAAAGGGGGACAAACCCTATCCCCAGAATAGCTTCACCACCTTGGGTAGTCCCTTTGGGGTTCTGACTGAAACTCAGAGTGGAAGTCACCAACTCACCTGCATGGCTAATTGACAATCCTAATGTCAAAGGGAACAGTGGTTGCTAACCGACCCCAGGCTTAAGGGATACTCTTAGAATAGTGATTTCCAAACTTGTCCTTCCAGATGCTTTGGACTTCAACTCCAGGAAGACTCAGGTGCCTGGGGCAATGATCAGGGATTCTGGGAGCTGAAATCCAAAACAACTGGAAGAGCAGAACTTGGGAAGCTGTGCCCTGAGTGTTTGCTTCAAATGAACTTATTGAGATTGGTGGTCCTGGTTTAAATATTTCCTGGCAATTGTAAAAGTAAGAAGAGCTAAGAACCAGACTAACTCCAGTGTGGTTCTGGGACATAAAAACAACCAATCTGATGCCACATCCAAGCACGAAATACTTAGTGGGATACTCGCTAGGAACAAGGAAGCTGTGCCACTGCTTGCTTCTATAACAGTGGTTCTCAACCTGGGGTCCCCAGATGTTTTTGGCCTACAACTCCCAGAAATCCCAGCCAGTTTACCAGCTGTTAGGATTTCTGGGAGTTGAAGGCCAAAATCATCTGGGGACCCAGGTTGAGAACCACTGTTCTATAGTTTGCAGTCCGTAACCACATTGTTTACCATATCTTTAAGCCCAGAATCAAATTCCTAGCAACATTCAACATTGACTATGCTGACCAAGCCTGCTGGGACTTGCCATGGTTCATCAATTGCTTTAGTATAACCTTCCACAATCTGATACTCTAGCTGTGTTGGGCTTGGTCACTTGGGGGATTCTGGAAGTTGCAGTCCCAACACAGCTAGAAGTCACCAGTTGGGGAAGACTGCTTTGAACCTTCTTTTGCTCTAAGACAGTGGTTCTCAACCTGGGGTCCCCAGATGGTTTTGGCCTACAGCTCCCAGAAATCCCAGCCAGTTTACCAGCTGTTAGGATTTCTGGGAGTTGAAGGCCAAAAACATCTGGGGACCCCAGGTTGAGAACCACTGCTAAAAGGTCACTACGCAAATTGTTCTCCAGCTCTCCTGTGATGATGAAAACTGTACTTTGTGACTGAGATGGTTAGAGCAAGGCTGGTGGGGAGGAGTATGCTTAAGTGTATTGAAGGACTAGCCTTTCCAAACCCATTCATTGTTCTCACAGAGACTTTGGAAGTTTCCCACCACCAGTTTAGGAGCCTGTGCATGCAAACACAATCTTTTAATATTGGTGACCACATACTCATACTCAACTGAGGCTTGGACATACGTCTATTGACACAAGTTGTTGCCATCACAGCCAAGGCTTCTTCAAACTCATCTTCACAGTAGGCAGCCATACAATGGCTTAGGATGTAGGATGCCCCATACATACCTCCCAACCACCCCAATTTGGTAGGGATTGTCCAATTACTCCTTCCATCCTATAGGGAAAGGATTAGATGACCTTCAAGGTCTTGTTGGGCCTTCACCTCTCAACAAACCTAGTCACCATAGGAATGCTGGGAGGTGCAGTCCATTAACATCTAGATGAGTTGAAAGAGAGATGAGCTACTTAGATGACTCTTGGTATGATGACTCATAGAAGCAACAGTGGCACATAGAGGAGGTGTTCCATACATTACCATTGTGCCACATGGTTCTCTGTTTACACACATGATTCCAGTTGTATATAGGCAGACTCTTTGTGGATTAGGCTGTGTTTGCTCCTAACATCATTGTCTAAAGCAGGCTTTTGAAATGGCTGGACTTCATATTCATCTAATGGATAAAAGTGGCATGAGTCACAAGACAGATATGGGGTTGTATGGCACCATGCAGTGTAAATCACCAATTGGAAGAAGCCCACCGTATTTGAAGATGTCAGCTCATGATTTTGTCAAGAATGTTTCCTGTCCCCTTTCTTTAATTTCTGTTCTTAAATTATTAATTTTAGTTTTTGCTAATGTTGGGGGTAGTGGCAATGGTGCATTTCTCCAACGGGCTTGGTGTCTGTAAATATGGCAGAAAAAAAATAAACCCACACCCCACAAAATCTGTGTGAAAGAGAAATTTATTCAGACTGAAAGGAAACCTGGGCTGAACTGACAAATTGGCCTCATTCTTTGAAAAGAAATAGATGATTGAGTTGGGCATGGGAACAAATAGCACCCTCAGACAACTGCCAGAGTCTTGAAATGTGGACAAGACCCATGGCTGCTTTCTGATGAGAAACTCCTTTTAAATGAAACTGAAATCAGTGCTCATTAAAAGGGCGCAGGTGATCAGAGGAACATACCCTCCAACTGTCCAGATTTGACAGGGACAGAACCAATTGGTCCTTTTTTATCCCATTTTTTCAGATGTTTAAAAGTGTTATTTATCTACTTTCCCCTTTTACCCTCAGCATTGTATTGTTGGAAAGGTTCCTATAGGCCGGTGGTTCTCAACCTGAGGTTCCCAGATGTTTTTGGTCTACAACTCCCAGAAATCCCAGCCAGTTTACCAGCTGTTAGGATTTCTGGGAGTTGAAGGCCAAAAACGTCTGGGGACCCCAGGTTGAGAACCACTGCTGTAGCCCACCCAGTCTAATCTCCAGTTAGAGCAGGCATGGGCAACTATCGAGGTATCTCCCTTCTAACCTCCGCTGGGAAAATCCTCGCAATAATCCTTGCAAACTGCCTTCTCCCCCTCTCAGAAGACACCCTCCCAGAATCTCAGAATGGCTTCCACCCCTCCAGAGGAACCGTGGACATGATCTTCACTGCACGACAGCTCCAAGAAAAATGCAGGGAACAAAATCAACCACTGTACATGGCATTTATCAACCTTGCAAAGGCATTCGGCACAGTGAATCACAGCGCTCTCTGGACCATGCTCCAAAAAATCGGGTGCCCCAACAAATTTGTGAACATCCTGCAGCTCCTCCATGAAGACATGATGGCAACAGTCGTGGATAGCATTGGCTCCCAAAGTGACCCATTTAAGGTGGAATCAGGTGTCCAACAGGGATGTGTTATTGCCCCAACCTTATTCTCCATCTTCATCGCTATGATACTTCATCTTGATGACACCAAAGTTTCCACCAGAGTGGAAATCATCTATCAGACAGATGGCAAGCTGTTTAACCTCAGCAGACTGAAAGCCAAAACCAAGGTTACAACAACGTCTGTTATAGAACTCCAATATGCTGATGACAATGTCATCTGTGTGCATTCAGAAGAAGACCTACAAGCCGCTCTAAACACTATCGCAGAAGCATACGAGAAGCTCGGCCTGTCACTGAACATCGGGAAAACCAAAGTGCTCTTCCAGCAGTCACCAGTCAATCCGTCTGCAATGCCAGAAATACAGCTTAATGGTGTAACATTAGAAAATGTTGACCATTTCTGCTACCTTGGCAGCCACCTCTCCACAAAAGTCACCATTGACACTGAAATACAACACCGCCTGAGCTCTGAGAGTGCAGCATTTTTTGAATGAAACACAGAGTGTTGAGAACCGAGAACCGAAGCATACCGAGATGCTTCTTTATAAAGCTATTGTCCTCCCAACCCTGCTATATGTCTACAAAACATGGACTATCTACAGACATCACATGCAAGTCCTGGAATGATTCCATCTGTGCTGCCTCCGAAAAATCCTGCAAATCTCTTGGGAAGACAGGCAGACAAATGTCAGTGTGCTGGAAGAAGCAAAGACCACCAGCACTGAAGCGATGGTCCTCTGCCATCAACTCCACTGGATTGGCAATGTTGTTTGATCACTGTCTCCCAACTCTGAATTCAAGAACGGAAAATGGAATGTTGACTTTCAAGCTTTCATCATGTTTTGTTCTCTACCCTTGTTGCTCTTCTCTGAACCTGCTCTATCCATATTCTTCCTAAAACGTGCTGCTTAGAATTGAATGCAGTACTCCATGAGACTCAACTAAAACAGAATATAGTGGGACTATTACTTTCCTTATCATGAAAACTCAGGTGTTATTCATGCAGACTTAACTATGATTTGCCTTCTTTGCTGCAACATCACACTGTTGTGTCTTGTTAAAAAATCTCAATCAAGTATCAGCCATCCTATATGTACATATGGCTTTTGTGACATAAAGGGAGAATTATCCATTTGTATTTAATTTCTGTCCATTAGCTTCAGACCAATTTTCTAGTTTATTGAGGTCCTTTTCAATTCTGTTTGAATCTTGCAGTGTAAGTTGCCCCTTCCAGTTTTGTATCATCTACAAATGTAATAAGGATCCCCACAAACCCACCATCTCAGGAGGTGATACTCAACCTGTGGGTCTCCAGATGCTTTGGCCTTCAACTGCCAGAAATCCTAACAGCTGGTAAACTGGCTGGAATTTCTAGAAGTTGTAGGCTAAAACACCTCAGGACCCACAGGTTGAGAACCACTGATCTAAGGGTTCATCTGTATTATCAACTGAATGTAGTTTCACACCTCATTAACTGGGAAGCTCTGGCCCTTGAGCGCTCCAGCTGGAGGTCAGCTGTGACCAGCAGTGCTGCAGAATTTGAAGAGGCACGAATGGAGGGTGAAAGAGAAACGTGCCAGGAGGAAGGCGCGTCAGGCCAACCCCAACCGAGACCGCCTTCCACCTGGAAAGCAATGCCCTCACTGTGGGAGAAGATGCAGGTCAAGAATAGGGCTCCACAGCCACCTATGCATGCACAAGAATACTGATCTTGGAAGACTATCCTACTCGTCCAACAAGGGATCGCCTAAGTAACTGTGAGAGTGTAACTTGCTCAAGCTCTTCCATCATGCAGTAGGGACCATCACCAAATGTGACTTCAAAACTGGCTTGCTTCCCTTGTGCTATCAGGGCCTTGGGTTTTGTGTGTGTGTGTGAGTGTGTGTCAGGAGCAACTTGAGAAACTGCAAGTTGCTTCTGGTGTGAGAGAATTGGCCGTCTGCAAGGACATTGCCCAAGGGAGGCCCGGATGTTTGATGTTTTACCATCCTTGTGCGAGACTTCTCTCATGTCCCTGCACGCGGAGCTGGAGGTGACAGAGGGAGCTCATCCGTGCTCTCCCCGGATTTGAACCCCTGACCTATCAGTCAGCAGTTCTGCCGGCACAAGGGTTTAACACATTGCACCACTGGGTCCTTGGTGAAAAAGCTCTCCACTGGAGAACGCTATGTACCACAAAAAAATAACGGATCTCAGAATCCCATAAGTTCAAGTCCTGGTAGTTATAGTGATATCAAACTACTATATATATATATATATATTTGTCGCGTCAGGAGTGACTTGAGAAACCTGTCGCTTCTGGTGTGAGAGATTTGGCCGTCTTCAAGGACGGTGCCCAGGGGACGCCCAGATGATTTGATGTTTTTATCATCCTTGTGGGAGGCTTCTCTCATGTCCCCGTATGAAGAGCTGGAGCTGATAGAGGGAGCTCATCCGCCTCTCCCCTGATTCGAACCTGCGACCTGTCGGTCTTCAGTCCTGCCGACACAGGGGTTTAACCTACTGCACCACCGGGGGCTCCTACTATAATTATTTGGTGCAGTTATACCCCTTGAAAGTGTTGCTCAGGGGTCCTCAAACTAAGGCCCGAGGGCCGGATACGGCCCTCCAAGGTCATTTACCCGGCCCTCACTCAGGGTCAACCTAATTCTGAAACAATTTGAAAGCACACAACAACAACAACAACGATCCTATATCATCAGCCAAAAACAGGCCCACATTTCCCATTGAAATACTAATAAGTTTATATTTGTTAAAATTGTTCTTCATTTTAATTATTGTATTGGTTTAAGTGGTTTTTTGCACTCCAAATAAGATATCTGCAGTGTGCATAGGAATTCATTCATGCTTTTTAAAAATTATAATCCAGCCCTCCAACAGTTTGAGGGACTGTGATTTGGCCCTTTGTTGGAAGAAGTTTGAGGAGCCCTGGTGTAGCGTCTTGGTCACATCAAGATTGCCACTGTCTTTAAAATTTTTGTGAATGATTCTCCAATGAAGCCTGGACTCTCAGGTGGATGAGAACAAAGCTGTTCCAGCAGAGGGCAATGTGGCATCAGAAATAAGGGTTGTAGATGAAAGATAAGGTTGGATTGAAACCCTGCTTTTCTGGATGGAGTGCAGAGCTTGAAATACAGGACTTGGCATAAGGGGAAAGCAAACTCTGTTGTGTGCTTTCAAGTTATTTCTGACCTTTGGTGAATCTGCGGCCAACATATCACAGAGTTTTCTTGACAGAGTGTGTTCAGCAGGAGTTTTCCTATGCCTTCTTCTGAGGCTGAGAGGGTGTCATTTGCCCAAGGCCAAAGGCAGCTATCATTTCCACATATGTCCACAATACAAGCATGGTTTGTTAAAGCCTAGGAGACCCTCACAAATGGAAAGCTTGCCCCAAACGAAGATTATCTGGCTGACAGATTTTGACTCTGGGTCGGAACAGGCTGCTTACTTCTCTTGGTGCGTGGGACATAAGGGCAAGAGGCGATTGTACAAGGAGAGCCAGGCACAGCCCTGTTGGCATCTTACCTGAGATATGGTCTATCACTACTGCCTGACAGGTCAGCTTGGCCTTTGTGTAATAGGGCATTAAACTCTCTGGAGCCCAGCCCAGAAGAATTTGCAAGAAGGTGTTGCATCTAGTATCTTGTCTTTTCCTCAGCCACAACCAGAGAGAGGAGCTTATTGGGAAGGTGTGGGCTTGCTCAAAGGAACAAAGGCAAAAGAAGGTCAGTTTGAAGTATGCTTGTTGTACCACAGGAGATAATAAGATGGCATGACATGCTTGGACAACTCAGGAGTACTGGGATTTTGTAGTCAGGTGAGGTGCTTCAGCTCTATTTGCGAAACCATAGGACAGAACCATGCCAAAACAGCTCTACAATTGTGTGGTGTGAAAGAGCACCAGGGTATTTAAGTAAAATCATAGAGTCAGAAGAGTCCCCAAGAGCCATCTAGTCCAACCCCATTCTGTCATTGTTGGAACTTAGATGCCTTAAAGAGCCAGACACAATAATGTAATCAAATCAACAGTTTATTAAGCCAAAGCAAACAAGACTCAGAGACACTTCCTTCAGTGTCTTTGGCCAAAACTCAAAGTGTGCAGCAATTTGCAGCTTGAAAAATGAACTTAGCAAATAAACCGGATTAAACTGGCAAAAAATCCAGATTAAACAAGAGTTCAAGCAAAATGCACCAAAATCACACAGTTCAAAGATGAAGACTAAACAAAAAGAAGAGAAGCCGTCATCCAAAAGCAGTCCAAAGTCGAAGAAGTCCCAGTTGAAGATACAAAAGTCCAGAAAGCAGCATCGTCATCAGAAACAGTCCATGGTCAAGGAGAGGGGAAATCCGCACTTACGAGAAACCAAGCCGGTCAGCACATGAAGAACACAGCAACCTGCAGTTCCAGGACCCAAGCCCAACAAGAGAAGGGGCAGTGACAAGACCCAAGGCACATAACCAACACTTTGCCTACTGAAAAGTTCCGTTCTTCCAGTGCCTTCATTTATCCTACAACTCATCATCCATTGATGAGTTGCCTTCCGCCCTTTCCTCATCACTGCCAGCTGTCTTACCCTTTACAACTGAGCGCCAACACCCATCCCTCCAACTCTTCCACCTCTTGTCAAGACTTAGGTCTCCCCATGAATCCCTGGTATCACCAGACTGCCAATCCCCAGAAAAACCCTCAAACATATCAATGGATGTGGGTTGCATGAACACATCCCTGACTTCTTGTACTTGAGTCCAATCCAATGGTTCCCCTTCATCCTCACTACTTCCAGACCCATTACTTCCAGTAAAGCCCATGAAATTTTCATCTTCAGTGGGAGCACTAAGTATGTCCCAGATCCTCTTTCTTTGACGCTCTTCGTCTGACTCCTGCACTCGAGTAATCTGTTTGACACCGCTACTCCCATCTCCCTTCTCCTCCTCACACATTTCACTCTCTGAGAAACCTTCGAAGGAGTCTTTGTCTGTGGGGGACATAAGTATCTCCTGGATTCTCTTCCTTTGTTGTTCTTCTTCTAACACCTGAGCACCTCGTTCCCCTCCTCTGCTACTCCCACTAGCAGTAGTAACATTGCCAGCAGACTCTACTACAACAGTCATACAGGAAGAAACAGTTAAAGCACTCCTAACAGAGTATCTCCCCCTTAAAACACACACACACGTAGTAAGATATCTTGTTTGTTGATACTTTAGAAAATTATGATCCAAATCCTATTATTTACAAGGAGACTCAAGCTGCTTTGTGCCTCCTTTAAGAGAAAAAACAAGGATATAAATCCTAATCCTAATCATAATACTGGGAGAGGTATCTGACCTATCTCCATATCTCATGATGTATGCATATTGCAATATAGGTATTCCAGTATCAGAAAAAATCCAAGAGCCCATACACAGCATTTTGGGTAAGAGATACTCAGTCTGTATCGAGTACACTTTGGAAAGCTTGCTCCCTTGTGTGCAACAAGTGCCTGCCAGCCACCATATACTATAACTCTGGGGTTTGGGGGAACCCAAAACTGTTCCCTGTCTCTGATCAGCTGCAGGCTGCATTGGGTTTCTCTTCATAGATGGTTTTATGCTAGGATAGAGACTGCTCCTCTCTGTGCTGCTCCTGCAACACACTCAGGTGAATCCTTCTGACAGATCAGCAGATGGGGATACGGAAATGCACCTGATATCTCCTCCTCAATCGTTGTTGCTTGCCAGGGGAAGCAGCTGGGCAGAGACAACAGCCTTACATTCCCAGCAAAAGGGATAACATCCTGCACAACAACAACAAAACTTCACAATGCAATATATTTAAGTAAATATTTTATCCAAAAGGAGCAAAACGTTCACATGGTGCGAAACCACAAAGTATGCCTTGTGTGAGAAAAAGCACACTGAACCTTCTACTGGTCATTCAAAGGCTTCTTCCAAAATACATTCAGAGACTACATTTTCTTTAAACATTCTCCATTTTTCTTACAATTTAGATATAGCATGGATTTAGATTTAGACAGAATTCAGTAAAATGGTGTCCCTTATATAAAATGGCAAGATCAAGGTTTGCTTTTTGGAAGTTTTGGGGAATATTTTCAGACCTTCTATAGTTGAATCCATGGATATTGAATATTTGGATATGGAAAGCCAATTATATATTCCACCATAAAATAGCTCTTAACATCAAGACAGTATTCCAAATAGGTTTATATCAAAGAAAACTTCATCCAGAATTTGTTCATGTTAGTTTTTGGTGGATTAAAGTTCTCAGAATGGGGATTTTAGGTGATACATCTCAAAACTACTCTTTTTTTAGTTCTGATTTATGGTAAAATGAGAACATGGATGCATGCTTTTCAATATTCTGCGAGTTAAGCACCCCCAAACTAAGTTATTTGAGTTCTACTACATGTAGGTCACAGATGCGCATACAGATTGAACATTCCTTACCTTACTCCAAAACCCAAAATTGTTCACATGGGTGGCTGAGACACTGACACTTTTGCTTTCTAGTGGTTTAATGTAAACAAACTTTGGCATTTTGCACACAATTATTAAAAATATTGTGCATAAAATGCCTATAAGCTGTGTGTTTAAGATGCATATGAATCATAAACGAATTTCATGTTCAGATTTGGGTTTCATCTCCAAGGTACACTATTATGCATACATATTATCATCACTGGAGATCACTTGTGGCCAAATATGATTATCTTCCAAAGATAGAGTCTTGGCAGTGGGTCCGTAAGTGACTGTGGAGACCTATTCTGGATCGGCATAGTCTTTCACGCTGAGGACATATATTTCCAGATGGAATGTGGTCCAGACAAGGGTCTGCTTGACGTGCCTTCTTCCTTTTTGCATGTTTCTCCCTTTGGTCCTCTATTTGTGCCTCTTCAAAATCCACAGCACTTTTGGTAATAGCTGACTTCCAGTTAGAGTGCTTAAGGGATGCACAACTTATATATCTTTTCCTGTATTAGCTTGTTTTTTTTAATTTTTTGACCAGAAGTGTTCAAAAACAAACCAACATAAAAATCCTTTCCAATGTGTGTAGGGCAGGATTGGAAGAACTCTTGCAATACCAAAGGTCAAATGGGAAGGAAAGCATGCTTGGGAGACCTCGTGGGTTTGCCATGGGTCTCTGTTGCTGTGGCAACCTCCATTCAGCCATAGAGGAGATGTGAAAGGGGCCTTCTCTGTTTGGACATTCCTAGGCTTGGATTTGCCCTTGAGAGAAACTGAGAAGATGGGCTGAAGCTCAGCTGCTTGGAGGCCCCTTTCCCTCATTGCTTCCCAGGGAAGCCAACATGTGCTCTTTGGGGACGACGGCCATTATCCCGGCCAGCTGGGCAGAGAAGAAGGTCAAGGGGTTAAATCCCCTACCAAGTGGCCTCTTAGTCTCCCATCTCCGTACGATGCTCTCACAGCGATACATGCCGACGTAGCATACATCTCATGCCCATTCTAAATATAACCGCATACGCGTTGGGTGTGGGGCATGCACAGGGGCGAGGGGATTGCCAAGGCAGTTCACCCAGTGGCCTGCCAATGAACCGGAATGTTCTCTAATCCCCGGCGGGCAGGGAATGGGTGGGCAGAGGCGAGGGGGCTGACAAAGTGGGTTATGAAAACAGAGCAGCGACCCGCTGGCGGCGCCACGGGGCGCCACGGCACTCGGCATCTGTTCGGGCTCCTCCAAGGACGGGGTCGAAAGTTCAGCTCTGCCTCTTTTTGGACCATGCCGAATAGGATGGAAGCCCCCTCTCATACCTCCCCCCCCCACAAAGGATCCATATAATTGTGGTTTCTGACAGCCGCATTTTGTGGGGCGTGAAATTAATGGGAATGGGCACCCAACATGACCGGGGGTGGGAATATGAGGACACTGAATGTACATGGGCATAAGGAACGTACACCAAACTTCATATTATTTCTTTGGGTGGGGTTTGCTCCCCACAAATGGCGGTTTCTGTATTGAAATTTGACAATGGTTTATTTATTTATTTGTTTATTTGTTTACTGTATTTGTATATCGCCCTTCTCAGCCCTCAGGCAACTCAGAGGCAATGATTCGATGCCCAATACACCATAAAACATTTAAAAACACGAACACATAATATAAAACCATAACAATAGTGTTAAAAACATACATCAATTCCGTCTCCTAATAAAAACATTGTCCAATCTTGTTGTCCAGTCCTATGTCATTTACCTTGCATTTTAAAACGCTTGTCCAAACAACCAAGTCTTGACTTTTTTCTAAAATGTTAAGAGGGAGGGGGCCGATATAATGTCCCCAGGAAGGGCATTCCATAGCTGAGGGGCCACCGCTGAGAAGGCCCTGTCTCTTGTTCCCACCAAACGTGTTTGTGACGCAGGTGGGATCGAGAGCAGAGCCTCCCTGGATGATCTTAAAGTCCTAGCAGGTTCACAAGGGATGATGCGTTCAGACAGGTAAGTTGGGCCAGAACCGTTTAGGGCAGTGGTTCTCAACCTGGGGTCCCCAGATGTTTTTGGCCTACAACTCCCAGAAAGCCTAACAGCTTGTAAACTAGCTGGGATTTCTAGGAGTTGTAGGCCAAAAACATCTGGGGATCCCAGGTTGAGAACCACTGGTTTAGGGCTTTATAGGCTAAAACCAGCACTTAGAATTGTGCCTGGTAGCAGACTGGCAGCCAGTGGAGCTGGCACAACAGAGGAATTGCGTGCTTCCTGAGCGCCGCTCCTGTTAGTAATCTGGCTGCTGTCTGTTGGACCATTTGAAGCTTCCGGACAGTCTTCAAAGGCAACCCTACGTAGAGCGCATTGCAGTAGTCTATACGGGATGTAACCAGAGCATGGACTACCCTGTCCAAGTCAGACATTTGTGTAGGAATGCCAACAGATGTTGCTTGTTTCTTTGTCCTGTGGCAAGCAACACCAACTGAAATTCCCTCTTCTACACAAAACATTAAAGGAACCAGGGCTCTCTTCAGTTTCCAGCCTGGCATCCTGAGTCCCCACAGTTTTCAACAAGGAAAAGTCTTCTCCATCATCTGCAATCATCTTATCTAGAGAGGCTAAAGGATTAGCGTGAGAACTTCCCTCCTAAACTAGACATGGGTAAACTTCAGCTCTCCCAAGTGTTTTGGACTTCAACTCCCACAATTCCTAACAGCTGGTAGAATCACACTGAATCTGGCACATATAAGGAATTTTTGGTCAAAGAGAGGTAGAGGTGGAAAAGAATCTAAGATAAAAGACTGGTTCAGCTTCTTCCAACTGCGTGACAGATTTAGGAAGGATGCGAAGGTAGGATTTGCCTTTGAAAAATTGGAGTTCGAATGTGTCTTCGAGAAGGGCAACAAAGGCCTCATCTCCAGGCTCTGTAGATATATTTTAGAATACAGTTTAGAACACAACCAGATAAAAACTGCTAGGATTACGTGGGCCAAAGATTTGGGTGGAAATATTGATTTGGAAGATTGGGAACATATTTAGAAAAGGGGGTTTAAATTTTCAGTGGCTGGATCAATTAGAGAAAATAAGTTTTACAGAACTTGCATTACTCTAGAGTTATTGGCCAAAAAAGAGAAAACAGGAGAGGGGCTTGCTGGAGATGTAAGAAGGTGAAGGGGTCTTTTTCTCACATATGGTGGACCTGTAACATAGTTCAAGAATTCTGTAAAAAAAACTGGTGAAAGAAAAAACAATGTGATAAACAAAAGGTCAAGAAAAACATGGAAGAGGGATAAAGGGTTAACCATTAAAGATTGGAGTGATAAATTAGTAGATTATATCTAAATACTGCAACACACTCTACGTGGGGTTGCCCTTGAAGACGGTTCGGAAACTTTAACTGGTCCAGCGAGCAGCAGCCAGGCTGCTCACTGGGGCGAAATACAGAGAGCACACCACCCCCCTGCTGTGTCAGCTCCACTGGCTGCCGGTTCAGTTCCGAGACCAATTCAAGGTGCTGGTTTTGACCTACAAAACCCTGTACGGTTCCGGTCCAGTGTATCTGTCTGAACGTATCTCCCTCTACGTCCCACCACGGAATTTAATATCATCCGAGGGGGCCGTGCTCTCGACCCCACCGCTTTCCAAAGCGAGGCTGGTGGGGACGAGGAGCAGAGCCTTCTCAGTGGTGGCCCCTCACCTGTGGAACTCACTCCCGGTGGATATCAGGGCATCGACATCACTCCTGTCCTTCAGGAGGAAGGTAAAGACGTGGTTGTGGGACCAGGCCTTCAGGCAATCTGCTAACTAGGTAAGGACAACCAGACAAATAGGACCGGCAGGACTGATAAATGTGGAATGAAACTCGGAACTATGAGATAGTAACACTGACCGGCAATAAGGAGTAATTGGTTTGTATCGGTTTGTATGATTTTTTTATTGGTTTTATTGGTTTTATTGGGTATAGATGTAATGTATTGTTGTTGATTGCTAATTTGTGCTATTTTGTTTTGTTACTGTTGTATATTACGGGCATCAAATTGTGCCTTGGTTGTGTAAGCCACCCTGAGTCCCCTTCGGGGTGAGAAGGGCAGGGTAAAAGTAAACCAAATAAATAAATAAATAAATAAATAAATGGCCAAGCTGACAAATAGCAGCAGAGGAAGAAATAATGAAGAATTTGCAACCAAATGGAGGCTGGCACTTGGGTATCTGGAAAAGAGGACAAAGGTAGAGTTGAAGATTGGCATAAAGGGGATTTAGTGAAAGAAGACATATGCATCGTTAGTTATGTGATCCATATTGAAGGATGTTGGAAGTCATGGAGGTCGGATTTACAGGTTTGGGGTTAGAGGAATAAGAAATGTTAAGGTATAATAAATGTACAGCCAAATTTGATTTTTCACATGGTTAATGAGCGATGACTGTATACTATTTTGTAAACTTGCTTGTCTTTTATATTCTTTTTCTTTTTTTGTTATTTTATTATCTGTTTTGTTTCTTGTGTACACTGTAAAGCAATAAAAAATTAAAACTTTTATTTATATAAAAGGAATTATTGGAGTTGAAGTCCAAAACACCTGGAGGGCCAAAGTTTGCCCATTGTCTAAACCAATGGTCTCAAACTTTGGTTCTGCAGATGCTTTGGACTTCATCTCCTAGTACTTTCAGGTATGGTTCTTTCCCAATGCAATTCCAATGACAAGTGATCATGACAATGGTGGCCATAGAATTGGCTCCATGGTCATTCTGAAAGCGACACATTCAAGGTTGTCCCCCTCCCAGTGAGATGTGTGGCCACTTGTCAAAAGCTTGCCAGACCTGCATAGCTCATCTTATTAAGGGAAATTGTGTGAGATGGTATAAGGATTTCCACAAAGATGTGACTTCGAAGGTGTAGGTATTTCTGTGTTTTAAAAATGCAGTACAGATTTCTGCAGCAAAATAAGTATCCTATTTGGTACCAGGAGAGAACAAGCTTGGATCAGGCATGTAGCCGGGGGGGGGGGGGGGGGGGCTTGGGGGGCTTCAGCCCCCCCCCCAAATTCTCATGGTGGTTCGCGAAAAGGCCTTACTGGTGCATTATTTAAACTGTTATGTTTATTCATATCATGATCTGATCACCATGCTCAATATATCCCATATGCATGGGGGTATTGGGGTAATGATACAAAACGTTTGCTAGGGTAGACCCTCTTTCACTCAGACTCAGCCCCCCCCCCCAAAACAAACTCAGCCCCCCCCCCCAAATCGGAATCCTGGCTACAAGCCTGAGCTTGGTGGAAACTTTTATGAAATTATAAATGTTCCCATGTCCCTTTGGGTGGAGTATTTATAGATAGTGGCATACTGAAGCAGTTCAGTAGCATCAAAAATGGTAGCTCCTTCTTGGCTATATATCATTGCTACCCAGTACATTCTGACCAATGTATATCCTATCCTGGACTGTATGTGAGGAGGAGCTGAGGAACCTTCTAACCAAGGTGAAAGAAGAAAGTGCAAAAGCTGGGTTGCAGTTAAACATAAAAAAAACAAGATGATGGCAGCCAGACTGGTCAATAACTGGCAAATAGAGGGAGAAAATGTGGAGGCAGGGACAGACTTTGTATTCCTAGGAGTGAAGATGACTGCAGATGCAGACTGCAGCTAGGGAATGAGAAGATGCTTACTTCTTGGGAGGAGAGCAATGACCAATTTCAATAAAATAGTGAAGTGTAGAGACATCACACTGGCAACGAAGGTGAGAGCTGGACCATAAGGAAGGCCGGGTGAAGGAAGAGAGACGCTTTTGAACTGTGGTGTTGGAGGAAAATTCTGAGAGTGCCTTGGACTGCAAGATCAAACCAGTCTATACTCCAGGAAAGAACACCCGACTGTTCATTGGAGGGAAGGATATTAGAGGCAATGATGAAGTCCTTTGGCCACATAATGAGAAGACAGGAAAGCTTGGAGAAGACAATGATGCTGGGGAAAATGGAAGGAAAAAGGAAGAGGGGCCAACCAAGGGCAAAATGGATGGATGCTATTATTGAAGTTACTGGTTTGACCTTGAAAGTGTTGGGGGTGGCCAAGGCTGACAGGGAGCTCTTGGGTGTTCTGGTCCATGAGGTCACAAAGAGTTGGAAGCAACAGAAGGAATACACAACAAAACATGCTGGACTCTTCTGGACTGTAAGAACCCCAATGATGTTGGGTGTAGCTATCAGTCCTTTCTCAGAGCCAGTGCCTTCCTCTCTCCCATAAACATTGGGTTTTCCTCTGCAACTTATTTTATTTCTTCTAACCAGTTGGCCAAGTACATGAATAGGGTGCATATGCAGAATGCAGAGGGTGGAAGAGAGTGAGGAGACCATTCCAAGCACTGATAGGCAAGTGAAACATACTTTCTTGCCTTTACAACCTCTTCTTCGCTTTGATTGTGATTTTCCTGCTTCTTAGCAGGGGGTTGGACTGGATGGCCCATGAGGTCTCTTACAACTCTATGATTCTATGATATTATGATTCTATTCCTTGTACAGGAGTCAGGAGGACTGGCAATTCATCAACATGGTCAAGGGAGTGTGTCTTACAATACTCCTGAGATATCAAACTAGTTTAGAAGGAACAGGTGAATGGAACACTTCTAGCATCCCAAGTACAAGTGTTACTAATGCCCTGCATCATCTGTGTCTGGTTTCGCCTTAAGTGTAGGGCTGGTTCTGGAGTTTTGCTGGTTGTATTTTTCTACAAGTCTCTCTGCACATGAAAGAGACCCATGGCTACCCCAATCTGTGTCCTTAGCCCCATGCCTAATACAATGTCGACTTTTATATGACCAATAGGACAAGCAAAGCACACTTTGAGGAAGGCCTAGAGGTCAGAAGGTAGAGGCAAGAAGCCACCTGCGCATGAAGGACCAAAGAAATTTGGGGGGCTGGGAACCATTCAGAATGGCATGGAATGAGCCTGAGTTCATGGCAGGGGCAGAAGGGGGAAATTGGCCTTGCAGTGAAAGGAGTTTGGGTTCATGGCAGGGTCACCATCAGGTTGCTTCTCTGCCAAGTGTAGGGATGGGTCAGATCAGCTTAAGCGTCCTCTACATTTAATCCATGCAGACATGAATTTCCATCTCTGTTCATTTAAATCATCCTTTCAGAGTAATTCTTCCCCCAGCTTTGGTTTTGCCCCCTCCTCCCTGCCACACATGCCAAGCCAAGACAGGGATGCTGAGACATTGTGAGCTCCAGTGGTCACACCAGAATGCTGGGAGCATTCTTGGGGGAAAGCCCTAAATTAGATACAAATGGAAACAACTAAGTTGGCTTACAACTATCCCCGTGTGTTACCTGACACATAGTCATACACCCTGCGGACTGCTTAGAAACTCTGACTCCGAAATGGCTCTGAAGGAATTGCCGTTATGGAAGGTGAGCCTACTGGCAAGCAAAAGCAAGAGCAAAATCACACCACCATTTCCAACCTGGCTTACATCATAGTAACAGTAATTGTGCACTACCAGATAAAGAGGAAATTAGTCACCTCAAAAGGACAAAAAAAGTCGCAGATTTGCATAAGATTTGTGCTAATTTATATATATATGAATGCAAATCTAGAAATGATTACTGTAATTTAAATAGAATTACAATACATTACATCTTGTTACAGAATTGCAACAAAGCACAACAAAATGGTCAATTCACATGGATGCACAATACGCAGTTATACAAACTATACGCAGTTATACAATCAATGAGCTGGACAGCTATTTGCTGGGGATGTTCTAACTGGATTTCCTATATTGAGTATTGGGTTGGACCTGATGGCCCATATGACTCCTTCCATCCAATCATGTGATTCTATGAGCAATGTGCAATAATGTGAAATGTGCAACATGCTGTTGACAATGCCACCATGTGTGTAACTCTTCACTTTCAAGTAAAAATGACATTGTGCATTGCCCAAAAAGGGGCACTTTCTTCTGCAAACATAAGACATCAACAAAATGCAGCTAGAATTGCTGACAAATTCTGTCTTGAGAATCTGGACAGACATTTCTGGCTTGATCCATAAGGAATCAAAACAACTAAGATTCTGGGCAGTCTTGCACTGTTTTTGTGATATCAAGTGGTGTCAACTAGGGTTGGTGTCACCCAGTATGGCAATTCATGGTGTCACCTTGATTGACTTCCTCTTGAACCAAACCACATCACAATATAGTAGCTAATATCAGACAAAACAGTTTTTTTTTGGTCGTGTCAGGAATGGCTCCTGGTGTGAGAGGATTGGCCGTCTGCAAGGACGTTGCCCAAGGGACGCCTGGATGATTTGATGTTTTTATCATCCTTGTGGGAGGCTTCTCTCATATCCCCGCATGAGGAGCTGGAGCTGATAGAGAGAGCTCATCCACCTCTCCCCGGATTCAAACCTGCAACCTGTCGGTCTTCAGTTCTGCCAGCACAGGGGTTTAACCCACTGCGCCACTGGGGGCTCCAGACAAAACAGTATCAAAAACAGTGTGTGCTTGTAGTGAGTGCAGATGAAACCACATGGTCCAAAGTATCATTGTAATTGGGTAATAATGACCCCTCTGACTGCACATGACTACAACGTAAATAAGAACACATTTTTAGCTTTGTAGGTATGGTATATTAATACAGTACCTGTATGCTGGGCTGATTAATTTTTTTTGTGATTATGGCTAACTACATGGATTTATATGAAAAAATACATTCCTGCACCAAAAATGTTTAGACAAGTTATTTTGATGTCCCTTCTTCTGAGAGTATCACTTGGTGAGATTTGCACCATCACCTTAGTGATGCCACTAGATGTACAAGTAGGAAAAGGTCACTATTCCTTGGGAGAACCCATTTCAATAGAATCTCCACTTGAAGAAATTTTTAAGATGGTGGATAAATTGAGAGCTTCTTCACCTTTCAAGTTAAATGGAAGGCCAAAATGGAAGCTACTCAGAACTGTAGGGATGAGGGATCCCCAGACCTGAATGGATGGAGAAATTACAGCAGCTTCCACTGTTTCCCAGGACCTTCTGGGATGGGTACTGAAGTTTTCCGCTAAGAGACTCGAAGCCTCAGGTTGTGACTGTATTGATTTTGCAGCCACTTGTTATGCTCGGACAACAGAAAGCTCAGCACAGGAAAAACATGCACACCTCTACCTTAGGCTCTCCGTCGCCTCATTTCAGCCTTTTGTTGCCCATGTATTCACCCTGAAAGTATTGTTTTCTTGGCAAGAAAAGGAAGGTCATGGACTGCCCAGGGCCCTGTCTGCTGTGCCGAAGTGATTCGCCATCACTTTGTTGATGGCCTTGGAGAAGTCCGTCTAAACTGATCAGCATCTGCATTTCCTTCTAGGCAGCCATGGCTTTGGTTCATCTGGGCCATCAGGGGAGGGGAGGTTCAGGATAATGCTGGGAGATATTCTGTGCCAGCCCACTTCCCAGTCCAAACCTTTCCCATTATTGTTCTTGTTGACAAGGACTTCATCAATCAGTTGCAAGTAGAGTTTAAATAATAATAATAAATAATAATAATAATAATAATAATAGTAAGTCCTAGACATTTGGGAAATGTCCGACGTGTGATCCAATACAACAGCCAGTGGAGTGTCTGCTGTGAACTCATCTTGTGGTGTTTCAAATAATAATAATAATAATAATAATAATAATAATAATAATAATAATAATAATCTATATAAATAAAAATGTAATGTTCGTTTGTGGGATTAACATAACTCAAAAACCACTGGATGAATTGACACCAAATTGGGACAGAATATGTCTAACAACCCAATGAGTGACCATCAATCTAAAAACATGTAGATTGTCATTTGGGAGTTATAGTTTCTGGTATTTATGGTTCACCTACAACCAAAGAGCATTCTGAACCCCACCAATGATGCAATTGAACCAAACTTGGCACACAGTTCTCCCATGACCAACAGAAAATACTGGAAGGGTTTGGTGGGCAGAGTCCTTTGGTTTTGGATTTGTAGTTCACCTACATCCAGAGATCACTATGGACTCAAACAATGATGGATCTGGACCGAATTCTACACACATACTCAATATGTCCAAATGTGAACACTGGTAGAGTTTGGGTAAAATAGAATCTTGACATTTGGGAGTTGTAGTTGCTGGGATTTATAGTTCACCTACAATCACTGAGCATTCTGAACCCCACCAACGTTAGAATTGGGCCAAACTTCCCACACAGAACCCCCATGACCGCCAAAATGGGCCACAGCAAGGCCTGGCAGGGGGCGGCTAGTAATAATAATAATTTGTATCCTGCCCTATCTTCCCATGGGGACTCAAAAGATTGCTGGCTGATGTGCAATCTTTTGAGATTGTGATGTGCAAATCTTGGTATGTTGCTTGAATTGTGCTACATAACCCTTGTGTTCTGTGATGGAACCAAGATGCCAATTGTACAATGGAAAATGTACTAGCACGTTTGCATGGGTAATGTCTCTGCATGGTCAACTTTGCAGCTGCAACCTTCAACTCAATATGGCCATTCTGCATCAAACAAAATGTCCATCTGTTTCTATAGGGGAGCTTAGAAATGTTTAAGACACCAACAGGATTACAACCAAAGTTTGGAGAGATTACTATTTATGCTCAGACTGCTCCCCAAAAATGGACACTGGGAAATGTAGTCCAAAAGGGTAATTTTGACAAGCTCCAGAGGGCATTGAGAGAAGGAAGTCTGTTGATTACAGTATTTGAGAATGATTTGCCAGACTTGAACTGAAATCTCAGATTTCAGAACTGGCCCTAGATCCTTCCCTGCTAAGAGGAGCAGGAGAAAAGTGAGCAGAAGAGGAAGGAAGGACAACAATGTCTCCAGAAGTCCAAAATATGAGATAAAGGGCAGTCTCCCGCTACCTGGGACAGAGCAGGACACAGTGTCCCTGATCCGTCCAGCACAAGGTATGTGTCAAATTATTTTGGCAGAGAAGGCAGAAAAATTCCACAAGCACCTCTCATATTACATTTGTGCTTTCCCAGAAACACCAAAGAAGAACTATTACCTGTCCTGTCCTGCTCCCTCAAACATGCTGCTAGAGGCCAGTGATGCAGTGCGTCAAATGATGAGGCCAGCCATAATGGTGACAGGTATACACATATATACAAAGCCAGGTGGTACAGGAAAAAGAGGAGAAAGACCAGAATATTCATCCTTGAACTGTGCATGCTTTCCTTGTCTAACAATGTTGCATCCTATTTTAAATGTTTCACTGTGTACTGCATTCTTCTTGTCTGCCTCACGATCTGTGGGTGGGTGGGTGCATGTGAATGTATGTATACTGTATTTCTCCCTTTGCTTCTCTAATGGTTAGAGAAGTTCACAATTCTAGTGTTGAAAGGGCCCACAAGGGCCATCTAGATCAGCATTTCTCAACCTGGGGGTCAGAACCCTGGGGGACGGGATTACCAGGGGGTGTCAGGGAGGGGGTCACAAAAATCATCAGAAACACAGTATTTTCTGTTGGTCATGGGGGTTCTGTGTGGGAAATTTGGCCCAATTCTATCATTGGCGGGGATCAGAATGCTCTTTGAGTGTAGGTGAACTTTAAATCCCAGCAACTACAGCTCCCAAATGTCAAGGTCTATTTTCTCCAAATTCCACCAGTGTTCACATTTGGGCATATTGAGTATTTGTGCCAAGTTTGGTCCGGATCCATCATTGTTTGAGTCCACAGTGCTCCCTGCATGTAGGTAAACTACAACTCCAAAATTCAAGGTCAATGCCCACCAAACTCTTCCAGTATTTTCTGTTGGTCATGGGAGCTTTTTGTGCCAAGTTTGGTTCAATTCCATCATAGGTGGAGTTCAGAAAGTTCTTTGATTGTAGGTGAACTATAAATCCCAGCAACTACAACTCCCAAATGAAAAAATCAATCCCTTCCCAACTACACCAGTATCCAAATTTGGGCATTTCAAGTATTTGTGCCAAATTTGGTCCAGTGAATGAAAATACATCCTGCATATTGAGTATTTGTGCCAAGTTTGGTCCAGATCCATCATTGTTTGAGTCCGCAGTGCTCTCTGGATGTAGGTGAACTACAACTCCAAAACTCAAGGTCAATGCCCACCAAACTCTTCCAGTATTTTCTGTTGGTCATGGGAGCTTTTGTGCCAAGTTTGGTTCAGTTCCATCATTGTTTGAGTCTGCAAGGCTCCCTGCATGTAGGTGAACTACAACACCAAAACTCAAGGTCAATGCCCACCAAACTATTCCAGTATTTTCTGTTGGTCATGGGAGCTTTTTGTGCCAAGCTTGGTTCAATTCCATCATAGGTGGAGTTCAGAAAGCTCTTTGATCGTAGGTGAACTATAAATTCCAGCAACTACAACTCCCAAATGACAAAATCAATCCCCTCCACCAGTATTGAGAACCACTGAGCTAGACCGACTCTTTATCCAACTGAAGCATTATGGAAAGATGCTCATACGACTTCTCTTTAAAGATATCATTGATGGAGAATCTCTCACCTTCTGAAGCAGTTACTTTCACTTTCAAACAGCTTTTAACATCAAGAAGTTCTGCCTAATGTTTATATGGGATCTCTTTCCTTGTCATTTGAATCCATTGTTTTCCTTCTAGTCTCCAGATCAGGAGAAAACAAGCTTCCTCCATCATGTGTCTTCAGATATTCAAAGATGGCTATCATCCCACGTCTCAATCTTCTCTTCTTCAAGTTAAACATCTCCAACTCCCTAAGGCACAGCTTGGTTTTCAAATCTTTTACTTCAGCATCCTTTTATCCCTCTAAAATATTTAGAAACAGTTTTTCCATATCCATCAGGCATCCTGAAGTAATGCACAAGAGAATCACAATGGAAGAATGGGACAGAAAGAACACTTTGAGTAAACAGTCTAAAACCAATTTTATAAAGCCGAGGCATGATATTTATGGAGTGAATTTGCTAACTTTGTTAAGTGTCGGTAGAGTAAGTTATTGTGTGCTCTTCGTATGTTTTTAAGCACATTTTGCATTCCCTTGTCTCCAATCATTTTAAAAGAAACCTCCCTGGGAAGGAATTCTAATTTCTGAAACAGTTTTAGACTCCATAAAACAATGCGGGGAGTTTTGAGAGCTTGATTTGGAGTTAGTTTTCCTTGAAACAACAATGAGATGGTAAATGGATGATTATTTTGATGTCCCACACAATCTGTGCCATTGTTGTGGGTTGTGAAAAAGCCATAGGATGCCCAAGTGGAGGGCAGAGATCCCTAGGGGATGGCACCAGGCCATGTCCAGTTCACACGTTTTGTGTATCTCCCTCTGTTTTCCTTGCTCTAGTTCCGCAGATCGACAAAACGGGCAGCTGGCTGTAATGTGAAGAAATTCCCACTTTCCATGGAGGTGGAAAAAGAGGTCATAATGAGAGCAGCCGCTCGGGATGGCTTTCATCTTGTTCCTCACAATTGATGCTTCCGGGCGTGAAGATCAGGAGCAGGGGGCTTGTGATGGCAACAAGGGAAATGCCACTGGGATTACGGGCCATGTTTACAGCATTCACCGGACCATGCACTTCTGCCGTGTGATCATGTAAACACATCACCACCCTGGGCAAAAAGGCCGATATGGCAGCTCCCAGGTCTCCTTGCGATTTCAGCCTTGGTTTCAGTCCACGGCCTTCTCTTCTTTTAGCATCCCATCCCAGTTGGATTTGTGGGAGCCAAAGGGAAGCTGCGTCCATATCGAAAACTGCATATTTCCCTGCATATAACTCATCATGTGGCAAAGCATGCATGTTATATGTTGCCTCAAGTGGGTGGAAACATCCATTCTGTGCATGTTTTAAGGACAAGGGAGCCCCACATTGCAAAATCTCAAGTTGGCAAGTATAATAAAATGATTTCTTAAACTCTTCCCTCTCTGTATTATCGAAGGCTTTCATGGTCAGAATCACTGGGTTGTCGTAGGTTTTTTTTCGGGCAATATGGCCATGTTCTAGAGGCATTCTCTCCTGACATTTCGCCTGCATCTATGGCAAGCATCCTCAGAGGCAGTGAGGTCTGTTGGAACTAGGAAAAAGGGTTTATATATCTGTGGAATGACCAGGGTGGGACAAAGGACTTTTGTCTGCTGGAGCTAGGTGTGAATGTTTCAACTGACCACCTTGATTAGCATTTGATTGCCTGGCAGTGCCTGGAACAATCTTTTGTTGAGAGGTGATTAGATGTCCTTGTTTGTTTCCTCTCTGTTGTTGTGCTGTTCTAATTTTAGAGTTTTTTTTAATACTGGTAGCCAGATTTTGTTCATTTTCATGGTTTCCTCCTTTCTGTTTTCTCCTTTCCCTCTCTATTATTTATATACAGTGGCTGGCCACCGTTGTGCTGTTGTTTTGTTTTATTTGGTCCATAATTAAACAAATTTGTACTTCTTACAGACTAACACAGTTTTCTTCCAGATCTCATGCAGGTTCATATTCTGCAATGGGTTTTTCTTCTCAAATATTGCATGCAAATATTTGGATATTGGAGGAGGCTGGGTGAAAATGGTTATGTTAGGGCAAGTTGTGTATCAGCTTTGAAGAATTAACTTAGCTTCTTATTGTAATGTTTTTCAAAATGTTTTTATGCTGTTGTCGAAGGCTTTCATGGCTGGAAACACTAGGGTGTTGTGTGGTTTTTGCGCTGTATGGCTGTGTTCGAGCAGCATTTCATCTTGACGTTTTGCCTGCATCTTGAAAATGCCAGCCACAGATGCAGGAATAATCATTGGAAAGATTGGAAAGACCGTCTTATGAAGCTCTCTGATAATTTGGCACCAGGTTCATGGCTTGGATTTTTTTTATCCTATTGCATTCTATCCCATTCCACAACTGCACAAACATGCTTTATACGAGGCATGGGCTAACTTCAGCTCTCCAGGTGGTTTGGACTTCAATTCAGCCATATAGCCCAGAAACCATACAACATCTCACCGTCTTTATGCTGTTTCAAGTTATTGTTCTTTGCCTCCAAGTCATTCCAGACTTATAGGGACTCTAAGGCAAAACTTATCCGAGAGTTTTCTTGGCGAAATAACCTGAGAGGGCATTCATTTTTTGCTTTCCTCTGAAGCAGAGTTTAAACTCCAAGGTCATCCAATAAGTTTCTATGGATGAATAGGAATTTTAAACCTGATATTCTAATGTCTTAGTCCAACACATAAACTGCTACATCAAACTGAATTGGTGTTCTTTCAAATTTAGTAGTATTTAAATGGGATATCTTATTTAATTGTTTGAATAATAACTTTGTAAAAAAGTTACATTTCTTTGTTGTTGTTTTTATGTGCCTTCAAGTTGACTATATATCCCCTTGTCATAGGGGTTTCTTGGCAACATATTTTCAGAGACAATTTGCCATTTTTTCCTGAGGTTGAGAGAGTGTGACTTATCAAAAGCCACTCAATAGATTTCCCTGACTGAGAGGGAATTTGAACTTTGAGCTCCCAATATCCTAGTCTAATGCTCACCATGCTGCCTCTTTTTAAACCATTGCGTTATGACCTGCACTATTTTTAATCTATGCTATAAAATAGCTTTGGTGTGATGTATATAAATATGACTATTTAATTCCAAGCAAGCCAGGGGAATTGGAGTAAATGGGCCTATGATTTTAGAGTTTGGAAATCTTACTTTTTTGAGATGAGAACTTCCAGACCCCTTGCAAAGCTGACTAATAGATTCTGAGAGTTGCATCCCCAAAGGAACCTTTTTAAAACTATGAATTGAATACACGTGAAACTGCAGGGATCGAAAATAGGTTGATCTGTCTATCAAAGCCCTGACCCAAATATGGAACTCCTCCCTTCCCATTTCCCAGTTTGCGATCTCCCTTCCGCGTGCGTCGACTGTGGATCAAGTCCTGAATTATTTTTATATATTGCAAAAATAAATCCTTTTTATGAGAATGACTTAATGATATCTATTTCTTTATGCAAGTAATTATATATGTTTTCATTTTAAAAGTATGCTGTCAGAGGTGGTGAGACATTCTAAAATTGTATAATATTATTTAATAATGAATAACTTTGCAATATATATATATATGCAATTAATTCAAACCTGTGGCTAAAATTAATCTTCAGTTTTGCCACATTTATTTTTGACGTCTCTTCTTTGCCTTGTTAGATTTTATTATTCTAACTAAATAGAGATTGATTGGTATAACCTTTTAAAAATAGTCATATGGGCCCAAATCCAACTGTTACTCCTAATCTGGCCAGGGTGGTCCACGCCTTAGTCATCTCCAGATTGGACTACTGTAATGCACTCTACGTGGGGCTGCCCTTGAAAATGGCTCGGAAATTTCAATTGGTCCAACGGGCGGCGGCCAGGTTGCTAACTGGTGCTCCTTACAGGGAGCGGTCAACCCTCCTGTTTAAGGAGCTCCACTGGCTGCCGTTCATTTTCCAGACCCAATTCAAGGTGTAGGTTCTTACCTACAAAGCCCTAAACGGCTTGGGGCCCACCTACCTGAGTGACCGCATTTCTGTGTACGAAACCACATGATCTCTCTGATCATCTGGAGAGGCCCTGCTCATGCTCCCACCTCTGTCGCAGGTGCGATTGGGGGAGACGAGGGAGAGGGCCTTCTCGGTGGTGGCCCCTCATCTCTGGAATTCACTACCTAAGGACATTAGGCATGCCCCAACTTTGGCAGTCTTTAGAAGGAGTCTGAAAATGTAGTTTTTCCTATGTGCCTTCCCAGAATAAGAAACTCCCGGCAATCTGTCCTTAAATGCACTTTATTAATGACCTAGGATTGTTTGCATGCCCATCACTTTCCGAAAATCCTATCTTAATCATATTTTACCTGCCATGTCCAGCATATTTTAAATTTTAAATTATTACATTTGGCCCAGCCATAAGTTTTTAAATGTTGTCATCCTATTGTTAATGTTTGTTGCTTATTTTCTGTTATGAGTTTTATTTACTGTTTGTATTGTTGTTGTTTTTGCTTTTGTTATTGCTGTGTTGTGGGCTTGGCCTCATGTAAGCCGCACCGAGTCCCTTGAGGAGATGGTAGCAGGGTACAAATAAAGTATTATTATTATTATTATTATTATTATTATTATTATTATTATTATAAATGGAGTAGACCCATTGGATCGAGGAAACTTATATAAACGTTGTCTTACCCAGTTTCCACAAATCCAAAGATTTTTAAGAACTGAATTTTGACCATAGTTTGTGTGTGAGAGACTTTTTGGGCACAATGTTCTATGTAATGTGTCTTATTAAATGCAGTAGAATTTGCTTCTGAGTAAACATGCCTCGTATTTTGCATCCAGTACTCTGAAATGAGGAATCCGAATGACTTTCTCCATCTGATTCTGCAAGCGTGAATTTATTTTCATTGGCACGAATATATTATACAGCTGGGACGTTACATTTATGTCTATTATAAGCCTAAATCTTGAAGAGAGTTAATAAAGGGCTTCTCCGTGCAGGCAGAAACAGCCTTATTCAGTTGTCAAAAGTATGAGAAACCACTGGAGGATTCCTGCCTCATTTCTCAGCAATCTCGTCCTGCGACAAACTGTCCCGCATGGATTAATTCTTTAAATGCCGCATTGCCGATACAGAGGAATTTCTAATAATTGGGATGCATTATAATCAACGGAGGGCTTCAGGGATCTCTCCGAAAACAGCCTTGACTTACCCAAGACCCAGGCAGCAAGCAAAATACCAATCTTGAATTTCAAAATAAGCAGCGCATTCTTAACTTTAATGCTTCCCACACTCTGATCGTACATCGAGGAGATGGAATTAATTTTACTTTTACATAAAGAGGAAGAAGGGAAGGGGAAGAAAATAAATGTTACATCGCTTGCAAGATCTGTTTTGGTTTTTGCACGAGCTTTCGTGGATATTTCATGAAAACCTGCTTTTTTGGATACTGTATTAAGACCTTGGGTATAAAACATATTTATGCAGTTCTGGGAATGGGGTAGAATGCAATAGGATAAAAATATTCAAGCCATGAACCTTGTGCCAAATTATCAGAGGGCCTCATAAGGTAATGCAGGTCTTTCAGATCTTTCCAAAGATTATTCAGTATTTATTTATTTTGTATCCAAAGCATTACATAAATAAATAAGTTTAAAACTGATAAAAGGGGATCACAAGCAGCTAAATAGTTAATGTATTGTCAAAGGCTTTCGTGGGTGGAATCACTGGGTTGTTGTAAGTTTTTCAGGCTGAATGGTCATGTTCCAGAAGCATTTCACCTGCATCTATTTTGAGAACACAGAAATGCTAAGACTACTCTAACAACCACCATGTCAGACTACACAGAGAAGCCATTGAAATCCATAAGCATGTGTACAATTTCAACAGAAAAGAAGAAACCATGAAAACGGCTACCAGTATTAAAAAAACCTCTAAAATCATAACAGTAAATAAGGAACATTCAGAAACAGAGGAACTGCAGACAGATTCTTGCTGTTGTTGGAAGAACATTTAGAGGAGTGGTGGTTCTCATGAAGCTTTTCCTTGATTTGAGTCTCCTGGGTGGAGGCTGATAGCCATGCAGTGGGTGGTTTTCACAGTGTTCAACCGTATTTCTCTTGCAGTTAGCAGCAACTTCCCATCACACAACGGGGAGGTAGGAGAGGCAATGTCAGCTCTCAACAGGTTTGAGACACTCTGCATGTTTTGTTCAGTGCTATGTTCACCTGCTTTGCATGGGCGGACTTGTGCCAAACAGGGCTGGCATACTCAGCAGTTGAGTAAGACAAGGCCAGGACTTGGTATGATGCTGGCTGAAAGGGTGTTTCAGTGCTAGCGTGCAACAATGGTATTCAAAGCTCTTTGCAATAATAATAATAATAATAATAATAATAATAATAATAATAATAACTTTATTTATACCCCGCTCCATCTCCCCCAGGGGGACTCGGTGCGGCTGACATGAGGCCATGCCCATCGATACAATTTGTTGTTCATTCGTTCAGTTGTCTCCACCTCTTCGTGACCTCATGGACCAGCCCACGCCAGAGCTCCCTGTTGGCCGTCACCACCCCCAGCTCCTTCAAGGTCAGTCCAGTCACTTCAAGGATGCCATCCATCCATCTTGCCCTTGGTCGGCCCCTCTTCCTTTTGCCTTCCACTTTCCCCAGCATCATTGTCTTCTCTAGGCTTTCCTGTCTCCTCATGATGTGGCCAAAGTACTTCAACTTTGTCTCTAGTATCCTTCCCTCCAATGAGCAGTCGGGCTTTATTTCCTGGAGGATGGACTGGTTGGATCTTCTCGCAGTCCAATACAATACGATACAATACGATACAATACAAGCAATATAACACAAAACACAATAAAACAAGCAAAATACATAAAATGCAAAATCAAAATAACGTACAACACAACAATATAAAATCAAACATTAAAAACACAGGGAATTTCACTAGGTAGGGCCAGATGCATGGATAACATTATATATATATATATATTTAAAAACACTGGGAGATAGGACAGTCTAGCTTATAAGGAGGAGGCTCCAAGAATGAGGAAGGATTTCATTGCACAACCCATAAAATAAAGTACATCTAAGGACATTTTGTGCAAAGTGTGGTCAGGGAGAATCTTACATCCAATCACTGAAGGCACATTGGAATAACCAGGTTTTTAAATTCCTCCTAAAGATTGCCAGTGTGGGGGCTTGTCTAATGTCTCTGGGGAGTGAGTTCCAGAGCTGGGGTGGTTCCCAACTTTTGGGCCTCCAGGTGTTTTGGACTTCAGCTCCCACAGGTCCTAACAGCTGGTAAGCTGGCTGGGATTTCTGTAAGTTGAAGTAAAAAATACCTGGAGGCCCAAAGGTTGGGGACCATTGCTATAACTGGAACTGCATTCAATGTGGTTGTGTAATAACAGGACTTACTGATGTGCAATGTCAATATTCAGGTGAAAGTTACGAAAGTGGAGTTACCCTCTCCATTGCAAACATCACAAATTGCATATTCCACCTTGTGCATTCTTGCTCATTTTGAATTGATTCCACGATTGGGCATTGGACATGGTACATCAGTATGCAATGCAGATGTGCTTGTGCCATGTCTCTGTTCTGTAGAGTTATGCCTCTTTGATACAGAATCTCTGTCCATATCTTTTTCTTTCTTCCTTGCTCCTTCTTATTTATTTTTTTTCTTTAGTGACAGTTAATTTTTCTCTTCACTCTTCTTCGGCTCTTCTTTGTGCTGAATTTTAATGTTCCAGAATTCTTTAGCGAACTTGAAAGCTCTACACATCATCTATTATTTGTTGAAAGCACACACCTGCCTGTGCTTTCTAAAATAAACTGAAAGGAGCTTACAAAAGAGATTGCACACAACGTTCGGGGGGAAAAAACACAGTTAAAATGCCACAAAACAGTGCAAACAAATAAAATCAATTACGGCAACAACACAAGCGGGATAAAACAATTCCACACAAAAAGTAGAGAGGCTAACATTTAACCTGCGGCAAAAGCCCTGCATAATGAAAAGGTCTCCGTAGCTCACCTGAAATTTACTAGAAGAGGGAACCAATTCATTTCTAGCTTTCTTGTTAAATCTTGTAAAAGACGTTTATACCGTTTATTCTGTTTTTTGTTCATATTTTATTCTGCATCAAACCCCCACAAACCCTTCAGTTAGGGCATATCAGACTGTCATGACACCATATTTCCAAACTGCCCCAGATCAGCAGCGCCGATTAAATCGTCTGCTACCCCACTTTTTTTTTCAGTTTTGTTTAAAACCTCCTGGATTTCTCTCTCTCTCCTTTATTTCCTCTCTTCATCCTGAGTTTACTTCAATGGCTGCTGTCTGAGTTCAAACTACAAAAGTAGTTCACTCTCAATTAACCCAGTCTTGGGGTTGTTGGTTTTTTCGGTCTTTTTCGGTACTACCTCTGAGGATGCTTGCCATAGATGCAGGCGAAACGTCAGGAGAGAATGCCTCTAGACCATGGCCATATAGCCCGAAAAAAACCTACAACAACCCAGTGATTCCAGCCATGAAAGCCTTCGACAACCCAGTCTAAAGCTTGTGTCTCTTTTCTCATTGATAACCTTTGCCAGCTTGACCACATTCTGATGTTGCTTAGCTAGGTGTGCCCTAGTGTTCACTTATGACAGTATGTATTTAAGTTATAAGGAAGGATGGAATAGATCAGTGGTTCCCAACCTGTGGTCCGTGGACCATCAGTGGTCCACAAGAATGGAAATATGGTCCACAGCCTCACCATTACTACACCGTTGCCTTGAAACCATGCAGCAACAAGAACAACTGGTTTTGTGAAACCCTCTTATTGTGCCGAGGCAACAGGAATGTTGGGAGGGGAGAGACTGACTACCCACGAAAGATTACTACTATCACATCAGCTCTAGATTATTAAATATGGTTTTCTGTGGGTGAGCACATGGCAACTACTGGACGGCATATGTTCTGTTTCAGGAACAAGAGTGGCTCAACCCATTACGCAAAGTAAGCATTTGCAGTATAGTTGATTTTGCCCAGGGGCGCTCTTTGAGGCGCGCTTGGGGGAAAATAGACCTTGATATATGCGAGTTGTAGTTACTGGGATGTATAGTTCACCTACAATCAAAGAGCATTCTGAACTCCACCAATGATGGAATTGAACCAAATATGGCACACAGAACTCCCATGACGAACAGAAAATATATATCAGTGATTGGTTGGGGGGGGGGGGGATATTGTTTGCTTACTATTGAAAATTACCTAGGGCCGCCTCTGATCAGAAACAAGAGCTGATGTGGTCTATCCAATGCAATTTTCTGAATCAGCACCCCAATAACCAAACCAAATCTAAAGTTGACCAAAAACTGATTCATAACTCTTTTGGTACTAATGTTGGAGACTGGTCCCTGGTCAAAGTGGTCTCTGTTCAAATGGTCCCTGGTCAAGTGGTTCTGGTCAAGTGATCCCTGGTCAAAACAAATGTTGAGAACCATTGGAATAGATACTTCATTGGAGACTAGGACATGGAACAATGGCTTCAAATTATAGGAAAGAAAGGAGATTCCACCTGAACATGAGGAAGAACTTCCTAACTGTGAGAGCTGTTCAGCAGTGGAACTCTCTGCCCCGGAGTGTTGTGGAGGCTCCTTCTTTGGAGGCTTTTAAACAGAGGCTAGATGGCCATCTGTTTGGGGTGCTTTGAATGCAATTTTCTGCTTCTTGGAAGGGGGTTGGACTGGATGGCCCGGCCTCACAGGCACGGCTGGTGGGGATGAGAGACAGGGCCTTCTCGGTGGTGGCCCCTCGACTCTGGAACTCCCACTTGAGATCAGAACTGCCCCTTCTATCTTAACGTTCAGGAAATAGGTGAAAACCTGGCTTTGGGGATTGGCATTTGACGAATGAGCCATGATCCTGTGATATGGATGGATGACGACGAACAATGATTTTTGATGACGACTTACCACTGTAATTATATGATTGTATTTTGCTATTTTAATGTATTAGTTTGATTTAGAATATGATGTTTTAATGACTGTCTGTAATATT
Source organism: Anolis sagrei ordinatus (assembly GCF_025583915.1). Classification (NCBI taxonomy): domain Eukaryota; kingdom Metazoa; phylum Chordata; class Lepidosauria; order Squamata; family Anolidae; genus Anolis; species Anolis sagrei. Next base: position 12,609,217 of record NW_026846588.1, read on the forward strand.
GATGTTGGAAACCGGCCTGAGTCCCTTGAACGGAGATGAGGAGATCGGTATATAAAAGTGCTAAATAAATAAATAAATAAATAAATAAATAAATAAATGAGGTTTCCTCCAACTTTATGATTCTATGTGACTGGAGTCCTGCTGATATCACACAATGGAAGTTTTTATCTCATGGATATACAAGAGCAATTATTTCACATTGGCTCAAATCCCATTGTTAGTCCCAATTAGAATAAAGCCATTAGTCTCAACTGGGGCAGAACCACTTTTTTTTCGTGTTAGGAGCGATTTGAGAAACAGCAAGTTGCTTCTGGTGGGAGAGAATTGGCCATCTGCAAGGATGTTGCCGAGGGGATGCCTGGATGTTTCGATGCTTTACCATCCTTGTGGGTGGCTTCTCTCATGTCCCCGCATGGGGAGCTGGAGCTGACAGAGGGAGCTCATCCATGCTTTCCCTGGATTCGAACCTCCGACTTGTCAGTCTTCAGTCCTGTCGGCACAAGGGTTTAACCCATTGTGCCACTGGCAGCTTGTAGCAGAACCATTGAATCAATTTGATCTACCTACATTTGACTCACCATGCAATAGGTGAGTCTCTGGTTCTACTCTGTTGTTGTTCATGCCTTTGAGTCATTTACAATTCATGGTGACCTTAAACAAAGTAGCTAATAATTGCACCCTTTACATTTGTTCAGCCGACAAAGGTTCTTTCCTCCCACCCTGGACATTCCACAGGTATACAGGATGCTTTGCTACCATCAGATCCTCTGAAGATGCTAGTCACAGATGCAGGCAAAATGTCAGGAAAAATGCTACTCGAACACAGCATTGCAGCCCGGAAACCTCACAACGCTCCAACAAACAGGCTAATCAGTAGAAGGCTGTGTACGCAGCCATTGTGTGAGAACATGAAAGTAGATTTACACTACAGAAGTTTGAGGTAGAATTTTAATCCACGTATTTCTGAGCTTATTTTCTCAACATGGCATTTATAAACATTTTTTATCTAAACGTACACATGTTTAACTGTATTTTATTCTGGCTTATATATTTTCATAAGCTTATTAGTATCCCTTTTAAGCCAAGAACGTCATTCCAGAATTTGGGGAGGAAAAGTTCAAAATCCAAAGGATAATACATTCCAACTCAAACATGAGTATCGGAGGTGGAGAACGGTTGTGCTGAAATTCCCAAAGACCGGTTTCCTTACGCAATTCTGTTTAAATGTCAACAATTTGTCATGCTAAATGAAAAAACGGAGAATGTCAATAAGCAAATAAAAATATTAACTTCAGTATACAAACTCTTCAGTAAAATAAATTGGGTACGTAAGAGACAATGAAAAAATGCACGCAGATGAATGTCTATTTTAAAGTTTGATTTCCAGTAGTCAATAAAGGAAATGGAAGTTTCTCCTATTCCTCGTGTCTCAGACTGATTGGGCTTGCTAATTGTTAATAATTAAGTGACATGTTACCTCCAGTTGGGAGCCCCCGGTGGCATAGCATGTTAAACCAGTGAGCTGTTGAACTTGCTGACCGAAAGGTCAGCAGTTTGAAACCAGGGAGTTTGTTTTTGTTGTGTCAGGAGCGACTTGAGAAACTGCAAGTCGCTTCTGGTGTGAGAGAATTGGCCATCTGCAAGGACGTTGCCCAGGGGACCATTGCTATAACTGGAACTACATTCAATGTGGTTGTGTAATAACAGGACTTACTGTAGGTATTTGACTGATGTGTAATGTCAATATTCAGGGTTTTTTTTTTTGTCGTTTCAGGAGCGACCTGGGAAACTGCAAGTCGCTCCTGTTGTGAGAGAATTGGCTGTCTGCAAGGACGTTGCCCAGGGGATGCCCGGATGATTTGATGTTTTTATCATCCTTGTGGGAGGCTTCTCTCATGTCCCCGCATGAGGAGCTGGAGCTGATAGAGGGAGCTCATCCGCCTCTCCCCGGATTCAAACCTGCGACCTGTCGGTCTTCAGTCCTGCCGGCTCAGGGGTTTAACCCACTGCGCCACCAGGGAGTGAGGTGAGCTCTTTCTGTTAGCCCCAGCTTCTGCCAACCTAGCAGTTCGAAAACATGCAAATGTGAGTAGATCAATAGGTACCAATTCAGCAGGAAGGTAATCAAAGTACCCATGCGGCTATGCCGGCCACATGACCTTGGAAACATCCACAGACAACGCCCACTCTTCATCTTAGAAATGGAGATGAGGACCACCCCCCAAAATTGGACATGACTACACTTAATGTCAGGAGAAACCTTTACTTTTACTACCTCCAAAAAGAAAAATAAATGGGTCTAAGAACAAATCAACTCTGGACTCTCCTTATAAGTTAAAACGATTAAACTGAGACTGTTGTACTTTAAACATGTAACTGGTCTAGTTCCCATGCATTTAACCTTAAGTCATAGAAACAAAACACAGACTTCCCTTACAGAATAAGGCTTGCCAGATCCCAGGTCCTGGGTCTGACAAAGGTGAAGAATCTCAGCAGGAGACCGCTGCCTTAGAAAGTATTTGTGTATTTATTTCCTCATTTATTAGGAATCAGTAAATGGGCCAGATTCCATGTCAGAGCTATCAGGCACAATGGGATTTACATCTCTGATATAATACATAAGCATGCTAGTGAATTGCAACACAGTGCAATGGAGACTGCACATGTAGTCCCATACTGGAACAGGACTCCCCTTTTGCCAGGGAATATGTCGTGCATTAGGACCCATTGTGGACTGGAACCGTTTCACAATGGTCATGCTGCAGAGCTGATGTCACTTTCCCAGTGCTCCCAGTGGCACAACTACATCTCCACCCACCTCCTGAGAATATGGATATTGTACAACTTTATGCAATCATAAATGTTATCTCATCCCAACAGGATGCCAGCCAAACGTGTTTTTATTTCAATAGTTTCTTCTGTGCAACTGTGGTTGATGCCTAATGCAGGTCCATCGCCATAGGGTTATCCCCAAGTTTCAGGTTTTGTCTGTGAAATGTCAAGGTCTGGATAATCCTTCCTTGACAACTCTCAGTAGGGAAGAAATATTGACAAGCTGGAATGTGTCCTGTCCAGAGGAGAGCAACCCAAATGGTAAAAGCTCTAGAACAGTGGTTCTCAACCTTCCTAATGCTGCGACCCCTTAGTACAGTTCCTCACATTGTGGTGACCCCCAACCATAACATTTTCATTGCTACTTCGCAACCGTAATTTTGCTACTGTTATGAATTGTAATGGAAATATCTGATATGCAGGATGTATTTTTAAATCCCAAATACCCAATATGCCCAAATTTGAATACTGGTGGGGTTGGGGGAGGGCTTGATTTTGTCATTTCGGAGCTGTAGAGGCTTGGATTTATAATTCACCTTTAATTAAAGAGCATTCTGAACACCACCAATGATGAAATTGAACCAAACTTGGCACACAGAACTCCCATGGCCAAGGAAAAATACTGGGAGGATCTGGTGGATATTGACCTTGAACTTTTGGAGTTGTAGTTCGCCTACATCCAGAGAGCACTGTGGACTCAAACATTGAGGATCTGGACCAAACTTGGCAGGAATACTCAAAATGCTGACATGTGAACACTGGAGGAGTTTGAGAAAAATAGACCTTAACATTTGGGAGTTGTAGTTGCTGGGATTTATAGTTCACCTACAATGAAATAACATTCTGAAACCCACCAATGATAGAATTGGACCAAACTTCCCACACAGAACCCATGACCAACAGAAAATACTATGTTTTCTGATGGTCTTTGGCGACCCCTCTGACACTCCCTTGCGACCCCCACAAGGGTCCCGACCCCCAGGTTGAGAAACACTGCTCTAGAAACTCTGAATCCCTGTGAAGAGTGTCTCAGGGAGCTGGGAATATTTAGCTTTTGGAAAGAAGGTAAAAAGAGACTTGACTGCCATGCTTAAATATTAGAAAGGATGTCATGTTGAGGAGAGAGAAAGCTTGTTTTCTACTCTCTGGAAACAAGGAGATGGAGTAATAGATTCAATCTGCAGGAAAAGAGATTCTAACTAAACACTAGGAAATATCAGACAGTAAGAAATGTTCAACACTGGAATAGGCTGCCTGGGAGGGTGGTGGGGACTCGTTCGGAGGGGTTTAAACTAGGCATTGGCTAACTTTGGCCCTCCGGGTGTTTTAGACTTCAACTCTCACAATTCCAAGCAGCCTATCGGCTGTTAGGAATTGTGAGAGTTGGAGTCCAAAACACCTGGAGGGCCAAGTTTGCCCATGTCTGGGTTTAAACCAGTGTTTCTCAACCTGGGGGTCACAAGGGGGTTTCAGAGGGGTCACCAAAGACCATCATAAAGGGGCTCTTGATTGTAGGTGAACTATATTTCCCAGCAACTACAAGTCTCAAACTCCCAACTCCCAAAGATCTATTTTCTCCAAACGCCACCAGTGTTCACATTTGGGCATATTGGGTGTTTGTGCCAAGTTTGGTCCAGATCCATCATTGTTTGAGTCCACAGTTCTCTCTGGATGTAGGTGAACAACAACTCCAAAACCCAAGGTCAATGCCCACCAAACCCTGCTAGTATTTTCTGTTGGTCATGGCAGTTCTGTATGCTAAGTTTGGTTCAATTCCATTGTTGGTGGAGTTCAGAATGCTCTTTGATTGAGGGTTAACTATAAATCCCAGCAACTACAACTCCCAAATGACAAAATCATCCCCTCAACCCCACCAATATTCAAATTTGGGCATATTGGATATTTGTGACAAATTTGGTCCAGTGAATGAAAATACATCCTGCATATCAGATATTTACATTACAATTCATAACAGTAGCAAAATTGCAGTTACGAAATAGCAATGAAAACAATTTTATGGTTGGGTGTCACCACATCATGAGGAACTGTATTAAGGGTCATGACAGTAGGAAGGTTGAGAACCACTTGTTTAATCAGAGGCTGGAGGGCCATATATGGTTGTATTTTCTGCATGGCCGAATGGGATTGGATTGGATGGTCCTTGGGGTCCTTTTATGATTCGATGAAATGAAGTCACTATGGATGACTACTAAGTAGAGTATAATGGAAATAAGGCCAGTAGACAACTGGTAGGAAATATCCAAAATATTATTTTTCTGCTGCTTAAAAGACTGAGAAAAAAATGAATTTCTCAATGGCTTAAATCATTTTGTTTCTAAATCCTTGTCTTGCAATTGATTAAGCCATTCAATTAATGCTGGAATTCCAAGTGGAATTATGTTGGTGATGGGTGTTCACCCAGTTTCATCCTGAAATGCCCAACTCATTTCTTCTCCTGAGGATTGACAAAACCATGAATTCCCCATAGCCTTCTGGAAACAATAGCTAAAGGACTATTGGAAAAAGAAAAACATGACAGGGGAATCCGAACTCTTGCTGACCTACTGTAACTGAAGCTTAGTGGATTACATTCATGTGGAGAGTAACTAAACCTCCATCTCAATCTTTTTTCAGAGGTTAAAGGAAATGAGAGAAAATGTAATACGCTGATCCAAAATGGCTGCTTTTTAAGGATTCCTTTCTCTTTCTTTGTTTCTGGAAAGCACAAAGTTAGGAGAGCATCATAAATATTTAAGTACATCCTTCATAATTAAAATGAGCCTACTAATGATTCAATTAAGATTTTAGGTGCTTTCTCTGCTGGTTATATTAGATCAAGTAAAGCAATTTTGTCCTAGTTTTTTTTTCTCCTCCTGGTGTGCATGGGGAAATCTCTCTATGTGTGTTTAATCTAATTAAATGAAAGCTCCTGAAATATAGGGAAGTGGGTTTAATGGGAATGATATATGTTTCTGGGAGGAATTCTTCTGCACCGTGAGCTTGCATATTCCTTCAAGGCCATCACTTAGAATAGCTTTCTCTCCCAAAGATAGTAGGTACAATGTTTAAAAACCAAGATTACAAAGATACTTTTAAAGTTTTGCTTTTGGTTGTGTAACATTGCAGTTCTGTCACTGCATGGAATAACACATCCAGAGAATGGCAACCAAAACTATCAAAGTTTTGGAAGCCAAACCCTATGAGCAATAGCTTGAGGAGTTGGGTATGTTTAGCTGAGAGAAAAGAAGGCTGGGAGGTGACATGATAGCCATGTTTACATATTTGTCACATTGAGGAGGGGCAAGTTTATATTCTGGTGCTCTGAAGACTAGGACACAATGAAGCAATGGGTTCGAATTGCAGGAAAAGTAAACATTGTATAATTCTATGATTCATTCATGAAAATGGCTGTGTTTTGAGTGTGTGCTAGGCTTGTGCATGGATTCGGAGTGGTCAGTTCCTTTCTGCCAATCTGGCTTGTTCAGTTTGGTCGGAGGGCTATCACACTTTTTTCATCCGCTATGGGACCATGTGGCAGCCGAACACCACTCCTGTTGTGACTCGGCTTGACTCTGAGTCTGAAGCTGAACTATTTGGGCCTTCTGAGCCTGACTTTGGGCCTTCTGAGCAGGATGATGGTTTACAGATTCCTGTACTTGTTTCAGACGGGACTGATAGTGTGGCTGCTGAAGGAGAAACAACAAGTCAGTTCCCTGAGGAAAGGAATGCTCCTGCAGTTAGTGAGACTGATAGCGAGAGTGAAATCCCACATGGCCAGGTGGAGGATCCGTCACAGTTGGACCCAGATAAGGGGTTGCATAGCCTTGCAGATAATGAATTAATGAGCAGACAAGTTCGTTTGCAATTAAGGCTTCGGAGAAGCACTCGCTTGGCCAGCAAGCGAGAAGCCAAAGGTGCCCAAGGTCGACGCAATGCTTTCATGTTCGCAAAGGGTATTTAGTCTTGTAGCTGACAGACAGTTGTTGTTAGTCCAACATTGCTCTTCCCATGTTAACTTCTGGGGATTTTCCTTGACTTTTTGCAGCACGCTTCTGGCTTCCTGAGTCTGTTTCCTGGGACCCAGGAACAGAAAAGGAAGCCTCATAAGCTCCCTATTGCTGTCAATGGGCCAGCAATAGGGAATTGGTATTTTCTGGGTGCAAACCAAAAAAAGCTATCAGGCTACCCGCCCGTTTTCAGGAGGCATGTGAAAACGAATATGGGGGTCTACCGGAATCCAGATCGAGGTTCAGCCAAAATGCACAAGCCTAATGTGCACTGCTTTCAAGGTCTAATTTGGGGAGGAGTGGCATTGGGAGAACCAGTTACAGAGATGTTTCTACAAGATTCATGTACATCTCCTAGCGCAAGCTCCCAGCAAAAGTTATACTATATCTTCTTGATGCAGAAGTTGGAAACTACTTTATATCCCAGACCTCAAGGAAGGGAGATCCATAAATCCAATTATTATTTATATATGAGCCTATAATCAAACTTACTGAAGTATGCATAGGAATTCACAAACACCTCTCTTCAAAGATGAATGGCTCTTGTAGCTATGTCTCTGCATGGCCAGAAAGTGGCAGTATGGTACTGAGAATGTGGGATTACTCTTCTAGGAGTTCACAGTAAATAGTTCTCTCCAGATCTCAAAGCTGCAGAAAGGCACGTCCAACTCCATAGTGTTCCCTGTGAATATTACCAGATAAATAAATGGGGCAACGTCTCAACAGGCCAGCTTACTAAAGTCTTTCTCCCTCCCCACAAACTTGGGGAGGAATTGTTTTCCCGGCACTGGCCCTGTTTTCCTAACCACCACATCAGTTCAGAAATACGTCATGGGCACACAGGTGAGTTATTGTTTCCAAAATATATCAGGAGTATTGATCTCATTGCAAGGTGCCAGCTAGGGAATTAAGAGAGTGGCTGAAGTCCAAACTGTTGCAAAATTGAGGGAAAATTCATTATTAAATCCAATTAAAGTAGGGAGGAGAGTTTGAAATGAACATATTAAAAGTGATGTAATGGCCTGCTAGTAGTTAGTTTTAGGGGGCGTAATGGACCCACGTTTCGTAAGTAACACAAGGACCCAAATCCTGTAGTTAGCCCAGAGAATGATAGACTAATTGAACCATGCAATCATAAAGTTGGAAGTGACCCCAATGGCCATTTGTGATTTGACAGCATATGTCAGTTAAAGTGGTGTCAAACTGCATTTAATTCTATAGTGTAAATGCCCTCTGGAAATCTTAACTAAAGGGGTCTTCCCCATATCATGGGGAAAGAAGGGAATTATTCTCTCTCACATACTCTGGTTGGTGGGATAAAGGAACTCGAATCTTCTAGCCAGGGATTGGATGCAAAGCAGAGAAGGCATCACAAGAACTGGGACGGGAGAAGAAAACCAATTGCATAGACCCACCTGGCAATGTTGGCAATGCAGCAACAAATTAGTATGGGGCTCAACCTGCTGATTTGAAGATTATCCAGAGCTGAGCCCAGCAAAACTGGAGATGGTGCATCAAAACTGGAGATATAGGGACAAGTCTTGAGATCTGGTCGCTCTGGTTGGTGGAAGAGGAACATGTCCTGAACATAAAGGTTGTACACACATCAACAAGTCCTTTTCTCCAATTAACATCTCCTTTTCTCCAATGCCAGCAGGTTGAGGGTGAATCCAGAGAAGACGGAGATCCTTTGGCTGGGCCGTCCGGGTGGGAGGGAGATCCAGCTGCCTACCCTGGATGGCGAGACACTACATCCGTCATCTTCTGTAAAAAGCCTTGGTGTCTTATTGGACCCGCTGCTCACTATGGAGGCCCAGGTCTCTGCTGTGAGAGATCTGAGTTTTTCCATCTACGTCAGGCTAGGCAACTGGCTCCTACCTATCTAGGAATGACCTGGCTACGGTGATCCAGGTGATGGTCATCTCGAGGCTTGACTACTGTAACACCCTCTACATTGGCCTTCCTTTGTCAGTGATCCGGAAACTGAAGCTAGTGCAAAATGCGGCGGTTCGTCTTCTCGCCGGAGTGCCAGTGTGGTGTCGTATCACCCCAATCCTCCAACAGCTGCACTGGCTTCCAATTGAGTACTGGATCACTTTCAAGGTGCTGGTACTAACCTTTAAGGCCTTATATGGTCTGGGGCCGGCGTACCTAAGGACCTGCTTATCCCCCTACCAACCTCAGAGATTACTCTGGTCTGAAGACCAAAATCTGCTTGCAGTCCCTAACATCCGGACCTATCATTTGTCATCTACTAGGCATAGAGCCTTCTCGATCGTGGCCCCTTATTTATGGAATGCATTGCCGGTTGAAACTCGAACCATCCAAGACCTACTTGCTTTTCGGAAAGCCTGTAAAACTTTTCTTTTCCGACAAGCTTTTGATGGACGAACAATCCGGGCTATGTCTGTTCTCGCTGCCTATTGTTATTGTTATGGTCATTTTAAATCTAATTATATTGTTTTAATCTGTTCTGTAAACTGCTCCGAGCCAGATTGGGAGTAGCAGTATACAAGTTGAATAAATAAATAAATAAATAAATAAATAAATAAATAAATAAATAAAAATATAGTGTAAATGCTCTCTGGAAATCTTAACTAAAGGGGTCTTCCCCATATCATGGTGAAAGAAGGGAATTATTCTCTCTCACTTACTCTGGTTGGTGGGATAAAGGAACTTGAATCTTCTAGCTAGGGATTGGATGCAAAGCAGAGAAGGCATCATAAGAACTGAAATGGGAGGAGGAAACCAATTGCATAGACCCACCTGGCAATGTTGGCAAGTGCAGCAACAAGTTAGTATGGTGCTCAACCTCCTGATCTGGAGATTATCCAGAGCTGAGCCCAGCAAAATTGGAGATGCCTTATGAAAACTGGAGTTATAGGGACAAGTCTTGAGATCTGGTCGCTCTGGTTGTTGGAAGAGGAACATGTCCTGAACATAAAGGTTGTACACACATCAACAGCTCCTTTCCTCCAAATATAAGACATAATTTAGGACGGACCAAGGCGGAATGAGTCAGTGGAGCATCTAAACTTCCCTTTTCACTTTGACAGAATTTCCTCCCTGTCAATTCCTCTGTTGGCCAGGCCTTTGAAAATATCAGCCTGTCAAAATTTCCCTCCCACAGGGGAGACTTTGCTTTTTCCAACTGAGAACCAGAACGGCATCAGGTAGCTTTTGGATGAAGGTTTAGATGAAGTTAGACAAAATCGACAAAGATTTTCTGTCACCAGGAAAGCAAAAATAAGACGAGGCTTCATAGGAAGTGTTTTTTGGTCTGCTGTTCTCCCAATTAGATGAAGTGTTCCTCTTCTGTGTGACATTTCCCTTTCTGTAACAGATACTGAAATGTGACGGGATGCAGCTCCAGAGGGCTAGTCTATCAGGTCTTCTTCAAGACACAGGTATCAGAATATGCGATAGAGTTTTTGTATGGCAGAGCTTGGGAAATAAATGTTTTGGGACCATTGCTCCCTGAATCTTTCATCCAGCAGGGCCTAAAGACCTAAAAGTAATTTTCACATTCTGTAATTCTCCATAATGGCGATCAGGCTGGTTGGAAATTCTGGGAGCTGTAGTCCAGAAAGTACCTCTTGCATTCTTTGCATTATGATCATGCATGTTGGTTGGAGTATTCATAGAATCATAGAATCCTAGAGTTGGAAGACACCTCGTGGGCCATCCAGTCCATCCCCCTGCCAAGAAGCGGGAAAATCGCATCCAAAGCACCCCCAACAGATGGCCATCCAGTGTCTGCTTAAAAGCCTTCAAAGAAGGAGCCTTTTAAGCAGAGGCTGGATGGCCATCTGTCTGGAAGTTGCAGTCCACACAATAACTTTCTCATTTTCTGATCTTGCATTATGATCACTCATACTGACTGGGGGATTGGGGGAGCTATCATACAAGAAGTCATGCAAGCGCAGCATTTTTCCGAATGAAGTAGAGAGTGTTTGATGACCAGGACATCCGTAGGGATACCAAGGTGCTTGTTTAGAGAGCTATTGTCCTCCCAGACCTGCTATATGCCTGTGAGACGTGGACTGTCTACAGACATCACATGCAACTCCTGGAACGATTCCATCAGCGCTGCCTCCGAAAAATCCTGCAAATCTCTTGGGAAGACAGGCGGACAAACATCAGCGTGCTGGAAGAAGCAAAGACCACCAGCATTGAAGCGATAGTCCTCCACCATCAACTCCGCTGGACCGGCCACGTTGTCCGGATGCCCGACCACCGTCTCCCAAAGCAGTTGCTCTACTCCGAACTCAAGAATGGAAAACGGAATGTTGGTGGACAGGAAAAGAGATTTAAAGACAGGCTCAAAGCCAACCTTAAAAACTCTGGCATAGACACTGAGAACTGGGAAGCCCTGGCCCTTGAGCGCTCCAGCTGGAGGTCAGCTGTGACCAGCAGTGCTGCAGAATTTGAAGAGGCACGAATGGAGGGCGAAAGGGAGAAGCGTACCAAGAGAAAGGCGCATCAAGCCAACCCCGACCAAGACCGCCTTCCACCTGGAAACCAATGCCCTCACTGTGGAAGAAGATGCAGAGCAAGAATAGGGCTCCACAGCCACATACGGACCCACAAGAACACTGAAGACAATCATCCTTGGAAAGCGAGGAATCGCCTAAGTAAGTAAGTAAGCATACAAGAAGTAACTTTTCCAAGATGTCTTTTGCTCCTTCCAATGACATGCCTGCATCAAACCAAAACAGAGCTGTACATTCATTTTAATCTGTTATTCTTCTCAAAGCTAAGAGTGACAACAATAACTTTGGGTAATGCTGCCCTGAATTTTGGCAGGGTTTTAGATTTTGTCATGAAGTGCAATAGGGTAGTGCAATAATGTGCTTTTAATTATTTTAAATTAATGCTTTCTTTAAGAGGATTGTAATCTAATGTATTCCAGATTATTCTTGGTTATATTTTCACATATGGTGTGAGCAGCTTTCAGTCCCATGTGGGAGAAAAGTGGGATCTAAATAAAATAAACAAACAATATGCATGCAAATAGGTCTGGCAAAAAGAAATATAGAAAAAATTGAAATAAACCTGGGTTGTTGTGAGTTTTCTGGGCTGTATGGCTGTGTTCCAGAAGCATTCTCTCCTGATGTTTTGCCTGCATCTATGGCAGACATCCTTGGAGTTTGTGAAGCCTGTTGGGAGCTAGAAAAATGGGGTTTATATATTTGTGGAATAATGTCCAGGGTGGGAGAAATAACTCTTGTCTGTTTGAGGTAGGTGTGAATGTTTCAATTGATTACCTTGATTAGCATTTAATAGCATAGCAGTTTCAAGGTCTACCTTCATACTGCCAGGGGAAATCCTTTGTTGGGAGGGGATTAGTTGACCCTGATTGTATATTGTCTGGAATTCCCCTGTTTTTGAGTATTGTTCTTTATTTACTGTGATGATTTTTAATACTGGTAGCCAGATTTTGTTCATTTTCATGGTTTTTTCCTTTCTGTTGAAATTGTCCACATGCTTGTGGATTTCAATGGCTTCTTTGGGTAGTCTGACAATACATTAAAATAAACCTATTTCCATTCTTTTGCACCTCTTTGGGGATGTTGTTCCCAGTGTCCTGTCTGCATGGGGAGATTCTGGAAGTTACAGTGTTTAAAAAAGAGCTTGCCTAAATATTGTTCTCAGCATTGCCATGTTGTATTGACTGCTGACTTGTCTAGGATGACAGGTTTTTAACCTGGCCCTTTTGGGGCCACATAAGCATGCATGAAGATGTTGTGTTTTACTAGGATCTAATACAGGTTAAAACCACACTAGGGTTGGAATCTAATTTGTGTCATATATCTCTGTGCCTTCCCAGGCAGCAGCACATTTTAACCATTGAAATCAGTTCATAGTTTCATATATGGATTTATGCAAGCCTAGCCATTTCATCTGAGCTCAGACCCGATTGTTAATCCCAAGTAGCATCAATACAGAAAATCAATTGCATTCACCTATTTGTTGGTTCAGTATACAATTCAACAATCAATCCCATAGTTGATCGAAAGAGTCAATTCTCAATGAGACCAACCAACAATATTCCAGCCATGCCATTGCGCATAGCTCTTTGTCAGTTCTTTCTATGTACTACTTAAAATAATGGAGTCCAACCATGTTCTGCTATGTAGGCAGATACAATCAAAGCACTCCTAACAGATGGCCATGCAAGGCTCTGTTTAAAGCCATTGACCACACTTTTAGGCAGCATATTCCAGTGCCAAGGCTGCTTTGATTGTGCTTTTCCTGCATGAGAGAAGGTTGGACTAGGTGGCCCATGTGGTCTCTATGATTCTATGATTCTATGAAATGTAAGCAAGATATCATTTTTTTGCAGCAGCGGTTCTTTGGATGATTTGCTGTCATAGGCTTCCAGCATCCTTGAAATGGGCTTTTGAATTAATTTCAGGTTGGCAGCTCAAGGCCCAGCTAGAACAGTTGATGGAAGTCTGTCACTGCATCTCCCATTTCTTGAAAATTTAGGAAATAACAGCTGCAGGAGATGCTAATTCGTACCAGGAGTGTGCCTTGGAAGACGACAGGCAGTAGATCTCCCAGAAAAATTATTTTCCCCAATTAAATTCCACCTGTTTATTCAGTAGCAGGTGATATTCAAAAAGGTTTACCAAAAAGGATGTAAGTAATGTGTGTTGTGTGTTGTAAGCCTCTGGGTTGTTTCTGTTTTGTGGTGATGTCATGGCAATGCTGGAGCCACTGGTGTCGCAGCTGGTTAAACTGCTGAGCTGCTGAACTTGCTGACCGAAAGGTTGGTGGTTTGAATCCAGGGAGCGGGGTGAGCTCCTGCTGTTAGCCCCAGCTTCTGTTAACCTAGCAGTTCGAAAACATGCTGATATGAGTAGATTAAGGAGGAAATGTAATGCAGTCATGCTGGCCACATGACCTTGGAGGCGTCTATGGACAACGCTGGCTCTTCGGCTTAGAAATGGATATGAGCACCACCCTCGAGAGTTGGACTCGACTAGACTTAATGTCAAGGGGAAACCTTTACCTTTACATGGCAATCCTACCACTTTGGGGGGAGAGGTTAAGATATGTTCAGAAGGAATTTGCCTTTGCTTTCCTCTAAAGTTGAGAGAGTGTAACTTGCCTTAGGTCAGCCAGTGTGTTTTTGTGGCTGAACATAATTATGTAATTAAAATAGCAGGAAAAGGGATCCCACCTAAACATTAGGAAGAACTTCTTGATGGTAAGAGTTCTTCAGATGTGGAAGATGCTGCCTCAGAGCGTGGTGGCATCTCTTTCTATGGGAGTTTTAAACCAGAGTAGATGGACACTTGTTGGGCATCATGGCCTTGGTTGTATTTTCCTACATGGCAAAATGGGTTGGACTGGATGGTCCTTTTGGTCTCTATCATTCTGTAAGTAATGCATAGTGAATATACTTGGGTGCCTGGCTACCAAGCAACCCGTGGATGTTTCTTCCCTTCTGTTCTTTAACCATTGTCACTTCTACCAGTTCTTTCTGGGAGCAGTAATAAAACTCCCCCAGCAATGCATGTCTCTTGGAAAAACCATGCCATCCCCAGTTCTCAAGGGCCCCTGGCTCATCTTTGCCCACATCTCTGCCTCCTCCATGGGCAACTGGCCAGAAGGGCTGCTTTGCCTGTCGTTTACTTTAAAAGGAGCTGGTTTAATGAGCCGCTCAAATCACCCTGACAGCGGCAGGCTGGGAAGCAGCGGCTAGCTGGTCCATCCATCAACCGGGGAGACGTATATTTGGAGGGGACCCTGGCATAAGTTTGTGCTCCCCTTCATCACAATGGCAGGGGGATTTATGGGCTGTGCAGCCTGTCCATGCATTGAGCTGTGGAGGTGGAATGAGAGGGTTGACTCCTCCACCGGTTTATCCAGAACTCATGCCCTGAAACAGGCATGGGCAAACTCCGGCCCTCCAGGTGTTTTGGACTTCAAATCCCACAACTCCTAACAGCCTCAGGCCATTTAAGTGGCTGAGGGGGGAAAGGAAGGGGCCTGAAGCTGTTAGGAAGAGTGGGAGTTCAAGTCCAAACCATCTGGAGGGCCGAAGTTTGTTTATGCCTAGCCTGGAAGGACAGAAGGGCTTTGAGTTGTCCAGGCCCTGGTTGCCGCTCATCCAGAGGCGGCCCTAGGTAATTTTCAACGGTAAGCAAACAGTATTTTGGCGCGCCCCCAACCAATCACTGAAATATATTTTCTGTTCGTCGTGGGAGTTCTGTGTGCCATATTTGGTTCAATTCCATCATTGGTGGAGTTCAGAATGCTCTTTGATTGTAGGTGAACTATACATCCCAATAACTACAACTCGCATATGTCAAGGTCTATTTTCCCCCAAGAGCACCTCAAGAGCGCCCCTGGGCAAAATCAACTATACTGCAAACGCTTACTTCGCATAATGGGTTGAGCCACCCCTGCGCTCATCCCTACTTTGGCAAAAGTGTAAAAATGAATGGTTCATGCTTTCCACACACCCTCCAACACTTTCCAGATGAAACCGGGGGTATGTCTGGCCAAGCGATATCAGAATGTGCTCAGTATGGCAAAAATTGTTTGTGAGGAAACTAAAAGGGGATGCAGCTGTTTGCTTCTGCCTGAGCCCACTGGGAAGGGTGAGTTGAGATTCCACCTGCTTCTCTCCTCACACTGAGTTAACAGGGATCAAACTATTTTACACTTTAACCAAAGAATGCAGCGACTGAAGCAAGATGAGGAAAAAGGGGGAAAGTGTGTGTGGGAGAGAAACCAGGACATTTCAAGAACAGCTGAAACATGGGACCAGGGTCCCTGTCTTAATATGATAAGGCTGCTGGACTATGACTCTGGAGACCAAGGTTCAGATCCTTGCTCGGCCATAGAAACACATTGGGTGATTTTGCTGCACACTTTCAGCATCAGAAAAACCTGTGATAGGCTCACCTTAGGGTTGGCGTAAGTTGGAAATGACTTGAAGGCACACAACAGAAACAATCATAAAGGTAATGAATCAAGGACAGAATGAATGGGCCTAGGATGACAAATGTAACCAAAGTGCAGAATGAGTTCAGGCTTGCTAGAGAGGTACCCAGGTAATCATGAAAGGCTAAGTGAGCACAAAGAAAAGGCAGAAGAGCAGAAGACAAAGGAGGAAAGAGGCACCTAGGGATTGCTAGGCTTACTGTAAATGCTGCCTTGGAGTGTGGTGGAGGTTTTAAGCAGAGGCTGGAGGATCATCTGCTGGAAGTGGTTGAGTTGTGGGTCCTGCATGAGAGGGGGTTGGGCTGGATGAACCTTGGGGGGTCTCTTCCAATCCTATGCTTCTATGATTCTAAGACTTTACTCCATTATCTCCCTCCCCTTTTGCTGTCTCAGGCGGACGCCAACCTCATCCATCTCATCTCTGCTGATAGCTCTGGAATCTCAGGAGGGATGTTGGCTCTTTGCCGGCATCCATCCTGGATAGAGACAAAGGCCCACAGATCTCTCCAGGCAGCTCTTTGAACTCAGGTGAGGACTGGGTGCTTCACTGCCCACCTCCCTTCTTCTTTCTGCACCCAAGTCTCTCTCCTGAGAATAGAAGTTGGGCCCAGTCCATACGGCCCTGGTCTGGAGTATCAGCTCTTTTTGAAAGAGGCTTTGGTTTGCCTCGCAAAAGCAAACCTGAACGGTGACCATGAAATGACCCTGGCACAGCTGCCAAAGACAGGGAAGGAGGGGGACATGGACGGATGCAAAATCAGCCCTGAAGGTAGTTGGAACTGAGCCACTTGGGGACGTGGAGCGTGGGCACCACATTTCTATGTATATTGTTATATCAAAAAGCTGTGCATGCCCTTTGGAATTCCACTCTTATCAAGCCTTCCAAAATGTGACGGAGGAAAAGGGAGATACTTTTTCTGTATGTACTGAACAAGGGATTCATAGTCTGATGGCAAACAAGGCTAATGAGAGAACCCCCCCTTCCTTCCCCTTACTTTGTCATGCATATGACATGCTCTAGGTGATATCTGAACTCTTAACTGTAATATATATACAAGAGGAATTATCCAGTAGAGAGCCCAGCTGTAATCGGTCATGCAGCAGCACCCGCTTCCCAGAGAAGACAGCAGGCATCTCTGGCCCTTCACCTTTCAACTACTTGTTGTCAGTCAGGGAAAAGATACATTCAAACCCTCAGATTTGCTTCTCCTTCCTTGGATTATATTCAGATTGCCAGGATGGGTTTATCTCCCTCCAGTCTTTAGTCAAAAGAGTAGATCTAGTTGTCACCAGCCATTTCCTATCCATCAATGCCCAGCAAAGAAGTGGCAAGGTTTCAGGGAAAGTTCTCTTACTTTGCATTGCTGTGAGTTTTCCAGACTGTATGGCCATGTTCCAGAAGCATTATCTCCTGATGTTTTGCCCATATCTATGGCAGGCAAAATGTCAAAAGAGAATGCTTCTGGAACATATCGTACAACCCAGAAAACTCACAGCAACCCATTGATTTTGGTCATGAAAGCCTTCGGCAACACATTATCTTACTTTGAACTAGGTTAGGTGGCATAAGGGTTGAGCAGGTTGAAGAAGGAATGGATGCCCACAATGAATGGATACTGGGATAGTATTCTGAAGCAGCAGGAGGAAAACAAAAGCAAGTTGTCATTTGCTAATGCAAGATTCGTGCACAGACGTACTTTGGTTCAGAAGCCGCAACAACAAAACAGCTCCTTTTTGAAAAGTCTTTTGATGTCTTCCCAGCTCCTGCTTTTTGACTTTGTCTTCTGATTGGCTGAAAGTAGGGGAAATGCAGTGGAGAAACACAGACATTCAGTGCCAGGGTCTGTAAGTGCATCTGCAGTAAACACTACAATAAAAGTTTGTGCTGGGAAAGAATGGGATTCTGCTCTAGCCTGCCATATTATAGCTGTGTGTGTCTGCCTACAACAGGCAAGGAAAAGAGCAGCTGTCTCCAGTCCCTTACCGAGCATGTAGCAAAATAATAGAGAAAAGGGGAGAGCAGATATCTTTCTCAGTAGACACCCCCAGCATATTGAAGGATCACAGATGTGTATATTTGGTCACCAAAATGGAAATCATAAGAAAAGAGGAGGCTGGTGAATGAAAAAGTCATCCTGGATGTATTTTGGAAGATGCTTTCAAGTAGTCACTGCAATATACAAAAAAAAAAGTTTCCATTTGCGTAAGCAAGGTTTACCAAACCTAGTCTTTCCAGTTTACCTGTGTACATTGTTTGTTTCGGATGAACGTTCGATGAAGCATATTGATCTGCTCTTCTTCCTTGTGATATGGAAATCTGTCCCTATTTTTTATAAGTTATTTATGGTTCTGGCACAAACCTTTCTATTAAGCAAGTAATGCCCAGCAAAGCCTCTGCTCTATATATTTCTCCATCTCATTGGATATTGCTCAAAGCATTGATGAAGGACTTTGAATTCTCTTTTAAAAGCATCGTGTTTTGTAACCTGAGCCTTCTAAGTAGATAGCATTATGCAAATTGGGTAAATTGACTTAAAGGCTCGTAATCTGCATGACTCACGCGATTTGCAGAGTGGCACGGGATTGCAAGGATGGGCTGTGTGTATGTGTGTGTGCGTGCATGTATGTCCTGTGTATGGGAGAGGATCTTATGTGGTATAAGTGAGCATGCCTGAGAGCAAAATTTGGACTATTGATAGGGGAGCATTCTATGTGGATCTCAGTGGGGGTGGAAGA
Organism: Anolis sagrei ordinatus; assembly: GCF_025583915.1. Lineage (NCBI taxonomy): Eukaryota > Metazoa > Chordata > Lepidosauria > Squamata > Anolidae > Anolis > Anolis sagrei. Next base: position 12,627,753 of record NW_026846588.1, read on the forward strand.
AGGGCTGGGTTCATCCTAAAAACAGATTTGGGAAGGACAAGTCAAAATATGAATGAAAGCTTTGACTACAAATCCCATAATCTTTTGGAAGACAACTCCCATCTGCCCCAAAGCTGGAGGAGAAAGTTCTAGGGTTCATCTACCCTGTGGAATTAATGTATGGTGACTGCACTTTATGTGCCATGGCTCAGTGATAGGGAAGGATGCTTCAATTGGCTTTCCATTTCCTTCTGTCTTCTCCACCACCCTTTCCTTATGTGACCAAATGCCCAGATAGTAAGAACTATTCTAAAGCCATTCTGGGAATACTCTGGGGCTGAATACAATAATAAAGAAATCTGATTTTTTAAATAAGGCTGACTAAATCCTTTTCATTGTGGTTAAGCTATAACCAAGAGGACTATGCTGTTTGCATTCCCTGAGTCATTTTATCCTACACTGAAGAGCAGGAGACGCCAAGCTTTTCCAGCTTCCCAATTTGGAAACATGTACCAAGGAGCAGAAACGGAGACGACAGAAGGGAATCTTAGTCAGAGCGACTGGCTGCCTTGATGACCCCTCTGTTCAAACACTTCACTTAATCCCCTCTCTTCTCTCTCTGCAAGGAAATAAACAGCTTTATCGAAGATCAACAGGCTGGCTGAAGAGCACTGAGCTCCCTCTTGACATTCTCCTCTTCTTTTCCTTTTTTTAAAAAAGTGGCATTCCAAACATTGTGTGCCAGAAAGCCGGCCACTCCAAGGACTGACTAGAGGGTAAGCAAGCATCTGAGAAGGTCAGTGTTGGGACATAATACAGTAGGAATACATCATTCATGATGCAAAAGGTCTTGGTTGAGATTTTGTTGTGAATGTGGAATTATGCCTTGATTGTGCTCTGCAACCCTTGCATAGAACAGTTGAGGGCATAACCTAAGTGAATGCAGAACCCAGTGCACACTCAAATGTATACTTGAATGTAATGTAGCAGCTAAAAAAACCAACTATATAGGAAGCATCAATAGGGGTATAGTGTCTTGATTATAGCAAGTTAAGTCTGATCTGACCACAGTGGTCCATGCCTTAGTTACCTCTAGATTGGACTATTGCAATGCACTCTACGTGGGGCTACCCTTGAAGACAGCCCAGAAACTTCAATTGGTCCAACGTTTGGCAGCTAGACTGCTAACGGGAGCGAACCACAGGTAGCAGTCTACCCCCCTGTTTAAGGAGCTCAATGGGTTGCTGTTCATCTTCTGGTCCCAATTCACATATAAATCCCTAAAGTGTTTAGGATCTGCCAAGGTAGGGGCTCGCCTAATTTCACCAGACAATGAGTTCCAGAGCCGAGGGGCCACAGCAGAGAAGGCTCTCTTCGTCATCCCCACAAGTCATGATGGTGGAAGTCACAACCTTCGTGACCACTACTCCCTCTAAAAACCTGCACAAACTCTTAGATCCTCTGGAGAGGCCCTCCTCTCACTTCCACCGTCATCACAAGTAAGACTTGTGGGGATGAGGGAGAAAGCCTTCTCTGCTGTGGCCTCTCAGCTCTGGAACTCACTGTCTAATGAAATTAGACAAGCCCCTACCTTGACAGCTTTTAAGAAAGACCTCAAAACTTGGCTCTTCCGATGTGCCTTTGGCAAGTAAATATATTTCCCATATGCAGTCTGGTCCAACTACTGCTCCGTCCTCATGAAGCACTTTCCCTCCGCCCTTAATGAAGGCCTAATTCTACTGTTCTGGACCTTTTGTGTTCCTCCCTCAGAAACCCATTCTCCCTCAGAAACACATTCTACATATCTCATCCAGGGTTTTGTCAATTTTATCAATTGGCCTGTCCACTGTGGTTTATTTCTCTGTCTTGTTATTTTGAAACTGTTAATTTTATTTTGTTATTTCATGTATTTATTTTGATGGTATTTTTGCTTCTTGTATTTTATTTTGCTGTACTGTAATTTTGGGTTTGGCCTCATGTTAGCTGCCCCGAGTCCCCTTCGGGGAGATGGTGGCGGGGTATAAATAAAGATTATTATTATTATTATTATTATTATTATTATTATTATTATTATTATTAAGTTATAGCCCCTCTCTGTTCTACTTTGGTCACAGCTCACCTGGAATAATACTGTGTCCAGTTCTGGGCAACACAAGTCAAGGATATGGATATGGATGGATCCCCCAATGACACAGTGGGTTAAACCTCTGAGCTGCTGAACTTGCTGACCGAAAGGTCTCAGGCTCTTTGGTTTTTCTTTATTGTAATTGTCATTTGGTCTTGGCCTCATGTAAGCCGCTCCGAGTCCCCATTGGGGAGATGGTGGCAGGGTATAAATAAAGATTATTATTATTATTATTATTATTATTATTATTATTATAAATAGAGATGAGCACCAACCTCTAAAGTCGGACACAACTGGACTTAATGTCAGGGGAAAACCTTTACCTTTATCGATATGGATATGGATATGACAAGCTGTCCAGAAGAGGGTGACCAAAATGTAAAACATCCAGAAACTATGCTCTATGACAGTGTTTCTCAACCTGGGGGTCGAGATCCCGGGGGGGGGGGGTCGCGAGGGAGTGTCAGTATTTTCTGTTGGTCATGGGAGTTCTGTGTGCCAAGTTTGGTTAAATTCCATCATTGGTGGAGTTCAGAGTGCTCTTTGATGGTAGGTGAACTATAACTCCCAGCAACTACAACTCCCATATGTCAAAGCCTATTTTATCCAAACTCCACCAGTGTTTGCATTTGGGCATATTGGGTATTCGTGCCAAGTTTGGTCTAGATCCGTCATTGAGTCCACAGTGCTCTGTGGATATAGGTGAACTACAACTTCAGAACTCAAGGTCAATGCCCAGAAACCCCTTTCCAGTATTTTCTGTTGGTCATGGGAGTTTCTTGTTGCAAGTTTGGTTCCATTCTATCATTGGTGGAGTTCAGAGTGCTCTTTGATTGTAGGTGAACTATAAATCCCAGCAACTACCACTTCCAAGTGACAGAATCAATGCCCCCCCCCCCAACCCCACCAGTATTCAAATTAGAGCTTATTAGGTATTTGGTCCAGTGAATGAAAATACATCCTGCAGATCAGATATTTACATTACAATTCATAACAGGAGCAAAATGACAGTTATGAAGTAGCAACAAAAATAATTTTATGGTTGGGGGTCACCTCAACATGAGGAACTGTAATAAGGGGTCGCGGCATTAGGAAGGTTGAGAAACACTGCTCTAGGAAGAGTGGTCTTTGTGGCTTCAATGATAAGGTAAAAGTAAAGATTTCCCCCTAACATTAAGTCTAGTCATATTTGACTCTGGGGGTTGGTGTCCATCTTCATTTCTAAGCCAAAGAGCTGGCATTGTCCGTAGACACCTCCAAGGTTATGTGGTCAGCATGACTGCATGGAGCGCTGTTACCTTCCAGCCAGAGCATTACCTATTGCAGGTTTTCAAACTGCTAGGTTGGCAGAAGCTGGGGCTAACAGTGGGAGCTCATGCCACTCCCCAGATTCGAACTTGCGACCTTTCGGCAATGATAAACACTTTCAAAGGAATGTCTCTGGAGGTGTATCTACACTGCAGAATCAATGCAGTTTAACACCAATTATGTAGGGTGGGAGAGTTGTAGTTTTACGAGGTCTTTAGTTTTCTTGCAAAGAGTACTAGTACTTTACCAATCACAAACCCCAGGATTGCATATTGTTGAGCCACAACAGTTAAAATGATGTCAAACTGCATTTACTCAACTGTATAGATGCACGCTAGGATAGCCATCTGTCAGCCTGGTCCTAGATGTTTTGATGGATCCAACTGAAGTGAATCTCATGCTACTTAACCCCAAATAACCATGCCCAAGAAGGCAGCCTGCACATGTTATGCTGCCACATATTGTGAAAGGTGGAGATTTTGTGTCTTCCAGCCTTCCCCATTATCCTCAAAGGAATTTATTTTATTTTATTTATATATTTATTTTATTTATATGTCCTTTTTGTCTGATTGATTTTTGTAATTGGTTACTGTTGGTTGAGTATTAAATTTTAAATATCTATTTCCTTTATTTTATATTCTAAGATCTACAGAGATACTCGCAGGAACACCTCAGCAAGCAAGAGTCCAAAAGTGGCAGGCTAAAAGCTGGAACCTCAATCCATGGCTGATACCAAATGAGAGACTCCCCCCTGGGCACACAGAACACTGGGCAACTTGGAAGGTGCTGAACAGACTGCGCTCGGTCACCACAAGATACAGAGCCAACCTTAAGAAATGGGGCCACAAAGTGAAGTCCACGACATGCAAATGTGGAGAAGAGCAAACCACAGACCACTTACTACAATGCGGTCTGAGCCCTGCAACATGCACAGTGGAGGGCCTTCTTATAGCAACATCACAGACACTCCAATTGGCCAGTTACTGGTCAAAGGACATTTAATGTAATGCCAAGTTTTCAAACTTTTTGTTATTGTTTGCTTTTTAAATAATCACAACTGTACCCTTGGTTCATTCATGATACAATAAATAAATATTTTGTATTTTGTGATTTTATACTGTTGTGAGCTGCTCCGAGTCCCTGCGGGGAGTGGGAATGGGATATAAATAGAGTTGTTGTTGTTGTTGTTGTTGTTGTTGTTGTTGTTGTTGTTGTTGTTATTGTTACTTCACTCTCTCTTTTTCTCTCTCTCTCTCCTCCTCTCCTTTTCTCAAACATTCCTTGTGTTTTTGCAGGGACCTTGGCTGGCACCATCTGTCCACACCCCAAATCCCAATGCCCCCATCATTCCAGTACAGACAACTGCCCAGCTGGTTCAGGACAAAAGCTGCCAGGCTGGTTAGTGAGTTCCAGGGTGCACATAATCCTACCCTGAATTAGCTGGCCATCTGCTTAAGCGCTACAGGAGCTGCTCCTCACCAGCTGGGGATCTACAGTTGGCACAATGTTCAACATGGTTTCTTCTCACCCCTGGCACCCAGCCATTGCCCTCCCTGCATCTCTCCTTGGGCGCTCTGCTTGGCATTGCCCTCAAAGAAGGAAAAGTTGTCCGGCCGTCTGTAAGACTGTGTTGGAGCACCAAGACATATATACAGAACTGAGACTGAAAATGACAAGAGGCACCAGTAGGCATAGATTTCACATGCCTTTCCTTCCACATTTTATTCTTTTCATATTTTCTCCTACTACTTGTAATACAATGGGGCTTTGGTATCTGCTGGGATTTAGTTGCAGGGCCCCCAGATGGATACCAAAATCTGTGGTTGCTCAAACCCTATGATAAGCAATGGCGTAGTAAAATGCTGTCCCTTACATCAAATGGTGAAAAAACGCAAAGGTATGTCTTTTGAAATTCTTAAAAAATATGTATTGTCGAAGGCTTTCATGGCCGGAATCACTGGGTTGTTGTAGGTTTTTCCGGGCTATATGGCCATGTTCTAGAGGCATTTTCTCCTGACGTTTCGCCTGCATCTATGGCAAGCATCCTCAGAGGTAATATCTTAAAAAATATTTTCAAATAATCGTTGGTTGAATCCATGGAGGTGGAAACCATGGATAAGGAAGGTTGACAGTTTTATTTGGTGTTCAAAAAAGTTACCTGTTTTGGATCACAACTCCCAAATTTTTCCTACCAGCATGCCAATAATAATAATAATAATAATAATAATAATAATAATAATAAAGTCGATAACAGATCCCAAATGTAGACTCTGCAAGGAAGCAGATGAAACAATAGATCACATCCTCAGCTGCTGCAAGAAGATCGCACAGACAGACTACAAGTAGAGGCACAACGCCGTTGCTCAGATGATTCACTGGAACTTTTGTCACATCTGCCTGCAACAAAGAACTGGTGGGATCACAAGCCGGAAAAAGTTACAGAGAATGAACACGGCAAACTCCTCTGGGACTTCCGGATTCAGAAAGACAGAGTTCTGGAGCACAACACTCCTGACCTCACAATCGTGTTAAAAAACAAAGTATGGATCGTCGATGTTGCAATCCCAGGTGACAGCAGGATTGCAGAGAAACAACTGGAAAAACTGACACGATATGAGGATTTAAAAATCGAACTGCAAAGACACTGGCACAAACCAGTAATGGTGGTCCCAGTGGTGATCGGCACACTGGGTGCAGTGCCTCAAGACCTGGGCCTGCACTTAAACACAATCTGCGCTGACAAGACTACCATCTGCCAGCTGCAAAAGGCCACCTTACTGGGGTCCGCACGCATTATTCACCGATACATCACACAGTCCTAGACGCTTGGGAAGTGTCTGATGTGTGATCCAATACAACAGCCGGCAGAGTGTCTGCTGTGTACTCATCTTGTTGTGTTTCAAATAATAATATTTTATTTATATATTGCTCTATCTCCCCGAGGGGGACTTTAGGGTGGTTTCCAAGCAACATCACCAAAACATACAGAGTAAACAGTAGCTGGGGGGATTTTGGGAGTTGTAGTCCAACAAGTGGCCAGCATCCTGCTGGTGTGTCATATATGCACAGAATCATAGAATCATAGAGTTGGAAGAGACCTCATGGGCCATCCAGTCCGACCCTCTGCCAAAAAGCAGGAAAATCACATTCAAACCACCCCGACAGATGTCCATCCAGCTTCTGCTTAAAAGCCTCCAAAGAAGGAGCCTCCACCACACTCTGGGGCAGAGAGTTCCACTGCTGAACAGCTCATTCTTAGTCTTCTTCAGCACATGGTTATACTTTTTGGGCCATTGGGTGCAGGTTGTGTTCACTTCACAACTGGAAAATAACATTTTTGATTTTAACTGTTTTTCTAATATGTGGTGTTGCATAATTTTTGGATGATGTGTAACGACTCAGCAGTGCCTTCATCGTACCGCTTCATGCAGTGGATGTGTGAAGGCAGCGGGTATATTGGTAGATATGCATCTGATTGCACAATGTTGGTGTTTAGCAGAAGAGCGATGTATTATGATAGTCTCCTTTCCTGAACTAGCTTGAAATCATGTTATTTCATCTGTACGCACTGCAAGTATATGCTGTTGTTCTAATTGCTACCATTTGAAAAATAATCACTGATTTTGTCACATTTCCTATATTTTGGCTACAATATTATCTGGGAGGAAGCCCATGCAGGTAACACTATGATTTACTACACTGGGTGATACTAAAGTATCTTGAATATTTTTTTCAATTCTGCATATTCTAGACACTATTGAATATGCAGAGATCATGAATACAAATCCGTTCCGATTGCGTAACTCTACCTTATGCACTTTTAACGGTGATCTTGAATTTTAGCCACTCCGTTCTTCCCCGGGCTAAACATATTAAGCCTTTTATGTTCTTCCATAAAGCCGAATGGCAGTATTTGCGCCTGGAAGAGACCATAAAGAGGCTCAACATGCACAGCCTTCTGGAGCACAAGGGAACTCATCACATTGGAAGTGTACAGTTTGACCACCAAACCATAGTAGCCAAAGCACGGAGTTGTATTTTATGAAGCATGCTGAACTGCGTTATCCAGGAATGACAACCAAGAGTCTGTCTTCCTGAATTGGCCACGAGGGAAAAGCTGTTGTACGTGGCTTCCTTGCAGCCTAAAATAAAATAAAGCAAAGATATGTGACTCTGGAGATGGTTTTGTGCCAGCTGGTTTGCTCACAAAATATGCCTATGGCTGTACATTATGAAGAGGGAAACACATCCTTAGATTTCCAGTGTACATCCTTATTCTTGCATTACCAACTGTCTACATCTTTAGTCCTTCCTGATTCCCTTTGATATCTTTTGCCAAGGGGGCAAAAAAAGAAGAATGAAAAATATCTGGTGAAGATGGGGCTGTGGTTAGAACAGCAGGTTAAACTGCCAGCTGCACAATTTGGTGATGGATCTGGGCATTGTATGTTTTTACTCTGTTTCCCTTTCCGCTCCCTCACCCAAATTGTGCTCCAGTAGTTATATTTATATTTTTAATGTACCAAACATACCAAGTTTATATGAAAATGTGACTCTATTTCCTGTGCCGGTCAATGACCGAAATAAATGATTTGATTTGAACTGCCAGCTGCGCAAAATCTTGCCGATTGGAAGGTTGGTAGTTCAAGGTCAGGGTGAGCTCCCACTGTCAGCCTGACTTCTGCTTACCCAGCAGTTCGAAAACAGTAATGTGACTAGATCAATAGGTACCACTTAGGCGGAGAGGTAAAAAGGTGCCCATGAAGACAATTTGATCAGGAAGGCATCCACGGACAACAAACTCCTCGGCATGGAAAATGGAACAATAGCACCTCCCCATGGCTGGAGTCAAGCACAACCTCCAGATGCCAGAGATGGAAAAAGATGAGAAGCCTTTACCTCTCTTTATGTACTGTGAGTCTATATTAATTGTATAACAGCATTGAATGTTTGCCATATATGTGTTCTGTAATTGCTCTGAGTCTCCTCAGGGAGATAGAGCGGAATATAAATATATTATTATTATTATTATTATTATTATTATTATTATTATTATTATTAGCTGTGGCCAACCTTCCCTACCTCTTTCTCTCTTCCTTCCTTCCTTCCTTCCTTCCTTCCTTCCTTCCTTCCTTCCTTCCTTCCTTCCTTCCTTCCTTCCTTCCTTTTTTCTTTCCTTCTCTCCTTCTTTCCTTCTCTTCCTCTTCCCTTACTTCTCCTCCTTTTCTTAGCCTTCCTCTTTTCCCCCTTTCTTCCTACTCTACCTATTCTTGGACTGCAATTCCCAGCAGTCTTCCTGATCTATTTGTCTACCTACCTACCTATCTCTATCTAATCTATCTATCTGAAGGATTGCTGGGAGTTGCAGTCCAGGAATAGGAAATTGGAAATATGCAGGGTTTGAGATGCTCTCAAAAAGATCCAAGGAGAAGAAAGCTTACATCTTGGAAGCAGTGCATTTGGATCATCCTCCTCTCCTAAAGGGCCCGGTCTAGAGGATGCTGGGAGCTGTAGTCCAAAAGAGAGTATGGATATGCTATTGTGTGTGTTGTTTGCCTGGAGAATCATTTTTGCGCATTAGTGTCTTCTGCTTTTTTGGCTTTTAAGTCCCTTCCACTGTGTTTTTCAGTGTTTTTATGAGTGATGGTCACTCATTGGCCTGATAGGTGTATTGTGTCCCAATTTGGTGTCAGTTTGTCCTGTGGTTTTTGAGTTATGTTAATCCCACAAACGAACATTACATTTTTATTTATGATGATGATGATGATGATTATTATTAAGATTTTCAGAGGATGTGACTATGCAGAATGCCCTGATTGAGTCTGAGTCATCTCATTGAAAAGTTAAGGTTTCAACCAAGCAGGCAAGTATTCAGCAGAGCTTTGTTTTGGACTGCTAGAGTATCCCACAAAAGTTTTATGGAGTCAACTGCAATTGAATATTGCAAACATAATCACACTTTAAATCCATATATTTATCAACAAATTAGATATTAAATTTGACATATATGTACATTCCGCAGGTATATATGCTTTACCATCATGAGATCCTCTGAAGATTCCATCCACAGTTGTTGTTTATTTGTTCAGTTGTTTCTTCCAACTCTTTGTGACCTCATGGACCAGGCCACACCAGAGTTCCCTGTCAGCTGTTGCCACCCCAACTCTTTCAAGGTCAAGCCAATCCCTTCAAAGATAATATTAATCTATCTCGCCCTTGGTTGGCCCCTCTTCCTTCCATTTTCCCCAGCATCATTGTCTTCTCCAAGCTTTCCTGTCTTCTCATTATGTGGCCAAAGTATTTCATCTTTGCCTTTAATATCCTTCCCACCAGTGAGCAGTCAGGCTTTATTTCCTGGAGTATGGACTGGTTTGATCATCTTGTATAACCACAGGTGAAATGCTGCTAGAACATGGCCATGCAGCCCAGAAACCACACAACACCCCATTGGTGTAATGCCTGAAAAGCATCCCATCTGAAGTCTCACAACTTGGAACCAACAAAGGATGAGAAGGGTTATCAGATGAGTATTCAACAAGCTACCCCTAAAACAGAGACTGATCATTTTTCAGATCACTACCTCAGGCCTCCTTTTTTCAAACTGGAAAGCCACACATCAAGTTTTTTTTCCTACCTGCATCCCTTTGCTGCAGCTCAAACTTCCATGAGAGCCCACCCTTCCCTTTTGCTGTGATGTTTTATTCACCATGAAGCAGCATCACTTTCATTTCATGTGGTGTCTTTTTGAAGAGCTGGCTGAATACTTTCTGGGTTCACTGACTCCCCCTGTAAACGACCCCCACCCAGGTCCAATTTACAGCAGCTCAATATGGAACTAGGGAAAGGCAGGCAAGTCTTTCAGAGAGTTGAGCTTCTCCTTAAATGAAAGAAGAGCATGAGCTGAATTTTCACCTGCATAATGATTAAAAGCGATAAGCAGGCAAAATATCCAAGGAGTTTCAAGGGAAGCCAAAGGAGATTTAGGACAACTGCTAAAAATGATCTTGAGCAAGTTTTGCAATTGCATAGTGAAAAGACAGATTCATGGAGAGAGTTTCTAAATATCAGTCCTAAAATGTGTCTATATTACACAACTGTTGTACTTTTTTCTGCTTTAACTGCCAAGTTCCATCCTAAGGGATTTGTAGGTTGGGAAAGTAATTCTAAGTATTACTTTCTGTATACAGATAGAGCCTCTCTTATCTGAAAATCCAAAATGCTACCAAAACTTCTTGCTGCCAGCTGTGTACTTCTGCCTTTGGGGAAAGGGGGCTAGTTACAGCTCTATTGTTTCCTGAGTTTTCCCTCAAGGATACTTCACATAAGAAAAAGAAGAGAGTGGAGGGGGATGATTCTGCTTATACGTGGCCCATGAAAAAGCCATCCCAGATAGTTCCACACTTGCTTTCTGAATGGCCAATTGCTATCCATAGTTGGGAATGTGCCTTGCAAACAACTGTAAGTGCAAGATCACTCTGACCAAAAAAGTCATGAGTTCGAAGCCAGCCCAGGTTGGAGTGGGTTTCCAACCAATTGTGTGCAGCCTGTTGTCGACCTTTGCAACCCGAAAGACAGTTGCATCTGTCAAGTAGGAAAATAAGGTATCACCTTAAAAAGTGCGGGGTGGCTAAATTAACTGATTTATGAGGCCATAAAGAAGACTCCAGCAAAGCATTCCAGTGGGGAAGCATGCGGGGAATGTGGAAGTGCTTCATCAGCGTCGCAGATGGACGATGAAAGCGACAGCTTCCCTGGCAGCCAGAAAACAGTTAAATAGCCTCTGTGTATGTCTGTATATGTTTGCCTGTCAAAAACTGGCATTGAATGTTTGCCATATACACTGTACACTGTAATCCGCCCTGAGTCCCCTGCAGGGTGAGAAGGGCAGAATATAAAAACTGTAAATAAATAAATAAATAAATAAATAAATAAGTATGAGCATATAGTGACTCCATTGGGTGCCTCCTCCATCCAGCCCAGAGAGAATGAAAAAGACTTGCAAGGAGGAGGAATTTCCCTTCCCTTCCTGGCCACTTTACATAAAGGGCAGACAGTGTGCTGATAGCCCTTGAAGAAAAATTCAGCAGGCATTGGATGTACAACTAGCACCCCTTTCCCTTTAAGTTAAGATCGTCTGGGGAGGCTCTGCTCTCGGTCCCGCCTGCATCGCAAGTACGGTTGGCAAGGATGAGAGACAGGGCCTTCTCAGTGGTGGCCCCTTGGTTGTGGAACGCCCTTCCTACAGAAATTAGATCGGCCCCCTCCCTGTTAGCATTTTGGAGGAAATTGAAAACCTGGTTGTTTGAGCAGGCATTTGAATAGGCAGTGTAACTAATATAGAAATATGGAACAATTGGATGATGAGACTGGATCTTGATTTTAACTATGAGATGATATATGTTTGATGCTTATTGATTGTTATAACTGTTATTCTTTTAAATGGATCTCAACTGTTTTTATCATGTTTTAAGTATTGTATTTGTTGTTGTGAACCGCTCTGAGTCGCCCTGAGGGCTGAGAAGAGCGGTATAACAATGTAGTAAATAAATAAATAAAATAGGTGTTCCAAAATAGTTCTGGCTCCAAGCATTTCAGATAAGGGCGACTCAGCCTGTAGCCATTTAAGTAATTCTTTTCCAGATAGATGTGATTCTGTAGCTTGGGAAACACATTAGGGAATTCATTGCAATAGGCATTTTCAGAAATCTCTATGGATATTCAGGAGTTTCCTGGCAACATGAAAATGGCCATGTGCTGCTTACAAGTTGAGTTTCAGGGAAATTTTGGTTGTTGCCTTGTCTGACAACATACCCAAGGTGGTTTGCAGTGGTCTAAGTCTGACTCTACAGGATGATGTACAAACATGTTTGTGCAATTTTCACCATATATTTGCATGTCCTTTAAAAAATGGAAAATTATTCTGTGCTGAATAGATGTCGGTGTGCTGTCACACGCTGGGCCTGTGCATAAGACTGTAGACAGGACATAAATTCTGTGTGCCCAACGGGACGCCGGGGCTGCCTCAGATTAAAGGCCCTTGGATTTCCTTAAAACAGAGTCTTTAGATTGCTTAAAGGTTCAACAAAGTTCTTTATTAATGAAAACAAACAGGTACTTTAAGGCTTTCTTAACAGTCTATTGGCTCTCTCTCAATCTTGTCCACAGGGAACAGGCACTATCTTCATAACTGTAACTAATGGGGAAATCCTTTTCTAATCTGGGCAGTCTGTCTTTGCCTCTGTTGGCGTGGAGCCCCTACGCCCGGTACCAACTGCTTCTGGCTTCCGCGAGAGACCCTTACCAAGCAGAGCTTTGTAGACTTCCAGGGGAAAAAGAATTCAGGTTTCTGTGATAGCTGACTGAAGTCCTTCAGCAAAGGAACTGTAGGGCTGTATAACCCCGGCCAAGCTGTGGGCTGTATATCTCCCCGGCCAAGCCGTGGGGCTGTATCTCCCTGGCCAAGCCACAGAGGACGAAGCTTTCTACAGGAGCTATTGGTATTATGTCCTGCATGAAAGGCTTCTCTGTGTGGACTGAACCCAAACTGGCTCCTATTCCCTCCAAAACCCAAAAAGGGGGCAGGACCAGGGAACCTAACTATAATTGACAGGTGGCTTTCCCTATGATTGCAGCCAAAAGAAGCCACCTATCTGCAGAGTCCCTGAAACTTAGGACTACAACAAACATTCAATGCAAAGCAAACAAAATTTGAGCTCCTGGCACAGTTGTACCTGCACAGTCGGGTTTTGTAGCTCTTACGTAAATCCACATTTTTTTGAGCCTTCTGCTTACTCTGTTATGCAAACATGGTTTTACAGAAAAACATGAAATGTTTCATAAAACATGTTTCTCGAAATATTTTTACACAAGACCATTTTGTTGTGCTAAAATTGCTAAAAAATAAAGTGATTCTAGACATATTTTTGACATGAAAAAATATATTTTACACAAAAAACGCATGTGTATTTCTGCACGGAATTGTTTCCTAAGATGAATGAATAATGAATGAACACTGCACAAAATACTCATTATTTTCCTGTCAGTGGAATGGATATATAAAGGATCATGTCTTCAGTAGATGAATTAACTAATTATATTTAATACGTGTATCACCAAGATTTCAATCAAGTTGTCTTTTCCAGATTTTATAGGAAGTGAAGGCATCTAGAAAATTTACATGAAATCACCAAGAGACACAATTCATTATTCAGAGGATAACGCCTCCTTTAATATTTTTTTCTTTTCTATTCATCATCAAAGTATACAACCGGGGGGGGGGGGGGGGGGACCCTGAAAAAATAAACATTGACTTAGTCTCAGCCCCACCCCGCTCATTAAAATTTGCTGTTCTTGATTAAAATGTCCCCCTGCTGATTAATCAATTAAAGCTCTTTTGATAAAGCTACCAATTAAATCTGCTGCAGTGCTGCATTTATCGAATTAGGAGCATTTCATTTAAATGTATTAGCTGTCTTCTTTTGAGTTTCTGTTGTTTTTCTGCTTTGATTTAGCAAACAGGGCCCTGGCCAGTTGCCATGGTTGTTTTCTCAAATCAGCTCATGAAGCTGCCTGCATCAGCATCTTTTCCCTGAGATGTGTGTGTATATTTCCAAAAAGACTTAATGGGAATCTGTTCCTGACCATGTAAGGAATGCCTTTCCGTTCGGAGAGGGGGCAACCCAAATAGCAAAAGGGGCGCACTCAAGAGAACACTCAAGAGTGGATCCCATGCCTTGGATACCATCCCATCTTGGCCTTTCCTTCAGAAACTAAAGAAATATCAATCATATAAATGATGCTACAAATATGTGTGTTTGAGTTGTGTGCAGAATTCATTTCTCCCGTTTCTTTCATCTCTTTCATTACTTCAGAATCACGAAACGGGAAGCCCCCTTCCCACACAAAAATCAGCTCAACACGAAAGCAAGCTTCCGCCTGCAACTGAGCACCTCCCAGAACTTGCCTCAGAAAGTGTGTGTGTGTATGTGTGGCGTGCAGGCCCTGAAAGCACATGCCTGCTAGTACCTTTAACTGAGCACCTCTTACTCTAGAGCAGTGTTTCTCAACCTGGGGGTCAGGACCCCTGGAGGGATCGCGAGGGGATGTCAAAAGGGTTGCCAAAGACCATCAGAAAACACAATATTTTCTGTTGGTCATGGGGTTTCTGCATGGGAAGTTTGGCCCAATTATATCATTGGTGGGGTTCAGAATGCTCTTTGATTGTAGGTGAGTGAACTATGTTGTTGTTGTTCATTCGTTCAGTCGTCTCCGACTCTTCGTGACCTCATGGACCAGCCCACGCCAGAGCTCCCTGTCGGCCGTTACCACCCTCAGCTCCCTCAAGGTCAGTCCAGTCACTTCAAGGATGCCATCCATCCATCTTGCCCTTGGTCGGCCCCTCTTCCTTTTGCCTTCCACTTTCCCCAGCATAATTGTCTTCTCTAGGCTTTCCTGTCTCCTCATGATGTGGCCAAAGTACTTCAACTTTGTCTCTAGTATCTTTCCCTCCAGTGAGCAGTCGGGCTTATACATCCCAATAATTACAGCTCACAAGTCTTAATGTTTATCTTCTCCAAACTCAACCAGTGTCCACATTTGGGCATATTAAGTATCTATGCCAAGTTTGGTCCAGATCCATCATTGTTTGAGTCCGCAGTGCTCTCTGGATGGAGGTGAACCACAATTCCCAAACTCAAGGTCAATGCCCACCAAACCCTCCAGCATTTTCTGTTGGTCATGGGAGTTCTGTCTGCCAAGTTTGGTTCAATTCCATCATTGGTGGAGTCCAGAATGCTCTTTGGTTGTAGGTGAACAATAAATCCCAGCAACTACAACTCCCAAATAACAAAATCAACCCCCCCCCTCCCAACCCCACCAGTATTCAAACTTGGGTGCATTGAGTATTTGTGCCAAATTTGTTCCAGTAAATGAAAATACATCAGAAATTTACATTACAATTGATATCAGTAGCAAAATGACAGTTGTGAAGTAGTAATGAAAATGATTTTATGGTCGTGGGTCATCACAACGTGAGGAACTCTATTAAGGGGTCATGGCAATAGGAAGGTTGAGAACCACTGCTCTAGAGTAAGATGCACTCAGCTGCAGGCACTGGCTGGCACACATGCTTTCTGGGCCTGCATGCCATAGACACTATCTCTCTTTCTAAGGAGAGATAATGTGTGGTGTTGCATGCAGGCCCAGAAAGTGCGTGCACCTGCCAGTGCCTGGAGCCTGCCAGTGCTCTTTATCCCAGGACCATCCGCATTTAAAAAACGTGGATGTTCCTGGGGGGCTGTTCACACACCCAGGTGGGTGCCCAGATGTTGTACTGGGACTTCCCAGTATAATACCGGGACACCATAACCCCCACCCCAAAAGCCCCCAACCCCCTTTTAAAAGTAATGAAAACTTACCCATCCTCCATTCCAGTCTTGCTGGAGCTGTCCTGGTGCTGCATAGAAATGACGTACCAGGAGAGCGATTTTATTCCCTGCCCCTGCTCTCCATTTCTACACGGCAGAAGAGCTGCAGCAAGACTGGAATGGAGGCCGGGTAAGTTTTCATTACTTTTAATGGGAGGGGGGTGGGATTCCTCCAGTTTTCCAAACTAATTTAGTCCAGAAAACTGTGGAAATGGTGTCTGGACTGCAGTCCAGACACTGGAAGGACTGGGTTTATCTCATGCCTTCCAAGAATGCACAGAATAAACCCACTATCTAATGGCCACAAACCAGGAAAACCAGGGTTTTTCTGGTTTGTGGCAAATTAATTCAGGATTGTCCAGAACATCACCTGGACAGCCCGCTTTTTATTGTGGAAGTTTCTGCAATAAAGGAGCTGTCTAGATCTGCCCCTAGTTGCCTTGCATGAATGCTGGTGAATGCTGTTTTTCAAAAAGGGTTATGACTTCTAACAAGGTCATGCCTTTCCTGTGATCCAAAAGATTATAAATCCAATTTCCCAAATAGTTATGGCCATTGTAATACATATAGCTTTCTGCTTCTCTATGTTCTATTCTATGGGTTTTCTGGTACGCTGTGCTCCATAGCACACCGTATAACAAATAGAATATAACATATTATGATTTGTGTGTGCTAATGGAAACAAAGATACAGGCTAATGTCAACATTGAGATATGAGTAGATTTGCTCACTCACAAAACCCATAGTTGGTGCAATGATCCCATAGAAGGCAGCTCAAATCCAAGACCTAGCTGTATCCTAGTTTGTTTTTCTTATCACAGATGACTGGAGGAAAGGGTTGTTGACTCAAATGGGGTCTTGTTAGGATCTTTATTTCAATCAGATCAGATAGGACAGCCAGAATCAGGGTGAAGACTATGGATAGAATAAAAAAAGCCAAGAGGAGAGAGCAATTACACTGCTTTGCCAGTCTTCATTGTGAGAAGAGAGGGTGACAAGAGAGCCTCCAAACCATGCTGTTCCTGATAATTGATAATTCGCCTAGGCATGCTGGTAAAGATCGACCATAGTGGCAAGAGAGACAGAATCTTCACTCTCATCTAGACAAAGTAATACAACAAGCATTTTGAAGCCACAGATTGTGCAGTAATGGATTCGGCCACCCACAGCTTGAAAATATCCTGTTATTCTGCTTTCAGCTATTTTTAAAATATCCCCTGTGCTGGTACGGCTGTACCAGGAGCTCCAAACTCCCTTTCATTCTTTGAGCATTTACATGTGCTTGTTCTGGCCATGCATTTTGCAGTTGGATGGTTCCTGCTAGACTGCAGTCATGGGGCTAGCCACCTGTCTATCATCATTAAGTTTTAGTTCTGCCCTTTTTTCCAGGTTCAGGAGGGAAAGGGAACCATTTTAGTTCAGTCTTACAGTTGGAAGCTCAGCTACAGGACGTGAAGGTTTTCTACCTGTAGAGAAGCTTCGTTTCTTACAAAGTCTGGGGGAAACAGTCCCAAAAGCTCTGGCTGGGGAATTTACAGCCTCACAGCTTTAAGAACAGTCTCTAAAGAAAGGCTTTTAAGAGAAACAGCTTTACAGCACAACCCTTGTTGGGGTTAGAGAAACGGACCTACAACTTTTGTGGGAAAAATCCTAAGGACTTCAGCTGGAAATTCTTCAGAGTCTTGACTGGTAGGTCTGCTTGGGTATCCAAGAAGCAATTTGGAGCCGGGAGTAGGGCCCACACCAGCAAAGCCTAGAAAGCAGATTGCCCGGGAGGGGTTAAAAAGGGTTTGCCTCTTATAGATTAGATTGCTTACAGGGAGAGGTCAACCCTCCTGTTTAAGGAGCTTCATTGGCTGCCGTTCATTTTCCGGTCCCAATTTAAGGTACAGGTGCTTATCTATCAAGCCCTAAATGGTTTGAGACACACCTACATCCGTGACCGCATCTCTGTATACGAACCCACACGATCTCTTCGATCATCTGGAGAGACCCTGCTCACGATCCCACCTGCGTCGCAAGCACGATTGGTAGGGATGAGGGACAGGGCCTTCTCTGTGGTGGCCCCTCGACTCTGGAAATCTCTCCCCAAGGACATCAGACAAGCCCCAACATTGGCAGTCTTTAGGAAGAGCTTGAAGACGTGGTTGTTCCAGTGTGCCTTCCCAGAATAGGAAACTCCAAGCACTGTGTCCCAATGCACTTTACCAGAGATTTAAGATTGTCTGCATACCGCACCTATTGCCAAACGCTCCCATTTCACCTGTCCAGCAGTTTTTAAAATGTTTAATTATGACATTTGGCCCGGCCATAGTTTTTAATTGCATCGTGGTGTTATTGTTTAATGTTTATTGTTATCAGTTAATGTTTATTGCTTTGTTTTATGAGTTTATTTATTGTTGCATTTGTTATGCTGTTGTTGTGCTGTTGTATTTGGCCTTGGCCTCTGTAAGCTTCACCGAGTCCTTCGGGAGATGTTAGCGGGGTATAAATAAAGGATAATAATAATAATAATAATAATAATAATAATAATAATAATAAAGAACTTTGTTAAACTTTTAAGCTTCTAAAGACTTTGTATAGGAAAACCCATAGGGCCTCTCATCCGAGGCACCCCGGCTTCCCGTTGGGCACAAAGAGCACGTCCAAAAGCCAATTGCTATAAGCCCAGCGCGCGACAGCACATTTCCCCTTCTCCCCACTCCTTCTACTTTATCTCTTTGCACTCAGGTTAATCCAGCTGTTGTAGTCTGAACTCAGTTGGTGAAGAAATGAAGAGAACTTTGCCCTCTGCAGTAGGCTCAGGCAAAAGCAAACTGCTGCAGCCATGGCTAGATTGCATGTTAGTCCCAATTGCTAACCTTTGCCATCTTGATCCCTCTCTGATATAGCTTGCTCATATGTGTACTGGTTTCATATGTGAAATGTC
Organism: Anolis sagrei ordinatus; assembly: GCF_025583915.1. Taxonomy (NCBI): domain Eukaryota; kingdom Metazoa; phylum Chordata; class Lepidosauria; order Squamata; family Anolidae; genus Anolis; species Anolis sagrei. The sequence goes on from NW_026846588.1 coordinate 12,646,519, forward strand.
AGGAGGTGAGGGTAGAATTTACTGAGATTGCTTGAAACTGCCAATGTTGGCCTTGCATGATGTCATTGCCTCATGCTGGTAGCATGCAATTTAAACCTGCTCCGAGTTCTCGTATAAGGAGTTCAGATAGTGTCAGATCCCTGCCACGAATGTTTCTTGTTTTCATGTGACAGGCACACTGGGAAGGTATGGGTCTGCTTTGCCCGCAGCATAGACTGTAGTTATCAAACAGCAAGCACTCATCTCCTTTCCAAGGGGCCTCTGGCAAGTTTCTGTTGCACCCCAGTGTATTTACCCACTCCATGCTGGGGCAAAGAAATGGCTGGAAGAAAAAATAACACACAGTAGTAAATCCACTGAAGGGGAGCATTTGCAAAGCCATGTTCCGAAGGGCAGGCTGAGAGCAGGGAGGAAGCGCAAGCCGAAACTGTGAAGCTACTTGGCACAAGCTCAACTTGACGCACATTTCACTTTTATGGGGTCAACAACACCAGACCCACGCCTTGCTTTGCGTTGCCCAACATTTTGTCAGGGGACTGATTCAAACCCATGAAAAACAGAGACACTAAAACACAACTGTCAAGAAAATAAATGATCCAATGCTTTGGGAAACAGGCTGTTTTCTTTCCCATAAACAATGGCTTGATCAATTGGTTATCTCATTGTTGCATCACCAGGGCTCATTTCTAGACAATGATCAGAGTAGAGTTTTTTTTAATTTCCCTAAATTTCAGAATTATCTGGCAGCAACCATTTGTGGGTAGAATGAAATGCCACAAAGACTCCCAGCCCATAGTTTGCATGGACAAGCTGGTAGAGGGAACATGGCATGAAAGTTTTTAGTTTCTCCTATATGCTGATTCTCCCCTGCAAATCCCCCTGAGCCCTTTTTAACCAAGCACCGTTTTTCTGTACCAGGACGAGAAAGAGGCCTCACTGGGCAAAACCAGCCACCACGGGGTAGATTTTAGGGGTTACACTCCCCCTGAAGACGCAGGTTCGCAGCTTGGGAGTGATCCTGGACTCATTGCTGAGCCTGGAACCCCAGGTCTCAGCGGTGGCTGGGAGAGCTTTTGCACAATTAAAACTTGTGCACCAGCTGCATCCGTACCTTGGGAAGTCTGATCTGGTCACAGTGGTCCACGCTCTTGTTACATCCCAAATAGATTACTGCAACGTGCTCTACATGCGGTTGCCTTTGAAGACCGGAAACTTCAATTAGTCCAATGGGCGGTGGCCAGATTACTCACCGGAGCATCATACAGGCAGCATACCACCCCTCTGTTATGTCAGCTCCACTGGCTGCCGATCCAGTTCTGAGCACAATTCAAAGTGCTGGTTTTGACCTACAAAACCATATATGGCTTCGGCCCAGCGTACCTGTCCGAACGTATCTCCTTCTATGTCCCACCTCGAAGTTTAAGATCCTCTGGGGAGGCCCTGCTCTCAGCCCCACCTTTATCACAAGTGAGACTGGTGGGGACGAGGGACAGGGCCTTCTCAGTGGTGGCCGCTCGCCTGTGGAATTCGCTCCCCGGGGAAATTAGGTCATCAACATCCCTCCTCTCTTTCAGAAGGAAGTTAAAAACCTGGATATGGGACCAGGCCTTTGGGTAAGCTGGCAGATGGATAAAGGACAATGATGACCAGAGTAGGAAAGGACTATGATAATGCTGGATGGACTATAGATTTATGAATTGGCGAACGTTGACCACAAGATGATTTTATTACTGCTATGGTATTAATTTGATTGTTTTAACTAGTTATAATTGTTGTTGTTATATTATATTTTGTATATTGTATTTTGTAAATTGTTAGGCATCGAATTGTGCCTTTTGTAAGCCACCCTGAGTCCCCCCTAGGGGGTTGAGAAGGGTGGGGTAGAAGCACTCGAAATAAATAAATAAATAAACAGTGGCTGTACTTGCTGGGGGGTTATGGGAGTTGTATTAATACAAAAAAGAGACTGTGTCAGCATCCATTAGTGACATAGGCAAGTGTTAAATCCCTCATAAGGATGTGTGTATTGCTTTTGTTTGGGCACTTCAGCCCAGGATCTCCATAAGTTGTATACTACTAGAAGGCAGACAGCACCAACCAGACTGCCGGAGTGGCCCAGTGTTTGTGGATCAATGCTCAAAGCACAGAGTACAGTGTTTCTCAACCTTCCTAATGCCGTTACCACTTAATACAGTTCCTCATGTTGTGGTGACCTCCAACCATATCATTATTTTCGTTATAATGTTACAAAACTGTAATTTTGCTACTGTTATGAATCATCATGGAAATATCTGATATACAGGATATATTTTCATTTGTTGGACTAAATTTGGAACAAATACCCAATACCAAATTTGAATACTGGTGGAATCAGGGGGAGGGGATTGATTTTGTCATTTGGGAGTTGTAGTTGCTGGAATTTATAGTTCACCTACAATCAAATAGCATTCTGAACTCCACCAATGATGGAATTGAATCAAACTTGGCACACAGAACTCCCATGACCAACAGCAAATACTGGAACACAGAAATCCCACGATTAACAGAAGGGTAATATTGGAAGGGTTTGGTGGGCATTGACCTTGAGTTTTGGAGTTGTAGTTCACCTACATCCAGAGAGCACTGTGGACTCAAACAATGAACACTCTTGGCACAAGCACTCAATATGCCCAAATATAAATACTGGTGGAGTTTGGGGAAAATAGACCTTGACATTTGGGATTTGTAGCTGCTGGGATTTAAAGTTCTCCTACAGTCTAAGAGCATTCTGAACCCCCCTCCCCCCACAATAGAATTGGGCCAGACTTTCCATTCAGAACTCCCATGCCTTAAAGGTACCCACTGGCGTGAGCCTGCCTCCAACCTTGCACGCTCTCCCTCGCCCATATATGTGCACCACACTGCCATGTGCCGAGCACACCTGCTCTCCCCTCCCCGCTTGGAGTCCCTTGGCTGAGAGGACAGCCAATCACATCAGAGGAGGGCTTTTGGTGGGAGGATTTGCTGTCTGTTTCCAAAAAGGAAGAGAACAACAGGCAGAGAGGTCTTATTTATTTATTTCTCGCACTTCTACCCCGCCCTTCTCAACCCCCGAGGGGGGACTCAGGCCGGCTTACAAAAAGGCACAATTCGATGCCGGCACAACAACAAGGTAAAAAATAAAACATATAAACAGTAATTAAAACAATTAAAACAATCCATTATACATCACAATCCCTAAAAACAATCTAGTGCTCAACGTTTACCAGCTCATAGTCCGTAAATTCGAATTCCACATTGTCCAATCCATCAATTCTAGTCGTCGCTTGTCCCTTATCTATCCCCCAGATTACCCGAAGGCCTGGTCCCAAATCCATGTTTTTAATTTCCTTCTAAAGGAGAGGAGGGATGTTGATGACCTAATTTCCCCGGGGAGTGAGTTCCACAGGTGAGGGGCCACCACCGAGAAGGCCCTGCTCCTCGTCCCCACCAATCTCACTTGTGATAGAGGTGGGGCCAAGAGCAGTGCCTCCCCAGAGGATCTTAAACTCCAAGGTGGGATGTAGAAGGAAATGCATTCGGACAGATACGCTGGGCCGGAACCATATAGGGTTTTGTAGGTCAAAACCAGCACTTTGAATTGTGCTCGGAATTGGATCGGCAGCCAGTGGAGCTGACATAACAGAGGGGTGGTATGCTCCCTGTATGATGCTCCGGTGAGTAATCTAACTGCCGCCCGCTGGATTAATTGAAGTTTCCGAACAGTCTTCAAAGGCAACCCCATGTAGAGTGCATTGCAGTAATCTATTCGGGATGTAACGTCTTCAGCTTTCTCTGCCAAAGGGAGTCCTAAGGCCATCAGAAATACCCCCAGGGTATTTGGCGACCCCTCTGAAACCTCCTAATGAACCCCCAGGGTCCCGACCCCCAGGTTGAGAAATACTCACATATACAATGAACAATGTGCAACACATAGTCACATACTACTTTCATGCACTACCACTTGTACAATGGACCCCCATGCAAAAATCCATTTACGTGGCCTTCAGCTGGATACACAACCATTATGCATTGTCAAAAAAATTCCGTATGTGTAGTACGATTTAAATCTGCACACATTACAGGAGAAAGCTGTAATGAAATTAGCATTGCTGCTCTGGAAGGCTGCCCACTGCCCTCCCTCTCTCCCTTCCTGTGTTGCTTTTCAGGAGTGGCTGCCCCAGGGTCACAGGCCTGTGTTAGTTCTTCACTTCGGCTTCCTAATTATAGGCTTTTCCGTGCTGGCAGTAAACAGACTCGCCTTGAAGGGCCTTCCTGAAAGCGCTGCTGTCTTCATTAAGCTGTCCGTTGGCATTGCTCACACTTGGCTGGTCTGGGCAAAGCTGGCACATCAGAACCTGCTTCCAAAGCTGACCAGGAAAAGCTTCCCCGTCGCAGCTTGGCTCCTGCGCCCAGCCTGCAGACAAAACATCCTGAGCTGCCCTTCCAACTCAGCCAGGAGACTTTGCATTTCACTTTCACTTGGCACAGATGTACGCATTTAGTTGTTTGATTCATTCAAGACCAGTTTAGACTGCAGAGCCTTCCCCTAAAAGTCACACACAATACTGAATACAATTAAGTAAAAAAGCCACCATATACCCAAACAATAAAATGCAATACAATGATAAAACAATATAATATTGCATTAAAATCAACAGGAGTGATCAGCAAGGCCAAAGATCAGGAAAATGTCTCAGCAAACAAATGAGTTGGGAGTAGAAATGTCCTCTTTCCAGAGTTGCTGGAAAAAGACCCTGCTTTGGGTTGCTGTAAGTCGGACTCTATCGCCATGTTCCAGAAGCATTCTCTCCTGATGTTTTGCCTGCATCTATGGCAGCCATCCTCAGATGTTTAAGCCTCTGAGAATGCCTACCATAGATGTAGGTGAAACATCAGGAGAGACTGCTTCTGGAACATGGCCATACAACCTGAAAAACTTACAGCAACCCTACTTTCTTATTATCTCTGTGAGGTCTGTTGAAAACTAGGAAAATTGGGTTTATATGTCTGTGGAATTTCCAGGGTGGGAGAAAGAACTTTTGTCTGTTGGAGGTAGGTATGAATATTTCAACTGGCCACCTTGATTATCATTTAATAGCCTAGCAGTTTTCAAGGTGTGGCTTCTTACTGCCTGGAGTAATCCTTTGTTGTGAGATGATTAGCTATCCCTGATTGCTTTTTGTCGGGGGTTCCCCTGTGTTTGAGAGTTGTTCTTCATTTATGGTTATGATTGTAGAGTTTTTTTTTAAAAAAAATACTGGTAGCCAGATTTTGTTCATTTTCATGGTTTCCTCCTTTCTGTTGAAATTGTCCACATGCTTGTGTATTTCAATGGCTTCTCGGTGTAGTCTGACATGGTGGTTGTGAGAGTGGTCCAGCATTTCTGTGTTCTCAAATAATATGCTGTGTCCAGGTTGGTTCATCAGGTGCTCTGCTATGGCTGACTTCTCTGGTTGAAGTAGTCTGCAGTGCTTTTCATGTTCCTGGATTCTTGTTTGGGCGCTGCGTTTGGTGGTCCCTGTAGACTTGTCCACAGCTGCATGGTATACGGTAGACTCTGCAGAGGTGAGAGGATCCCTCTTGTCCTTTGCTGAATGTAGCATTTGTTGGATTTCTTGGTGGTCTGTAGATAGTGTTGTAGGTTGTGTTTCCTCATCAGCTTCCCTGCGTCAGTGGTTCCCTTGATGTATGGCAAGAACACTTTCCTCTGGGTGGATCTTTGTTCTTTAAGTAATTGTATGCCTTCATCTAAGTCATTAATAAAGATCCTGAACAGGACCGGGCCCAGGATGGAACTCTGCTTCTGGCACGCCACTCATCACTTCTTTCCAGAACTAAGAGGAAGCATTGGAGAGAATCACCCTCTGGGTTCATTCACTTAACCAATTACAGATCCACCTAACTGTAATTTTGCCTAGCCCACATTTGGAAGCTCCAAAATAACTATAGTTCTTTCTGTCTTGGATTAACAGCTGGAAGCAGTGCTTCTTCTGCAAAGCCAGCCATACTTGATGTGGACTGCGCATAACTCACACATTTTCTTTGGCTTGTGTAGACACATGGGGAGGAGATCTCCTTCTCTTGGTATCATCAACAAAGAGGGTAGGCAATTACCTGCTGAGAATTGCTTGATCTGGAGATCTTGCATTGAGCAGAGGCCACAGGGACTCTTCTAACTCTGCAATTCGGCGATTTGTTCTTGGTCCTATTTCTTTGCTTCTTCAGTAGTCCATGGTATCTTCACCACATTTGAAAGGAGTTGGTTCTCTTTCTGAGAGGTTTCTTCACCATCTCCCTTTCACAGCCACTCATAAAAACTAGAAACATAATAGTGTAGGTGATTCCAAGTTCGGCTTCTGAGCTTTATAGGATAGACATTTGCAGCCGTCTTTCCGCATCTTATCCGTGTTCTGAATTCTTGCCTGCAGACTCCGTTTTGCAGACTCCGTTTTGATTAATTACTGAGACAAGGTATGGAAAATCTGTATTTCAATATCATCAATACCCACTTTAAAGTTATGTAAAGCATTTGTACTTGTTACATTTGCTTTCTTAATATTTCAACTGTAACCCAGCTTTTGCTATTTCTTCCTTGACTTTCATCAATAGCCATTCAAGGCTTTGCTATTTTCTGCTAATAATATGGTCTCGTGTGCGTATCATCTTTTGTCGTTAATATTCCTTCCCCCGGTTTTCTCACCTCCTTCCTCCATAGCTAATCTTGTTTTCTGTATGATGGGTTCCATGTATAAATTAAATCGATAGGTTGATAAAATGAAGAAGCGTCACTGTGTTTCTCCACATTGTGTCCTCACAACGACCTTTTGTTCATAATACAAATCAGGACAATTAGAAGTTGGGGTAAACTTCTTTCTTAAAGTTGCACCATAATTTTTCATGTTCTATTTAATTAAAGGCTTTGCTTCAGATTTTAAGGCATAGAACCATTACTACATATGCTCCAAATGGGATGTTCCTAATTAATCCTCTGTAGTAACACTCCTTCAGCTGTTTCTCACAGTTTCTCTCTCCTCTTCCCACATTTCACCCTTTTCATCTTATTTCTTTTGCTGCAAACTGAATTCAAAGTGCAAAAGTTGCTTTCAAAATGTCCCAGTTTCGTTTTCCTCCTCCCGTTTTCTCCTTTTAGCCTCATCTTACTTCAATGGCTCCAAACTTCCTTATGATAAGAATTGTTTGACAGTGGAATAAGCTTCCTGGGACTCTGGTAGAGTCTCCTTCTCTGGAGGTTTTGAAACAGAGACTAGATCAGACATGGGCAACTTGGGGGCCACAATGGTGGGCCAGAGCAGGATGGGTGGGCTGGGAGGGAGATGGATTATTCCCAAACCACCTCCCTTCCCTTTCCTCCCCCTCCTCTTCTCTTTCGGAGGCAGAAAGTGAAATAAAGATGGGAAACGTTTGGATCACAAAAGGGTTGGCCTTGGTCAACCTTGAGATGGTGGATGGGAGAGGAAAAGTGTATCCATGAGACCCTGTATTGCCTACTCCCGATATAGAATCCTAGAATCCTATAGCTGGAAGAGACCCTCAAAGGCCAACCAGTCCAACCCCCTGCCATGCAAGAAAGCACAATCAAAGCACTCCCAATAGACAGCCCCTGCGGAAAAGCCTCCAGAGAAGGAGACTCCACCACACTCCGAGGCAGCCTAGGCCACTCTCCAACAGCTCTTCCTCTCAGGAAGTTCTCCCTAATTCTTTCAGTCAAATCTCTTTCCCTTCCCAGTCAGCTCAGACCAAACTTCTGTAACCTCTCCTAGCCTTTGCCATTTTGATCACACTGAGGTTGTTTGACCAATGAGTCTGAATTTTCCACTTGTGAAATGGAAGGGATGCAATATTGTAGGTGGAGGAAGAAAGGTAAAAGCTAAGAGAAATGACACTGTATTTGCATGAGAGTTACATGCATTCTTTCTTTTTATACAGACTATGAGCCTTATATCCATGCTACTGGTTCCGATGATTTCACCAACCCATATCTGAAAAATTGTGTTCTCTCTAGGCACATTTTAGGTTTTCCAACATGATTTTATGGTATACTCCCAGCGATGGTTGACATGCGCAAACTTTGGCCCTCCTGGTGTTTTGGACTTCAACTCCCACAATTTCTAACAACTGGTAGGCTGTTGCGAATTGTGGGAGTTGAAGTCCAAAACACCTGGAAGGCCAAAGTTTGTCCATGCCTGATCTATAGATTCTCATCAGAGGACCTAGAAATGCTGGAAAGGCATTTTCTCCAGGCATTTACTGAGATCTCCCAGTGTGATTCCATGGTATGCTTTCATTGGACTTTGCTCATTTCCATGATCTCAGCTTTCATGTTTCCATGGTAAGCCTAGGGATGTATCCCTTGCAGATATGGGGGTTGGACTGTATGTGCTGGCATGGACAGAAATAATCTTTGCTATGTGCTACTATTAGTAGTAGTAGTAGTAGTAGTAATAATAATAATAATAATAATAATAATAATAATAATAATAATAATGTATATTCTTCTCTATCTCCCCAGAGGGACTCAGGGCGGTTTCCAAACATAAAATGCAAACATTTAATGCCTGAATACAACAATACATCCATACTAGCAAAATTTAACAACCCAACATATAAACACGAATTATGACTTAACAACTAACATTAAATAAAAAATGCAGCCTGTTATACCAGACATAAGACAAAACATCAAACATCACACAAAAGCATCAGTTTCCCAGTTCCTTGGGGCAAATAGATTGACCATTGCTCAAGATATCTACTGAGCTGGTGGGGTGAGCAGAGCATGGATACAGAGGTATATAGGTAGTAATGGCTTGGGTCCACACTATTTGACAAACCACATCTCCCACTATAGACCAGCTCAGACACTGTGGTCATTGGAGGAGGCCCTCCTCTCAGCCCCACCCCTGTCCCAAGAATGGCTGGTGGGAACGAGAGAAAGGGCCTTCTCCGTGGCTGCCCCCCACCTCTGGAACTCCCTTCCTAAGGAGTTAAAGATGGCCCCCTCCCTCCCCGCTTTCAAGAAACAGCTGAAGAGGTATTATTAGTCTTCGGTAAAGGTAAAAGTTTTCCCCTGACATTAAGTCCAGTCGTGTCCGACTCTGGGGTCTGGTGCTCATCTCCATTTCTAAGCCGAAGAGCCAGCATTGTCCATAGACACCTCTGAGGTCATGTGGCTGACATGACTGCATGGAGCGTTGTTGTTGTTGTTGTTGTTGTTGTTGTTGTTGTTGTTATTATTATTATTATTAGCCTTATGTTTTTACAAATTACAATGTTGCAACTCAATCTGTTTCTTGATGGGGCATGTATCTCCACCTTCCTGCAATGGGAACAGTAATTATTTTTCTATTATGAAGGCTTCTCTTTCACATTAACTTCTTCCCTTATCAAGAGATAATTACATACAGTCAAGCTGTGCTTGAAAGACCAGAGTGGAAAGGGTTAACCACAACAAGCAGACAAAGAGGCACATCTTGGGCAAAGGCTGAGGAGGGGGAAAGGGAAGGAAAGAGACCCCATCTGGTTCTCTTCCTGATTTATGGGCCCTTTTGGGGCATTACGACCCTCCAAGGAGCTGGGAATGGATGCCTGGCACAGGGGCCAGTTTGTTACCAGTTTGGCTAATGGGCGCCTGCTGTCGTTGTGCCCGCACATGACTGAACAGGAGCTATTCATCCAGGGCACTGACATTCATGCCCAGGCAGACTTGCTTCAGAGAGCTGTCCTTCTAAACCTTATGGAGGAAACACGTGAAGGGAGCTGTTTATCGCTGCCTTTAACAGTTAAGAAGTGGCGAAGGGAGGCATTTATAGGGTTTATCTTACAAGTTGAAAAAAGTGCTGGCCGAGAAGAGAAAAAAGTTCAGCTGTACAACCATATCAGCAAAGCAGAAAGTGGATTGGACTTGGAAAACATTGTTTGTTCATCCTTGGATATGAAAGAGCTGTTCTGACTTTAGTTTGCCCTTGTCTCTTCTCCATTGCCCAAAGAGGAGTTCCACCTGGAGATGATTCTAACTGAACCAGATGGAGGAAGAGAGAGAAATTGCGAGCCAATTGGGCATATGCAAGATTGAATTCATTGTGCTTACTTATGAGTAAGGAGGTATAGCATTTGTAGCAACAGTAAAGTATGAAAGTGCCAAATTCAGTATGAATGTACCTTTTTAGCTCCAGAATAAAATGTGTGCATGGGAAGACTCACATCTAGTTCCATAAATGCACAGCAGAAGTCAGCAGAGCTTGGAAAGTTACTTTTCAAAAGTAATTTGTTCAATTACTCAAATTTATTTATTTATCGTGTCAACAGCAACCATACCATTGTATTACATTTCTAACAGAACAAAACAAGCAAGCAGATAAAAAAACACAAATTTTGCAAACTTGATAGTTGATTAAATGTCCTTTGACCAGTATCTGGCCACTTGGAGTGCCTCTGGTGTTGCCGCAAGAAGGTCCTCCATTGTGCATGTGGCAGGGCTCAGGTTGCATTGCAGCAGGTGGTCAGTGGTTTGCTCTTCTCCACACTCGCATGTCGTGGATTCCACTTTGTAGCCCCATTTCTTAAGATTAGCTCTGCATCTTGTGGTGCCAGAGCGCAGTCTGTTCAGCGCCTTCCAAGTCACCCAGTCTTCTGTGTGCCCAGCGGGGAGTCTCTCATTTGGTATCAGCCATTGATTGAGGTTCTGGGTTTGAGCCTGCCACTTTTGGACTCTCGCTTGCTGAGGTGTTCCAGCGAGTGTCTCTGTAGATCTAAGAAAACTATTTCTTGATTTAAGTCGTTGACGTGCTGGCTGATACCCAAACAAGGGATGAGCTGGAGATGTCTCTGCCTTGGTCCTTTCACTATTGGCTGCTACTTCCCGACGGATGTCAGGTGGTGCAATACCGGCTAAGCAGTGTAATTTCTCCAGTGGTGTAGGGGCGCAGACACCCTGTGATAATGCGGCATGTCTCATTAAGAGCCACATCCACTGTTTTACATTACTCAAAGCACTAGTGTATCTTCTAAAGAAAACAAAACAGAATCAGCTTGTGTTCTTATAACAGTGATAGAAAAATCCAACATGTTGACTTAAGAGTCAATTTTATATTACTATCTGTTATCTTTTGGAGAAAAAAGATAATCAGGACTAATAAGAGGAGAGCACAAAACTTGGAATTCTCCCATCATAATCCCTCTAAAAATGCCTTTTAATTTGTAATGATAACTATAAAATGTTACTTGTCAATACGTTACCAGTCAAATAATTTACAAAATATTGTCGAAGGCTTTCATGGCTGGAATCACTGGGTTGTTGTAGGTTTTTTCGGGCTGTATGGCCATGGTCTAGAATGCCTCTAGACCATGGCCATACAGCCCGAAAAAACCTACAACAACCCAATTTACAAAATACACTACTGTATCAATTCTATTCTTTACAAAATATAATTCTGTTTCATTCTTGTTAACCTGCAAAACAATTATAGACTATACTCACTCCAACTATTCAGTTGCAAGGCTGAACAGGGTATAGGGCTGAACAGAATATCCAGTCTGTGTTGGATGGGGTTACACTTCCCCTAAAGACTCAAGTTCGCAGCCTGGGAGTTCTCCTGGACTCATTGCTGAGCCTGGAACGACAGGTTTCAGTGGTGGCCAGGGTAGCATTCACACAATTAAAACTTGTGTGCCAGGTGCGCCCTTACCTTGGGAAGTCAGACTCGGCCATGGTGGTCCACACTCTGGTTACATTGAGAATGTTTTGTTGTTGTTGTTGTTGTTCATTCGTTCAGTCGTTTCTCACTCTTTGTGACCTCATGGACCAGCCCACGCCAGAGCTCCCTGTCGACCGTCACCTCCCCCAGCTCCTTCAGAGTCAAGCCAGTCACTTCAAGGATGCCACCCATCCATCTTGCCCTTGGTCGGCCCCTCTTCCTTTTTCCTTCCATTTCCCCCAGCATCATTCTCTTCTCTAAGCTTTCCTGCCTCCTCATGATGTGGCCAAAGTACTTCAACTTTGTCTCTAATAATCTTCCCTCCAATGAAATCTCTCTCCTGTCCATCTTTGTTTCACTCATTGACTTCATTGGTTTTGCAACATATATATTGGAGAATGAATCACATTCATTTTTATTAGAAGTACACAAAAATATGCTCTTAATCTCTGAGTAGAGACACCACACTGGCAATGAAGATCTACATAGTTAAAGCATTTGTATTATCCATAGTAACTTATGGATGTGAGAACTGGACCATAAGGAAGGCTGAGCAAAGGTAGATAGATACTTTTGAACTGTAGTGTTGGAGAAAACTTCTGAGAGTGCCTTGGAATGCAAGAAGATCCAACCAGTCCATACTTCAGGAAATAATGCCCGAGTGCTCACTGGAGGGAAGAATATTAGAGGCAAAGATGAAGTACTTTCGTCACATAATGAGAAGAGAGGAAAGCTTGGAGAAGATAACGATGCTGGGGAAATGGAACAAAAAAGGAAGAGGGGGCGACCAAGGGCAAGATGGATGAATGGTATCCTTGAAGTAACTGGCTTGACTCTGAAGGAGCTGGGGTGGTGACAGCCGACAGGGAGCTCTGGCATGGGCTGGTCCAGGAGGTCACGAAGAGTTAGAAGTGACTGAATGAATAAACAACTCCACCCTCAGCCCAGTAAGACAAATGGACAGATAGACAGATGACATGATAGGCCTCTTAAACCTTTGGCTTTGCTTTTAAATAATGCATCTTTGAGTTGTTGGAAGACTTCCTATGTTTATTTATTTATACCCCGCCTTTCTCTACCCCAAGGGGGACTCAAGGCAGCTTACATATGGCAATTATTCAATGCCTTAAACTCATACAAACATTAAGCTTAAAATCAATTGAATTAAAATTAATACATGTTAAACATTTAAAAATTACGTTTAATATTACCATCACCCTCTTATGTGTTTTTCCTATGTTTCCCTCCCAACCCCACAAGACACCCACTCACCTGCATTGGTTCTGCATCTATTTACAAAACGCCTTGGTGTTTTGTTTTTTGAAAATAATGAAATAAATTGAAGGATGAATACGTGGTGAAATGTACAAGTGGCATTCTTGGATCCTGCACTTGGAGCTCTGAGGGCAAAAACTGCTGCCAGCTGACCCAGCATTTCGGTTTGCAGAAGGTACATCTGTCATGCAAAATGCAAACTGGAGAGAAAGCTAGGCTCATTCTAGCTGGAGCGACAGAATACACGTCTACTTGAGTTTATATGGAGGTGGAAGGCAGTAGACTTAAGTCAGCACTCTGCGTACGTTGGAGGAACAGGCCCTAAGTGTGTCCAAATTGTGTATTTTCTAAGCAAAGGATCTGCACATATACCAAGGATTGCTTCAACAATAAATCTACACTTATTTTACATGCAGATTCCACTCACCTGTTCAAATTAACTTGTGTTAAAAAAGACACAAAGTTTCAGGACTGGCTCTACCATTAGGCAGAATGAAATGGTCAAAGATCCGGAAGTCAAGCACTATGAGGAGCAGCTTAAGGAGTTGGGTATGTTTATCTTTGAGAAGAGAAGACTGAGAAGGGGCATGATAGACAGGTTTAAACATTTTAAAGGAGGTCACATTGAAAGGAGGTCACACAAACTTGTTTTCTCCTGCTTTAGAGATCACGACATGGAGCAATGGATTCAAAAGCGAAAAAGAGATTCCACCTAAACATTATGCTTCTTGGCAGAATGAGGTTGAACTGGATGGCCCACGAGGTCTCTTCCAACTCTATGATTATATGATTCTATGATCAGGAAGAGTGTCCTTGCGTTTAGAGCTGTTCGACAGTAGAATATGCACCTGGGAGTCTAGTGGAGTTTTCTTCTCTTGAGGTTTTTAAGCAGAGGCTGCATGGCCATCTGTTGGGAGCGGATTGTGTCTCCCTGCATGGCAAAATGGGATTTGACTGGATGGCCCTTGGCATCTGTTCCAACTCTAGGATTCTATGAGTGGAAAGTGGCAGCAAGGTGATGGAAAGGAGAGCTTGCCCTGTACCCTCTTAGTTACCTTACCAAATTCATGTGTGATAGAAGATGTTCTTCAAAAAGAGCAAAGATGAAACTATGTGTCTAGCTAGGTTTTGTATATGGAGTGAGAGATGGCACCATTTTTATTTCTGGGAGCTGACCTGTCCCTGTCAGGTCTGCTTCCATGATCTTGCCCTAGTCTGTGGGCATCATATTTTGTTTTTCCACATGGCTGGGCTATTTCACTTATTTAGGTTTATAACTCACCCTTCAGATGGAGAAATCTGATGGAGAAAGCTCGGATATGGCATGACCTCCAGCTCCATCTGGCACCTTCATTCCCAAATCTGAGCAGCTAGTAGACAATAAGGCCGAGAAGACATTTTGGTGATGATCTCCATCTCTGTTGGAGTTGAAGGACATTGTGAAGATACCTCCATCAGTTGTTTAAGGTCACCAGGACAAGAAAGAATAGCATAGAAGCCTTCTAAAGGATATCATATTGAAGATGAGTTCGAACCACTGGAAAAGCGATTCCACCTAAACATTAGGGAGAATACACTTCATTGGAGTTCAGTAGAGTCTCCTTTGTATATGTACGAGGGGTATTTTTTAAGTAAGGTCCATTTTGTTGTAGACACTAGTAGTTTGCGTGCATACTGCAAYGAGCATGTGCGTCGTGTACCGGCATGCCTGGGGAACAACTGTGCTCAGTTTCCGCTCTGTAGCTAACTTGTACGGTTCTGTTCTGTGCTTTAAAAATGTTTAAGACTATCACCTCASCTGCCGCATGTGAGGTTCGCTCAGTGATAYGGTTTTTGTCAGCAAGGAACCTGCCTACTGCAGAAATTCATSAACAGTGTACGGTGATACTGTTATGAGTGAAAGCAMAGTGCGTAAGTGGGTACGACAATTCAAAGATGGCCGTGACAACGTCCATGATGAGGACCGCTCCGGTCACCCTTCTTTGATTACAGACGATTTGGTGGCTTCAGTTGAAGCGAGGATTCGTGAAGAGTGYATTTTAAAATTGGTTCAGAGGTATGATAAGTGTTTGAAAAAACTTGGCAACTATGTCAAAAAATAGAGTGAAGTATGTACTTTCTGAAAATACATTTACTTTTTTGAAATAATCTTTCGTTGTGTACTTATGTTCAAACGGACCTTACTTAAAAAATACCCCTCGTATTTCTGCATGGCAAGGGGTTGGACTGGATGGCTCTAGTGGCCTCTTCCAACTCAATGTATTTATAATTTTATGATTCTTCAACAGCAAATGCTGATGACTCTAAATGGGGGATTCTGGGAATTGTTGTCAAAAAAAAAAGAAAATGAGAGTAACGTTTCAAAGTTCTGGATTTGCATGTGGAAGAATACCTTGGGGACCAGGTATTAATGGAAGTAATAGGTTGATCAATTTCTCACTGGTCCATCTGAGTATGCTCAGTCACAAGGGAGAAAAGCTGATCCAGTTGCCATCTGAAGGATAAACCAGAGAGAGGGGACTGATTCAAATGGCAAAGAGCAACACCTTGGAGGTCATCGATTGGGTACCAGAATTGTTCCCAAGTGCCAGGGACATCCCTGCCCCACTGTTGCTATCTCTATGGCACCGAGAGAGACTGACCAGACAGGAATGAAACATGATACAGGGAACGCAGTTTCAGTTGGCTCACAGCCCATACCATCTGTGCTGGAGACCAAAGGCGAAGGCATCTGTGGATCTTGCAAGGCCCTGAGAGACCGTTCAGGGAGTGAGGAGGGGGAAAGGGAGATTGGAAGGTTGTCCCTTGTGGGGAAACTGTAGCAAAGGAGAACAAGGTCCAAAGCAGGAGTGCCGGTAACAAAGACAGGCTGTCATGGGCAAGGCAATTGCAAAAACAAAATAATCCCAGTTAATTTAAGAGTTTGGGTAAATTACCATTTTTAGATGATGGTCCCATAAATCACAGCTGTAATGGAAAAAAGTATTTATTTTCTAAAGCATGGCTAGTTCTCACTGCAGGATCCAAATTCTGCTACAAGGAGGAAGGTGAAAGGCCTTATAAAACTACATCCTTGATTCCATAGCATTAAGCCACAAGGGATAAAGTGATGTCAAACTGCATTCATTCTACAGTGTAGATCAGTGGTTCCAAATCTGTGGACCRCGGGCCACCCTAAAATAAGGTCTGCGGCTCTAGATTATTACATATGGTATTCTGTGGGTGAGCAGATGGTGACTACTGGATGGCATATGTTCTGTATCAGAAACTAGAGCTGATGTGATCTATCCAATGCAATTTTCTGAATCAGCACCCCAAATAACCAAACTGAATCTAAAGTTGTATGCTAATCAAGGTGGTCAGTTGAAACATTCACACCTAGCTCCAGCAGACAAGAGTCGTTTGTCTCACCCTGGTCATTCCACAGATATAAAAACCCTTCTTTCCTAGTTCCAATAGACCTCACTACCTCTGAGGATGCTTGCCATAGATGCAGGTGAAACGTCAGGAGAGAATGCCTGTAGACCATGGCCATACATCCCAAAAAAACCTACAACAACCCAGTGAATCTAAAGTTGACCAAAAACTGATTTGTAACCCTTTTATTGCTAATGTTGGACAGTTGTCCCTGCTCAAAGTGATCCCCGTTCAAGTGGTCCCTGTTCAAAGTGGCCCCTGATCAAATAAAGGTTGAGAACCACTGGTGTAAAGCACAGGCCCACATAAGGCCCTACTAATACAAGGAATACAAGACTGCAGTCCTGGTATGCTTCATAGTTCCAACTTGGTGAATGAAAGCAAGACAAAGTAATGGCAATGCCAGGTTCTGTCAGAACCGAACAAAATCTTGACATGAAAATATTTTCTGTTAGACCAGGACACATCAAAACAACTCATGCACAGGCGTCTTTCAAGAAAAATAAAAACAAACCAACCAAAGTCCCATGGCAATCAGCGAGTGGCGACGAGGGTAGGACTGTGAAATCTTGGTAGCCACCTTTCCACAAAAGTCAACGTTGAGACTGAAATACAACACCACCTGAGCTCTACAAGTGCACCATTTTTCCGAATGAAGCACAGAGTGTTTGAGGACTGGGACATCTGTAGGGATACCAAGGTGCTTGTTTATAAAGCCATTGTCCTCCCATCCTTGCTATATGCCTGCGAAACGTGGACTATCTACAGACATCACATGCAACTCCAAGAACGATTCCATTAGCATTGCCTCTGAAAAATCCTGCAAATCTTGGGAAGACAAGCGGACAAATGTCAGCGTGCTGGAAGAAGCAAAGACCACCGCCACTGAAGCAATGATCCTCCATCATCAACTCCACTGGACCAGCCACATTGTCCGGATGCCCAACCACCGTCTCCCAAAGCAGTTATTCTACTCCAAACTCAAGAATGGAAAATGCAATGTTGGTGGGCAGGAAAAGAAATTTAAAGATGGGCTCAAAGCCAGCCTTAAAAACTCTGGCATAGACACTGAGAACTGGGAAGCCCTGGCCCTTGAGCGCTCCAGCTGGAGGTCAGCTGTGACCAGCAGTGCTGTAGAATTTGAAGAGGCATGAATGGAGGGCAAAAAAGAGGAACATGCCAAGAAGAAGATGCATCAAGCCTTCCACCTGGAAACCAGTGCCCTCACTGTGAGAGAACATGTAGGTCAAGAATAGGGCTCCACAGTCATCTTACGTACCCACTGTCAGGACACCGCTCTTGGAAGATAATCCTACTTGGACAATGAGGGATCGCCTAAGTAAAGTAAGGTACTCAAAAAGGCTTAAAAGTGCAACCCAAAATAGCTAAACATTACATTGTGCAAAAATAAAAATAGAATTAAGTTGTTGATAAAACAACCTTTAAAAACAACCATAAAAAATATAGAATATAAGCTATACAGCTCATGAAAGGACTTTTCCACTGAACAGTCAGGTGTCAAAGGCCTGCCAAAGCAAAAAATGGTTCTTACTTGCCTATGAAAAGATAGCAGGCACAAAGTCTGACTAATCTAGGAAGGAATGCCTGAACCTGGAAGATGTCATCAGGAAATCTGTTCCAAGATCTCAAAGGAGTGAGGCTATGTGGGAAAGCATTTAGTAATGTCACTAAGAATTACATCAGACATTTAATGCTGTTGTACAGAATATGCCATTCCATTTTTTTTAAAAAAGCATCGATTTCAGGAGAATATATATGCACACATTTTCAAGGCACTGCTCTCACTCTGAGCTTTCTCCCTGTCACCCTTTTTGGTCGTGTCAGGAGCAAGTCGCTTCTGGTGTGAGAGAATTGGCCGTCTGCAAGGACGTTGCCCAGGGGACACCCGGATGATTTGATGTTTTTTATCATCCTTGTGGGAGGCTTCTCTCATGTCCCCGCATGAGGCGCTGGAGCTGATAGAGGGAGCTCATCCACCTCTCCCCAGATTCGAACCTGCGACCTGTCGGTCTTCAGTCCTGCTGGCACAGGGGTTTAACCGCGGGCTCCTCCCTGTCACCCTGAAAACTAGAAGAGAGGCTCTGGAAACCATATGTGCATGACATGGACAGGATTGCCTCCCTTTTCTTTTGCAGTACAGTTGCAAATCTGAAATGAAATGATTGTATTGATTAGCCAATTGGCCTTATCAAAACAGACAATATAAATACAACATATAAGTTGCAAATCCCAATTACTTTAGAAAAACAAGATTAATGTCCTGTATCTTGGCAAGGAGGTTTCTTGTTTGTTCGTTTGTTTTGGGGGGTGGGGTTGAAGTTTAGTTCAATGGACCTACATGCATCCCAGGAATTGCTGAGAATGACAGTAGCCGCAAAGGTTATCCCAATGGCATCAATTTGTGTTGGCCACATTCCAGGGGTTTGCAGGCCAGGTGCTGAGTGACTGATCCAGAAGGTTGTCCTGTTTCAGTGATGTTCTAGAGACCAAAGAATAATAGCCAGGGGATAAACAAAAGTACAAAATTGAGATATAGGTGTTCTTGCAAGACCCAAAGTTTCTATTTCCAGTTTCTATACAAAGGTGTGAAGAGTATGTTGGTGTGAGAAAGAGAAAGAGAGAGAGGGAGAAAGACAGAATGCTTGTGTATGTGACTAGCTAGTCTTCATAAAACCCAGCAAGAATGAAGCTCGAATAAAATAGTTTACCTTTTTCAGAACATACATTCATTATAGATGTGACAATGAATACATCTACATTGTAGAATTAATGCAGTTTGGCACTGATCTAACATGCTATGGAACCCTGGGATTTGCAGTTTTGTGAGGCACCAGCACTCTTTGGCAGAGAAGGCTAAAGACCTTGTAAAACCACAACTGACACAAATCAAATAAAATCTCAGTTATGGGACTAGTTTAATGTAGTTGTTCTGGAAAAAAGTGGTTGTAGGAGAAGCTACTTGAGAATGAACTGAGTAGCTTTGCCCAAGTCTAACCTTTCTATAAGATAAAGGTTTTCTCGTGACATTAAGTCCAGTCATGTCCAACTCTGGGGGTTGGTGCTCATCTCCATTTCTAAGCCAAAGAGCCAGCATTGTCCACAGACGTCTCCAAGGTAATGTGGCCAGCATTACTGCATGGAGTGCCGTTACTTTCCCACCGGAGCGGTACCTATTGATCTAGTTACATTTGCATGTTTCCAAACTGCTAGGTTGGCAGAAACTAGGGTTAACAATGGGAGCTCATGCTGCTTCCCAGATTCGAACCTGCGACGTTTTGGTTAGCAAGTTCAGCAGCTCAGCGGTTTAACCCACTGTATCACTGGGGGTTCCATCTTCTATATATATATAAATGCTCTGTGTATAATGAGTACCTTAAAAACAAAAGAACCAATGAACGAAATCACACCAAATTTGGCAACAAAACGTCTCACAACACAAGGAGTGACCATCACTCAAAAAATATGATTTTGTCATTTGGGAGTTGTAGTTGCTGGGATTTATAGTTCACCTACAATCAAAGAGCATTCTGAACTCCATCAACGATGGAATTGAACCAAACTTGGCACACAGAACTCCCAAGACCAACAGAAAATACTGGAAGGGTTTGGTGGGCATTGACCTTGAGTTTGGGAGTTGTAGTTCACCTACATCCAGAGAGCACTGTGGACTCAAACAATGATGGATCTGGACCAAACTTGGCCAAATACTCAATATGCCCAAATGTGAACACTGGTGGAGTTTGGGGAAATATACCTTGACATTTGGGAGTTGTAGTTGCTGGGATTTATAGTTCACCTACAATCAAAGAGTATTCTGAACCCCACGAACAACAGAATCAGGGCAAACTTCCCACACAGAAACACCATGACCAACGGAAAATACTTAAGGCCATCCAGTCCAACTCCCTTCATCAGGCAAGAAAACTTAATCAAAGCCCTCCGGACAAAGAGCCATCCAGCCATAGATGTAAATAGATAGATATGATTCACACACAGATATAGTATCATAGATTTGAAAGGGACCCTTAAAGAAGGACAATGATATGTTGCATGTTCCAGAGTAGGCAAACCAGACACTCTCCACATCAACACTGACAAAGAAACAGCAAGAAGTACTGTTTACCCACAAGCTCAAAGAAATTACATATATTAGAAGCCAACACTTTCTCATTACTTTATTTTCCAGATCAACAGACTGGGCCACAGCAATGTGTGGCAGGGGACAGCTAGTTCTATATATTACATTTCATTCATTACATTTCAGTCTTTCTTACCTAGAGCAGGGAAAAGATACCTTTTTTGGATTGAAACTTCCACAATTCTCCTTTTGGCTTGAACATTAGCTAGAGTGACTGAGGGATTGTGGGAGCTGTGCTCCCAACAAGAAAATTAACCTTTTGTTGATGTTGTTGGAGAGGAACTTTATTGAAACCCAGAGCACACAAGCTAAATCTGCATTTAGAAGAAAATATTTCGTCTCCTGGTGGCAAAGTGTGGCTTATGTTGGCGATGCAGAATGCTGTGTGGCAGAGGGAACTTAATTTTGGAGTCATGCAATTGCTTGACAGATGGTCTGCGGTGCTTGCTAGTAGCAATCTCTTTACCCTTCCTGAACTGAATCGAGTCAGTATGGGCCCTAGGACGGGTTCCCATATCACGACAAAACTGTGTAATAGCTCCAGCTATTGCCACACAGCAGACTCGGCATCTAAATATCACTTCTTCACTCTTAGTAGAGATTTTAGAAAACCTATCCACACTATATGATCTCCTTTGTCTTTGGCTCAGATACAAAATATCAGAAAGTGAAACTTTGCAGCAATATGATTAGGAGCAAAGATGGATGTTATCATAAAGAGTTGGTGTTTCACTTAGGTACAGAAAGTCATCTTTCAGCAACTTTGGATGTTTTCATTGTGCTTGTTTCCTCTCTGAAAAATTCTAAAAACAACTTTTTGAAGTTCTGAATCTATTTTGCAAGGTGTTATTATTATGTGGAATATAAAACAGGCCCTGTTAATCTGGGACTTCATTGTACATCGGTGGAAACTGGCACAGTTACCTTTGGAGATGGTCCCTGTCACACGACACCATGAAATACCCTTTGCTGGTCCACCACATCCCTGTGATGAAGCGGTAAGGGGAGATTTTCCAGCAAAGGGTGCCAATAGCTCCTGACAAATCAAGATACTCCACTTAGGCAGAAAAAAAATGAAATGCAAAGATACAGAATGGGGGACAGTGCCTGGCTGGACAACAGTAGAAGAGAAAAAGATCTCGGAGTCCTCGTGGACAACAAGTTAAACATGAGCCAACAATGCCATGTGGTGGCAAAAAAAGTCAATGGGATTTTGGTCTGCATAAATAGGAGTATAGTGTCTAGATCCATCTATGACTATGACTATGACTGTGACTGTATTGACGACTTGGCTTGGGTAATTGTGATGATGATCTTTTTATTGTACTTTATTGTACTATTTTAATCTGTAATGATGTTGCACTCTGTTGTACTTGTATATTATTGTATTTGCATATATGTTGTAAACCGACCTGAGTCCCTCGTTTGAGGTGAGAAGGCCGGTATATAAAACTTCCAAATAAATAAATCCAGGGAAGTTATTCTACCTTAGTCAGACCACACCTGGAATCAAAGTGTCCAGTTCTGGTCACCACAATTGAAAGGAGATGTTGACAAGCTGGAATGTGATCAGAGGAGGGTGACATAGGACATGGAGAACAAGTCCTATGAAGAGCGGCTTAAAGAGCTGGGCATGTTTAGCCTGCAGAACAGAATGCTGAGAGAAGACATGATGAGGGCCATGTATCAAGATGGGAAGGGAAGTCATAGGGAGGAGGGAGCAGGCTTGTTTTCTGTTGCCCCGGAGACTAGGATGCAAAACAATGGCTTCAAACTACAGGAAAGGAGATTCTACCTGAACATTACAAAGAACTTCCTGACTGTGAGAGCTGTTCAGTAATGGAAATCTCTGCCCTGGAGTGTGGTGGAAGCACCTTCTTTGGAGGCTTTTAAGCAGAGGCTGGATGGCCATTTGTTGGGGGTGCTTTGAATGTGATTTTCCTGTTTCTTGGCAGGGGGTTGGACTGGATGGCCCATGAGATCTCTTCCAACTCTGTGATTCTATGGTTCTATGATTGTGCTATGGTTTGAGACACAGTCCTGGTGCTTCCTTATGCAATCAGCTCCTTTGGCTTCTGTGGTGGCATCCACTCTTCTCCCCTTGTTAATTTTTTTAAAAAATTAAACAACGCTATGCAATTGCCACTACAACACAACTGTATAGTGCCTTAAAACAAAAACAAAGGGGAGGGAAGTGGAACACCAGGACAGCACAATTATAGTATTTATTCAGAAGTTCACAGTCATACAACACAAGCAACTGTGCAATAGGAATCATTATAATGCTGGTAAATTCCTGTTATCCCAACTTGTGGAATGTTGTGGGAAAGCAGTCTCGGTGTGGTAATGCTCCTGGTGTGGCACCCTGTTTTCATATAAATGTAGCCTGATGTTTTTGAACATTTTCACTGGCACTGATGGTCTGCCCTTTGCAAAATATCCTTCTACTGTTTAGGGGAGAGTCTGTTTAGCTCTAATGAAATTGCGTCTACACCATTTTCAGCTCCAGGGAGGAAATGTACTGTATACAATAAATAGATAAGAAGAGCATACAGAGGCACACTGACAGCTACATGTCAAATCTCCACTGTTGCAGTCATGCTATCCTAATTAGACTGTCTTTCAATTTCCCCATTATTTCCCTTACTAGAAATCCCACCCAGCATTCTCATGACAGTGGGTATTTTACTTTCCAGAAATGGCAAACTATTCAGAATAATGTGTTCCCATGGCCAAACCCTCCTGCCTGTTCTTCTGGGTCAAACAGAGGCCTTGATTTGAGAGGAAGGCTGTGAGGAAACTTTCATGGTAGTTTAGAGACTTGGAGCATGAAATTGAACATACTAGTGATGCTTAGCTGCAAACACACGCATTTGTATGTGGTGCGCATTGGTACAATAGAGAAGAAACAGAATGTGGAAAGATATAACACTTTATAATTGTTATTTATTTGTCGTGTCAGGGCAACCAGTCAAATATATTACATTTCTAACAGAACAAAGCAAACAAACAGACAAAATACAAAATTTGTGAGTTTGATAGTTGATTAAATGTCCTTTGACCAGTATCTGGCCACTTGGAGTGCTTCTGGTGTTGCTGCAAGAAGGTCCTCCATTGTGCATGTGGCTGGGCTCAGGTTGCATTGCAGCAGGTGGTCAGTGGTTTGCTCCTCTCCACACTCGCATGTCGTGGATTCCACTTTGTAGCCCCATTTCTGAAGATTGGCTCTGCATCTCGTGGTGCCAGAGCGCAGTCTGTTCAGCACCTTCCAAGTCGCCCAGTCCTCTGTGTGCCCAGGGGGGGAGTCTCTCATTTGGTATCAGCCATTGGTTGAGGTTCTGGGTTTGAGCCTGCCACTTTTGGACTTTCGCTTGCTGAGGTATTCCAGCGAGTGTCTCCGTAGATCTTAGAAAACTATTTCTAGATTTAAGTCATTGATGTGCTGGCTGATACCCAAACAGGGGATGAGCTGGAGATGTCTCTGCCTTGGTCCTTTCACTGTTGGCTGCTACTTCCCAGCAGATGTCAGGTGGTGCAATACCGGCTAAGTAGTGTAATTTCTCCAGTGTTGTAGGGTGCAGACACACCGTGATAATGCGGCATGTCTCATTAAGAGCCACATCCACTGTTTTAGTGTGGTGAGATGTGTTCCACACTGGGCATGCATACTCAGCAGAAGAGTAGCACAGCGCAAGGGCAGATGTCTTCACTGTGTCTGGTTGTGATCCCCAGGTTGTGCCAGTCAGCTTTCGTATGATATTGTTTCTAGCACCCACTTTTTGCTTGATGTTCAGGCAGTGCTTCTTGTAGGTAAGAGCATGGTCCAAAGTGACTCCCAGGTATTTGGGTGTGCTGCAATGGTCCAGTGGGATTCCTTCCCAGGTGATCTTCAGAGCTCGGGATGCTTCTCTGTTCTTGAGATGGAAGGCACATGTCTGTGTTTTAGACATGAGTTTTAGACATCTAAAACACAGACACGTGCCTTCCTTTATAATTGTTTAAAGCTATACAAAAAATCGTAAGACGTTTTCAAATAATAATAAACTTATTCCCCCCCCCCTCAAAGATTGAATCTAGATAAGAGCAGAGCCTTTTTTTTCTCCATGAGGATAGAGAAGGCCAGCTTCCTCCCACCAAAATATTATTGCTACCTAAAATCTGTGGAAAGCAGTAATAGTTACTTAGTGTGGCTGGCCCTGCTGCTCACCCAACTGGCAAGGTCCAAACATTTTACTCTACAGCATCCTCTTCCACGGTGCCAAAAACTGTGGGTGGCTCAAATTTGGCTGGCCAGAGCAAAACAAGCCATATTCTATGATGTTTGGCTTTGTGGTATGATGCTTGGCACACAGAACACTGATGGATTCCTTGGTTTTATAGGGTTGTCATACCGGGCATAGCTCTGTTACAGCATTGCCATATGCCCAGAAGAGAAGTTAGGATCTTGGTGCAGAGCCTGGCTGGCTATACCATTTGCCAGCAGGTGGAGAACATTTACTATGGCTTTCTGGCTTTGTAGAATAACTCCTGATAGAAGCAAGCTTCAGGCAAAATTTGTCACCCAGTGTCACTTATAGTAACCTGCCAGAACACTGAGATCTATAGAGGAAATCATTTTTTCCTGATCCCACCACCATTACAGGTTCACTTGGGGAAGACACTTGAAAGAGCCTTCTCAGTGGCTGCTCCTACCCAATGAATGTGCTTCTATGGTAGTCTCACCTGGGCCCTTTCTTACTTTCTTTATTACCAATTTTTATTTAAGCAAACTTTTGAATGGTCATGTTTTACAGCTTGGATGGCCCCCCACGAGGGTCTTCCTCCAGGGGCAAACCAAGAATTGGGGGAGTATGGACAACGGATGAAGGGATTTGCTGATTCAGCTAGGACTTCCACATACCACTGAGACCCCCACGAATTATAGCCTGGACCAAACTTGGAACAGAGAACCTCCATGACCAACAGAAAATACAGGAGGGGTTTGGGAGGAATTGACAGTGATTTAGGTGAGATGTAGTTCACCTAGGTCCACCTAAACAACTATGGATTTGGACCAAACTTGGCAGGAATACTCAATATGCCCAAATTTGAACACTATCAAATTTGAACAGACTCAGAAATGGAGTGGGCAAAAGACAAGTGCCATTTTGTCACTTGGCACTACCTAGAAGAATCCTCCACCTTGTATAACTGTGGAGCAGAACAAACAAATCAGCATCTGTATGCTTGTCCACAATGCCCTGCCTCATGCACAGAGAAAAAAAAATATTTAAAACTATAGACCATGTGGTTGCTGTTGCCCATTTGTGGTCAAAAATTATTTATTTAACTACTTGTGTTCCCTCTATTTTTATCAGTTTTATGCTTATTTATACAATGTTTTTGACACAAAATAAATAAAACTTATTTGGTCCTTTATATGCTCTTGATAGATTCTAAAATGTATTATGATATGATTCTAGTTCATAGAATCATAGAATCAAAGAATGAAAGAGTTGGAAGAGACCTCATGGGCCATCCAGTCCAACCCCCTGCCAAGAAGCAGGAATATTGCATTCAAAGCACCCCTGACAGATGGCCATCCAGCCTCTGTTTAAAAGCTTCCAAAGAAGGAGCCTCCACCACACTCCGGGGCAGAGAGTTCCACTGCTGAACGGCTCTCACATACTTGTTTTTAAAAAGTATGGCAAATGTTTTAACTTGATTGTTTATGGAAGCTACTTTGGGTCTCGCTTTAGGAAAAAGGTGGCAGATAAACAAACAAATAATTGAGGTGGGGATCTCATTCTGCCCACTGGATGAACAATACATTCCTGCCTTGTGCTGGAGCTATGCTTGATACAAATGTGACTTCAAGCCCAGCTGCCCTTTCTTCTCTGTAAAAGCAGCATTGGATGACGATGACTTGCAGGGAATTAGTTTTGAGAGCAAGAGAAGACTGCTGAACTTTTGCTCGACTCTCGGTTTTTCGTCCTATAGCTCTTTTCCTCTCATCTCTTGAAGCAGATTCTAGTTCCATTCCTAGAGTGTGTTTGGAGCACCAGAAACTAAAGCTCACTTATTCAGATTCATGGAGTTCAACTGCAGTCTACCCAGGTCTCATGCCTTGTACCTGAAGAAATGGGCTGCAGTTTTCAAACGCTTAAGCTGAAATGAACTGGTTAGCCTTCAAAGTGGAAAAGATCTCTTTTTTCTTTCTCCTCTTCCTTTTATACTGAAAAAGACTGGCACACACTTTTCTTTGAAAAGGGAGGAAAGATATACTTTCTAATGACACTTCCTCCTCCTCCTCCTCCTGTGCTTATAGGGTGTCTTCTTTTACAATGACTGCTGTGAAGATAAAGGCCAAAGATGTTATCTTCTGGCATTTCAATGTCTACTGGTATCTGTTTACAGTGTAAAATGATACCGAGTCCCTATGGGGAGAAGGGTGGAATTAAATGAAGTGTTCTTGTGGTTGTTGTTGTTGTTGTCCACATTGTTGTTGTTATTTGATACATAACAAGATTAGTACACAGCAAATAAGATCACTATGCTGGCCTTTGTACTTGATCACACGTTGGATCACAGTGTCTAGGACTGTGTGACGTATCACTGAATAATGCACGCAGATCTGAGTAGGGTGGCCTTTTGCAGCTGATAGATGGTAATTTTGTCAGCACTGATTGTTTTTAAGTGCAGGCCAAGGTCTTTAGGCACTACATCCAGTATGCTGATCACCACTGAGATTACCTTTACTGGCATGTGCCAGAGTCTTTGCAGTTCTATTATCGTTATCATCCTCATTATTATTATCATTATTATTATTTGAAACACAACAAGATGAGTCCACAGCAGACACTCTGCTGGCTGTTGTATTGGATCACATGTCGGACACTTCCCAAGTGTCTAGGACTGTGTGATGTATCAGCGAATAATGCATGCAGATCCCAGTAAGGTGGCCTTCTACACCTGGCAGATGGTAATTTTGTCAGCACCGATTGTTTTTAAGTGCAAGCCAAGGTCTTTAGGCACTACATCCAGTGTGCTGATCACCACTGAGATTACCTTTACTGGTGTGTGCCATAGTCCTTGCAGTTTGTTATTGTTGTTGTTATTATTATTATTATTATTATTATTATTATTATTATTATTACTATTATATTATAATATAATAAAACTTTATTTGTACCCCGCTACCATCTCCCCAAGGGACTCGGTGTGGCTTACATGAGGCCGAGCCCACAATACATCAATACAAGCAATAACAACAACAATAAAAACAATTAAAATAAAGCTCATAAACAAAAAAGCAATAAACAATGACAGTAATACAACAACATTTAAAATCTATGGCTGGGCCAAATGTAATTAAAGTTTAAAAAATAATGCTAGGCATGAACAAGATAGGCGAGATGGGGCATTGGTGAGAGCATACAAGCAATCCTAAATCAGTGTAAAGTGCATTTAGAGGACATAATGCTGAGAGTTCATTATTCTGGGAAGGCACACTGGAACAACACTGCGCCAGCTGCGCCCATACCTTGGGAAGTCAGACTTGGCCACGGTAGTCCACGCTCTGGTTACATCCCGTTTAGACTACTGCAACGCTCTCTACGTGGGGTTGCCTTTGAAGACGGCTCGGAAGCTTCAACTAGTCCAACGTTCGGCAGCCATGATTCTAACAGGAGCGGAGCGCAGGGAGCATACAACCCCCCTGTTGCGCCCACTCCACTGGCTACCGATCTGCTACCGGGCTGAATTCAAAGTGCTGGCGTTGGCCTTTAAAGCCCTAAACGGTTCCGGCCCAAGCTACCTATCTGACCGCATCTCTGCCTATGAACCCACCAGGAGTTTGAGATCTTCCGGGGAGACCCTGCTCTCGATCCCGCCTGCTTCTCAAGCTCGGCTGGCGGGGACGAGAGATAGGGCCTTCTCGGTGGTGGCTCCTCGGCTGTGGAACGCCCTTCCTACGGACATTAGACTAGCACCATCTCTAATGGTATTCCGCAAAAAGGTGAAGACCTGGATGTTTGTGCAGGCGTTTGAGTAATTTAGTGCAATCTGGTAATGGAACATAGGAATGGAACAATGGACGACGAACCTGGACTACGCTTGGATGATGAGAAGATTGGGTACGGTTGTTTTTTGTAATAATTGTGCATTGTAATTGCTTATTGGTAATTTATGGATAATGTGTTAAGTCAATTGTTATATGTTGTATGGAACCACTGCTGTTTCTACTGTTTTTACTGTTTGTGAACCGCCGTGAGTCGCCTTCAGGCTTGAGATACAGCGGTATATAAGCAAAGTAAATAAATAAGTAAATAAACAACCACGTTTTCAAGCTCCTCCTAAAGACTGCCAGAGTTAGGGCATGCCTGATATCCTTGGGAAGTGGGTTCCGGAGTCGAGGGGCCACCACTGAGAAGGCCC
Organism: Anolis sagrei ordinatus; assembly: GCF_025583915.1. Taxonomy (NCBI): domain Eukaryota; kingdom Metazoa; phylum Chordata; class Lepidosauria; order Squamata; family Anolidae; genus Anolis; species Anolis sagrei. The sequence goes on from NW_026846588.1 coordinate 12,675,520, forward strand.
TCGTCCCCACCAATCATGCCTGCAATGGAGGTGGGAGCGTGAGCAGGGCCTCTCCAGGTGATCGAAGAGATCGTGTGGGTTCGTACGCAGAAATGCGGTCACGCAGGTAGGCGGGTCCCAAACTGTTCAGGGCTTTTCCAGTTGTTTCTCTAAAATCCTGCTGTCACCTGGGATTGCAACATCGACGATCCATACTTTGATTATTATTATTATTATTATTATTATTATTATTATTATTATTATTATTTAAATTACACCGAAGTCCAAGCTCATCTAGCATTATGTTCAGATCATGAAGAATCATCTGGCTGTAAGAAACTCAGCAATCTACCCTCCATCTTGTACTTTCCTGTTGGTAGCCATCACCACATAGTGAATTTCATTGTTGAACTACAAGCTCTGTGAAGAAATACTTGCTTTTATTCATGCTGAAGCTGATATCACCCAGATTCAGTGACTGACCTTTGATATTCAACCAAGTATGTTGGACCTAGTCCAGTCCTTTGGGGCAAAAGGGAGCAGATCTCTGTGACTGCTCTCCAGATGCTTATGCTTTATAGGGAGAATTTGTCCAGAATTTGAAATATAAGGAAAAAAACAAGGATAGAGATACATGTATTTGCAACACCCAATGTCACCCCAAAATGCATTACAAGGTCAACTTCCTTGCCAGGGATTCAGTGAATCCACTCCACATTTGAGGTTAAGCCTTCAAAGTGCTATCCAGTGCTGAACTCTATTCCCAACCTGGTTCCTTGGACAGCTCTTTTAAAATGCAGCCAGAAACCCATAGAACAGTGGTTCTCAACCTGTGGGTCCCCAGATGTTTTGGCCTTCAACTCCCAGAAATCCGAACAGCTGGCAAAGTGGCTGGGATTTCTGGCTGGGATTTCTGGGGTTCCACAGGTTGAGGACTGCCACCATAGAAGGTTTCACTCTGCCACAAACATAGGAGTCACTTACTTAGAATCATTGAATCACAAAGTTGGAATAGACCTCATGGGCCCTCCAGTCCAACCCCATTCTGCCAAGAAGCAGGAAAATTGCATTCAAAGCACCCCCGACAGATGGCCATCCAGCCTCTGTTTAAAAGCCTCAAAAGAAGAAGCATCTACCACTTGCCAATGGTTATGTTGCTTAAGGATTTCTGGGAGCTGTATCCTTAAATAGATAGTCTTACCAATATCTTCCCAGAGCTCAACACTGGAACTTTTTCAAAATTTCTGTCCTGGGACATGCAAAACTGGGGAAACAAAGTGCCATTATGTGTGATCCCAGAGAGTCTTAAGACTGCAAATATTTAGGACTCGAGAGAAGAGCCTCATGTGATGATGAACCTTGGCATTTCTCATTTTAGAAAGCATCTGCCAGCTCTAACGATGAATGGAAAAAAAAAGACTTAGATCTAAATCATGCAGCAGTATCACAAGGCACCAGCTCCGAGACACAATCCTGAGATAGAGGTCAGGCTTCCATACATTTGGATGTTTGGCCAAATTAAAAACAAACACATATACCACATTTTTCCATAAGGAAAGCTAGCATAGCAATCAGGGAAGAAAAGGCTACATTTCCTGCAGGCACCCTACTTTTCTGTAAAGGGCTTTGAGGTATTTAGGTGAGTACATATTCAAGCATATGATTCCTTGAAGTAAGAGAGGCCAGCTTTAGTGGAGGGCTGTACTTTGGGAAAAATGGCATTCATAATAATTTTCAAAAGGAAAAAAATGACTAGCTGTGGTGCAGCTAGTTAGTATCCAGCTGCATTAAATCACTACTGACTGAGAGGTCATGAGTTCAAAGCCAGCCCAGGTCTGAGTAAGCTTCCAACCATTAATAGTCTAGCTTGCTGTCGACCTATGCAGACAAAAGACAGTTGCATCTGTTAAGTAGGAAATTTAGGTACCACTTTATGTGGGGAGGCCAATTTAACTAATTTACGACACCATAAAACCTCCCAGCAGCATGCAGAAGAATGAACAAGGACCCGGTGTCAGCAGTGGATGGTGAAGCAGCAGCTCCCACTGTGGCCAGAACCAAGCATACCCTCATGATGCTGGAAAAGCTGGAATGTTAAATTGCTTCTATGTCTGTCTATATATGTTGTATGTCTAAATGGCATTGAATGTTTGCCATGTATATGTGCATTGTAATCCTCCCTGAGTCCCTTGTGGGGTGAGAAGGGCAGAATATAAATACTGTAAATAATGTAAATAAATATCCTTTTGACAAATGTGAATCTCCACGAACATCTGGAGACCATCTTTTGAAAACCACTAGTCAAGGAAAGGTATGACTTTGTTAGAAGTCAACCTTTTGAAAAAGTGATGTTCACAAGATTTCATGTAATGGCACACAGGTAACTCAGCTGTTAGACTGATAAACCATTTCTTTAAACTATCAGGGAAAAAGACATGCCACTGCACACAAAAAAATATACTTAGTAGAGCTTTAATTTTTTCTTTAAAGTTGAAGTTGCAGTTGCAGTTCCCCAAAATATACTCATTCCTGAAATCTCTTAGTTTAAAATATGCATGCAGACAAAAAACAAAGACTTCTTTAAAATTAACATTTCTTGTTTACTCACAAACATCCCATATTAATTCAGCATACAGGCACATTTATAGATAGGATGTAGCTTCTCTGTGTTGAGAAAGGATTACACAGGGCATCATTCTTAATCAGTAGTCTATAGTCCAAAGTCTTTAAATATACATCTTATAAAAGTCCCGACTGTATAACTGTACTCAATGTTTTTCAAAGAAAACATATAGTAAACTGTTCTTGCATAAATCCAAAATGCTAACTGCTTCTATTGAAGTCCAAAAGCATACTTCATCTACCTCCACTGAGGTCTAAAGCGAACTGCTAACATTGAAGTCCAAAATGCATATTGATTAACAAAAGGGAATCGTGAATCTGAACACGATCAATAAAATCCCATGTCTGTAGCCCCTCCCACACTGAAGTGGTCAGCCAAACTGGCAAATCAATATATACAGGTTAGTAGATATATACATTAGCAAACAAATAGTGAAAGCTTGGAAGGTTGCTATTTCCAACATGTACAACAATCCAACAATCTTTTTTCTTTCCCAAATATCCTCTAGATGAGTGAGGGACGTTTTTGCTGTGTTTTTTGGCTCTCTTGGGAGACTCTCAAGAAAAGGGCTTTTTAAAGCAACAGGACATCACTGTGAATTAATTCCTGCTCACATTCTTTCTCCAATGTTTAGATGTGCAGACCCTAAAATTTCCTCAGGGTGCATGCAGCCTTATGGCCATGTTTTGCTCACCCCTAAGTAGACGTCAAAGCAAAACCATTTGAGAAAAATCCCTTCCTACCACAAGACGCAGCTGAACGTGTAGTTCCGCTCTTTGTTTTACTTCTGCTCAACAAGTAGCCAACTGCTTGTTTTTTGAATGCTTCTTGTCTTGTCTCATCTACCTTTGCACATTTGATAGCTCTTTTGCCTTCAGGATGCCCGAGGGTGGCTTGGCTTCAGCCGCCCGCATCTATGATACCGAGAGCGGAAATGCTTCCTTGCATGACCATCCAAATGCCTCGGCTGGATTCCCTTTCGCCAGCCCTTGCTCTCGAGGACTTTGCCCTCCGGCGTTTCCTATTCTTGGTTGAGTGCTGCGTGTCCAAAGAATTATTCAGTGAACTCTGCCATTCTGGCCAGACTTTGCACAGATTTACAAGGAACGAAACATGCATACTTTGAGCTAACTACGCATTTCTCTTTCCACACCACCTATGTAACATTGGGGTTGCAACAGGACATGATGTTGTGAGAAGATAGAGAGGTTTCCAAGTTTCAGACCTTTCTTCTGTTTCCTCTCTTCCTGCCATACTCTGATGATGTGACCTGAAAAGGGATGCAACTATTGGTGTGCTGTCGCACGCTGGGCCTGTGCATAAGACTGTAGACAGGACATAAATTCTGTGTGCCCAACGGGACGCCGGGGCTGCCTCATATTAAAGACCTTTGGATTTCCTTAAACAGAGTCTTTAGATTGCTTAAAGGTTCAACAAAGTTCTTTATTATTGAAATCAAACAGGTACTTCAAGGCTTTCTTGTTCTTGTCCACAGGGAACAGGCACTATCTTCATAACTGTATTTAACTAATGGGGAAATCCTTAACCTCTTATCTGGGCAGTCTGTCTTTGCCTCTGTTGGCGTGGAGCCCCTGCACCCGGTACCAACTGCTTCTGGCTGCCGTGAGTGACCCTTATCAAGTAGAGCTTTGTCGACTTCCAGGGGAAAAGAAGGTGTCCAGGTTTCCGTGATGGCTGGCTGAAGTGCTGTGGGACCGGATTCCCTCAGCAAAGGAGCTGTAAGGCTGTAAAATCCTCAGCAAAAGAGCTGTGCTGAGACTGCATCTCTCTGGCCAAGTTATGGGGCTGTATAACCCCGGCCAAGCTGTAGAAGACGAAGCTTTCTACAGGAGCTCTTGGTTTTATGTCCTGTATGAAAGGCTTCTCTGTGTGGACTGAACCCAAAAGGCTCCTATTCCCTCCAAAAACCCAAAAAGGGGCGGGACCAGGGAACCTAACTATAATTGACAAGTGGCTTGCCCTATGATTGCAGCTAAAAAAAGCCACCTATCTGCAGAGTCCCTGAAACTTAGGACTACAACAAACATTCAATGCAAAGCACACAAAATTGGAGCTCCTGGTACAGTTGTACCTGCACAATTGGGAAGGATGTGGGACTTGGTCATCAAATAATTCTAACCATCACCACCACTCATGAATTTTCCCCTATTTCCTCAAATTTTGAGCAATCCAGTAGCCCAAAACATCAGAGAAGCAGTTTAGGCATCTAAAGAAAGGAGCCAGGCAGATATCAGGGGAATGTGAGCACAACAAACCATAGAATCATAGAGTTGGAAGAGACCACTTGGGTCATCTAGTACAACCCTTTGCCATACAGGAAAAGCACAGTCAAAGTAGATGGCCATCCACATAGTTTCTCTATACCAGTTCTGACTATTTGTCTTGTTTTTTCTTTGCTCCTCTTAATAATTTTGCCTGCTGCCTACATAGTCAATTATTCTTTACTACACTGGATAGGACTAGTACAGTTTTTGACCAAATACTTGGAGGGCCTAAGGTTAATCCATACAATCATAGAGATAGAAAACATTGGGCCAAAAGTAATGAAATTAATGTCAGCAAGGAGAAATGTAAGGTAAATGGGAATTTCAGTTCAGAGTCTTTAGCCTTCTCTGCCAAAGTCGAGTATCTCATCAAACTACAAATTCCACAATTCCATAGCATTGAGCCAAGGCATTTCAAGTGATGCCAATCTGCATTAATTCTAGTGTTGATGTGCCCATAGACAGCTATACATAATTGTGGTTCCTTTATTATTAGATGTTGGAAATAAGTGACTTTTTGGAATACAGCACCCAGAATCTCCAGCCCAGCACATGCCAAAATTCTGGGAATGACAGCTTTAAAAAGTAATTTCTCTAAGCTTTTTTAAGCCTTGTGTTGCTGTGAGTTTTCTGGGCTGTATGGTGATGCTCTAGAAGCATTCTCTCCTGACATTTTGCCCACATCTATGGCAGGCATCCTCAGAGGTTGTGAGGTCAGTTGGAAACTAGGCAAGTGAGGTTTATATATCTATGGAATAATGTCCAGGGTGAGAAAAAGAACTCTTGAGGTGACTGTTGCAATTGTCCACTTTGATTAGGATTTAATGGCCTTGTAGCTTCAAAGACTGGTTGGTTGCTGCCTGGAGGATCCTTTGTTGGGAGGTGTTAGCTGCCCCTGATTGTTTCTTGTCTGGAATTCCAAAGTTTTCTGAGTGTTGCTCTTTATTTACTGTCCTGATTTTAGAGTTTTTTTAAATACTGGTAGCCAGATTTTGTTCATTTTCATGGTTTCCCCCTTTCTGTTGAAATGGTCCACATACTTGTGGGTTCAATGGCTTCTCTGTGTAATCTGACTGACATGGTGGTGGTGAGAGTGGTCCAGCATTTCTGTGTTCTCAAATAATATGTTGTATCCAGGTTGGTTCATCAGGTGCTCTGCTATGGCTGACTTTTCTGATTGACGTAGTCTGCAGTGCCTTTCATGTTCTTTGATTGGTGTTTGGGCAATACTGCTGCGTTTGGTGGTCCCTATTTATTTATTTATTTATTTATTTATTTACTGTTTTTATATTCTACCATTCTCACTCCAAAGGGAGGATCCCAATGCACACATACACGGCAAACATTCAATGCCATTTTCTAGATAGACAGATAGAAGTATTTTTTTGCATTTCCACTTCAGTGCCTGGAGGTTATGCTTGATTCCAGCCACAGGGAGGAGCTGTCACTTCATCCACTATGACACCAATCTTATTTGATCGTATATATATTTTATTTATTCATTTATTTATTCAACTTGTATACCACTACTCCCAGTTTGGTTCAGAGCGGTTTACAGAAACAGATTAAAACAGTACAATTAGCTTTAAAATGCTCATAACAATAACAATAGGCAGCAAGCATAGGCATAGCCCGGATTGTTCACCCATCAAAAGCTTGCCGGAAAAGAAAGGTTTTACAGGCTTTCCGAAAAGCAAGTAGGTCTCGGATGGTTCGGGTTTCAACCGGCAAGGCATTCCATAAATAAGGGGCCACAATCGAGAAGGCTCTATGCCTAGTAGATGACAAATGATAGGTCTGGATGTTAGGGATTGCAAGCAGATTTTGGTCTTCAGACCGGAGTAATCTCTGGGGTTGATAGGGGGATAAGCGGGCCCTTAGGTATGCCGGCCCCAGACCATATAAGGCTTTAAAGGTTAGTACCAACACCTTGAAAGTGATCCGGTACTCAATCGGAAGCCAGTGCAGCTGTTGGAGAATTGGGGTAATATGACAACTCGCCGGCACTCCGGCGAGAAGACGAGCCGCTGCATTTTGCACCATCATGCAACTAGACTTGTCCCTAGTTGCATGATCCCTCTTGTCCTTTTTAGCCTTCATTGCAGAATAACTTGAAGCGGAAGAGTAAGAAGTCAAATATTTGCAAGGACAGAGTGAATACTGGAGATATGTTTCTGATCTGAACCTAGCTAAAGGCCAGGGCAGCAAATTCCACCCATTTTGGTACAAATACAGTGATAAAAAAATATTAAATAACTAGTGGTTTGTTGGCCTTTCATGACACACAAAACCTACAGCCTAAGGTGGCCACCTTCCTCCATCTAATGGCAGGGTTGACTCCATTGAACTCTCAAAGCATCTTTGAACCCAGCAGACAGAAGATGTGTAGCATAGCTTTTTGATGTCAAAACTAGAATTCCTGGGAGTATCAAGGACTGTGTTCTCTAATGGTGTGTTAAAAAAAGAAAAGAAAAGAAAGAGGAAAGTTCACACAAATACGATACAAATAATTCATATATCGAGGTGCCTGGCTCTCCCTTCAGCTAAACACGACACCTTGCAACTTCAAAGGCCACTTGGGTATATTTCGATTTCAAAACCTTGTTCCTCTTAAATGTGTTGTGCTGGGAAGAGTAACCATTTATTTAAATCTTTGGATTACAGCCTCTGCAGCGCAGTAATAAACCAAGGAGAAGCTGATAATAAGAAGAGACTCACCTTTCAATATGCATTTAAAGAATTCCTATGATATTTTTCTCCAGAGCTGTTCGCTGCAGCGCTGGAAGGAGATTAATCTATAATTCCTCAGAGATGCCGTGATAATTCAAGCAGCATGACTGGCAACACTTTCTTTCTTTTCCTTTTTCCCTATGAAAAAGAAATTGCAGCCATTTTCGGAGTTGTTTGACAAGTTGGTAAGCAAACTTTTGACTATTTTGAAAAATGACATATCTGTCTGGTCTACTCTTGCCATGCTTCCACCCCTTTCCTGACACCTATTTTCATTTATTTTAAATCCATTATAAGCATAGTCAAAATGGCATATCTTATATAAAATAATGCACAATTCAAATGAGAGCCAGAGAAACCATGAGGATCTGAAATGAGGCTACAGCAAGGTATGCATCGTGCTCATTTTACAGTAGGCTTGTGCTTTTGGGGTGAAACTTGACATTTTTCATGTCCCAGCTTTCGATCAGGGCCTTGATCAATTTTTTTGGTAGCCTCCCGAAATCAGGAGAGCAGATGCCTGTTATCACTCTGGGGTGCCAAAAGATCGGTTTTCTATTGGCCCAATATGAGGGGAGGGGGCTTCCCAGGCTCCCCTTCCCATCATTTTAGGCATTGAAGCTGTTTTACTCTAGAGGAGAGGCACTCAGCTGCAGGCAGGCATGTGCTTTAAGTGGCTTCTTACCTGTTTCTACTGTAGAAGAGAGGCACTCATGCACACACATGTACACACTCTTTTTCCAAGGCAAGGAGGCAAGTTCTCATTCTTACACTAGAGGAGGAACTTGGCTGCAAGCAGGCGTGTGTGCTTTCTTGGCCTGCACGCCACACTCTCTCTCTTCCCAAGGCAAGGAGAAAACAGTCAAGTTCTCATTCTTACTCTAGAGGAGGTACTTGGTTGTAGGCAGGTGTGTGCACTTTCTGGGCCTGCATGCCACACAAACACACTCTTTCCAAGGCAAGGAGACAACAGTCAAGTTCTCATTCTTACTCTAGAGGAGGCACTTGACTGTAGGTAGGCATACATGCTTTCTGGGCATGCACGCCACACACACAGACACTCTCTTTCCAAGGCAAGGAGGCAAGTTCTCATTCTTACTCTAGAGGAGGCACTCGGCTGCAGGCAGGCACGCACACTTTCTGGTCCTGCATGCCACACACGTATGCACTATCTCTCTAAGGCGAGGAGGCATGGAGTGCCATGTGCTCACAAAAAAGCAGGTGAGGAGCTAGGATCAGCTCCTGATTTCTTTCGTGTTGAGCTGATTTTTGTACCAGGAGGGAGCTTCTCGTTACATGCTCCTGAAGGTAACGAAAGTAATGAAAGAATGGATGAAACAATGGAAAACAGTTCCGTGCACAATTCTAGTTTACAGTAAACTTAAAATTTGCATATTGGATTTTTTCTGGTCCTGCACGCCACACATGCATCCACCCTCTTTCTAAGGCAAGGAGGCATGGAGTGCCACATGCTCACAAAAAGCAGGCAAGCAGCTGGAATCAGCTCCTGCTTGCTTTCGTGTTGAGCCGATTTTTGTACCGGGAGGGGGCTTCCCATTACATGCTCCTGAAAGTAACAAAAGTAATGAAAGAATGGATGAAACAAAGGAAAACAGTTCCATGCACAACTCTAGTCTACAGCAAACTCAAAATTTGCATAATGATTTTTTCCCAAATATTTTAGCCGTTGAATCCATGGCTGCAGAATACATGGATACAGACAGACTGACACACCCACATTCTTTTCAACGCAGTACTCTTGTCCTGAGATTCCTTCTTTCTGTCCATTGAACTAGAGAAGAATGACCAGGCTCTGAGATCTAGTAAACCAATAATGATAGTGGAGATGTATGACTAGGGGATACTCTTAACAGCATAATAATTATGGCATAGTTTAACTGTCATGGATCTATTCTCTGGAATCCATGCATTTGGAAATGTGCAAAGTATAGACTCTATCTTCCAGACTCAAAATCCCAGGATTTTATCAGATGGAGGCAGAATAGTTAATGTGGCAGCAACTGCTATAAATGCACAGTATGGATACGCTTCAAGTATCTTCTGGAGTAGATGTTTAATTCAAAGATCTTGCTCTACCTTTTGAGGATTTTTGTTCTTGCACATTGGCCTTGAAACAGGTAAACGAAACGGAGAATCCATTCAAGTCAAGAACTCTTTTCTGTGGAGAGCAGCCCATTTTGAAGTGGCAATGAGATAATGCCGGTAAAATAGGTACAGTTGATCTTGTAAATATGATTGTCTCTAAACTCAAAAATAGTAGTTTTGGATATTCCAACTCACAAAATCCCCCCCTCCCTACGCACACATACACTTTACTAAGATGTGGATTCTGAGAGTTATAGTTCCCCTAAAGAATATTTACACAGAAGGATAACTCAACTATGAGGAGCAGCTTAGGGAACTTGGTATGTTTAGCTTGAAGAAAAGAAGGCTGAGAGGGGACATGGCAGTCATTTTTAAGTATCTGAAAGGATGCCACTTTGAGGAAAGGGAAAACTTGTTTTCTGCTGCTCTGGAGATCAGGACACAATAGAACAATTCCGAGCATAATTCAAAGTGCTGGTCTTGGCCTATAAAGCCCTATATGCTTCTGGCCCACCTAACTTGTCCAAACGTATTACCCTCTATGATCCACCTCGGAGTCTAAGATTATCCAGGGAAGCTCTGCTCTCGATCCCGGCTCCTTCACAAGCACGACTGGCACGGAAGAGAGACAGGGCCTTCTCAGTGGTGGCCCCCCGTCCGTGAAGCACGCTCCCCAGAGAAATTAGATTGGCTCCATGTATCCTTTCCTTTCAGAAGAAGCTCAAATCATGGTTCTGAGATCAGGCATTTGGGTAGCAGGCCAACAAGTAATCGCAATGATTTATGAGAACTGATAAGGGACAGAAGAGACTGGAATTATGGATGCTGATCTGAACTTGGATGTGATTATATCACTGTTAGAAATTGATTTTATAACGTATTGTTTTAAATAATGTCAAATTTGTGTTATATTGTTGTGTGTATTGGCATCGAATTGCTGCCGGATGTAAGCCGCCCTGAGTCCCCCCCTCAGGGGTTGAGAAGGACGAGATACAAATGTTTCAAATAAATAAATAAATAAATAAATACTATTATTTCAAACATTTGTACCCCACCCTTCTCAACCCCCAGAGGGGGACTCGGGGCAGCTTACAGCTAGCAGCAATTTCATTCCTCCACATACAAAACATAAAACACAACAATTACATAACAAGTAAAAACATTAAATTAAATTAAAAATCCATTTAAAATAGCATTAACTGGTTGGCCATATCTAAATTATGCGACCAATGACTCAGTCCAAAGCATGTCCATAGCCTGTTCTCCATAACATTGTCATCATTGTCAGCCTGCTAACCTGAATGCCTGGTCCCACAAACATATTTTCAACTTCTTCCTGAAGGAAAGGAGAGATGCAGTTGAACTAATTTCGCTGGGGAGCATGTTCCACAGGCAGGGGGCCACCACCGAGAAGGCCCTGATTCTAATCCCCACCAAGCGCGTTTGCGATTGAGGTGGGATGAAGAGCAGGGCCTCACCAGTAGATCTTAAGCTCCGAGGTGGGATATAGAGGGAGATACGTTCAGACAAGTAAGCTTGGCCGGAACCATATAGCACTTTATAGGTCAAGACCAGCACTTTGAATTGTGCTCGGAACTGGACTGGCAGCCAGTGGAGCCGACACAACAGGGGTATGGTATACTCCTTGTATGACACTCCAGTAAGTCATCTAGCTGCCGCTCATTGGATTAGTTGAAGTTTCTGAACAGTCTTCAAAGGCAACCCCATGTAAAGCATGTTGCAGTAATCTATTCAGAATAACGAACAATGGATTCAAACTGCAAGAAAAATGATTCCACCTAACCATTAGAAGGAGCTTCCTGATGGTAAGAGCATTTTGGCAGTCAAATATGCTGCCTCCAAGTGTGGTAGAGTCTCCTTTTCTGGAGCCTTTTAAATAGAGAGGTTGGATGGCCATCTGTTGGGGGTGCTTTGTGCTTTTCTTGCATAGTAGAGGGTTGGACTGGATGGCACTTGTGGTCTCTTCCAATTCTATGATTCTATAAGTATTGTTTCGTGAATAACTAAATTTTGCTGCCTGGCCACCAAGCAATCCCTGGATGCTCCTTTCCTTCTTCGTCCTCCTCCGGATGACCATCTGTTGGGAGTGCTTTTCCTGCATCTTTTTGCATGTCAGAACCGAGTGGGACTGAATGGTCTTTGTGGTCACTTCCAACTCTATGACTCTGTTCCAAATTCTCTGTTTTCCACAGTTCGTTTCCCTTCCTGGACCCTGTGTGCACAAGTTGGAAGTTGTGTGTCTGTCTGTGAGTTGTTGTTTTCAATCTGACGGCTAATCACCATTCCAGCTGCTGCACGCTGGAAATCCCAAGGGCTGAGTGCTGACAAAGAGCACTTTCCACTCTCCAAGGATGGAGTCCAGATGGCCGCCCGGCTCCAGCAATGCATTATAACCACATCAACAGCAGAGCCTTGGAGACAGGAGACCGGGCCTGGTGTGGACTGCCTTGTGTTACTCAGGGGCACGTCCTCACGTCCCAATTGCCTCCTGGGGCCGTTTGCACTACCAAGCTGCAGAGTCGAGAGGCTTAGCATGAGCCATTCCTGCTCCTTGTAAAGCTCAGCGCTGCAGGAATTAAGAGGATGGGAGGGAGGGACACCGGCTGGTCCCAAGGAACTGGGGATTAGAGCCATGCAGAAAAGTAAAAATGATTAAGAAGGAAACATTAATTAATCCGCTTTGCTGGTGACTGAGTCCTTTGGTGGAAGCTGGCTGACTCACAGCCAAGGCACCGATCACAAGCCGTTTGGAGGACTCCGTTTGCTGACTGCAGCAGCTGTAATCCCCATTGATTTCTGCAAACGTTGGCTCGGAAGGAGCCAAAATCCAAGGTCATTGTAGGGAAGGAAGGAAGGAAGGAAGGAAGGAAGGAAGGAAGGAAGGAAGGAAGGAAGGAAGGAAGGAAGGAAGGAAAGGCAAGGCAACACCATACACTGGCTTCCAGAACTATCATCAAGCAAATTAAAACAGGCTCATTAACATTTTGTTTCCAGACACCATGGGTGGCTTCCAGATAGACCCAGATTTATCTAAATCAGGCCATGCTTAGGCTCGGATTCAATCTCTTTTCATGGCACATCCACATGCAACCCTCTGCCTCCCTTCTTTTCCATTTTGCCACCTCCTGCTTTCTGCTTCCTTGGCTGCCCCCCCATTTCTGATTTGATATGCATTCACATCTCTATGTGGATTGCTTCGAAGCATAGGATGAGGTAACAGGTGGCATCGAGTGAGAGAGGAAACGGAAGGTGCCAGAGCAGATGTCAAGTGGTGGGAAGGCATGGCAGAGGCAGGAAGGGGCCTCAGGTGGCTGTTACCTCCCTTTTAAAAAAAACTAAGCTCATAAGCTCATTGCTGGGACATATTCTAGTTGCATGGAGAAGAGAGGCAATTTGGCTGCTGAGCTTGCCGACTGTTTGTCTTGGAGATAGAGCAGAACGATGGCACCCCTTTGCCACATAACTAGATTATGCCTAAGTTTTGCTCAGCACGTTATAGTGCAGTGGGCACAGTTGCTTCTATTGACTTTATTGGGTGATGCAGGCAAATTGAAACCCTTCCTATTGCATGAGGGTGTGTGAAACCTACTGCTGGTCTGTCTCCTCCTTCTCCTGTTTATCTTGTTCCTCACCAATAGCTTCCAATCCCACAACATTCCCATCACCTATCTCGGTGCAATGGATCACTTTGACAAGTTGGAATGTGCCCAGAGGAGGGCGACTAAAATGATCAAGGGTCTGGAGAACAAGCCCTATGAGGAGTGGCTTAAAGAGATGGGCATGTTTAGCCTGCAGAAGAGAAGGCTAGGTGGAGACATGATAGCCATGTATAAATATGTGAGGGGAAGTCATAAGGAGGAGGGAGCAAGCTTGTTTTCTGCTACCCTGGAGACTAGGATGCGGAGCAATGGCTTCAATCTACAGCAGTGGTTCTCGACCTTTGGGTCCCCAGATGTTTTGGCCTTCAACTCCCAGAAATCCTAACACCTGATAAACTGGCTGGGATATCTGGGAGTTGTAGGCCAAAACACCTGGGGACCCACAGGTTGAGAACCACTGATCTACAGGAAAGGAGATTCCACCTGAACATTAGGAAGAACTTCCCGACTGTAAGAGCTGTTCAGCAGTGGAACTTTCTGCCCCAGAGTGTGGTGGAGGCTCCTTCTATGGAGACTTTTAAACAGAGGTTGGATGGTCATCTGTTGGGGGTGCTTTGAATGAGATTGTCCTGCTTCTTGGCAGTGGGTTGGACTAGATGGCCCATGAGGTCTCTTCCAACTCTATGCTTCTATGATTCTACTTCTGCATGCTAGCAGGAAAGGTACATTATAGAAGGGATTTACCTCTTTTCCCCATTCCCTCTTCCTATTGTATAACTGTCTATTTGTCATTTATTTTACATTTTGCCCTTTTGTTTTTCAAAGCTGGAATTACAAAAATGCTCTTAAATAATTACGGAGCAGTGGTAGTATGGGAAGTCAGTTATGAAGGTAGAAGAAAGTATAATCGCAGGACATGAATTGTTCAATTGTCTCAGTGATATTATTTCGAGAGCCTCTGGTGTTGCTGTGAGAAGGTCCTCCATTGTGCATGTGGCAGGGCTGAGCCTGTATTGTAATAGGTGGTCTGTGGTTTGCTCTTCTCCACACTCGCATGTCGTGGACTCTACTTTGTGGCCCCATTTCGTAAGGTTGGCTCCGCATCTTGTGGTATCAGAGTGCAGTCTGTTCAGTGCCTTCCAAGTTGCGCAGCCTTCTGTGTGCCCAGGAGGGAGTCTCTCATCTGGTATCAGCCACAGATTGAGTTTTTTTTGTGGGTTTTTAAGTACATTATAACTGTATTCTCAATTCGCTTTTGATGTGATAACTAAATAAATAATGGCACAGTGGGTTAAACCGCTGAGCTGCTGAGCTTGTTGACCGAAAGGTCACAGGTTTGAATCTGGGGAGTGGTGTGAGCTTCTGCTGTCAGCCCCAGCTTCTGCCAATCTAGCAGTTCGAAAGCATGCAATTGTGAGTAGATCAATAGGTGCCAATCCAGCGATCCATGGAGTCATGCCAGGTACATGACCTTGGAGGTGTCTATGGACAACTCCGACTCTTTGGCTTAGAAATGGAGATGAACACCAACCCACAGAATTGGACACGACTGGACTTCATGTCTGACATGATAATTAAATAAATAGTGACCGGTGGCACAGTGGGTTAAACCACTGAGCTGCTGAGCTTGTTGACTGAAAGGTCGCAGGTTCGAATCCGGAGAGCGGCACGGGCTTCCGCTGTCAGCCCCAGCTTCTGCCAAACTAGCAGTTCTTAAACATGCAAATGTGAGTAGATCAATAGGTACCGCTCCAGCGGTAAGGTAACAGTGCTCCATGAAGTCATGCCAGCCACATGACCTTGGAGGTGTCTACTGACAACGCCAGCTCTTTGGCTTAGAAATGGAGATGAGCACCAACCCCCAGAGTCGGACATGACTGGACTTCATGTCAGGGGAAAACCTTTACCTTTACCTTATGATACTGAAGGTGTTCAACCCAGTATGCATCTGTTATTAACCATAGTGTGACTGCAATGGAATAGTAAGTTTGTGTGATGGAGTATTTATTATTTATTTATTTATTATTTATTTATTTACTTTATTTGTATACCGTACTCTCTCAGCCCGTAGGCGACTCAGTGCGGTTTACAACCAGGTCAATATACAAAGTGCACACCACTAGCATTTAAAAACAGCAACTAAGGCAACTACATCAATATAACAGCACATCAATACATCAATATAACGTCAATACATCCATATAACTAACCCATCACGTCTCATCAGTAAAGTCATAATCCGATTTCCTCATCCATTATTCCAAGTTCCAAGATCAATCAGTTAATTGCACTGCTTAATTAAACGCCTGTTCAAAGAGCCAGGTCTTCACTCTTCTTCTGAACGTCAGCAAGGAGGGGGCCGACCTAATGTCTGCGGGAAGGGCGTTCCACAGCCGAGGGGCCCCCACTGAGAAGGCCCTGTCTCTCGTCCCCACCAGTCGTGCCTGTGAGGCTGGCGGGATCGAGAGCAGGGCCTCCCCGGACGATCTTAATGTCCTAACTGGTGCATAGGGGGTGATGCGTTCGGACAGATAGGTCGGGCCAGAACCGTTTAGGGCTTTAAAGGCTAAAGCCAGCACTTTGAATTGTGCCCGGTAGCAGATTGGCAGCCAGTGGAGCTGGCGCAACAGAGGAGTAGCAAGACTTTAGGGCAGTGAATCTGTTTTGAGTTGTACTCTAAACTTCAAAGCATCTAGAAAAGGTCCTGAACCCTAGTGCCCCAAATAGGTTCATCACCTTGGAGAGTGCCCTAAAATTACTTTTGCACCAATGATGAAGTTAGTTTTGAAAACAAATCTATTTCTGCAATTTGTTACAATGAGAAGTAACCTTGTTACCATTACAGGTCTACCTCAGTTGACAAAGTAAATGTGTTCCTGGGCTGTCCTACTTTAATAGAAACTTTGGTATCAGAGATAGAAGTAAGATGGGAAGAATCAAGATTGGTTCCCAATGCTACAAAAAAGAGTAGTTCAGCATGTTTTGGAGCTTCTTCACTGGAGTCTTTGTAAACTGAAGTATGCCTGTGTGCATGAAAACATTAATCATCACAATGTTTATTCTGCTTTTCCTTATATACTATCATTCATTGGGGTTTTTTTTGAGGGAGAGAGAGAAAGACATGCTGGGATTCATTAGAGAACAGCATGAGACATAGAACAGTCCCGTTGAAACGCTTCCAAAAAGGCCCCTAAAAACTCATGTTTGAGAGTAACTAAAACTATGGCTGAGAAGTTACATCATGCTTGTGTAATGTAATTTTAAACTTACACAGTTAAATGGTAGTTGGCCACCCCTGCTTATGCAGAATGAATACCAGTCTTCTGCAACCAATTCCATATCTGCAAATGTATGCACTCTTTTAGGGAGTCCTGATTAATCAAATTGCACACTGGCGAATAGTTATGGATTCCTCAAGAATATGCAAAGGGTACATTTCAGGAATTCCATTTTCACAACAGTCAATGGTATACATATGTTATTGAAGAAAGAACAACCGCACACATATATGAACTAATGTATGCATAAAATATAAATAGCAACAACATATTATACTAATAAAGTAACTTCACTCCCACATGTTACTTATGTTTGAAATGTGACTTTGTTACGTCTTCATTACTCTCAAAATGTCTAAGGCAGTGGTTCCCAACCTGTGGTCCAAGGACCATTAGTGGTCCACAAGAACTAAATATGGTCCGTGGCCTCACCATTGCAAATAGAGTGACTGGTCTCACGAAACCCTTCTATAAGGTGAAGGCTTATTAAATATGGTTTTCTGTGGGCAAGCAGATAGCAACTACAAGATTGCATATGTTCTGTTTCAGAAACTAGAGCTGATATGGTCTATCCAATGCAATTTTCTGAATCAGTACCCGAAATAACCAAACCAAATCTAAAGTTGATGAACCCTTATGCTACTAATGTTAGAGAGTGCTCCCTGGTCAAGTGGTCYCTGGCCAAGTGGTYCCCGGTCAAAGTGGTCCCTGGTAAAGGTGGTCCCCRGTCAAGTGGTCCCTGGTCAAGTGGTGCCTGGTCAAAGTGGCCCCTGGTCAAGTGGTCCCTGGTCAAAGTGGTTCATGATCAAGGTGGTCCCTGGTCAAAGTGGTTCATGATCAAGGTGGTCCCTGGTCAAATTGGTCCTTGGTCAAGTGGTTCCTGGTCAACGAGGTCCCTGGCCAAGTGGTCCCTGGTCAAAGTGGTCCCTGGTAAAGGTGGTTCCCAGTCAAGTGATCCCTGGTCAAGTGGTCCCTGGTCAAATGATCCCCGGACAAGTGGTCCCTGGTCAAGTGGTCCTTGGTCAAGCAGTCCCCAGTCAAGTGGTTCCCAGTCAAGTGATCCCTGGCCAAGTGGTCCTTGGTCAAAGTGGTCCCTGGTAAAGGTGGTCTCTGGACAAGTGGTCTCTGATTAAGTGGTCCCTCGTCAAGGTGATCCCTGGTCAAAGTGGTCCCTGGCCAAGTGGTGCCTGGTCAAAGTGGCCCCTGGTCAAGTGGTCCCTGGTCAAAGTGGTTCATGATCAAGGTGGTCCCTGGTCAAATTGGTCCTTGGTCAAGGTGGTTCCTGGTCAAGTGGTCCCTGGTCAAGGTGGTCCTTGGTCAAAGTGGTCCCTGGTCAAGGTGGTCTCTGCTCAAGTGATCTCTGGTCAAAAAAAGGTTGGGAACCACTGGTCTAGAGCAAGCAGAACCTTTAACCTGTGAACATCATATGATGTGGATACAGGGCTCCAAGTTTGCATGTCTGGATATACTTTCTTTCTCATCAGCACCAATTTGGAAAACATAATTGGAACATGGCAGGAATGGAAGAACTTTAAAGAATTATAAATGTCTTTAATGTTTTTCAGGGTGTTAAGTTTGAAAAACACAATAAAAAATGTCGCACCACACGAAGTTCTGCCACAGATTTCATCACTACAGTAAGTTCAGTACTAATTTCAGTCAGTTACAACTTGCAACACAGAAACATCAAAGCAAGTTGTGGGGGAAAAACTAAATGTGATGGAGTAAATCTGAGATCGTTTTTGAATTTAGATTGCCAAATTCCTATAAAACCAGCAAATGAAAAGTTTTTAATGACCCACAATTTTGCAAGGCCTGTGAATCATTTCATGGTTAATTCACATGGCAAGAATGCAGCCCCCCAAAACTCAGTAAAGCAATTCCAGTACAACTCTATAAACAAAAATGATCCAAGACAGAGAAACGGAATAATAATTCGAAGCAGCACTTTTTGGTTCGGCTCTAATTTGTATCATGCACTAGGATGACTTTATTGTGTTGCCTTCAACTTTGTGGGGAAACAAACATCTGCGGAAAGTCATCGACAACTAATTTCTTTCCATCAGCACGTGTCTTGCTTGTAGAGGAGAACGACTCGGTCTATTTTCAGCCCGTCTCAGTTTCGCAAATAATTATTTATAAGTCCATTCTGGTCTGTTTCCCCATCAAACCGCGAGCTTGTTTTAAAAATGCATGGCATTTCATATGCATTTTATTCTAAAATATGCATTCCTGTATGTTTTTCGGTGCTCTGAACTGAGAAATCTATTGCAAAATTCAGGGAAGTGCAAAAATGAAAAGACAGCTACGTTCCAATCCATGCATTATTTTGGAAAGTGTGGGTCTGGTTAATTCAGTTAGAAATGCCGACCAGACAAATCGTTTGAGCATCACTAGAGCTATCTATCACTAGAGAATCAGTATGGTGCAGTGGCTTGGACACTGGACTATGACTCCAGGAAAATAGGATTTGAGTCCTTGCATAGCCATGAAAACCAACTGAGAAAGGCACACTCCCTTAACCTCAGAGGAAGGTGAGGACAACTCACTTGTGGACAAATCTTGCCAGGAAAATTACCCTGTGATAGGTTTGCCTTAGGGTTGCCATAAGAGTTTAAGAAATGTTCTTTTCAGTTGCCCAATAAACATCTACTTCCCATTAAAACATGTTTGTTTAAATCATGCTCTCAAGAGACCAAAAATCAAATAGTCTTCATTAAAATAACAAAGTTGGATTACTCACAAAATTCATGTATTCAGCATACAGGCACACTGCATATCAATCCAGTTACAGAGAGGTTTCAGCCCGTCTCAGTCCATAGTGTAAAGCATCTCTCCAGTCTGAGAGTCTAATAGTTTCTCTAAAGCCGTGTTTCTCAACCTGGGGGTCGGGACCCCTGTGGGGAGTTGTGAAGGGTGTCAGAGGGATTGCCAAAGACCATCAGAAAACAGTATTTTTTGTTGGTCATGGGGGTTCTGTGTGGGAAGTTTGACCCAATTCTATCATTGTGCGGTTCAGAATGATCTTTGATGGTAGGTGAACTATACATCCCAGCAACTACAACTCCCAAATGTCAAGGTCTATTTTCCCCAAACTCTACCAGTGTTCCAATTTGGGCATATTGAGTATTTGTGCCAAGTTTGGTCTAGATCCATCATTGTTTGACTCCACAGTGCTCTCTGGATGTAGGTGAACTACAACTCCAAAATTCAAGGTCAATGCTCTCCAATCCCTTCCAGTATTGGTCATGGGAGTTCTGTGTGCCAAGTTTGGTTCGATTCCATCATTGGGGGAGTTCAAAATGCTCTTTGATTGTAGGTGAACTATAAATCCCAGCAACGACAACTCCCAAATGAAAAAATGACAAATTTGATCCAATGAATGAAAATACATCCTGCATATCAGATATTTACATTCATAACAGTAGCAAAATCACAGTTATGAAGTAGCAACAAAAATAATGTAAAAACTTGGCTCTTCGAGCAAGTGTTTGGAAGTTCAGGTCAATAAATAATTATGAACTATAAAGAATGAACATGGAATGGCTAGACGATGCTACTGGGCGATGAGTTAAACAGGATGACACTGGTGATCATATGTTTTTAATGGTTTTATATGGTTTTATAATATTATGTTGTATGTTTCAATTGTATTTATATGAATGTATGGCATCAAATTACAGCCGAGTCTGTAAGCTGCCTTGAGTCATATTATGATTGAGAAAGGTGGGCTACAACTACCGTAAATATTTAGAATTAATGAAAACTGCATACCAATACACACATACAATACAGTAAGCAATCTGAATGATATACATAACAAATAACTAGTGGAGGCTTGAAGAAGGTTGTCATTTCCAACAATTTCAACTTCTTTTGGATCACGGAACCCATGATTTCACTACAGGCTTTCCCCCAAACATTGCAGGAGCTATCCAAGGTGCTGAATGTATTTTGGAACTAGATCATCCCATTGAAGTTTGGAGGAAAAAAAACCTGTAATGGATTGGCCACACTACTGACCTGGAAGGTGTAGACCAGTGGTTCTCAACCTGTGGGTCCCCAGGTGTTTTGGCCTACAAATCCCAGAAATCCCAGACAGTTTGCCAGCTGTTAGGATTTCTGGGAGTTGAAGGCCAAAATATCTAGGGACCCACAGGTTGAGAAAAAATGGTGTATACTGTTCCTTTTATCTGTTCTTTAGTAAACTCCACTAAGAGGACTTTTCCAGTGCTGCTTATATTGAGTCTGCCTCAGTGGTCTTCTTTATGCTGCTCAGGTTGAGATGGAAGAAAGGATGTTCCCAGGTCTCCCTAGGCCTCAGAGGAGAGTTGCTTGTGGGTGACAGATTTCCCACCTCTGGCTTGCAGGGAAGAAACTAAACGTACTGTGAAGCAACTAAACCCAGTCAGTTTAACAGTATTGTACATTCACAAGTCATTTCAAACAAGGGACAAATCAATTTCCAACTGAGGGCTGAGGAATGAAATGCTGAGCTAAAGCAATATAAAACTCTACCATACTTAAGTACAGCTGTGGGAATCCTGTGGCCTTACAGATGTTGAT
The DNA here is from genome assembly GCF_025583915.1 of Anolis sagrei ordinatus. Lineage (NCBI taxonomy): Eukaryota > Metazoa > Chordata > Lepidosauria > Squamata > Anolidae > Anolis > Anolis sagrei. Next base: position 12,696,707 of record NW_026846588.1, read on the forward strand.
TGACTGCAACTCCTAGCAGTGCAAGCCAGTATGGCTGCTAATGAGGAATGCTGAGAGCTGCAGTCAGCAATATCTGGAAAGATGCATGAATCCCAATAGTCTGGGAAAATGAGGCATTGGTGACCAGATGGTGACCGTCTATATTCCTGCTGCTGGACATGCAGTGATAATATTTTTGAAGGACTCTAACAGATCTGGGAGGTTAGCTTCTTTTTCATGCACTTTCACATGAAGACATTCAGATGCTCCCTAGTCCAATCCAATCTTCTCTGGCAAATACATGGCTATGTGAGAGTGGCGTAGAATCAGGCAGGTGGATTTCTTGGGCAGGACATCATTGTCTGAAGGGGTCATTCAATGCCTTCTTCAGTAGTGATGACTAATTTGAGATTGCACCTGCCTATGTCACCAATGGGAATCCAGCCTAATCCTTCTGTATGCTGTTGCTATTTTCTCCCTGCAAAAGGCGACATCACTTCTGGTGAAGCACAACCATATTATTCCAGTTCACATCACCAAGGTTTGTATTCTGTACATCACCAGTCCATAGGGAGACTTGAAATGCTCCTCTTTCACTTGCTTCAACTGGAATGTCATGATGTAGCATTGTTCAGACAGGCAGTGAGTAAAGCATGGGTAGGAATCATCCATCCCTTCAGATGTTTAAAAGAAAAGATATAAATGAATCCTTTAGCACCTTTGAGACTAACAGAGAGAATGAAATTTCTAGCATAAACTTCCATGGACTCTGTGGACAAGAGCGAGATCTTCAGATGCTGTTAGGCTTCGGTTACTTGCATTCATTTTCATTGGCAATGCTGGCTTAACGCTACCAGGAACTGAAGGGCAACAAAATCCGGAGGACTGCATCATTCCCATCCATGATATAGAGTAGTGTTTCTCAGATTTCTGATTGTTTTCCTTTGTACCAGGATTGTTGTTGTTGTGTGCCCCCAAGTCCTTTCCATCTTATGGTTACCCTGAGATGAACTTATCACAGGTTTTTATGGTGATACAACAGTTTGGGTCCAGACTACTGTCTCTCCTCATACGAACCTGCCTGGATGCTGTGATCAATAGGCAAGACACTCCTCTCGATCCTGTTCCTGTCTCAAACCCAGTTGGTGGGGACGAGAGAAAAGGCCTTCTCTGCAGTTGGAACTTTCTCCACTTCTGGAACTCTCTCCCAAAGGAAATTAGAATGGCCCCTTTGTTGTCCTTGATTCTATGATTCCACCCAGTCCAACTCCCTGCCAAGAAGCAGAAAAATCATATTCAAGGACCCCCAACAGATGGCCATCCAGCCTCTATTTAAAAGCTTCCTAAGAAGAAGCCTCCACTGTACTCCAGAGCAAGGAGTTCCACTGCTGAAGAGCTCTCACTGTTAGGAAGTTCTTCCTCATGAACATGTGGAATCTCCTTTCTTGTAGTTTGAAGCCATTGTTCCACATCCTAGTGTCCAGAGCAGAAAACAAGCTTGCTCCTACCTCTGTATGACTTCCCCTCACATCCTGATACATGGCCCTCATCATATCTCCTCTCAACCTTCTCTTCTGCAGGATAAACATGCCTAGCTCCTTAAGCTGCTCCTCATAGGGCTTGTTCTCCAGACCCTTGATCATTTTAGTCACCTTCCTCTGGACACATTCCAGCTTGTCAACACCTCCCTTCAATTGCTGTGCCCAGAATTGGACACAGTAATCCAGGTGTGGTCTGACCAGAAAGCTATTAAAAACTCACTTATGCTCCCAGGTATATGAAAAGCCTAACATCTATATTTCTGGCTTGTTAAATAAGGACTGCTTTATCAGATATGGCTTTTAATTCTGGATATGGTTTTTAATTTTGGACATGGCTTTTAACCTTGTTTTATTGTTTTAATGCAGTGTGTGTAATGGTGTTTTATCAACTTTTATGGTGATTTATTTTATGTGTTGTTGAAAGCTTTCATGGCTGGAAACACTGGGTTGCTGTGAGTTTTCCGGGCTGTGTGACCATGTTCCAGAAGCATTCTCTCCTGACATTTCACCCACAGGTCTGTTGGAAACTAGGCAAACATAGGGAGGAGGGAGCAAGCTTGTTTTCTGATGCCCTGGAGACTAGGATGTGGAACAATGGCTTCAAACTACAGAAATGGAGATTCCACCTGAACATTAGGAAGAACTTACTAACTGTGAGAGCTGTTCAGCAGTGGAACTTTCTGCCCCAAAGTGTGGTAGAAGCCCCTTCTTTGGAGGCTTTTAAGGAGAGGCTGGATGGCCATCTGTCGGAGACACTTTGAATGCAATTTTTCTGCTTCTGGGCAGATGATTGGACTGGATGGTCCTCAAGGTCTCTTCTAACTCTATGATTCTTGCATTCTATGAAGTCTGTGGACCTTAGCATGACGTGTTTTTTACAATAACTTTTGCCCCTCCACATTTGTGTGTTTTGCTTTTTCATATTTGATTATTTGCAGATTTGATTAATATGGCCTTTCTAGGTCCTCTAGTGAAACACTCAGCTTCCAGCAGAAATGTATGATAGGATTGTGCCAAAGGACCTAGGAATTCCTAGAGCGATGTTGTCCTAGATTTAAAAATAGTGTGTTTTGGGTTGTTTTTGCACCTTCATAGAGATCTTGAACACTTAATTGCAGTAAATGTGGAAAGGCTATTGTATTGACCATTTGTGGATTGTAGATTTTATTTTACTGCATGGTTAACATATCTATCTTTAAATATATTTACTGGTATAGCAATCAACATTTTGACACCACACCTGCCAGCAGGACTGTTATATTAGAAACTAGAAAATGTTTAGAAGCCTAGAACCTTTGCTAGAATACAGATCAAAGTTCAAAAGATGGGGACTTTTATTCATCTCTTATTTAACTTCCAACCAGGACTGGCAGCCAATGGATTTTGTGCCTTTCCAAATGCAATTGGAAAGCCCAGGTTGGACTATCTAATAATAACTCCAAACTTTATAAGGGACCTGGCTTGAATCAAACAATGGATATAGCAAGAACATTACAAAGCCAAAAATGTGAAAAAGCAATTGCCACTCCCCCCAAGATCTGGCCACAGTGAAAATTATAACCCCAACTACACTGACAATTTAATGCAGGGTTGTTGTAGGTTTTTTCGGGCTATATGGCCATGGTCTAGAGGCATTCTCTCCTGACGTTTCGCCTGCATCTATGGCAAGCATTCCCAGAGGTAGTGAGGTCTGTGGGAACTAGGAAAAAGGGTTTATATATCTGTGGAATGACCAGGGTGGGACAAAGGACTCTTGTCTGCTGGAGCTAGGTGTGAATGTTTCAACTGACCACCTTGATTAGCATTTGATTGCCTGGCAGTGCCTGGAGCAATCTTTTGTTGAGAGGTGAGTAGATGTCCTTGTTTGTTTCCTCTCTGTTGGTGTGCTGTTGTAATTTTAGAGTTTTTTAAATACTGGTAGCCAGATTTTGTTCATTTTCATGGTTTCCTCCTTTAACGCAGTTTCAAACAGGTATTGAAGAAAATGATTGTGCTATGCGGGTCACATAGGAAATTCTGGAAACAGTTTGAGGCCCAGATGGTGATTACACAAACAACGGAGCACTGATGCACATTAAGGGCTTTCTTTTGCACACTTTTGTGGGGGTTTATTGTCTGGCCACTGACAGTTGTGTTCAAACTGCATTAAATGGTCAGTGCTGATGGGTCCTTTGCCTTCACTTTGTCCTCTCCACCTATAAATGGCTGGAAATGCCTCTTTAGCTTCATAGCCTGCAATGAGAATCACGTAATCAGAGAAACTCTTTTCGTTCGGGGCTCATTTTCCGTGCGTTCCTTCGCTCCAACGCCGTGGTTCGGTGGCTGGGCTCGGATGCTCTGGCTCTCCTCCTGGCTGCTGGCTCACCGCATCTGACAGCTGCCTGTGGTTCAGCCTTGACAACAAGTTGGCACCAGTCAAGTTCCATCTCCTCTAATGAGCCAAGATTTATCGCAGAGCTTGCACTGGGGAATGTCCTTGCCCATACAGAGTCGACAGGCTCCCAACTGGAAACACTGGCCAGGCCCACCAGAAAAATGGGACATCAGATGGAGACGTAAATCCAGGAACTAGTCTTTGTGGCACCCACCCCCACAAGACAATTCCCTCCCTGTATCTATTGCAGAAATACTGGCATGTAACCAAACTGGGGCTGGAGTCCTGTTGGATTTTTATACAATACGACCCCTGTATCCATGTGGGTATGTTCGAAGACCCCCAATAGAAACTTGAACCATGGATAACAGCAAACCCTATCTCTTGACTACAAACATTTCTGGGGTGGGGAGAATATATTTTGGAACATAGGCAAGTGAAACCATCTATCTATATAAAAATGCTCTGTGCATAATGAGTACCTTAAAAACAAAAGAACCAATGAACAAAATCATGCCAAATTTGGCAACAAAACATCTCACAACACAAGGAGTGACCATCACTTGAAAAATTATGATTTTGTCATTTGGGAGTTGTCGTTGCTGGGATTTATAGTTCATCTACAATCAGAGAGCATTCTGAACTCCATCAACGATGGAATTGAACCAAATTTGGCACACAGAACTCCCATGGCCAACAGAAAATACTGGAAGGGTTTGGTGGGCATTGACCTTGAGTTTGGGAGTTGTAGTTCACCTACATCCAGAGAGCACTGTGGACTCAAACAATGATGGATCTGGACCAAACTTGGCACAAGCACTCAATACACCCAAATATGAACACAGATGGAGTTTGGGGAAAATAGACCTTGACATTTGGGAGTTGTAGTCACTGGGATTTATAGTTCACCTACAATCAAAGAGCATTCTGAACCCCACCAATGATGGAATTGAACCAAACGTGGCACACAATTCTTCCATGACCAACAGAAAATGCTGGAAGGGTTTGGTGGGCAGTGTCCTTTGGTTTTGGAGTTGTAGTTCACCTACATCCAGAGATCACTGTGGACTCAAACAATGATGGATCAAACTCTACACAAATACTCAGTATGTCCAAATGTGAATGCTGGTGGAGTTTGGGGGAAATAGAATCTTAACATTTGGGAGTTGTAGTTGCTGAGATTTATAGTTCACCTACAATCAGAGCATTCTGAATCCCACCAATGATAGAATTGGGCCAAACCTCCCACACAGAACCCCCATGTGGGCCACAGCAACGCATGGCAGGGGATGGCTAGTACATATTAAATCCATGAATAAGGGGTGTGTGCCATAGTGCCCCCCTTTAATATTCCCATGTGCATGTGTTTGTATTTTGGGGGCCACTGTATCATGTACAGTTCACAGTTTACTAGGACCTCATCACACTAGAGAATAAATCCACTTTAAATTCGGTTTCTGCCTCTTGCAGAATTCTGGTGTTTGTAGTTTAGGGAGGAGCCTTTAATAGCCTCACTAGACTACAAACCCCAGAATTCTGCAGGAGGCATAAACTACATTTAAAGTGGATTCATTCTCTAGTATGATGAGGTCCTAAGAGTGTGACTGTTGCATAGAAGCTACACATCCTTGAATGTATGTACTTATTTTGTTGATATATGGGACCAAAGGTGGTGTATACAGTTTAAAAATAACACCTTATAAAGCTATTTTTAAATTCTCTACACAAAAGATAAAATGCAATTAAACTCACACTGATTTAGACCACACGTTAAAAAAACACATGTTAACAAGATTAAAAATTATTAAACAACCAGAAGAGATAATCTCCACACTTCCACTCATTAAAAACTATATCTGAAAGCACCAAAAAGCCTTCTTAAACCAAAACATTTTTTATCTGCCAGTTGAACTGTTTGTCAGTGCCTTCAATGGCCCATTTCATTCACTGGGACTGGAAAACGGCCTCTGTGCATTCCCTGTTGAACAATAAGACAATAAGCAGGCACATTCACAGGCACAGAATAAGTTGAACAATGTTGCTTTTTTCAGCAGAAGAGTGATATATGACAATGGAGATGTAAGAAAGTGAGCATAGATTTGCACCATGAAAGCATTACATTCTCAATTGTGGTGGGACTGAAGCCAGTAGTGTTTTCTTATATCTTTCTCCAATCCTAATATTTCCAACATTTCACCAATAAAAACTGGGGCACACAGCCAAACAATATCAAAGTATGGTGGAGATGACAAAAGTTATTAAGGAGGAAGATAAGGTAGAAGCGGTCCCAGCAGTTTGCTTATTTTTACGTCTCCTCGAAAGGGCAAGATCTAACCTCTCCTCTCCCCACCTCTGGTGTGCAACTACTTTTGCACTTTGAACTAAGTTTGCAGCACTTGAAATAAGCTAAGGACAGGGGTGGCTCATCCATTACGCAAAGTAAGCGGTCACAGAACACTTTTTTTTGCCAGGAGCGCTGAGGTGCCTCTGTAAATGCCCCTCGACCACCACTTGAGGAGCGCCCCCTCATCTCACAACAGCCCTAGCAGTCCGGGGGGAGCCTCGGCTTTCTTGCCCCACTGCCAAACGATCCTCTTCCCAA
>NW_026846588.1:12703302-12760771 GCF_025583915.1 Anolis sagrei ordinatus
AGGGTCTTCAGGCATGCCTCCAGACCCAAAGCGGGCCAGGCAAGGGAGCAAGTGCGGCAAGTGTAGTTACTGAGATGTATAGTTCAGCTACAATCAAAGAACATTCTAAACTCCACCAATGATGGAATTGAACCAAATATGGCACACAGAACTCCCACGACCAACAGAAAATATATATCAATGATTGGTTGGGGGGGGGGGTGCCAAAATACCTGTTTGCTTACCATTGAAAATTACCTAGGGCCACCTCTGGCTAAGGACAACAGGGGGAAGGAGAAAGAGGAAGAGAAAGTGGGAAAAGTGGGATAGTTGAGGATTAATTGTGACTATCTCTGCTAAATTGGGACAGCAGGAAAATTTTGTTGTTTATTCGTTCAGTCACTTCCGACTCTTATTTATTATTTATTTATTTACTAGCCATCCCCTGTCATGCGTTGCTGTGGCCCTGTCTGTGTATATGTGTTTTGTGTGTGTATATATTTGTGTATATGTGTATATATGTGTGTTTGCGTATATATGTGGCTTTTGTGCATGCAATGTAGTGTAATTTTTGTTTTTTGGCTTTTTAAGTCTCTTCTGCTGTGTTTTTCAGTGCTTTTATGAGTGATGGTCACTTGTTGGCCTGATAGGTGTATTGTGTCCAAATTTGGTGCCCATTTGTCCAGTGGTTTTTCAGTTATGTTAATCCCACAAACGAACATTACATTTTTATTTATATAGATGACATTTATAGCCTGCCTTTCTCAACCATACAGCGACTCAAGGCAGTTTACAGATTGTCACAATTTGATGCCATACTTTCATAAAAGTGCGATTAAAAAACAGTCAACATAACTATATATATATATATATATATATATATATATATATCTCCATTAAAACATGTAGTTTTAATCTTGTTAAAATCATTTTCCAGTAACGTTGTCTGGCCATTCCATGTTCATCATTCATAATTACATGTTATATATTCCGCTGCATTATCAAAAGCTTGCTCAAAGAGCCATTTTTTTCAGAAAGACAGGAGGGAGGGGGACGATCTAATATCCCCGGGGATGGAGTTCCATAGCCGAGGACCCACCACTGAAAAGGCCCTGTCCCTCGTCCCCGCCAATCACGCTTGCAATGCAGGCGGGATTGAGAGCAGGGCCTCATTCATAAGGAGAGAGATGTTCGGACAGGTAAGCACCAAGAACTCCAGGACAAGCCTCCACCTGATCAAAGCACTACAAAAACGGAGAGTGAGGTGACCAAGGTTCCCGTTGACAAGCCACCACCATTGCCAAGAAATCACTCCGACAGAGGATTGTAGATGAACTGAAACACTATTACGCCTACAACGGATTCCACTTGCTTTCCTGTCTTCTCATTAAGTAGCCAATGTATTTCATATTTGCCTCTGATATCCTTCCCTCCAGTGAGCAGCTGGGCATTACTTACTTTACTTAGGTGATCCCTCATTGTCCAAGTAGGATTGTCTTCCAAGATCGGTGTAATGGCGGTGGGTGCGTAGGTGACTATGGAGCCCTATTCTTGATCTACATCTTCTCCCTCAGTGAGAACTGTGAGGGCATTGGTTTCCAGGTGGAAGGCGGTGCCGGTCGGGGTTGGCTTGATGCACCTTCCTCTTGGCACATTTCTCTCTTTCATCCTCCATTTGTACCTCTTCAAATTCTATAGCACTGCTGGTCACAGCTGACCTCCAGCTGGAGCGCTCAAGGGCTAGGCCTTCCCAGTTCTCAGTGTCTATGCCACTGTTGGCTTTGAACCCATCTTTAAATCCTGTCCTCCAACATTCTGTTTTCCATTCTTGAGTTCAGAGTAGAGCAACTGCTTTGGGAGATGGTGGTCAGGCATCTGGACAATGTGGCCGGTCCAGCGGAGCTGATGACGGAGGACCATCACTTCAATGCTGGTGGTGTTTGCTTCTTCCAGCATGCTGACATTTGTCTACCCAAGAGATTTGCAGGATTTTTTGGAATTTTTGATGGAATCGTTCTAGGAGTTGCATGTGACGTCTGTAGACAGTCCACGTTTCACAGGCATATAGCAGGGTTGGGAGGACAATGCTTTATCTACTTTTTTCTCTCAGCCACGGGATATACCTGAAATCCTACAATTTATAGCAGAAGGCAGGTCACAGGAGGCATATGTGGGATAAACCACAGCTATAATATCGCTCCAGTGGAGATATTCAAGGTAAAGCACAGACCTTGGAATACATTAGGTCTGATTCAAATTAGCAATTCTTTCTAAAATGTTTTTCCCCTTTCCTGTGTCTGTCCCATTCCAGAGCTCAGAAATCTGACCTTTTTGAACTACAAGGCTCAAAACCCTACAGCCAGCACGCCCAGTTGATTTCATATTTCTGGGATGTGTAGTTTTTTTTAAATTTAAATCCCTACCAGTGCAAGCTCGGCTCTATTTCCACATATTGAAGTGATCTGGGGAAGCCTTCCTGGGTGGTAACAATACAAGTTAACCATATCCTGAAAGTGAATGCAGTTTCTATTTTGTGGTGACCTTCCTTTCTCATAAATCGTTCTGCGTGTGGATACGTGTGGGTCATTATAACCACATTTGACCTTCCCTTCCCTTCCCTGCAGCATATGCTACTGTTTGACTCTTTTAAAAAAAACAGCCACCATGGAGTTGGTTGTTGCCGAGAAGAAAACGGACGAGTGGGAAAAGGAACCATCTGCAAAGGAGCAAAGGGGTTAAGGAAAACATGCTGTGAGCATTGGGGAATGTGGGCAGAATCCAGGATCCAGCTTGTTCTCAATTCCTCCATAGGAAGATGATGGCTCTTAGCCATTTTCCCGGAACTAGGAAAACTTATTGTTCTGGACTTCAGATGCCCAAATCTCCTGGCTATCATGGTTCCTGGATTTACTAATGAGAGGACTGTGGACACTGCACTCCCAAAGAGAAACCTCCCTGCAGTTCGGCATTTTTCAGGCTGATATTTGCCCAGGATGCTTTGAAGGCTTCAAAGACTGATGTGGTTGGAAAGAGACCATCAGTTGTGTGCCGTAGGGAGGGAACATAGCCATTGGCACTCCCTGACTCTTTCTCTGGCTTGCCTTCTTTCGTTCTTAGGCCCCTTCTCTCATTTGGATCGGCCTCCCACCCTGCCCTTGGCTGCCGCTTTGTCCTTGGCCTGCCTCTCAGCTTTGCTCATCTGGGTTTCATCTGGAGGACGATGTACCCAAGGGCCCGGCTCCTGTGCCAGGGCTCTCCCCCACTTCTCCAAAGTATTGCTTTGGACCCAGCCTTCTGTCTCCGCTGCATCTGCTTCCTATTAGGGTCCTCCATGTAACCAGGCCAGTTACGAGCCGGCAAAGCTATTCTGGCTTTGGGGAAAATCATATTAGAAGGGGATTGACGCTTCATCTCAGAGAATGTGCCATAACAGCTAGGCAAGAAATTGATGAGATCGAGTTGTGGGGTGATTCAAGGAATAAGGTGGAGAAAGCAGAAAGCATGGCTATGGGAGAGGGAGGCATAGGCCATTCCAGCTGGGAAGGGCTACCCAAAGCTTAGTGGCAGTTTTGGACTATAGTTTCCATAAACCTGCTCATTTGGGATTCTGGGTAAGGTAAAGGTAAAGATTGCCCCTGACATTAAGTCTAGTTGTGTCCAACTCTGAAGGGTGGGACTCATCTCCATTTCTAAGTTGAAGAGCTGGCATTGTCTGTAGACACCTCCAAGGCCATGACTGCATGGAGTGCCATTACCTTCCTGCAGAAATGGTACCTATTGATCTACTAACATTTACATGTTTTTGAACTGCTAAGACAGCAGAAGCTGGGCCAAACAGTGGGAGGTTGCCCCACTCCCCGGATTCAAACTACCAATCTTTTGGTCAGCAAGTTCAGCAGCTCAGCCGTTTAACCCAGGGGCATAATACACTACTGGGCATTGTAGTGCAAACTGTCTAGTTGAATATAACCAGGAAACGGGAATGTAGCCTATTTCCTTCTCCAATTATACCCTTGTTGGCATCAGTCTTACACTAGACTTCGATAGGTAGCCGCTTCAGAGGTGGAACACTACCAGTCTCATAAAAGGCCAAGAAATGATTTAATTTATTATTTTTGAGTTTTTATTGTTGGGAAAGGAGGGAAAGGTATTTGTGGGATTTTCTGTCTCACATGCCAAAATAACTTGGCTAGCTTTGGGCAGAATTCTGTATCATGAATATGGAAGAGACCACATGACAGCTAAAGTATTCATGATAGATGACCGTTGAAGCTCTGCTGAAAGGCCTCCAGAGCCCACTACTTTCTGAAATAGTCTGTTCCACTATCAAACAGCTCTTATCATCAAAAAGGTCTTCCTATTACTTAAGTGGAATCTCTTCTCTTGTAACTTGAATCCATCCATTCATGTCTAGTCTTTGGAGAAGCAAAACACCAACCTTGATCTATCTTTTATGTCATGTTTAAAAGTGGCTACCAGAGTTTTTTCCTTCAAACTCAGCATGTCCTGTTCCCAAATTTCTCTCCTTCCAGCTAAACATGTCCAGTTTCCTAAGTTATTTAACATAGGATGTAATTTCTGCAACTTTTACCATCTTAATGGGCCTGGCTTTATTACAGCAGGTTAACCACCAGCTGCAACACATTTTGCCAATTGAAAGGTTGGCAGTTTGAAGCCCGGGTCAGGGGTGAGTGCCCGATCTTCAGCCCAGCTCACTGCCCACCTAGCAGATCAAAAACAGTGGTGAGTTGATAAATTTGTTGTTGTTCATTCATTCAGTCGCTTCTGACTTTTTGTGACCTCATGAACCAGCCCACGCCAGAGCTCCCTGTCGGCCTTGGCCACCCCCAGCTCCTTCAAGGTCAAGCTAGTCACTTCAAGGATACCATCCATCCACTTTGCTCTTGGTCGGCCCCTCTTCCTTTTTCCTTCCATTTTCCCCAACGTAATTGTCTTCTCTAAGTTGATAAATAGGAACCGCTTTAGTGGGTAGGTATTTTACTGGCACCATAAGGAAATACCAGAAAATGCTGGTTATTTGATCAAAATGGAGGCAGCCTGTGAACAGGGCTCTTTGGCATGGGGGGGGGGGGTGGAGTGACAGCACCCCCTGTGGCCACAATCAAGCACATCCTCCAAGATGCCAAAGATGGGAAAATCTATATAGCTCTATCTATGTACTATGCCTGTCCTGTCAGTGTATAACGGCATTGAATGTTTGCCATGTATGTGTTCTGTGATCTGCCCTGAGTCCCCTTTGGGGTGAAAAGGGCAGAATATAAATAGTTTTAATTAATTAATTAATTAATTAATTGATCACTCTCTTGCCAAATCTTTGTGTAGGGTTTCTACAGAAATGTAATATTTTTAATTAAAATATATCCATGTTGCTAGATATAACTACAAAAACATTTGTCATTAGCTTACCTATACTATGTCAGTATACTTACAAGGCTCTATGCTGATTTACTGTTTTGAGTCTTTTACATATGCGCTTCGGTCAGAGCTGTCATGATTACCACAACTTATGCTAATGCTCCAAATCATGCGGCGTTGTCTTTATGTGCCACAAGTGTATGCTGTTGTTTCTATTGTTGATATTTTTTTTCAGTAGTTGCTGTCAATTTTTCTAATATGGTATTGCATGGTATGGTATGGGAGGAAGTCCATGGGGGTGGCACCATGCAGTACTACACAGAGTGACACCAACACACTTGAAGGCAGAACAAGGGAGTCATCCATCTGATTTCATATATTTATTTATATTTATTTATTTAAAACATTTATATTCTACCCTTCTCACCTGCAGGAGACTCAAGCTGGAGCGCAACATATATATGGCAAACATTCAATGCCAGGACATAAAACCATAAATATATACAAACATTAAAATTACTTATATCCACTTTAAAATCAGTTGCTTAAAAACCATCTCAGGACACAATTTTGCCTCATTGCACTGCCCCAAAGGTTTGATCCCACAGCCAGGTCTTCACCAGACTTCTGAAGGACAAGAGGGAGGGGCCTAATCTAATATTGCCAGGAAGGGAGTTCCATAGTTGGGGGGCAATCACTGAGAAGACCCTGTCTCTCATCCCCGCCAAATGCCTCTGTGATGATGGTGGGACCAAGAGCAGGGCTTCTCCAGAAGATTTTAGTTTTTGCAGTGGTTCATAAAGGGAGATGCGTTTGGATAGGTAAACTGGGCCAAGGCCATGTAGGGTTTTATAGGACAAAGCCAGCACTTTTAATTGTTCCCAGTAGCAAACTGGCAACCAGTGGTGCTGATGTAACATGGGAGTTGTGTGCTTCCTATATGCCACCCCAGTTATTAACTTGGCTGCCTCTCATTGGACTATTTGAAGCTTCCAAACAGTCTTCAAAGGCAGCCCCACATAGAGTGTGTTACAGTAGTCTATCCTGGTTGTAACAAGAGCATGGACCACCGTGGTGAAGTCTGAATTCCCATGGTACTGGCACAACTGGCACACAAGTTTTAATTGTGCGAAAGCCCCCCAAGCCACCGCTGCAACCTGAGGTTCCAGGCAACTCTAAAGCTAGAGCAGTGTACACAGTTTTCAACAGAAGGCAATCTTAATGTGCATCCACCTCATCCATCTTTCCCACTTTCACTGGATGGCATCCAGCCTCATAAAGCCCATACCTTGCCCACTGTGGGTGTAAGTGTGTATGAATGTGAGAGAGACAATGGGGAAGCCTTGACCTTCCCTGGGGCACCTCTTCACCCCTAGATGACGGGTACACAGACTGCCTGAGCCTTCTGCACAGTCAATGCCACTGTCCAAACACAGGAGGAGAACAATGGAGGGATTTATTAGATCATGGTGGAGGGGGCCCCGGAGGAGGACAGAAGGGTTGGAGAAGCAGAGGCCTGGGCGAGTCCATAAATCTCTGCATTTTTTCCCACTGACTCTGACCGTCTCCTGTGGCATCAATAAATTCTGATGACAGCTCTTAACATGCTACAGTGGTTCTATCATGCAGCACATTCATTTATTAAAGGAATCAAAGCGACCCAAGTGACGGCTCCATGTCACCCCATCGCACTGCATTGATTACAGCCTCCGCCACCCCTCCTCCTTTCGGTATGTACAGGAAGGCAGGTCGTGGTGGGGCAAACTTTTCTCCATGCGTGGGCTGCCAAATGCATAGCAAGGGGAAGGCCCAGGATCATTGCTTGTTCTGCTTCAGTTTGCCTGGGCCTGCTTGAGCATTTATTTGGCTGTGGAGTTGGCAACCATTGATCTAACCCCTTGGAGCTCTAAGCAAAACACAAAAGCTGTTCTCAAAAAACACAGCTACGAGCCTGCTCCAGGAGCTGTATATCACGCATTTCTTCTAGTTAGCAATTCCCTCTAAGCCAGCGGTTCCCAACCTGTGGTCTGTGGATCACCAGTGGTCCCCAAGAACCTTTACAGTGGTGGCCCCTTGGCTGTGGGACTCCCTCCGCATTAGATCAGCCCCCTCTCTCCTAGCCTTCAGAAGGAAAGTAAAAACTTGACTTTGGGATCAAGCTTTCAGAGAATAGTGCAGTGCAATAACAGATCTGGAATATGTGCAATGACTATGGAACGCCTTTGGATTACAAATATGTAAGCTGCCTTGAGTCCCCCTTGGAGTAGAGAAAGGCGGGGTACAAATAGGGTAAATAAATAAATAAATAAATAAATGAAACATTCAGCTCCTAAAGTTGCCCCTCGTAGAGATTTCAGAACTTTGACCATTTTGGTTGCTCCATCTTGGACACTGTCCATCTTGTGAATATCCTTCTTGAGTTGTGATGCCCAGAACTGAACACAACATTCCAGGTGAGATCTGACAAAGCGGAATAGAGAGAGAGTATGACTTCCTTTGATCTACACATAATATTTAAATGTTTTCTATACTGGGAAAAGTTTAATTCCATTTTCACATTTACTTTATGCATGTTTTTAGCAAACTACAAGAAAGGAGATTCCATCTGAACATGAGGAAGAACTTCCTGACTGTGAGAGCCGTTCAGCAGTGGAACTCTCTGCCCTGGAGTGTGATGGAGGCTCCTTCTTTGGAAGCTTTTAAACAGAGGCTGGATGGCCATCTGTCTGGGGTGATTTGAATGCAATATTCCTGCTTCTTGGCAGGGGGTTGGACTGGATGGCCCATGAGGTCTCTTCCAACTCTTTGATTCTATGATATTCTTCTTGTTTTAAATTGTAAGTTGTCTTGAGTCCCAAGAAAAAGGTGGAGAACATTTGTTTCCTTGATTACATACATTCAGTGGTCTGAATAAATACTTTGAAAAGTATGCGTGTTTCTTTTGGGTTCCCCTCATCAGGAGGAAGTGAAGTATCCCATTCTTTCTCCCCACCTTCTCATGATTGAGTTATATGCAAAAGATGTCTATCTGGATAAATGCATCCAAATGTGCACATTAAGAAAAAAATCCATAAACATATGAACATTAGGACAAGCGCGTAGCCAAATATGCCAGAATATCCAAAGGAACAGAAATGAAACCCAATACAGAACTTGGAAGGGATTGCAATGTTGATGAGACTGAGAAATGCAAGAAAAATGTTGCCCTACCCAATAGTTGATGATGCACATCTATTGAGCAGGGTGTGGAAAAATTATTTGTTTGGATTATGATTCCCAGAAGCCCTTAGCTCCTATGGCCAACAAAGATTCTGTAGTGCAGATGAAATATCTCTGCATACATGAAGACTGTGTTTACACTGTGCTGGTATGGCTGTACCAGGAGCTCCAACTTCTTTTTCTTTCTTCGAGTGTTTGCATGTATTCCAAAGTTCCATGCATTTTGCATTAAGGTGGCTTCCCTTGGTTTGCAATTATAGGGCCAATGACCCATCAATCATCATTAGGTTCTTTAGTTCCACCCCTTTTTCTGGGTTTAGGAGGGAAAAAGGGGACCTCTAGTTCAGTTCACACAGAGAAGCCTTTCGTATAGGATGTGAATCAGTTCCATCTGTAGAAAGCTTCGTCTTTTACAGCTTTTGCTGGGGGAATCCAATCCCACAGCTCTACAGCATAGTTTTTGCTGGGGGGAATTCAGTCCCACAACTCTACAGAGAAGCATAGCCTTTGCTGGGTGGGATCCAGTCCCACAGCTTTACAGCCAGCTTTTGCTGGGAATTGAAGACCTTCTTTCCTCTTGGAAATCTACAAAAGGACTCTGGTAAGGACCACTCACGGCAGCCATAACGCAATTTGGACCGGGTGTAGGGGCCCATGCCAACAGAGCCTAATACAGATTGCCCAAGTAGAGGTCAAGGATTTCCCTGATAGTGAAGAAACAGTTCATTAAGATAGTTGCCTGTCCCTTGTGGACAAGATTAAGAAAGCCACCATTTGATTCAAAGCCTTGAAATATTTGTTTTGTTTATTGAAGACCTAAGCAATAATAAAGAACTTTGTTAAACTTTCCAAGTTTCTAAAGACTTTGTTTAGGGAAATCCAAAGAGCCTCTAATCCGAGGCACCCCCGGTGTCCCGTTGGGCATACAGAACATGTCCTATCTACAGACCTTTTCACAGGCCCAGCGCGTGACAGCACACACACTGCAGAATTGTACCAGTTTGATGCCACATTAACTGCCATGGCTCAATGTTATGCAATCTAGAATATATTTTTTTACCCTCCTCTGTCGGAGAGCTCTGGTGCCACAACAAACTACAACTCCCATGATTTCATAGCACTGAGCTACAGCAGTTACAGTAGTGCCAAGCTGCATTAATTCTACAGTGTAGATGCACCCTAGTAAATGCATACAGACTCTGCAGCAAATAAAGGACAATGGGCACACAATAGATCTGGAATTACACACCAAACCCCAAACTTTGCTTGAAGATGGAGAGGCGCATATACTTTGTGAGCAAATGAAGCTGCTTTTGAGTTAAGGAGCTGGGATAAAAACATTCCAGGCCTCCAGAACTAGCTTGGATATTACAGGAATTTATTGTCTTGTCTGGACTCCAGGCCAACCCATTTCCTGTACATATAACTGCTAGGAATAAAATGGTATAGAGTGTCATAGCAGTTTGGCTCATAGCCTGAAGACTCTTTTTCTCAGAGGTCCTAGAGAGCTAGTGTGGTGTAGTGGTTTGAGCATCAGACAAAGGACTCTGGAGACTGGGGTTCAAATTCCCACCCGTAACTGATCTTGGGCAAGTTACATTCTCTCAAATGATGGCAAAGACAACCCCTCTCTGAACAAATCTTGCCAAGAAAACTCTGTGTTAGGGTTGCTTCAGGGTCATCGTAAGTCAGAAAGGACTGGAACATACACAACAACTCAGTGAAGGGGTTGGGGGAAAGCATCACATTCCTGGAGATTTCAAGGACAAACATCTCATTTTCTTAGGTAGAACAAAGGAGATTTGGAGGGTGTGAACGAGCTGGAAACTGCAAGAGCAGCCTTGGGGAGGAGGTGTATATAGCCCCAGGTTTCCATATAGATTACTCCTTCTGTATTGTCGAAGGCTTTCATGGCCGGAATCACTAGGTTGCTGTAGGTTTTTTCAGGCTATATGGCCATGGTCTAGAGGCATTCTCTCCTGATGTTTTGCCTGCATCTATGGCAAGCATCCTCAAAGGTAGTGAGGTCCTCTGGCAAAACGTCAGGAGAGAATGCCTCTAGACCATGGGTATATAGCCCGAAAAAACCAACCCATTACTCCTTCTGTACAAAGATACACAATGCTTCTTCTGTATAGACATGCGACCATGCCGCTATTGTCTGTAAATGTTTAAAATCTGGTTCATTGGTTTTGTTCTCATTTTCACATTGTTTTTACAGACTGTACACCACTCAAAGATCTCCAGAATATCACAGTACATTTATGTGCAATATTTTCTATTCTTTGGCCACAAGCAAGATTCGAGTCCCATTGTTTCGGGTGGATGCTTCAGTATCTTTGATAGGTTCTTGGTAGTAAAGGTAAAGGCTTTCCCCTGACATTAAGTCCAGTCGTGTCCGACTCTGGGGGTTGGTGCTCATCTCCATTTCTAAGCTGAAGAGCTGGCATTGTCTGTAGACACCTCCAAGGTCATGTGGCTGGCATGACTGCATGGAGTGCTGTTACCTTCCTGCCAGAGCAGTACCTATTGATCTACTCACATTTGCATGTTTTCTAACTGCTATGTTGGCAGAAGCTGGAGCTAACAGCGGGAGCTCACCCCACTCCCTGGATTTGAATCAGCGACCTTTCGGTCAGCAAGTTCAGAAGCTCAGGGGTTTAAATCACTGCACCACAATAATGAAACTGCAGCAAAGAAATCAGGGAAAGAAGAATATGAAATACAGAGACCTGAAGGATCTATAACGATGTCAATATATAGATTAATTTGTAGGATGTTGGACAAAGTTTAGGAGTTGAATTTGGTTTAGCATGGTGCCTGCGACATAATTCAAGTTCTCTCTCTTGTACATAAAAATTCTTAGGAGTTGTTGTCTACCTCCGATTTGTGCTTGACAGTGAATCTGTCATGGCGTTTTCTATTCCCCCAACAATTTGGCAGGGACCATCTCAATTAATTCTTTCAGGAGGTTCCTTTGGCAGAATGCAGGCAGCACAACAAAGATTAATTTACTGATTAGTTGGTTTTATATTCAGTATTTCTCACAATATGGAAACACAATGTTCTCACAGCATAGTTTAAAACAAAATACCCCCCCCCCCCGAATTTATTATACAAAAGTTAAATAACAGTAAAAGAAAAAATCCAGTTAGAAACACTCATGCCACTTTCATCTTCACATAATTATAGCACTTTTATTATAGCACTTTTATTATATGGTTATAAATAAAGCTAGGGCATTGCAGTACACCAAAACGCCTGGGCGTTAGAAATAATATCGTATGCATACTGACTGGCACAACCCAGGGATCACAACCAGATACAGTAAAGGCATCTTCCCTTGCACTTTGCTACTCTGCTGGTGAGTACGCATGCCCAGTTTGAATAAATATCACCACGTTAAAACAGTGGATGTGGCTCTTAATGAGACATGTTGCATTATCACAGGATGTCTACGCCCAACACCTCTGGAGAAATTATGCCATCTAACCAGCATTGCATCACCTGATATCCACTGGGAAGTAGCACCAGCAATGGATATCAGCCAATGACTTAAACCGGGAAACAGCTTCCAAAGATCTACAGAGACACTTGCAGGAACACCTTAGCAAGCAAGAGTCCAAAAGTGGCAGGCTAAAACATGGAACCTCAATCAGTGGTTGATATTGGATGAGAAACTCTCTCCTGGGCACACAGAAGGCTGAGTGACTTGGAAGGTGCTGAACAGACTGCTCTCTGTCAACACGAGGTGCAGAGCTAACCTTAAGAAATGGGGCCTCAAGGTGGAGCCCACGACATGTAAGTGTGGAGAAGAGCAAACTACAGACCACTTACTACTATGCAACCTGAGCCCGATCACATGCACAATGGAGAACCTTCTTACAGCAACACCAGAGGCACTCCAAGTGGCCAGTTTCAGGTCAAAGGACATTTAGTATAATGCCAAGCTTTTAACTTTGTTTGTGGTTTTTTATACATTAAAACTGTATTCTTAATTTGCTTCTAATGTGATAAATAAATTAATTATATGGTTGCTTTTTTGATAACATTTAGGGTGCAGTACTCACATTGATCCAAGGATAAATTAACCCAGGTTTTTCAGGTGGATTTTTTTTGGCCAAAATTTCTAGTAGTAATTTGAAACAACGTGAAAGCATGGAAACCACAGCAGTCAAGATAAAAGGACAGGAATCTCCCACCCATCCCTCACTGAAAGATCCTTCTGCAATGAGCAATACTTTGTATGGACTCAGTGGACTGGGCTTTGAATTCCAGAAGGCAAGTGACCACTAAGTTCCAGAGAAGAGTGCAAGAGTGTGTGCATGAGAGAAATGTATTTGAAAAGGAGGAACACTGATACACACACATATATACATATGCAAACACCTACAGGTGACTGGGAAGTTACAGAGGCAGCTTGGCAGGGCAAAACAGGGCTGGCACCAAGCCGACTGGCTCGCGGCTCTCCCCGGCTGGCAAGAGGGCTCCTTCAGCCTGCCTTCCCTGAGCTTCCCAGATGCCACAATGTCTGAGAGCGGCGGCCGAGGGAGGCTGCCCGCTGCCCTCCCATATGCTGGCGCTGCTGCAAACCCCTTGCCAAGCTCTATCCAAGCTGGCCATCCTCCAGGACTGTAAATCAAAGGCGGCCTCTTTGCCCTCCAGCCCCAAGGCTTGGGTCCAATGAGTGTGTGCGGCGGTACTGATGAAAGCCCCAGGACAACAGCCGGGGAGGTCTGCCGGAGACGCTGGCACCCAGCCTTATATTCCTGCTTGCCCTTTCAGCTGTCTGCAGGATCGGCCTGCAAATATACAGTTCAGCATGACAGTAAAGCTGACAAGGCAGCTGGGGTGCTGGTTCAGCTGCTGGTGGGAAACAGCTTGGGAAAAGGGGAGCCAAGGGAGAGGAGCCTTTGGAAATACTGGCAGTCTCCCTGGGATTCCTTAAGAGCAGCAACAAAATGCCTGTGACATCCCCGGCATTGCCAGTCTCCTCCAGAGCTTGGAAGGGGTTATCATTTGGTTATAGATAGCGAGTTACTTGCAAACTATTCCTTTCTTTCCATATCCATATCTTTAGATCTAACACTATGTAAGACTATTTTTGTTCCTATAAAAACATGGAAAAAGTGTATAAGCTGCAGGACATCCTGTAGCACATTTTGCTATAGTTTTTCAATGAATATCTCATAAGAGTCTCAACCAATTCAACATAGTTTTTGGCAGCCACAAAAACAAAGTTTCTGAAGTTCAAAGTAAATACTACACACTTAAATAACACTTTCCAACCAGGAACAGATTTTTTTTAAAAAATTGTTACATAGCGTAATCTACATCCCACTTGCAAATTAACAGGGAATGTACCATTTTAATTATCTTATTCAATATTGGGGTTTAAACTTTGTTTTAACATTGTTTCTTGATACCCGGATGTGTGTGTAACCTGATATTTGTACGTTTATGTACATGTATTTGTACATATGTGTGTACTCTGACATTTGTACACACTGTCACTTGCACCTTTTCGATGCTGGTCATTGACCGTAATAAATGTTTTATTTTATTTATTTATTATAGTATGATGCCCAAATCAAAGTGCAGATGTAGTTTGCGCTCAAATAATGAGGCAAGTAGACTCAGGCAAGTGCAAATTGCTGTAGCCTCTACTAGCTTCTTCCTCACTAATAACTTTTGTCATCTTGACCACACTTTGATGTTGAGTTGCCTAAGGGCTGAGATGAGCGGTATACAAATATACTAAATAAATAATAAATGTTGTTTAGCCTTACATGTCCTCATTTTTATCTGTGAAACATTCGAGGGCATGGACCAGGAGTGCTGAAATTTCATTTCTGGGTACCAAAAATGGTGATGGTGGCAACATGGTACAATCCTGCAGGGTCTCAGAGGGGCTGAAAATAGCCCTCCAAACCCTGGATTGTGTTATCCCAGGCTTCTGATATTGTGTCACTCTTGGCTGGAGGCCATTCATTATGAGTGCTGAATTAAGATTCAGATGTCAAGCCAGTTGATAACTATATATGGAATAAAAGGGAATGTGGGACTATCTCAACCTTTAGTTTGAGGCACACCCTAAACTACGTACAAACCCCAGAATGTGGGAGGCTCATTTTGATGGAGCATCCTCCACTTAGGTTAGGCAGGCAATGGAGATGCTGGAAACTTGCTGTTTTCCCCATGACCTGATGCTCTGCTGCATCACCTGTATGCCATAGAAGGGAAAATAGCACTATGCAACACAATTTTTGTTTGGATGAGTGGGTCACCACTCTGTTTGGATGGGTGGGTCACCACTTTGATTTGCATTGTTGCTGCTGGTGGTTTTCAGCTCGGTTTTGCCTAAGTACCCTGAAGTCACCAGATCTTGTGTGATCTTGGAAGCTAAGTAGAATCAGCCTTGGGAATCAGTTCAATGGGAAACTGTCTCTGGATACTAGGTGCAGTGGGCTAGATTCCAGAGGCGGAAAACTGGTAAAGCCATCTTTAAGTATTCCTTGTCTTAGATATCCCTCCAAATTCATGGGGCCACCAAAAGTCAAAAGATGGCTATGGACTTCATCACACTAGAGAATGAATCCACTTTAAATCCAGTTTCTGCCTCCTGCAGAATTCTGGAGTTTGTAGTTTAGGGGGGAGGCCTTAACAGCCTCACTAAACTACAAACCCCAGAATTCTGCAGGAGGTAGAAACCAGATTTAAAGTGGATTCATTCTCTAGCAATATTATTAACACTTTATTTATATTCTGCCCTATCTCCCCAAGGGGACTCAGGAAGGATCACAGTACACATACACGGCAAACATTCAATGCCATTTTGGATAGAAAGGACAGAGACAGACACAGGTATGTTGTGATGACATCCAGTTTTTTGGCGCCTTGGAGGTTGTGCTCGAATCCAGCCACAAGGGGGTGTGATGAGGTAGTAAGTCACATAAACACATATAGCCCAGAGGTGGCACTTTGGTTTCCATGTAAAAGGTTACAGGTTGCCTCCAAATATTATAAAGTAGAAAAACTATTTTGTCTTTCCATTCACCTATACCAAACTGATGATTTTAAGGCTGTTCCTACTACTTCATCACACCACAGAATGAATCCACTTTAAATCTGGTTTCTGCCTCCTGCAGAATTCTGGGGTTTGTAGTTTAGTGACGCTATTAAAGGCTCTTCCTTAAACTACGAACCCCAGAATTCTGCAGGAGGCAGCAACCGGATTTATGAGACTTGTGGGACGCTCATTTTGATGGAGCATCCTCCGCTTAGGCTAGGCAGGAATTGGAGATACTGGAAACTTGCTGTTTTCCCCCATGACCTGACACTCTGCTGCATCAACTGTGTGCCGTAGAAAGGAAAATAACACTATGTAACACAATTTTTGTTCCTGCACCATAAATGTCATTTCCTAATTGGTTCTATCAGAAAAACATGGAAAAGGTTTATTAAACTGCAAAAACTTGATTTTTGTGTCGTTTTTCAATGAATATATCATAGAGTCTCAACCATTTCAAGATACGGTAGTTTGTAACAGCCACAAAAATGAAGTTTCTGGAGTATAATAACTACTTTCAAGGTAAGTACCACACAATTAAACAGGAAACAACACTTTCAAACCATTTTTTTAAAAAAAAATTACATGGTGTAATCATTGTGGGCAAAGCAGACTTTCAAGGATCTGCTTGCAATTATTGATCTTCCTTGATAAACTTGGAGGGAAATTCAATATTATTTAGAATAAGAGCATCAAGTATATGTGCAAGCAAGCTGTCCAGTTCATCTGTTCCCCTGCTGAAGTGAGACCAGCCCAACAGATGTGTTTAGTCTCTGCTTGGTGAGCCTCAGAGAAGAAAAGCCCACCCAGGCCAAACATATCTGCCAATATTTCACAGATGAAATTATGAATTAAGGATAATACTGTGTATAGATTGAAAAGGCTGCAGCAGTTTGATTTTGCCTGAGTTGACCAGCAAGGGCCTGACAATGCACTAGCTCTCTGGTAAGTTGAATGCAAACTATTTCTTTACTTTGTATTCAGTTTCCATTAGTGGAAGTAAACCAGGACAAAATTTGGGAGTAGTTTTTATTGCATAAATTGCATAAATAAGTAGAAACTGATAAAAACAGAGGTAAAACGGGCAACAGCGACTGCATTGTCTGTAGTTTTAAACCAGGTTTTTTCAACCTTCCTAATGTCGTGACCCCTTAATACAGTTCTTCCCGTAGTGATGACCCCCAGCCATAAAATTATTTTCATTGCTACTTCATAACTGTAATTTTGCTACTGCTATGAATTGTCAAGTAAATATCTGATATGCTGGATTTATTTTCATTCACTGGACCCAATATCCAATAAGCCCAAATTTGAATACTGGGGTAGGGTGGGGGTGATTTTGTCATTTGGGAGTTGTAGTTGCTGGGATTTATAGTCCACTGACACTCAAAGTGCATTCTGAACCCCACCAACTATGGAATTGAACCAAACTTGGCATACAAAACTCCCATGACCAACAGAAAATACTGGAATGATAGGGTGGGCATTTACCTTGAGTTTTGGAATTGTAGTTCACCAACATCCAGAGAGCACTGTGGACTCAAACAATGATAGATCTGGACCAAACTTGGCATGAATATTCAATATGCCCAAATGTCAGCACTGGTGGAATTTGGGGACAATATTTGGGAGTTGTAGTTGCTGGGACTGATAGTTTACTTACAATCAAAGAGCATTGTGAACCTCACCAACAATATAATTTGGCCAAACTTCCCACACAGAACCTCCATAGACAACAGAAAACACTGTGTTTTCTGATGGTCTTTGATGACCCCTCTGACACCCCCTCATGACCCTCTGAGGAGTCCCAACCCCCAGGTTTAAACAGATCATTGTGGACAAGCATACATATGCAGATCATTGTGGACAAGCGTACATATGCAGAATTGTTTGTTCTGCTCAACAGTCACACAAGGGCTCTCAATCATCAAAGGCTGTCGCTAAATCAGGTACAGAAATATCTTACACTATTTCAAGAGAATGCATACAGCATTGAGACTATAGCAGCAGGCTAATAATTAATCTAAAGCCATAGCTAATTGTAAGAAAGTCCACTGGACAGAGCTGCTTGAGAATCTTGCTATGTCCAAGAGTAGCCAAAGAACCTGACAATTGCTGAGACACTTGGATAATGACCCTTTGGTCAACTGTGGCCATGCAAAAGTAACACCAGACCAGATGGCACACCAGCTAATTCAGAATGGGAAAACCAACTGCAGCAAAGGAAAGGTGAAAATCACAGGACACAGAACTTGAGAGCCACCAGTTCTCATCTCCCCTAGACCTGAAAGAACTCAGAAAAGCTATTAAGCAATGTAAAACTGGTAAGGCACCTGGCCTTGACAACTTAATGATGGAGCAAATCAAACACTGGGCCCCAATGCTTGCCACACAAACAGATTCCCAAACTATTGAGAGCGGTGGTCCACGCTCTGGTTACATCCTGAATAGATTACTGCAACGCACTCAATGTGGGGTTACCTTTGAAGACTGTTCAGAAACTCCAACTAGTCCAACGAGCGGCAGCCAGATTACTCACCGGAGTGCCATATAGGGAGCACACCACTCCCCTGTTATGTCAGCTCCACTGGCTGCCGGTCCACTTCCGAGCACAATTCAACCATATAGGCCTATAAAGCCCTATATGGTTTCAGCCCAGTTTACTTATCCGAACATATTTCTCTTTATGTTCCACCACGTAGTCTAAGATGTGCTGGAGAGGCCCTGCTCTCGTCTGGTGGGGACGGGGGATAGGGCCTTCTCGGTGGTGACCCCCCGCTTGTGGAATTCACTCCCCAGCAAGATTAGATCGGTGTCCTTCCTCCTTTCCTTCAGAAAAAAACCCCTAAAATCGTGGTTTTGGAACCAGGCTTTCAGCTCGTGGGTGCAGCAGCACTCTGAACATGGAACTAGACCTGATGACTGTTATGATAATTGGAAACGGATATGTGATTATGTGAGTGTGTGACTATATAATTAATTGTTACTGTTTTTAACCTTTTATGTATTTATAGTTTTATACTGGTGTTGATATTGTGGCATCAAATTGCTGCCTGTGTTAGCCGCTCTGAGTCCCCCTCCAGGGGTTGAGAAGGGTGGGGTAAAAATTCTGTAAATAAATAAAATAATAAATTATTGCCATTTTAAAGCCTGGTAAAGATGCCTCCAATGCCAGGAACCTCCAACCAATCTCTCTCTCTCATGTCATCTATATTGGGAATGGTGGGATACTGGGATATTTTAAATCATCTTAAAAATGGGATATACGACAAACATGACTGACCCTACAAGATTGGACCATAGGAGGATCATATATCTTCAGACCAACATTCATAGACTATCACAAAAAATTGGTTAGCTCTGGGTCTTTCCACACAGCCATATAACCTAGAATATCAAGGCAGAAAATCCCACAATATCTGCCTTGAACTGGGTTATCTGAGTCCACACTGCAAAGTTCAAAGCAGAAAATGTGGGATTTGATTCAGCTGTGTGGAAGGAGCCTCAGAGTGCGAATTATAGAAGCTTAGTACCCATTGAGCAACCATGGTTCCATTTTATGGAATTGTGGAATGTGTAGTTTGGCAAAGTACTTACAAATTCACTGCTGGAGCATTCTAATCCATTTGCTCCAAGACCTTTCCACACTACACAGTCATAATGGAATGATCCCACTTTCAGAGCCACAGCTGCATCCTATGGCATCCTGTTGGCTGCAGAAGTAATTAAAAAATGGAACTTCTCCAAGCTCTCTTCTATATGGTTTACAATGTTGTAAACTGGGAAGGCGTTTTGCCATCTCTTGTAACAAGAGCCAGCGTTGCACTTCCATGTAGTAGCACAGCCTCCACTACTAAGCAGGTGGAAATGTGGGAGGAGGGCACACCTGGCATCGTGGTCACAGACTCGACAGCTGTTGTTGTTTGGCACCACAGAAACCAACAGGGGAGCCCTTTGGCATACTCAGCACTAATCCTTGTGGGTGTGTATGGTGCCAGGCCACCACTAAGCCTTTTAGGCTGGTCAGTGGCATTAAATACTCATCCCCTTTAATGGTGCCATAGGGCAGGCAGCAGATGCTCCCATGGCATTGGCACTGAGCATAAAGAGCAGGGCAGGAAGGGACATTTTGCCAACCCTTTGTAGTTTCCCCAGCTTCTTCATCATGCCTTCATCATGGTAAGGTGGCAGATGGCAACAAAGTTGTGCAATAGATACTGTCCCCAAAGATGATGGTCTGGCTACTGTGCTTCATGTAATAAAGTCGGAGATTGTCTCCAAAAATGACAGTCCAGCTACTGTGCTCCATGCAATAAAGTCCCTAGTTTTAGGATCAGCAGAAAACACCCCTCAATATAAGACCTAAGACAGAGAAAACACTGTAATAGAATGCCTGAGAGAACTTACTGTTTAAATTTTATGCTGATTATATTTATTTATTTATTTATTTATTTATTTATTTGACTTGTATACCACCACTCCCAATTTGGCTCGGAGCGGTTTACAGCAGTAGATTAAAACAATACAACCAACTTTAAAAAACAATAAAAATGAGAACAGACATAGTCTCGAGTTATTCACCCATCGAAAGCTTGTCGGAAAAGAAAGGTTTTACAGGCTTTCCGAAAAGCAAGTAGGTCTCGGCTGGTTCGGGTTTCAACTGAGAAGGCATTCCATAAATAAGGGGCCACAATCGAGAAGGCTCTCTGCCTAGTAGAGGCAGATGATAAGTCCAGATGTTGGGGACTTCAAGCAAATTACTTACATGAAATTTGTAAGTAAGCCAACTATGTTATTTTCAATTATTTTCAATTAAGACTATATCTTTTTGATCACTTGAAAGCATGATTTAAACTCAAATATATATATTTATGGGAGAGTAGATGTTTTTGGGCATCAGAAATAACACTTCTGAAGATCTGCTATATATTTTGTGCATTGGCATCTTTGTTCCTAACAGTTCAGAGAGAGAACCAGGTATATCAGTCTAACAACTGAGAAGCCTAATTTACCTTGCATGAATACTAGTGGATATTTACCACCGAGGAGAAGATTCACTCAAAGAAGTATTTAACGCTTCTCAGGAAGATCATACTTTACAAAAAGGGTTATGATTATTTCAAATAGTGTGAATGCCAATTAGAATAATAGAATCATAGAGTTGGAAGAGACCTCATGGGCCATCCAGTCCAACCCACTTCCAAGAAGCAGGAAAATTGCATTCAAAGTACCCCCCGACAGATGGCCATCCAGCCTCTGTTTAAAAGCCTCCAAAGAAGGAATCTCCATCACACTCCGGGGCAGAGAGTTCCACTGCTGAACAGCTCTCACAGTCAGGAAGTTCTTCCTAATGTTCAGATGGAATCTCCTTTCTTGTAGTTTGAAGCCATTGTTCAATGTCCTAGTCTCCAGGGCAGCAGAAAACAAGCTTGCTCCCTCCTCCCTATGACTTCCTCTCATGCATTTATACATGGCTATCATGACTCCTCTCAGCCTTCTCTTCTTCAGGCTAAACATGCCCAGCTCTTTAAGCCGCTCCTCATGGGGCTTGTTCTCCAGACCCTTGATCATTTTAGTTGCTCTCCTCTGGACACATTCCAGCTTGTCAACATCTCCAGAAGGGTCATGTTTCCAAAAGGCTGTGGAGATGTCTGGTTTCCCAAAAGGCCATGTCTTTCCAAAAATATGACATATTTTCAAAAATGTAAACTTGGCCATCATGTCCCCTTATCTTCTCCAGGTTACATATACAGTAGAGTCTTGCTTAGACAACATAAATGGGCCGGCATAACATTGGATAAGTGAGAATGTTGCATCATAAGGAGGAATTAAGGAAAAGCATATTACATGTCACATTAAATTATGACTTTACAAATTGAGCACCAAAACATAATGTTTTACAATGAATCAATAGAAAAAGCAGTTCAGTACACAGTAACGTTATGTAGTAATTACTGTATTTACGGATTTAGCACCAAAACATCACAATGTATGGAAACAGCAATGGATCTGGGCAGGAGGCAGACTCTGTTGGATAATACATAATGTTGGATGAGTGAATGTTGGATAAGCGAGACTCTACTGTACCCAATTTCTTAAGCCATTCTTCATAGGGATTCATGGTTTCCAAACCCTTGACCATTTTGTTTGTTTTCTTCCTGTGCAAAATGCAAAAGCTGCACGTAGTCCTTGGCAGTGTTATATTGGCTTTGCGTAAACCAGCGTTTCCAGGTGTTTTGGACTTCAACTCCCAGAATCTTCAATCATTGCCAAAACAGCTGAGGCTTCTGGGAGCTGAAATGCCAAGCACCTGGAGTTTGGGAAACACTTGAGTAACCCATGCAAATTTAGCTTTCATGTGCCAGGCAGCTTTGCAGTTCTGAAATGTCAGTCCTCCCAATGATTTGGACTTCAGCTCCCAGAAGTCCTGAAAGTTGGCAGTGCAGGCTGGGGTGCTTGCGAATTGAAATCTAAAACACCTGGAGGATCAACATTTGGCAACTGTTGTTTTAGGGAAAAGCCAACCAAAACCTCCAGAGAGGAAAAAACTCTTCTTGGGAAGCCATTCCTGCAACTCTACAGGAGCCAGTAGATGGCAGGCTAAGCTTGAGGAATGTGGATGGATCTCTTCATTCCAACTGTCCTCCCCAAAAACCCTGGGCCTTTTCCAAGCATGTCAAAGGGAAAGGGAAAAGGAGGGTGGGGGTGGGAAGAGAGAAAGAAAGAAATAGATTTCAGATGGACTATTAGCTTCCCACAGATGAGGAAATGGGGGTCATCCTTTCTCTTGGATGTCACACCCAAATGGAAGACATTGGGTCACCCTGTTCTCACATTTGGGGTGGGAACTTTCAAACCCAAACAATGCACTTAGACATATGCGTTGTACCCTCAACAACTCACAGTGAAACTTCACAAAAAGTCTAAGGTTTGCCAGATGAGGGATATTCCAGACCCCGAGACTGTAGCATGATCCCTAGAATCATAGAGTTGGAAAAGACTTCATGTGCCTTCTAGTCCAACCCCATTCTGCCAAGAAGCAGCA
Organism: Anolis sagrei ordinatus; assembly: GCF_025583915.1. Classification (NCBI taxonomy): domain Eukaryota; kingdom Metazoa; phylum Chordata; class Lepidosauria; order Squamata; family Anolidae; genus Anolis; species Anolis sagrei. Next base: position 12,725,991 of record NW_026846588.1, read on the forward strand.
AAATCACATTCAAAGCACACCCAACTGATGGCCATCCAGCCTCTGCTTAAAACCCTCCAAAGAAGGAGTCTCCACCACACTCTGGTGGGCAGAGAGTTCCACTGTTTAACAGTTCTCACAATCAGGAAGTTCTTCCTCATATTCAGATGGAATCTCCTTTCCTGTAGTTTGAAGCCATTGTTCCACATCTTAGTCTCCAGGACAGCAGAAAACAAGTCTGATCCCTCCTTCTTATGACTTCCATTCACATCTTGCTCCATGGCCCTCACCATGTCTCCTCTCTACCTTCTCTTCTGCAAACTAAACATGCCCAGCTCTTTAAGCCGCTCCTCATAGGGCTTGTTCTCCAGATCTTTGATCATTTTAGTCACCCTCCTCTGTACACATTCCAGCTTGTCAACATCTCTCTTTCAATTGCGGTGCCCAGAATTGGACACAGTATTCCACGTGTGGTGTGACCAAGGCAGAATAGATATTACAGATTCTGGTGATATTATGCTATGTCATACAGTCAGTATGACCATCTTAAGCATCAAGCACAATTAAACAAACTATGTTATTCAGCTTTTAAAAAAATCAGTTCTAATGAACGAGGAAATACATCTGCTCGGACTTTTACTCTGCAATTCCTTCCTTTTGCCTGTAGACTGCATACTCTCCAACATTTCACAGATTCACAAACTAATGCATGTAATCCCTTCTTTTGGTAAGGGCACTGTTGAGAGTCAATTCAAGAGTACGATTTTGGAGATAAATTTCTTCCAAATGCAAGACATCCTTATCAGCTTTATACCACTGAGCACAGTAACATTTTGGGTACCCTGGCAAAAGACCAGGTCCTGGACTTAACGCTGAACATTGAATGGGACAATCCAAGAAAAATCTATATATCAGGAAAGTGTGACCCAGAAGCTGTATCTGGTGCAACTTAATGGTGTAACATTAGAAAATGTTGACCATTTCCGCTACCTTGGCAGCCACCTCTCCACCAAAGTCAACATTGACACCGAAATACAACACCGCCTGAGCTCTGCGAGTGCAGCATTTTCCCGAATGAAGCAGAGAGTGTTTGAGGACCGGGACATCCGTAGGGTTACCAAGGTGCTTGTCTATAAAGCTATTGTCCTCCCAACCCTGCTCTATGCCTGCGAGACGTGGACTGTCTACAGACATCACATGCAACTCCTGGAATGATTCCATCAGCGCTGCCTCTGGAAAATCCTGCAAATCTCTTGGGAAGACAGGCGGACAAACGTCAGAGTGCTGGAAGAAGCAAAGACCACCAGCATTGAAGCGATGGTCCTGTGCCATCAACTCTGCTGGGCCGTCCGGATGCCTGACCACTGTCTCCCAAAGCAGTTGCTCTACTCTGAACGTTGGAGGACAGGAAAAGAGATTTAAAGATGGCCTCAAAGCCAGCCTTAAAAACTCTGGCATAGACACTGAGAACTGGGAAGCCCTGGCCCTTGAGCGCTCCAGCTGGAGGTCAGCTGTGACCAGCAGTGCTGCAGAATTTGAAGAGGCACGAATGGAGGGTGAAAGAGAGAAACGTGCCAAGAGGAAGGCCCACCAAGTCAACCCCGAACGGGACCGCCTTCCACCTGGAAACCAATGCCTTCACTGTGGGAGAAGATGCGGGTCAAGAATAGGGCTCCACAGCCACCTACAAACCCACAAAAATAGTCATCAAGGAAGACCATCTTACTCGTCCAACGAGGGATCGCCTAACATAACATCTGCCTCTAGGGCTTAGCCCAGGCTTGGGCAAACTTTGGCCCTCCAGGAGCTTTGGACTTCAACTCCCACAATCCCTAACAGCCTCAGGCTCCTTCTTTTTCCCCTCAGCTGCTTAAGCGGCTGAGGGGGAAAAGGAAAGGACCTGAGGCTGTTAGGAATTGTGGGAGTTGAAGTCCAAAGCTCCTGGAGGGCCAAAGTTTGCCCAAGCCTGGGCTAAGCCCTAGATTTATAGAATCATAGTTGGAAGAGATCTGAAAAGCCATCCGGTCCAACCCTCTTCTGCCATGTAAAAATACACAATCAAATAACTCTCAACAGATAGCCTTTCAGCCTCTGCTTGAAAACCTCCAAAGAAGACGACTCCACCATATTCTAAGGTAGCATATTTCACTGTTGACCAGCTCTTTACTATCAGGATTTTTTTCCTAATGTTTAGGTCAGAGTTTCTCAACCTGGGGGTCGAGACCCCTGGAGGGGTCGCAAGCGGGTGTGAGGGGGTTGCCAAATACTATCAGAAAACGCAGTATTTTCTGTACATCAAGAGGGTTCTCTGTGGGAAGTTTGGCCCAATTCTATTGTTGGTGGGATTCAGAATGCTCTTTGATTGTAGGTGAACTGTAAATCCCAGCAACTACAACTCCCAAATGTCAAGGTTTATTTTCCCCAAACTCCGCCCCTGTTCACATTTGGGTATATTGAGTATTCGTGCCAAGTTTGGTCCTGATCCATTGTTTGAGTCCACAGTGCTCTATCTGGATGTAGGTAAACTACAACTCCAAATCCCCAAAACTAAAGGTCAATACCCACCAAACCCTTCCAGTGTTTTCTATTGGTCATGGGAGTTCTGTGTGCCAAGTTTGGTTCAATTCCATTGTTGGTGAGGTTCAGAATGCTCTTTGAGTGTTGGTGGACTATAAATCCCAGCAACTGCAACTTCCGAATGACAAAATCAACCCCCACCCCCACCACACAGTATTCAAATTTGGATGTATCAGGTATTTGTGCCAAATTTGGTTCAGTGAATGAAAATACATCCTGCATATCAGATATTTACATTATGCTCCATAAACGTAGCAAAATTTCATTTAAGAAGTAGCAACAAAAATAATTTATGGTTGGGAGTCACCACGACATGAGGAACTGTATTAAGGGGTTCACCTACAATCACCTACAATCAAAGTTGAGAACCACTGGTTTTGGGGGAATCACTTTCCCTGCCTCTGTGTCTTTGAAGCAGCAGAAAACAAGCTGGCTCCATTTTCAGTACAATATCCTTTCAAATATTTAAACACGGTTATCATATCACCTCTTAACCCTTTCTTTCCCAAGGTAAACATATCCAGCTCCCTCAGCCACTTCTCATAGGGCTTGGTTCCTAGACCTGTGACCATTTTGGACACCTTCCAGCTTGTCAATATCCATGACCCACTCTAGATCTTCTGAAAAGCACTTTTCAGAAGGTAATTTGCTTCTTTGGCACATTTCGGGCAAGTGGCAATTCATGTTTCAAAAAGGTGACTGTGGTTGTTTTGGTGGATGGGGAATTTTTGTAGTCCATGTTGCCCCTGACCTATCTCCAATGCAGAGACATCTCAGACCCTTTCTACACTGCCATATAAAACTGGATTGTATGACAGTGTAGACTCGGGATAATCCAGTCAAAGCAGATAATGTGGATTATCTATTTTGTGGCCCCATTTCTTAAAGTTGGCTCTGTATCTCGTGGTGCCAGAGTGCAGTCTGTTCAGCAACTTCCAAGTCACTCAGCCTTCTGTGAGCCCAGGGGGGAGTCTCTCATTCAGTATCAGCCATGGATTGAGGTTACGAGTTTTAGCCTGCCACTTTTGGTATTTTGCTTGCTGAGGTGTTCCTGTGAGTATCTTTGTAGATCTTAGAAAATAATTTCTTAATTTGAGATGTTGGCGTGCTGGCTGATATCTGAACAGGGGATGGGCCGGAGATGTCACTGCCTTGGTCCTTTCATTATTGGCTGCTACTTCCTGGCAGATGTCAGGTGGTACAATACTGGCTAACAGTATAATTTCTCCAGTGGTGTAGGGCGTAGACATCCTGTGATAATGTGGCATGTCTCATTAAGAGCCACATCCACTGCTTTAGTGTGGTGAGATGTGTCCCACACTGGGCACGCGTACTCAGCAGAGTAGCAAAGACGGGCAGATGTCTTCACTGTATTTGGTTGTGATCTCAGGTTGTGCCAGTCAGCTTTTCTATAATATTGTTTCTAGCACCCACTCTGATTATAATTGCTATGCCTTTAGCACACAGAATCCTGGGATTTGTAGTTTTGTGGATTATATAAATTTCTATGCTAGAGAGCTTTTGAATCTCCCCAAACTATATGTTCTAGGATTCAATGACCAGGGCAGAAGAGCCACTAGCTGCAGAAAACTTGCTGACTGGAAGATTGGCAGTTCGAAACTGCGGGTCAGGGGTGAGCTCCCACTGTTTGTCCTTGCTCCTGCCAACCTAGCAGCTTGAAAACATGTAAATGTCAGTAGATTAATAGTTACTGTTTTGGCAGGAAAGTAAAAGGCACCCCATGTTGCCTTACTGGCAACACAACCAGGAGGTATCTACAGACAACAGGCTCCTTGGCATGGAAATGGAACAAGAGCACCTCCCCATGGTTGGAGTTGAGCACCACCTCCAGATACTGGAGATGAAAGCAGAAGCCTTTGCCTTGTCTGTGTAATTGTGTGTCATTGTTCACTGTGTAAAAGGGCCATTGAATGTTTGCCTATATATGTGGGAGATAGAGCAGAATATAAATAAAGTGTATTATATGTCAGTCAGGCCATTATAGACTAATCAAGGTGGTCAGTTGAAACATTCACACCTAGCTCCAACAGACAAGAGACCTTTGTCCCACCCTGATCATTCCACAGATATATAAACCCCTTTTCCTAGTTCCAACAGACCTCACTACCTCTGAGGATGCTTGCCATAGATGCAGGCGAAATGTCAGGAGAGAATGCCTCTAGACCATGGCCATATAGCCCGAAAAAACCTACAACAACCCAGTGATTCCGGCCATGAACGCTTTCGACAATACAAAGTGTATTATTATTATTAAAGGAAAGCCATAGTGCTATGATTGTGAAGTGTGAAAAGAGTCATGCAAAACACAATAAAACAAGCATGATAGATGAACCAGTACAAAACCCACAGAAAGAAACACACTGCAGGAGTGGAAATCAGGTGGCCCTCTCGATGTGGTTGGGCTGCAAATCCCAGAAGACTTAGCAAGGGAGGAAGCCTGGGAGTTGGGAGTCCAACAACATCTGGTAGGTAGCACCATCCCCACTCCTGATCTGGTAGATTCAAAGTATAATTAAAGGATTTAGTGTGCTGCAGAATATTTGAGCAGAGTGTGGAAATGTGTCTGTTTTGGACAGGATCTTCAAAAGCCCAACTTCCAACTTCTGCATTTGGCAATGGCAAATACTTCTTCAGCCACATGGTGCAATGTGGGGATTCCTCACGAGGGAACAACAGAAGGGTGAATCTGCAATGACGCTATGATGCTTCTCCGGTCCCAAATGTTCTTTCTCGAGCAGATTTCCCTTCCCCCAGAAGCCTTCCCTGTATTTGCCAAATGAGTCTGAAATCCCTTGGTGGGTTGGAAAGAATTGTTATCTGGCAGAGAAAAGTATGAGTCTGCAAAATCTGAGTAGCAGAAACGACTCCACCCTGCTGTTTTGCTACATTTTTGCTTTAAAGGGGTCTAATTCAGTGAATTGCTTAACTGCATTTTAACAATAACTTTTTATAAGTGTGGTTCTTTGCCTTCAAGTCCACTATGATTTATGGCAACCCAATCCTAGTGTCTGCTTGGCAGGATTTATTCAGAGATTTGCATTGCTTTCCCCTGAAGCTGAGAGAGTAGGATCTAACCGAGTTCACTCATAGAATTTGAACCCAGATCTCTCTGAATCTGAATCCAGCTTTCAAATTGCTCTACCGTGATTGCTTTCAGTAGTTTATGTGCCTTCAAGCTAACTCTAGTTAAGGATTTTCCTAGTAGGATTCATTCAGGGGAGTTTTGCCTTTGTCTCCCTCTGAGGCTGAGAGAGTATAACTTATCCACTGGATTTGAAATCTGGTTTCCTAAAGTTCTAGTTCCACACTTAAACCAACATGTTACTCTGGATCATTTTATGGACTTTCGGGTCTTCTCTGACTTTTCCGAACATGAGGAATAACTTCCTAACTGTGAGGGCTGTTCAGCAGTGGAACCCTCTGCCCTGGAGCATGGCGGAGGCTCCTTCTTTGGAGGCTTTTAAACAGAGGTTGGATGGCCATCTGTCGGGGGTGCTTTGAATGTTATTTTCCTGCTTCTTAGCAGGAGGTTGGACTGGATGAGGTCTCCAACTCTATGATTCTATGATTTTAGCAACTTTCTCTTGAAGGTTTCTTGGCCAGATCAATCCAGAGTATGTTTACTATGAGGCTGAGATAGAATGAGCTGCTCAAAATTACCCAGGTCCCTTCTATACTGCCACATAAAATCCAGATTATCTGCTTCAAACTGGATTATATGATCATGTAGATTCAGATAATCCAGTTCAAAATACATAATGTGGCAGAAAAAATGAAATGTAAAGTTACAGAATGAGGGAGACATGGCTCAAGAGCAGTTCGTGTGAAAAAGATCTTGGAGTCCTCGTGGACAACAAGTTAAACATGAGCCAACAATGCTACCCCTCTATTCCGCTTTGGTTAGACCACACCTGGAATAGTGTGTCTAATTCTGGGCACCACAATTGAAGGGAGATGTTGACAAGCTGGAATGTGTCCAGAGGAGGGCAATTAAATGATTAAGGGTCTGAAAAACCAGCCCTATGAGGAGTGGCTTAAAGAGCTGGGCATGTTTAGCTTGAAGAATAGAAGACTAAGAGGAGACATGATAGCCATTTATAAGTATGTGAGAAGAAGTCATAGGGAAGAGGGAGCAAGCTTGTTTTCTGCTGCCTGGAGCCTAGGATGCACAACAATGGCTTCAAGATACAGGAAAGGAGATTCCATTTGAACATTAGAAAGAACTTCCTCACTGTGAGAGCTGTTCAGCAGAGGAACTCTCTGCCCCGGAGTGTGGTGGAGGTTCCTTCTTTGGAGCTTTTAAACAGAGACTGGATGGCCATCTGTCGAGGGTGCTTTGAATGCATTTTTTCTGCTTCTGGGCAGGGGGTTAGACTGGATGGCCCACGAGGTCTCTCCCAACTTTATGATTCTATGATTATCTACTTTGATAATCAGGATTATATGGCAGTCTAGAAGGAGCCCCAGTGATTTTCTATGGCTGAGGTGGGAGTCATAGCCTGGCCTCCCACTGCCATACAATCCAGATTTCCAAAGCAGATAATCCACATTATCTAATTTGAATTGGATTATATGACTCTATGCTTCCATATAATTCAGTTCAAAGCACATAACCTGGATTTTATTGTAGTGTAGAAGGGGCCCCAGACTCCTTTCTTACTTGCAAGCTATGTCATGGTTTTATGCCAGTCATGGCTTTATGAATGTGTTTGTCAACTGTATTTATTTAGCTTTGGGTCCCAGTCTGGGAGAAAGGCAACATACAAACATAATCAATAGATAAATAAATATATGATCCAACCTAACCAACCTAACCAACCTAGTGTTTTGGATCTTAGGCCTGTTCCTGGGGCTATTTGGGGCACTAATTCAGAAAATTGCATTGGATAGCCTACATCAGCCCTAGTTTCCTAGATATGTTTATAATGATTTTCTATAGGTGAGTGGACAGCGACTGGTAGATGGCGTATGTTCTATAACAGGCCTGGGCAAACTTGGGCCCTCCAGGTGTTTTGGACTCCAACTCCCACAATTCCTGACAGCCTCAGGCCCTTTCCTTTTCCCCCTCAGCCGCTTAAGGAACGGGCCTGAGGCTGTCAGGAATTGTGGGAGTTGGAGTCCAAAACACCTGGAGGGCCCAAGTTTGCCCAGGCCTGTTCTATAATCTCAAAATCTGGTGCCATTTTGGGAATCATTTGGTCAAATACATCCAGAAACAGGGCTAACTTTTGAGGCACCAACCAACGTGTGCGTTGGGCAATGTAATGTTTGTAAACAACTTGTATCCTGATCTTGTTGGAAAGTGGTATACACATGCATAAGAACAACACTAATAAATAGCCTCACCTTAGCAAATTATCCTGTAGATTCATATCTCCCCACCCTAAACAAGGCATGTTCTACCTCAGCTAACTGGGCTTTGGGAAATGCTACGTTAATTACAAGAGATAATGGCCCTATTTCACTTATCACATACCCGGAGGACTTTGGCAGGAAGGACCTTCCCTTGAGCCTCCTCCATGTGCTTCTCCTGCCCCCTCCTCATCATTTTCAGATAGTGTTATCACATCCATTTCCCCCAAGAGCCGGTTCGCCTCCTGAGCTGCAAAGTCAGGCAGATACTCCGTCTATACTGATCACAGGAGGTGAAACCATCCCAAGGCAAGATCTTACATTTGTCTGTTTTTCCTTCTGCCTGTTTTCTACATTTGATTATCTGATTTATAGGTGCTCAGGGGGAATCTTCTTCCTTTAACATTTACCTAAGGTGGGGAAAAGGGCTCTGGTGGTGCAGAGGGTTGAACGGCTGAGCTTCTGAACTTGATGACCTAAAGGTTGGCAGTTCGAATCCAGGGATGGGGGTGAGCTCCTGCTGTTAGGCCTAACTTCTGCCAATCTAGCAGTTCAAAAACATGCAAGTGTGAGTAGATCAATAGGTACCACTTCAGCGGGAAGGCAACACTGCTCCATGCAGTTATGCTGGCCACATGAACTTGGAGGTGTCTACGGACAATGCCGGTTCTTCGGCTTAGAAATGGAGATGAGCACCACCCCACAAAGTTGGACATGACTACACTTAATGTCAGGGGAAATCTTTTCCTTTACTACAATGGAAAAAAAAGGAGGAGGCATGAAACTGAGTACCTCTTAAAGCAGGGATCCTCAAACTAAGGCCTGGGGGTCAGATACAGCCCTCCAAGATCATTTACCTGGCCCTTGCTCAGTGTCAACCTAAGTCTGAAATGACTTGAAAGCACACAACAACAACAATCCTAGCTCATCAGCCAAATGCAGGCCCACACTTCCCATTGAAATTGTAGTAAGTTAATATTTGTTAAAATTGATCTTCATTTTAATTATTGTATTGTTTTTATGTGTTTATTGCACGACAGATAAGATATGTACAGTGTGCATAGGAATTCATTCATGTTTTTTTCAAATTATAATCTGGCCCTCCAACAGTTTGAGGGACTGTGACCTGGCCCTCTGTTTAAAAAGTTTGAGGGCCACTGTCTTAAAGGATCCAAAGAAGGTTTGGTCCAAGCCTAGTAAAGATAAAGGTTTCCCCTTCACATTAAGTTAAATCGTGTCTGACTCTGGGGGGTGGTGCTCATCTCCATTGCTAAGCCAAAGAGCCGGCTTTGTTCGCAGATGCCTCCAATTCATGTTGCCAGTATGACTACATGGAGCACTATTACCTTTCTGCTGAAGCGGTACCTACTGATCTACTCACATTTGCACATTTTTGGACTGCTTGGTTGGCAGAAGCTGGAGCTAACAATGGGAACTCACTGCATCCCACGGATTCAAACCATTGACCTTCTGGTCAGCAAGTTCTGCAGCCTAGCAGTTTAACCCGCTGTGCCACCATAGTCCCCAAAGAAGGTTTGATCCAAACCTAGGGTGCATCTATTTGCCTGATCTATATTGCCCATTGTGTTCGATTTTGTATTATGCTATTTTGATTTGTTTATTTTATTTTGCCACTGCATGTACTTTATTGTGATGTAATTTTTGTTGTTGTACCTTGTATCTTTGCGCTTGGCCTCATGTTAGCCGCCCCGAGTCCCCTTCGGGGAGATGGTGGCGGGGTATCAATAAAGATGATGATGATGATGATTATTATTATATTGTAGAATTAATGCAGTTTTATGCCACTTTAACTGTCTTTGCTCAATGCTATGGAATCCTGGAAATCATAGTTGAGTAAGCCATCAGCATTTATTGGCAGTGTAGGCTAAAAACAAAAGCCACAACTCCCATTATTCAATAGCAATGAATAATGGCAGTTAAATAAAGTGGGGCCGAAATGCATTGATTCTGCAATATAGATGGACTAAGATCACCATAAGTTGGAAAGGACGACATACAATAACACAACATTTCTAATCTTTTCTATGGTGGAAACATGTCCACAAGTACAAAGCCCACAAGTAGAATGAGAGGGAAAAAAATGTTCCTGTGCTTATTGATCCTTGTATTTGATTCCTTTAAAAGGATTTATAATTGTAAAAGGCCTTACACGTTTCAGCCTTTATAAAATTGTTTGGCCTTCTTCATACTGAAGCCGTCAACATCAGACATTTCTGAATTTGGCTTAAAATTCTTTGCATTCAATTGAGCTGCGACACAAAAAACAGTCCCTTTACATTGTGTCCAGTTGGTCCTTTTACAAAACAGGAGAATTGCAAAATCTTTTTCAAGAATAAGATGCAATCATCCATAGGCAGGTTAAGGTTCGTTCTTCTTTTGTTCTTCTTTAGCTCGGGGATTCAAATACATGCTTTCTAGTATCTGTTGGTACAAAAGTGAAACAGTGAAGTACTCAAGAAATTGCCAACATCCAATACAATAGCACAGTTGTTAAAGCTAGTTAGCTAGCCATCGAGATGGGACCATGCTAGCCGATTTAGGTACAATGTGATGTTCAAGGCCTTCATGGCCGAATCAATGGGTTGCTGTGAGTTTTCCAGGCGGTATGGCCATGTTCCATTTGCATTCTCTTCTAATGTTTTGCCTGCATCTGTGGCAAGCATCCTCAGAAGTTCTGTTGGAAGTGAGGCAAGTGTAGTGTATATATATCTGTGGGATGTCTACGGTGGGAGAAAGAACTCTTGTCTGCTTGAAGGAAGTGCGAATGTTGCAACTGATCACCTTGATTAGCACTGAATAGTCTTGCAGCTTCAAGGTCTGGCTGATTGCTGCCTGGGGGAATCTTTGTTGGGAGGTGATTAGTTGTCCCTGATTGTTTCTTGTCTGGAATTCTGGAGAATTGTTCTCCAGACAAGGGTCTGGAGAACAAGCCCTATGAGGAGCGGCTTAAGGAGCTGGGCATGTTTAGCCTGAAGAAGAGAAGGCTGAGAGGAGATATGAGAGCCATGTATAAATATGTGAGAGGCAGGGGGTTGGGCTGGATGGCCCATGAGGTCTCTTCCAACTCTTTGATTCTATGATTCCCCTGTTTTTTTAAAATCTTGTTCTTTACTTACTGTTCTGATTTTGGATTTTTTTTAATACTGGTAGCCAGCTTTTGTTCATTTTCATGGTTTCCTCCTTTCTGTTGAAATTGTCCACATGTTTGTGGATTTCAGTGGCTTCTCTGTGTAGTCTGACATGGTGGTTGTGAGAGTGGTCCAGCATTTCTGTGTTCTCAAATAACATGCTGTGTCCAGGTTGGTTCATCAGGTGCTCTGCTATGGCTGACTTCTCTGGTTGAATTAGTTTGCAGTGCCTTTCATGTTCCTTGATTCGTGTTTGGACAATGCTGCATTTGGTGGTCCCTGTGTAGACTTGTCCACAGCTGCATGGTATACTGGAGACTCCTGCAGGGGTGAGAGGATCCATCTTGTCCTTTGCTGAAAATAGCATTTGCTGGATTTTCGTAGTGAGTCTGTAGATAGTTTGTATGTTGTGTTTCCATATCACAGAGTCATAGAGTTGGAGGAGATCCCAAGGGCCATCCAGTCCAACCCCATTCTGCCATGCAGGAACACACAATCAAAGCACTCCTGACAAATGGCCATCTGTCTTCTGTCTAAAAACTTACTGACAAGGAGAGTCCACTATTCTCCAAGGCAATGTATTCTATTGTTGAACACAACTCTAAGTGGAATCTCTTTCCTTGCAATCTGATTCTATTGCTCCATGTCCTACTCTCCAGAGCAGCAGAAAACAAGCTTGTTCACTCCTCAATGTGACATTCTTTCAAATATTTAAACATGGCTATCATGCCCCTCCTCTCAACCTTCTCTTATGTATTCTTTCCTGGCAGGGAGTCAGACAAAATGATTCTCGCAGTTCCTTCCAAATTCTGTGATTCTCAAAAGCCCTAAACTTCTCAAAAAGTGGCAGCCTTGACAGTACACTTCATGTCTCCACCTTCAACTCCTCCCAGGCTTTGTGGCGGTTTCCGGCCACCTGGCTCGGGGTAGCTGCAGCAGCCCTTGACAGTCATAGTGGAGCCTAGTCCTCCGTTGTTGACTCATCAAAAGCTATTCAACTTTCTTTGGAGTTGTTTGTTCTTCTGCTGTTTCCCACGTCGCTTTCCCAGGTTGTTGCTGATAAGACTTCTTTGTTGGCTTCTGACCCACTGGGGACACATCGGAAAGAAAGAAAGAAAGAGAGAGAGAGAGAAGCATACACAAAAAACAATGAACCAGTTGCCTGGGCATCAGAAGCCCTGAACAGTAAGGAGGCTGAAAGGGAGAAAGATAAAGAAATGCAGTGGAACACAACACCAGGAGCAGCCAGTGAAAAAAAAACTGAGCTTTGAAAGTTACTTGAGGGTTACAAAATCTAGGAGGATGAAGGAGATGGCTTGTTTGTTGCTTGCTTTCAGGGTTTGGAACTTCTTATGTAGGGAGGCCAGGATAGGCTCCTTTTCAGAAAGTGAATACTTTCCTATTCTGACATCCATGGAAGTTGTGTTACATTGTGTTCCTGTCACTGTGAACAATAGTAACACCGGAAATATAGTGTCCAAATCAGATGGGGTCATAGTCCCACTCAATTCTGTTAGTGAAATCTCACCTAGAACAAGGTGTCCAGTTCTGGGCACCACAACTCACAAAGGGCATTGAGAAGGGCAACCAATATGGTCAAAGGTATCCGGTATCTGGTAGTTTAGGTAGGTTTAGCTTGGAGGTTTAGAGGGGACATAATAGCCATCTTTAGATATTTGAGAGGTCATGTTAATGAGGGGGCAATCTTGTTTTCTGCTGCTCAGTGGATACCAGGATCCAGAGCAATGGATTTGAACTTCAAGAAAAGATATTCCACCTAAACATTAGGCATAACTTCCTGATGGTAAGAACTGTTCCAGTGGAATATGCTGCCTTGGAGTTCAGTGGAGTCTCCTATGGAGGTTTTAAAGCAAAGGCTGAATGGTAATCTGCTGGGAGTGCTTTGATTGTGTCTTCAGCATGGCAGAATGATGCTGGACTGGATGGCCCTTGAAGTCTCATTCAATTCTATGGTTCTATAGAATCATAGAATCAAAGAGTTGGAAGAGACCTCATGGGCCATCTAGTCCAACCCCCTGCCAAGAAGCAGGAATATGGCATTCAAATCACCCCTGACAGATGGCCATCCAGCCTCTGTTTAAAAGCTTCCAAAGAAGGAGCCTCCACCACACTCCAGGGCAGAGAGTTCCACTGCTGAATGGCTCTCACAGTCAGGAAGTTCTTCCTCATGTTCAGATGGAATCTCCTTTCTTGTAGTTTGAAGCCATTGTTCCACGTCCTAGTCTCCAGAGCAGCAGAAAACAAGCTTACTCCCTCCTCCCTGTGGTTTCCTCTCACATATTATGATTCTATTATTCATGCCAGGAAGTTGTGAACATGTGCAACAGGTTTTAGTCTGAATGCCAAAGGAGCTATCCAGGGTGCTTACCAATTTGGGAGAAACTTCAGCATCACCAATATCATAATTCTGCTAAAGTTCAGTCCCAAACCCAAAGCAGATTTCACTACCTTGCTACCTTAGAAGCCTTGAGATGCCACTGGATCACATATATTGCAGTACCGAAGAATACAAGAGTCGTCCCCCAAAACTGTTTCCATTTTGCTATCCCGGGCTAGTAGATAAGATACCTGGAGATTAATCACCACACGCCGTCCAACGCCAGCGCGTCCTTGATCAGCAATGATTGGGCATGACAGCCCAAAATTGAACAGGCGAAGCTTTTCCCAACCCGGTGGGGGGTTTGAAGTAATTGGTGAAGGCGAGATATAAATAAATCAATAAAATGAAATATGTAACACTCAGTTAGAAAGTCTGCAGGCAGGGCTGGGTGGAAAAACCTCAGGAGCCGGAGGAAAGCTGACAAGGAACGGTCAGGAATGAGCAGGGCCAGCCTTTGATGCTCCCCGTGTCATTATCTGCCTCTCCTGTGGCTAGCGGAATAAATTGCACATTGCAAATGCATTGAAAAAATAGCTGATTTGGCATCATTTATACAGGTTGCCAAGTTCAGTTCTAACTCCCCCATCCCTCTGTTAACCAGGGACAACGGTCTTGATTTTCTGCTTCACTGTCTCTTATTTCGTTCCTTTTTTGCAAGTGCAAGCAAAGATTTTCTCCCCCTATCCTTTGTTTGTTTTGTTTAGCATGGGGACAGGTTAGTCATGGCTTCCATCATATTTCTGAATCTGAGGCCTGGGACTAACGGTGCCTCTCTTGTCAAACTTTGGGCTCCTCAAATTGAAGTCAAGGCCTAGGTGGGAACAGTTATGCAGAATTGGAGCACGAGCCTGGCACACAACGTTTTTTTTTCTCTGTCAGCCAGCAAATACCTTTTTCTTCACCCAAATCTTTCACTGGCACAAAAGTTCTTTTAACTGAGAGTTTGATGTGGCTTTAATCAAGCTTATTATGTTTTACTTGCCTTTAAAATGGCTTCCGGTGTCTTTAATATGCAAACAATCCAATCAATCTGGGTAAAGGTTGCCAGAATGAAAATTGGCAAGAGCTCCTGTATACTTATTAATGGTGTGGAAGAAGAAATTTCAGCTTCCAGGGCTGATTTTGTGGTACCCTGGTCCTCCCAGGGATTGTTGTTGTTGTTGTGCTGATTTTGTGGTACCCAGGTCCTCCCAGGGATTGTTGTTGTTGTTGTTGTGGTGATGATTTTGTGGTACCCAGGTCCTCCCAGGGATTGTTGTTGTTGTTGTTGTTGTTGTTGTTGTTGTTGTGCTGATTTTGTGATACCCAGGTCCTCCCAGGGACTGTTGTTGTTGTTGTTGTGCTGATTTTGTGGTACCCAGGTCCTCCCAGGGGTTGTTGGTGTTGTTGTTGATGATGTTGTTGTTGGGCTGATTGCGTGGTATCCAGGTCCTCCCAGGGATGGTGGTGGTGGTTGTAGTTGTAGTTGTTATTTGCAGTAGAATGTCCCAAATATATCCTTGAGTGTTTTTGAGATGAGTATTGTAGTTCCAGCTAATCAATGTCCTAAGTTTTCGCTGTGTGAGCCCTGGTTCATATACAGCACATTGATGACAATTGGGAGAGTGGCTTTAGGGGTAAGGAGATAGCTTGGAGTGAGATCAGTTGTGGTGCCTTTTGCATGGGGGCATATAATAACCTCTGTTCCACCCCCATTCTTGGCATAGAGAATATGCTAACCTCTGCTCTTTCCCTACTCTGTGGTACTTATCTGAATCAACCACCCTTTCCAATCAGTTATTTCCAAAGAAAGAGATGTGGATGGAACTTGGCAAGGAGAGAAACTCAGCAACCTCCTAAAGCAACACGTAGTTTGGCCCTGCACTGCAAGACTCACCATTGTAGCAGTTTACAGGCAAATGTTGATTCTTATCTCCCACCTCCCCCCCCCCCCAAAAAAAAGAGTCCCAAAATTCAGAAAGCTGTATGGATTCTTATAGAACAAACTAGTTCTACTGGGAAGCCCTGGCCCCTGAGCGCTCTAACTAGAGGTCAGTTGTGACCAGCAGTGCTGCAGAATTCAAAGAGGCATGAATGCAGGGTGAAGGGGAGAAATGTGCCAAGAGGAAGGTGCATCAAGCCAACCCTGACTGGCACAGACCTCCACTTGGAAACCAATGTCCTCACTGAAGAAGAACATGCAGATCAAGAATAGGTCTTCACAGCCATTTACTGACCCACCACAAAACACTACATTTGGAGGGCCATCGTCTTTGGGCAATGAGGGATCACCTAAGTAAGTATCAAATTTCTCTTTTTTCTGGAGCAGGTTTCTGGTCATTGTTGCAGGATCCACAACCTGAGAACCATGGACAACTCGTTGTGATGCCACAGCACGCAGTATTATAAAGGTTGTCATTAGGTATGAGACAACTGATGTATTAACTACAGTGGCACAGGGCATGCCATTAATTTTTTAAAAAGTTGAATGTATGAGAAAAATAAGCACACACATACACATTTTAGGACAATGTTGTTGCCCTCCTCCTTGTCCTGAGAGAAGAACTCAGGCCCATGTTCTGAGATTTTGGGAACCCTGATGCAGTTGCCACAACATATTCCTCACCCTGCCAGCAAGCCACTGTGACTCTTGTAGCCAAGCACAGGAGAAACAAAGGCTGTGGCAGATTGGAATGTAAGCCTGATGTGCCAACTCTGTGAGCTTGGGCTTCACTTCAGTGTTGGTCACTGTCCTTCAAGTTTCAATTCCTGAGCATTAGCTAGCAATTCCTATATACAGTATTTCTGAGATAGAATCATAGTCCATCCAGTCCAAATCCCTGCCAAGAAGCAGGAAAATCACCTTCAAAGCACCCCTGACAGATGGCCATTGAGCCTCTGCTTAAAAGCCTCCAAGGAAGGAGCCTCCGCCACACTCTGGGGCAGAGAGTTCCACTGCTGAACAGCTCTCACAGTTAGGAAGTTCTTCCTCATGTTCAGGTGGAATCTCATTTCCTGTAGTTTGAAGCCATTGCTCCATGTCCTAGTCTCCCTTCTCCCTGTGACTTCCCCTCACATCTTGATATATGTCTCACATCATGTCTCCTCTCAGTCTTCTCTTCTGCAGGCTAAACATGCCCAGCTCTTTAAGCCGCTCCTCCTAGGACTTGTTTTGCAGACCCTTGATCATTTTAGTCACCATCCTTGGACACATTCCAGCTTCTCAACATCTCCCTTAAGTTGCAGTGCCCAGAACTGGACACAGTATTCAAGGTGTGATATGACCAAGGCAGAATAGAGGAGTAACATGACTTCCCTATACTCCTATTTATGCAGGCCATAGTGTGGGGATACTTTTTATATGCTCATGTGTGTCACACAGGTGTGAACACTCTGGGGTAGCAATTATGCAGAGCCTAAGCTTCCATTGAAGGTGCCTTTGTATCTGGGGACATTCATTTTGAAAACTTGATCGACTATCATGGAACATTTTTGTGGTTCTGCCTTTTACATTGGCAGAAGACCCAGACAACCGTGGAAGGATGCAGCAGACAGCAGGTATCCAAATAATGCATTATCGAAGGCTTTCATGGCCAGAATCACTGGGTTGTTGTAGGTTTTTTCGGGCTATATGGCCATGGTGTAGAGGCATTCTCTCCTGACGTTTCGCCTGCATCTATGGCAAGCATCCTCAGAGGTAGTGAGGTCTGTTGGAACTAGGAAAAGGGGTTTATATATCTGTGGAACGTTCTTTACAGGCCCCAATGTCAATGGGACTGTGAACCCATCCCATCATTTAATCTGAACTTTAAAAGACCTATTAAACATATTGAACTCCAAGTCTCAAACAGATCTACCATCTTGTACAGTACCATGAAAGTTCAGAATAAAACCCAGAGTGGATCTCTTTGATGTTAGTACCACAAACCAATGAAAATAAGTGCCTGTAAGGCTGGAGAATGCTTGCAATTGTGTGCAAGCATCAAAGTGCCTTTGATGTATTTTGATGGTGATTAAAGTGACATGTTAAATGACTTCTTTGCACTAAGGAATAATTAAGTGTTTTTTCAAGATGTCAATGGTAAAGCCAGCTGTCAGCTACCTCTGGGAGGATTTAGGACTTCATCACACCAGCTCGCTATTCTGCTACAGTTGTGTGAGTGTAGGTAATGGATCCACACCACATTAAGCACCTTTAATAATAGTTCATCTCTGTTCAGTAGCACCATTTTGCCAGTTCTCTAATCTGTGGTTTGCTGGCACAGGGATCCATTGCACTAAGGTAGGTGATGGGAATGTAGGAGCTATTGATGAGGTTTGCACCTAAACATCTAGGAATAGAAGAATCCCAGGTGAGAGGCAGACTGGTAGCAGGATATACATGGCATTATGTGATGAGACTGTCACCTTTCTGCAATAGCAATTTTCCTGTGATAAAGTGCTAGGTTAGAGCAGCAGGCCAGATAGGATGATGCCACAGCAGTTAATGGTTCTGTTCCTGCAGACCAGCATAATCCAGTGCAGTAAACTCATGCAGATGAAATAAGCTTTCCATTCAAAAGTTGGAAAAGGGCTCCTGTACCTTTAATTATGTGACAAGCAACAACTGCTGCAATTCCCTTCATTATACAACAATTAAAGATACCAAAATCAGCATTATCCATGCCATGATATTTCCAATTTCTATTTTATTTATTTATTTACAACATTTCTACTCTGCTCCATTCAACCCCCTGGGTTTACACCGGCAACAATTCAATGCCATGAATATAACAAAAACAGCAATATAAAACAATAAATAGAGCAATAGATCAAAAACAATTAAACATTATTATCACAGTCATGTAGTCATTTCCATTATTATCACAGTCATATCGTCCAGTTCAATGTCCGAAGTGCCATAATGCTTGCTGGCCAAAGGCCTGGTTCCAAAAGCATGATTTCAATTTTTTCCTAAAGGAAAGGAAGAATGAAGCCAACCTGATCTCTCTGGGAGTTAATTCCACAGAATGGGGGGTCACTACCGAGAAGGTCCTGTCCCTCGTCCCCACCAGATGCGTTTGCGAAGCTGGTGGGACCGAAAGCAGTTCTGCCCCGGTTGGTCTTAAACTATAAGGTGGAACATAGAAGGACAAGTTTGAACAAGTAAGCTGGGCCGGAGCCATATAGGGTTTTATAGGCCAAGACCAGCACTTCGAATTGTGCTCGGAAATAGACTGGCAGCCAGTGGGGTTGACATAACAGGGGGGTTATCATATATGGATGTTTGCAAAAGCTGGACAGTGAAGAATGAACTCATTTGAAATGTGGTGTTGGAGGAATGTTCTGTGAATACTGTGGACTACTAAAGGACAAATAAATAGGTCCCAGAGATCTTATTTATTTATTCATTTATTTATTTATTATTTCAAAGTTTTATATACCGAGCTTCTCACCTCATAAGAGGGACTCAGCCTGGTTTTCAACCATAAAAACACATACAATCGGTAAAATATCAAAATACACATTACAATAAAACATTTAAAAAGCACATATATTTAAAGCTACAGTGGTCAGTCGTCACGCTAAAATCGAATATACACCGTCTTCCATCCAGATCATTGTCTCATTCTTAGAAAGCCTGTCTCCACAACCATGACTTCATCTGTTTCCTGAATGTCAGGATTGTTGGGGCAGTTCTAACCTCTGGCGGGAGAGAGTTCCAGAGTCGTGGGGCCACTACGGAGAAGGCCCTGTCCCTCGTCTCCACCAGCCGCGCTTGTGAGGCCGGCGGGACCGAGAGCAGGGCCCCTCCAGACCATCTTAGTAATCTTGATGGTTCGTAGGGGAGAATACGTTCGGAGAGGTAAACCGGGCCGGAGTCGTTTAGGGCTTTATAGGTTAACACCAGCACTTTGAATTGTGCTCGGAAGCTAATTGGCAGCCAGTGGAGCTGGTGTAACAGCAGAGTGGTGTGCTCCCTGTACCCAGCACCCGTTAGTAATCTGGCTGCCGCATGTTGTACTTGCTGCAGCTTCCGAGCTTCCTAGAAGCAAAGATGTCCAGAGAAAGGTCATCATACACGAGATATCACAAGACATGCTATTCAATGGAAAAGACCATCATACTTGATAGGAGAGCGCAGTAGGAAAAAAGAAGACCACATTATATGTTGATTGTTTGACTCAAAAATGGCACAACTCTGAGTGTTGCAAGACCTAATTAGGGCAGTTGATGACCACATTTCTTAGGAATCTCTCATATATATATAGGGTTGGCTTGAGTCAGACTTGTAAGCAAGCAACAAAAGCGGATGGAAAGAAGAGAAGAAAATGGAAAAAGTGAGAAGTTGGACAGCAGAAGCCTACTCAAGCTTTATTATGTCTTCTTTTAGAATGAACACTGTATCTGAATAGAGACTTTGAGCACTTAACCAGCATCAGTTACCCGAGGAGTTGTTTGCATTTGCCTAATGCTGCAGCCTTACCACACTACACTGCTAAGGATGCATCTACACGACAGATTTGATGCAGTTTGACATCAGTTTACATGTCATGCCCCAATACTATGGAACCACGAGAGCTGTTGTTTCACAAGGTCTTTAGCCTACTGTGCAAAAGAACGATGGTTCCCCAATCCCCACCAAACTATAAATCCCAGGATTCTGTGGCATTGAGTCATGTCAGTTAAAGTGGGATCAAGCTGCACTGATTCTACACCCCAAGACTACTCCAGTGATTAGGGCCAATCCATGGATGAATGCCTAGTCCCTAATAGAGAAAGTTGGCTCCAGATATTCTATTTCAAAATTAAAAATATACCTTTGCAGACCCTGGCAGTCAACTGTGATGGTGAATCCACTCTCATGTTTTAGTCTTGATTTTGAAGGACTTCTCCAAAGGGCTGAACACTAGCCTTTCTCTCTAATAGCTTCAGCACTTGGATAGCTCTTTGAAAGTCCAGCATAAACCATGGTGTGGATTCACCAATTTCTCTATCATGAAAGTCACTTGCTCCCACTGGACAATGGCAAGATGCTTTCTCACTCTAGGACAGTGGTTCTCAAACTGTGGGTCCCCAGGTGTTTTGGCCTACAACTCCCAGAAATCCCAGCCAGTTTACCAGCTGTTAGGCTTTCTGGAAGTGGAAGGCCAAAACATCAGTCAGAAGGCCATATAGGATATAGGGTTACAGCCTGTTCTTGATGGGGTTACACTCCCCCTGAAGGCGCAGGTTTCCAGTTTGGGAGTGATCCTGAACTCATCGCTGATCCTGAACCCCAGGTTTCAACAGTGGCCAGGGGAGCTTTTGCACAATTAAAACTTGTGCACCAACTGCGCTCATATCTTGGGAAGTCGGATTTGGCCATGGTGGTCCATGTTCTAGTTACATCCCAAATAGACTACTGCAATACACTCTACATGGGATTGCCGCAAAAGACTGTTCAGAAGCTTCAGTTAGTCTAACGCTCGGCAGCCAGGTTGCTCATGGGATCAGGATACCGAGAGTACACAACATCCTTGCTACGCCAGCTCCATTGGCTGCCTATTAGCTTCTGAGCACAATTCAAAGTGCTGGCCTTGGCCTATAAAGCCCTTAACAGTTCTGGCTCAGTTTACGTGTCCAAACGTATCTCCTGCTTCAAGCCACCTAGGACCTTAAGATCGTCAGGGGAGGTCCTGCTCACAATCCCCCCACCATCACCATCGTACTGAGCCCCCGGTGGCGCAGTGGGTTAAACCCCTGTGCCGGCAGGACTGAAGACCGACAGGTCGCAGGTTCGAATCCGGGGAGAGGCGGATGAGATCCCTCTATTAGCTCCAGCTCCTCATGCGGGGACATGAGAGAAGCATCCCACAAGGATGATAAAACACCAAAAAGTCATCCAGGCTTCCCCTGGGCAACATCCTTGCAGACGGCCAATTCTCTCACAACAGGAGCGGTTGCTCCTGACACGACAAAAAAAACCAAAACCAAAAACCAAACAAACCATCGCGCTTGGTGGGGATGAGAAACAGGGCCTTTTCCATGGTGGCCCCTCAGCTATGGAATTCCCTCCCAAATGAAATCAGATTTTTATGTCGTTCTGTTACTATCATCTCCTTTGCACTTGGTGGGGATGAGAGACAGGGCCTTCTCTGTGGTGGCCCCTCAGCTTTGTAATTCCCTCCAAAATGAAATTAGACCTGCTCCATCTCTTCTGTCCTTCCAAAAAAGTGAAATCCTGGCTGTGGGTTCAGGCCTTTGCAAACTAGATTGACTTGCTTTCAAACTTACGATTTTAATGGACTATGATAGATTGCTTTTAGGATGATGACTGAATTTGGTGTTGTATTTAATGTTTTTATATTGTTTTTATACTGTTTTATTATATTATGTATATTTATGCTTTTCTTCTTGTGGGCACTGTGCTGTCCCGGTTGTTAGCTGCCCTGAGTCCCTCTGTGGAGGTGAGATAGGACGGGATTTATTTATCGTGTCAGGCAACCAAACAGTTGTATTACATTTTTGACAGAAAAAACAAACAAACATACAAAAGACATAGAGTTTGCAAGCTTGGTAGTTGATTAAATGTCCTTTGACCAGTAGCTGGCCACTTGGAGTGCCTCTGGTGTTGCTGCAAGAAGGTCCTCCATGGTGCATGTGGCAGGGCTCAATTGCATTACAGCAGGTGGTCAGTAGTTTGGTCTTCTCCACACTCACATGTTGTGGATTCCACTTTGTGGCCCCATTTCTTGAGGTTGGCTCTGCATCTCGTGGTGCCAGAGCGCAGCCTGTTCAGTGCCTTCCAAGTCGCCCAGTCTTCTGTGTGCCCAGGAGGGAGTCTCTCATTTGGTATCAGCCATTGATTGAGGCTCTGGGTTTGAGCCTGCCACTTTTGGACTCTCGCTTGCTGAGGTGTTTCAGTGACTGTCTCTGTATATCTTAGAAAACTATTTCTTGATTTAAGTCGTTGGTGTGCTGGCTGATGCCCAAACAAGGGATGAGCTGGATATGTCTCTGCCTTGGTCCTTTCACTATTGGATGCTACTGGCTGCTACTAGTGGCTGCTAGGATGGGATAGAAATGTCCTAAATAAATAAATAATCTGGGGACCCACAGGTTGAGAACCACTGCTCAAGGGGAAGAAAGGAAGAAAGGAAGAAGAGACCCAGAAAATAGAGACAGTCTGCATGGCCAGCCCAGGGCAATAAAAATACCTTTAAAGAGGAAATTACGTCTTCCCTGAAGAGATCGGATTGCTAAGTATTCAAAGGGGGATGAGATAGTGGCATGCAGGATGAGTAGGACAACCCCCCCTTCATCTGAGCCCCTTCTTGAGGGATAGGGAATTTAGGAGAAGAAACTCCTCATTCTAATCTATCTAGGCTAACTACTCATTGAGGGCTAGAGACTTGTGCAATCAGGGATGAAATCCAACAATTTGTGCTGCAGTTCTTGATATTGAAACATGTATTGAAACTTCATAATAAAAAAGTTTTTTAAAGACAATGAAATAAATTATCATGCTAAAATGCTGTCATGCAATGACAACTGCAAGAATATTACTTACTCAAACCTGGAAATGGATTGAAGTGCCAACAAAGGGAGAATATACAGTCAAAGCTGCTGAATTAGCAGCTTTCACTATAAATTTCAAATTGCCAAGTGAAATGTGGATCTTAAATGATAACCAATTGACGACTTTCTGATGGATTTGAAGCCATTTATGGACATTTTTTGAGCAAGAAGAGACTAACATTGGAATACCGTAATATGTGGTTATGGGTATTAACAATCCTGGTTGCATGTGTAGTGCTAGAATATTTTTCTCCTTTTTGGTCTTTTCTTCTTGATAATTCATTACAGTTTGGAGGGGAGGTCAGAGCCCCATGGTGTGTTTAGCTAGCATTGAGCTTTTAATTCAGTTTAGTGTCTTGGTCTGGTGTATTAGTCCTGCTGTAGTTTAATGTCAGCGCAGCTCTAATTGTAGTCATTACTGTATAGTTCATGTACTTTCTTTTCCTTTGACATTTACTTTTCATATTTGTTTTCCCATTTCTCCTATTTTTGAATATTTAGGATTTCTATTATATCAGTTTGTATTCTTGCACAGTCCCTGTTTAAATATTTTATTAAAAAGTATAATACAATTTTGTCATGTTCATTTGGATCACTATACAAAGTGAATTTGTAGCACTTTTTAGATGGAGAATATCACTTTCATAGTCTGAGGACGCGGCTATGTTGTACAATGAATGCAGTTTGGTATCACTTTAACTGTCATGGCTCAATGCCATGGAATCCAAGGAGATGCAGTTTTACAAGGTCTCAGCCTTCTGTGCTGAAGAGTGCAGGCACTTCACCAAACTATACATCCCAGAAATCCATAGTATTGAGCAATGACAAATGAAGCATTAAGCTGCATGAATTCTACAGTGTAGATGCATCCCCAATCTCCAGTGGCGGAAAGTCCAACAACCTGGGAGTTGTTGTGAAGGTGATGCCTTCAATCAGTGGTTCTCACTTGACCAGGGACCACTTTGACCAGGGACCACTCTCCAACATTAGTACCAAAAGGGTTATGAATCGGTTTTTCCTCAACTTTAGATTAAGTTTGGTTATTTGGGGTGCTGATTCAGGAAATTCCATTGGATAGACCACATGTATTTATTATTTATTTCGGTTTCTTCTACCCCGCCCTTCTCACCCTGAAGGGGACTCAGGGCGGCTTACAAAGGCATAATTCGATGCCAACATCACATAAGTAGTAAAACAGAATAACATCAGTTAAACAGTTGAACAGTTAAACAACACTTCCTCCATTACAACCCTAAAACCAATAAAACCAATGAAACAATAAAAACCTAATTACTCCTCATAGACGGTCAGCATTCGCTATCTCATAGTCCAAATTCCAATTCCACATTGTCAGTCCTGTCAGTCCTAGTTGTTTGATTGTCCTTACTTAGTTGTCAGATTGCCCAAAGGCCTGGTCCCACAACCATGTCTTTACTTTCCTCCTGAAGGAGAGGAGGGATGTTGATGCCCTAATTTCTCCCGGGAGTGAGTTCCACAGGTGAGGGACCACCACCGAGAAGGCCCTGCTCCTTGTCCCCACCAACCTCACTTGTGATAGTGGTGGGATCGAGAGCAGGGGCCCCCCCAGATGATCTCAAACTCCGGGGTAGGACGTAAAGGGAGATACGTTCGGACAGATACACTGGACCGGAACTGTACAGGGTTTTGTAGGTCAAAACCAACACTTTGAATTGTGCTCAGAACTGAAACGGCAGCCAGTGGAGCTGACATAGCAGGGGGATGATGTGCTCCCTGTATGATGCTCCAGTGAGTAATCTGGCTGCCACTCGCTGGACAATTTGAAGTTTCCGAACAGTCTTCAAGGGCAACCCCACGTAGAGTGCGTTGCAGTAGTCTATTCGGGATGTAACAAGAGCGTGGACCACTGTGGCCAGATCAGACTTCCCAAGGTACGGGCGCGACATCAGCTCTAGCTTCTGATACAGAACATATGCTATCCAGTAGTTGCCAACTGTGCACCCAAAGAAAACCACATTTAATAATCTAGAGCTGAGGATCTTATTTTAGGACTTGTGGCCCACCACAGCCCACAGGTTGGGGACCACTGCCTTAGATAAAGCCCTTACCTGAAGATCATAGGTCTCTTGCAGAATCATATGGGGAGATATGTGCTCTCCACTCCAAGCTATTGCAGTTTGCAAAGAGAGGGAAGGGCGCTGGGTGCCTCAGCTTGTGTGGAAGAGAGCCCTTGGGGCTGCATGTCCTTTGCCCTCCATCCATGCTGTCCGCTTGCAAAGGCCCGTCCTGCAGACAACCGCAGCTGTGAACATGAAAGTGTTCAGAGGAGCTCTTGATCCAAATCCCTGTTCAAAGCGCCTGCCGCACCCACATTGCTCCCTTCAACAAAGAAAGAGAAGGGGCTTAGGAAGGAGGGGGGTCTCCCAGCTGCAGACTTGCCTCCACACCCCCAGAAATGGGGTCAGCTTTGTGGGGGTTCTCATGCTCTCTGCAAGAGCTAGGTGGGTGGAGGATCGTTGTGTGTGTGACTACTAACCGAAACTGGGGGACTCTAAGGGCTGAGTAGTTTGAAAGATGACGAACAAACTTTTGGAACAATCAAATGGTTTTACAGAGAAATAACAGTGTGGCTATATGACTTTTTAGAATGTTTCTTTGATATATGGTGTGCTGTAGCTATCCATAACAGGAAGCAATGATAGGATGGCTTTGTTTCTGAGATCTTTAAATCCTAAAGGGGACGAGGAATTTTGTAGATCCATATCCATGAATGATTCCCAGTACCTGGAATATGGCTATTATAGTCAAACCTCCATATAGAATCAGAATTGGAAGAGACAACAAGGGCCACCCAGTTCTAGGCAGGTAATAAATACTATTATTATTATTATTATTATTATTATTATTATTATTATTATTATTATTGACACAAAAGCACAGTAGGTCACAGCAAACAAGATCTATATGTTGAATTTCGTTTCGCAAAATCACAAGTCAAACACTTCCCAAGCGTCTAGGACTGTGTGATGTATTTTCGAATGATGCGCGTAGATCCAAGTAAGGTGGCCTTTTGCAGTTGATAGAACATGATTTTGTCAATGTTTATTGTTTCCAAATGCCAGCTGAGATCTTCTGGCACGGCACCCATTATGCCAAAGACCACTGGGACCACCTGGACAGTTCAATTTTGAGGTCTTGATAACAGCTGAGTTTTTCCTGTTGTTTTTCCTCAATGCGACTGTCACCTGGTATGGCGACATCAATAATCCAGACTTTTTTCTTTTCCACAATCGTGATGTCTGGTGTGTTGTGTTCCAAAACTTTGTCAGTCTGGATTCGAAAGTCCCACAGTATTTTTTCATTTTTTGCACATTATTATTATTATTATTATTATTATTATTATTATTATTATTATTATTATTAGAAACACAACAAGATGAGTCCACAGCAGACAAATCACTCTGCTGGCTGTTGTATTGGATCACATGTCAGACACTTCCCAAGTGTCTAGGACTGTGTGATGTCTCAGCGAATAATGCGTACAGATCCCAGTAAGGTGGCCTTCTGCAGCTGGTAGATGGTAATTTTGTCAGCGCCGATTGTGTTAGGCACTGCACCCAGTCTACCGATCACCACTGGGACCACCTTGACTGGCTTGTGCCAGAGTCTTTACAGTTCAATCTTTGAAACATGGCTCTCATGTCTCCTTTCCGTCTTCTTTTCTCCAAGTTGAATAGACCCAGCTCCTTAAGCTGCTCCTCATAGAACTTGGCTTCCAGATCTTTACCCATTTTGATGGCCGTTCTCTGGACACATTCCAGTTTATCAATATATTTCTTGAGCCGCGATGCTTAGAAATTGATGCAGTATTTTAGATGAGGCCTGACTGATGCAGAATAGTGTGCTATTATTATTTTCTTCGATCTAAACACTAACCATCCAAGAAAAACTTGCAAATGTGGAGAGGTGACTGTGCTGTCATTATGTTTTCCTTGTGACCACCCAGAGTTACAGTTCTCAATGATCAAGGAAAGCAGATTTCCCACATTCAGTTGATATTCTCATGGGGTTCTTTCATAATTCACAACGTAATCTGCATCTCTTTTGCAGCCAGAAATCTGTTCCTGAGTGAGGAATGAATATATCATTGGAAGATGAAGGGGACCTTTAGAACTGAATGAGGTCCTCCAATTACTCGCAAGCCTTCTCCAGATTTAGCAAACCTTCAAAGGCTTTATTTTGACTTCATCCTAAAATGGTCATGGTTGCTGTTCAAAAGTCATGGTTCAAAATGTATAGATGCGGTAGACCTAAACTACAAAGAGCTACTCAATCTTCAGCTAGCACAAAAAGGCTGAGGAGAGTTGGGTATATGGGGACTACAGCTCCCAAAATCCCCTGGCCAGCATGGGGAATATGAGAGTTGTGCTCAAAGAAAAAGTCAGTTTATCTCAGTTCTGTGCTCAGCTAATGTGCCATGGGCTCTCCCAGCCTTTGTGCCAATTGAAACAGGTGACCTAGCTACTCATTGCTGCTGCATCTGCAAGCTTGGCCTGTCATTGAACATTGAGAAAACCAAAGTGCTCTTCCAGCATGCACCAGTCAATCCGTCTGCAATGCTAGAAATACAGCTTAATGGTGTAACATTAGAAAATGTTCACCATCCATCCACAACACCGATTCCCCACATGCTTGCTGGAGATTTTTTTATGGCCTCGTAAATTAGTTAAATTAGCCTCCCCACATAAGTGGTACCTAAATTTCCTACTTGACATATGCAACTGTCTTTCAGGCTGCAAAGGTTGACAGTAAGCTACACAAATTGGTCAGAAGTTCACTCTGACCCGGGCTGGCTTTGAACTCATGACCTTTCGGTCAGTAGTGATCTTAATGCAGCTGACTCCTAACCAGCTGCGCCACAGTCCCGGTGCCAAGCCTAAGCCAGAATTGCCTGTTCCCTTGTTCCGTTCACCAGGAACAGCTCTCCCTTCAATGAAGCTGATTTGCTCAACAGAATCTATTCACATCTTCTTGTGCCCCCTGTTCACCCACCAGAGCTGGGCCTCTCTCCTTCGGCCCCAGGAGGCTCTCTCAGGGCACATCATTAACCCCAAGGTTCGGGTCCGCTCTCTTGCACTCTCATGCCACATGAAAACAGAGCAGCATGTTCAAGAAGCTACAGACCCGGGCTTCATTAGCCACCATGTATCTCTCGTCAGCCAATAAATTATAGAACACAAGCACATCTTTGAAAGCCAGCCAGACTCCTAAATCCAGCAATCTTTTAACAGATAGAACCTAACTAATTTAGTAGGGACAGAAATGTCAGCCTCTCTTGCGCTGGTTCACCATAAGGAAATATGTGTATCAAGGAGGAGAAAGAGAAATGAAGAACCATACGGAGGGAACTCATGTAATTTAATCCAACTTCAGGGCATAAAACCCAGAGCTGGACGTCCCCAACATGTGCAATCCTCCAGTGAGGATAATATGTGATGCCCCCTTCATAGGAAGTTGCAAAATTGCTCATATTGTCAATATGGGTTTTTTTTCTAATTAATTAAAATGAGCACTTCTGAAACAAAGGCAAATCAGGATACATGTTTCCAAGTGAAACCATTGTGTTGAAAGTAGCCAACATTATTATAGGTTGAGCATTCCTTAATTCTGAAATCCAAAATGTTCCAAAATGGTCCACATGGATGACTGGGTTAGTGATCTCTTTACTTGGTTCAATGTCCACAATACACAGAATTATTTAAAATTTTCCTGGAGGTAAGTTTCTGTGTATAAGGTCCATATGAAACATACATAGAATCATAGAATCATAAAATCAAAGAGTTGGAAGAGACCTCATGGGCCATCCAGTCCAACCCCTTGCCAAGAAGCAGGAATATTGCATTCAAATCACCCCTGACAGATGGCCATCCAGCCTCTGTTTAAAAGCTTCCAAAGAAGGAGCCTCCACCACACTCCGGGGCAGAGAGTTCCACTGCTGAACGGCTCTCACAGTCAGGAAGTTCTTCCTCATGTTCAGATGGGAATCTCCTCTCTTGTAGTTTGAAGCCATTGTTCGCGTCCTAGTCTCCAAGGAAGCAGAAAACAAGCTTGCTCCCTCCTCCCTGTGGCTTCCTCTCACATATTTATACATGGCTATCATATCTCCTCTCAGCCTTCTCTTCTTCAGGCTAAACATGCCCAGCTCCTTAAGCCGCTCCTCATAGGGCTTGTTCTCCAGACCCTTGATCATTTTAGTCGCCCTCCTCTGGACACATTCCAGCTTGTCAATATCTCTCTTGAATTGTGGTGCCCAGAATTGGACACAATATTCCAGGTGTGGTCTAACCAAAGCGGAATAGAGGGGTAGCATGACTTCCCTAGATCTAGACACTATGCTCCTATTGATGCAGGCCAAAATCCCATTGGAGTTCCATCTACAAATGTCATTAATGTGTTTGTTGTTCATTCTTTCAATCACTTTCGACTTTCATGACCTCATGGACCAGCTCACGCCAGAACTCCCTGTCGGCCGGCACCACCCCCAGCTCCTTCAAGGTCAAGCCAGTGACTTCAAGGATACTATCCATCCATCTCGCCCTTGGTTGGCCCCTCTTCCTTTTTCCTTCCATTTCCCCCAGCATAATTCTCTTCTCTAAGCTTTTCTGTCTTCTCATTACATGGCCAAAACACTTCATCTTTGCCTCTACTATCCTTCCCTCCAATAAGCAGTCAAGGCTTTATTTCCTGAAGTATGGACTGGTTGGATCTTCTTGTGGTCCAAGGCACTCTCAGCACTTTCCTCCAGCACCACAGTTCAAAAGCATCTATCTTCCTTCGCTCAGCCTTCCCTAAGGTCCACCTCTCACATCCGTAGGTGACTATGGGGAATACCATTGCTTTGACTATGCGGTTCTTCGTTGCTAGTCTGATGTCTCTACTCTTCACTATTTTATCGAGATTGGTCATTGCTCAGCTCCCAAGAAGTAATCGTCTCCTGATTTCCTGGCTGCAGTCTACGTCTGCAGTAATCTTTGCACCTAGAAATACAAAGTCTGTCACTGCCTCCACGTTTTCTCCCTCTATTTCCCATTTGCCAATCATTCTTGTTGCCATAATCTTGGGGGGGGGGGGGGTTATGTTTAACTGCAACCCAGCTTTTGCACTTTCTTATTTCACCTTGATTAGAAGGCTCCTCAGCACCGCCTCGCTTTCGGCCATCATTATGTGTAGGTAAAGGTGAAGGTTTCCCCTTGACATTAAGTCTAGTCGTGTCCGACTCTGGGGAGTGATGCTCATCTCCATTTCTAAGCTGAAGAGTCAATGTTGTCCGTAGACAACTTCAAAGTCATGTGGCTGGCATGACTGCATGAAGCGCTGTTGCCTTCCCGCAGAAACAGTACCTCACATTTCATCTACTCACATTTGCATGTTTTCGAACTGCTAGGTTGGCAGAAGCTGGGCCTAAAAGCAGGAGTTCACCCCGCTCCCTGGATTCAAACTGCCAACTTTTCAGTTAACACGTTCAGCAGCTCAGCAGTTTAACCCACTGCACCACCAAGGGGGCCCTGTACCTGCATATGCATTATTTGTAATGCATATGCAAATACAGGTATTCCAAAATCTGAAATCCAAAACACTTATGGTTCAGAGCATTTTGGATAAGGGACATTCAGTGTGTACAGTGGATCCTTGATACCCACTGAGGTTTGTTTCTAGGATCCCGGATGGATATCAAAATCCACTACCCCTCTTGGTTCTCCTCAGCTTTTTTCCATTGCTGCAAGCTGAGTTGAAAGTAAACAAAAAGTCTGTACTCAGGGTGCATCTAAACTGTAGAATGAATGCAGTTTGACACCACTTTAACTGTAGTGGTTCAATGCTGTGTGAGCATGGGGTCTTTAGCCTTGATGCATCCCCCAAACTACAGTTTCCAGGATTCCATAGCATTCAGTTGTGGCAATCAAAGTGGCATCATACTACAGTAATTGTACAGTGTAAGAAGTACCCCGAGTAGAGGTACTACAAGAGAGGAGATTCCATCTGAACATTAGGAAGAACTTCCTGACTGTAAGAGCCGTTCAGCAGTGGAACTCTCTGCCCTGGAGTGTGGTGGAGGCTCCTTCTTTGGAAGCTTTTAAGCAGAGGCTGGATGGCCATCTGTCAGGGGTGATTTGAATGCAATATTCCTGCTTCTTGGCAGGGGGTTGGACTGGATGGCCCATGAGGTCTCTTTCAACTCTTTGATTCTATGATTCTATGATTCTAGACTCTGGCAAAAGCAAACTGCTACAGCTTAGAATCATAGAATCATAGAGTTAGAAGAGACCTCACTGGCCATCCAGTCCACCCCCCTCCCCCACCAAGAAGCAGGAAAATCTCATTCAAAGCACCCCTGACAGATGGCCATCCAGATGGCTTCTCTTAGCTTAGTTGTTTTTGTCTCATCGATAACTTTTGTTACCTTGACCACACACTGATGTTGCTTGGCCACACTTGTCCCTGTGAAATATTTGAAGGATATGGACTAGTAATGATCATTTCCCTGTCTGCTTTTGTATCAGATGCAAAAAGCTTTTAAAACATTATTTACTGTTTTCAAAACTGCTTTTAAATGGCTTTACGTAGTTGTTAGATTGCCTCATATATGTATTTTAATGTGTGCCGCTCCAGGATTTTATTATATCATGCTCAGCACAAAAGATCTGGCGTCCACCTGGTCTGACTTGCCCAGATGAGAACCGAGTCTGTCTTATATCTTTCCTTTGTCAATGCTTAGCCTTCAAAGAAGTGTGGGCATTCATAGCATGCATTTGGTGTCAGAATGCAGGTGGACACAAATCACCATCTAGGAACTTGAGAGTTGTAGGAAGGAAGAGAAATTGTGAAGGTAGGGGGGATCGGGATTGTCTAGGAGCCAAAGCCTTGTAATTTTTGCTCTGGAAGGGGTGGTAGCAGGATGAACTAGGGGAATACTGAGATAGTAGAAGATGTGTGAGCCAATGTGYGAGGGTTGAATGAAAAGTAATGCCTCCACCTTCGTAACTCCTCAACAGATGGCAGTACTGGTATGCGGCAGGTGCTGGCTTGTTCAGTAGATTCTCCTCTACAGTTCCCTTTTGGTTGTGTTGTTAAATGCGAAGTAGGGAACCCTGTGCAGACCGTCGGTCAATGCTACTTAAGCAATGTGCAGTCATTGAATTCTTGACAACAGAAGGTGTCACTCCTAAGGAGAAAAACTCAGCCATTATCAGAACTGCAAAGGCTCTGGCATWAACCAGTCCAGGTGGTCCCAGTGGTAATGGGAACACTGGGTGCCGTGCCAAAAGATCTTAAGCGGCATTAGAAAACAATAAACATTGACAAAATCATGATCTGTCAACTGCAAAAGRCCACTTTACTTGGATCTGCGTGCATCATTCGAAAACACATCACACTGTCCTAGGTGCTTGGGAAGTGTTCAACTTGTGATTTTGTGATAGGAAATCCAGCAAATATATCTCATTTGCTGTGTTTTTTTGTTAATAATAATAATAATAATAATAATAATAATAATAATAAATCTTTATTTATATCCCACTTTTCTCCCTCACGGGACCCAAAGTGGCTTAAAACATATTAAAACAATGTAAACAACAATCTAAATACATTGCTTATAAGTATAAAACATCATAAAATAATAACTTAAAACAACAATATTATACATTCACATTCTTGTAGAGATGTGAAGGTCTAGATGTCCAGACTGCCATGAAGCCTGCGGATATTCTTATAACTTTGTCTAAAGTGGAGCAAAGTTGGGTGAAAGCAGGCCTAGATAAACTTTGGCCCTCCAAAGGCTGTCAGGAATTTTTAGAGTTGAAGTCCAAAACACCTGGAGGGCCAAAGTTTGCCCATGCCTGCTCTCCTGCTCTACACTTCATGCAGTTTAACACAACTTTAACTGCCATGGCTCAATGCTAATTTTGAGCCCCCTTTTGGTGTGTTTCAGAGCAAAAAAAGCCTGATTTTGACATTATAAAGTGGATCCCATTGAGGTGTATGGGCCATACTTTCTCCATCCCGTCCTTCAGGAAGGTGGCTACTTGTAGTAAGGAGCAAAGGAGGTCCCTTGAGACAGAAGGAGCAAGTGAGGTGCCCTGGGTCAAAGAGGAGCTCCACGTGGCAGCTGCCTCTGTCTTCCACAGATCAGAAGGCAAATCAGACCTTTCTTTGTGGATTTGTACACATCAGGCTTATTCAAATTGAAATCAAGCCTAATTTGGCTAATTCAAATTAATTCAGAGGCAGTTAATTCCAATTTGCAAACTGCAGCCTCTGTTAATTCCTAGTAAAGGAAGCAGGCATAGTCTATTTCTCTCCAGCTGCGGAAGCCAGGGCAAGGGGCCACAAAAGAGTTCAGGAGCATCGTTTCAGAGAACGACACAATGGGACTGGGCATTGAGGATGAGCCAAATGTCAGGGAAAGTTGATGACTAGTGGATATTAAAGGGGGCAAAACCCTGCAGCTGCAACTCGTGCCAAATGGGAGGAAATAAATGGTTATATCCAAGCTTATTGCGCAATGAGAGGAAAGTGTCACCCTCTACATTGCATGGTTCAGGCCACACTAGATTATGTTTCCATTTGTCACATCAGCAGGCATTACCCAGATACAGCAGTAAAAAATGTGATGATATTGCAGTGACACAGACACACATATACACAGAGATTATTCTTCCCCTTTCTATTCTGGCCTACCAGTCTATAGATCTCTATGGTATGTAAGAGAACATCTAGCATCTGGCCACAATGGCCATCACAATTCCAGCACTTCCACAGCAGCTGTTCAATTTTGGGAAGGGTGGCAGCAATATGGTGCGCTGTGGGATGAAGAGTCTAATTCCCCAACATCAGGGAAATCTCTACATTGCATCTCTACATTGCTCTCACACATGGATGAGAAATGACATGGGAATGGACCATTTGGTTGGGGGTGGGGGGAGATATTGAAGTTGAGGAAATAGGAAATGGAGAAGGCTCTTGATCCCTCTACTCCAAAAACATTTGGCATGCCAAAAAAGAGATAGCCCCAAAGGCAATTTTATATATGAATGTGTGTGGCCTAAATTTTCAGTTTTGAACACAAAGAAATCTCATCCTGAGCCAATCTCAATTTTCTCTGATTGCACATCATTCTATTTGCTTCTTTAACATCAGGACTGGCTCCAGATAACTTGCTGTGCAAAGTGAATGAAAGGGGCCATCCTCCTCATTCCATGGCCAAGATATGAATAGATCGGTGTTAAAGAGTGAGTATACACTGCTTGGCAAATCCATGGCATATCTGCACCAGAAATGCCTTTGAGGCAGCAAACCTGCTGTGATGTCACATTGGTGTTCACATGGTCCAGATGGGCTGAGAGAGCACATCAGCCTCAGTGTTGCTCCCAGCCAGGCAGAGAGCTCTGTGCATGTTCTTGGCCATATGGGACACCTTCTTCTCAGCAGCAGAGGGGTCCACATGACCAGGAAGGAGTGGGGTGATCTCTGCACCTTCATTTTGGACACACAGGTATTTCAATTTGGCAACACAAGGCACAGACCACCCCTCTTTTTTTCTGCACTGAAGACCACAGGGAAAAGGCCTGACTGGAATATGGACGAGTCTGAATCAAATTCAGTCCAATTGTCCACAGACAGTTCCAAAGTTGAAGGATATCCCAGCATTCCCAGAAACTCTAGAGCAGTGGTTCCCAACTTGTGCTTCTTGGGCCACCAGAATGAAAGAACTAAAATATGGTGCACAAAAACTAAAGCATAGTCCG
>NW_026846588.1:12763859-12972651 GCF_025583915.1 Anolis sagrei ordinatus
GCTTCACCCAGTATCTGAAATGGTCATTAACTGGCTGAGCAGGTGTTCCAGGAAACTCCAAGTGGGACAGGTGGAGGGTATGCAGACAGTGCATTTTCCCTATGCATGGAAGACAGAAGCAGACCCCTGAATCCAGTAGACCAGAATCCTTGGGTATGGACACACTTTACTCCCCGCCTCCATCCTGGCAGCACCATAAATCACCCTTCCTATGAGGCACTGATGGGAGATTCATTCGTAGTAGATTCAGAGCCTCAGGAAGATTTTGATTTGCACAGATAGGCCTGGCTGGTCTGAGGCAGATCTGGAATTTTTATTCCCCACATCTGGGCTACAGGAGCCAGCAAGTGATACATGCCTTTCCCGGAGCCCTGCATCTGCCAGGCGATGATAATGCAAGCCTGGCCTCGGCACAAAAGCTCCACGTCTTATTGCAATCATAAATAAGAGCTCCCTTTTTTAATTTAGAAGTTTAAACATTTGAAGAGGGGTCTGGGTGTATCTCCAGTCAATTAAATACTCTGTCTGCTGGATGCAACCCCAGCTGTTATGCCGCCTGGAAATTTCCATTGGCGGGCCGGACTTTTTCCAAATATTTTTTATTGAATGCTCTCTTGGGTTAGCAAAGCCATAAAGAAAAGTGCCATGCCATCGGTGCCCCCTTCCTCCCTCCCCCAACTTCGGCATCACCTCGTTG
Organism: Anolis sagrei ordinatus; assembly: GCF_025583915.1. Taxonomy (NCBI): domain Eukaryota; kingdom Metazoa; phylum Chordata; class Lepidosauria; order Squamata; family Anolidae; genus Anolis; species Anolis sagrei. The sequence continues at coordinate 12,764,557 of NW_026846588.1, forward strand.
GCCTTCAACGCCTGTTTCATTTCCTGTGTTGCCGGCTCAACATGAAGTTCATCAGGACCTCTCCATGCAGGGAAACTGTGTGCTGATGAACGATAACAGAGCCGAAGAGATAAATGAGATGAACAAGAACGCGTGTGTGAGCAGATGGGTGTGTTTGAGGGAGAGAGACAGACGAGAGGGGGATGCAAACTCTCCTCGCAAGAGGTATGCTTATGGCGAAGTATATTAGGCATGGACATTTTCAATGCAAATCCACACTGGACACTGGATTGATAACTATGCAAAGCTTTGAATGCAACCCTGGAAACCTACAATCAGTCCTCCACATTTGCTGGAGAAAGGAGCACATGACTCCTGCAACAGTACAAAACTCTTATTTTTACCAATAGAGAACACCTCTCCAGTAATATCCAGGTTTTCCAGCACAACTCTATGGACAGCTTGCTACCAGAAGCTGATAGAATCATAGAATCATAGACATGGAAGAGACCTCGTGGGCCATCCAGTCCAACCCCCTGCCAAGAAGCAGGAAAATCGCATTCAAAGCACCCCTGACAGATGGCCATCCAGCCTCTGTTTAAAAACCTCTAAAGAAGGAGCCTCCACCACACTCCAGGACAGAGAGTTCCACTGCTGAACGGCTCTCACAGTCAGGAAGTTCTTCCTCATGTTCAGATGGAATCTCCTTTCTTGTAGTTTGAAGCCATTGTTCCATGTCCTAGTCTCCAGGGAAGCAGAAAACAAGCTTGCTCCCTCCTCCCTATGACTTCCTCTCACATATTTATACATGGCTATCGTGTTATTGGGGGCATCGAATTGTGCCGTTTGTAAACCGCCCTGAGTCGCCCTCGGGCTGAGAAAGGCAGTATATAAATATGGTAAATAAATAAATTCATGAGGATCCTATGAATGAGGGACCCCCATGTCACTCTATCCTCAACAACCCTTCTCAGAGCATTTGTGGCTTCCATGATTGGATCTCTCCATCTATAATGCAGTCTTTCTCTTTTCCTACTGCCTTCTGCCCTTAACTGCCATGGCTCAGTGCTATGCAACCATGGAAGCTGTAGTTTTATAAGGTCTTTAGTCTTCCTTGTCAAAGAGTGCCGGTGCCTCCCTAAATTACAATCCCATGATTCAATATCAATGAGCCGTGCTGTTAAAGTGGTGCCAATCTGCATTAACTCTACAGTGCAGGTGCATTCTTGGTCTAACTTTTGCTCAGAACGACTGCTCAGTGTTGTCAATGCCATCTGGAAACATGTCTCTAGGGCTTCAGGCAGGATTTCCCCCTCTTTTCCTATCTGCAGAGCCCCAGTGGTCTCCTATTCTAGGACTAACCAGAGCAGATCCTTCTTAGCAGTCAAAACCAGATTGGGTCAAATGTGTTTAGGGAAGGTCTGGAAATGAAGCAGAAGGCAGTGAAGGACTATTTAAATGAATATAGGTTGCTGTAAGTTTTCTGTCAGAAGCATTCTCTCCTGACATTTCACCCACATCTATGGTAGGCATTCTCAGAGGTTGTGAGGTCTGTTGGAAATGCGGCAAATGGTGTTTATATATCTGTGGAATGTCGAGGGTGGGACCCTTGTCTGTTTGAGGCAGGCATGAATGTTGCAGTTGGCCAGCTTGATTAGCACTGAATAGCATTGCAGCTTCAAACCCTGGCTTCTTCCTGCCTGGGGGAATATTTTGTTGGGAGGTGTTAGCTGGCCCTGATTGTTTCCTGTCTAGAATTCCCCCATTTTTTGAGTTTTGTTCTTTATTTATTGTCTTGATTTAAGAGTTTTTTTAAATACTGGCAGCCAGATTTTGTTCATTGTCATGGTTTCCCCCCTTCTGTTGAAAGTGTCCACATTCTTGTGGATTTCAATGGCTTCACTGTGTAGTCTGACATGCTGGTTGTCCGAATGGTCCAGCATTTCTGTGTTCTCAAATAATATTCATTGTTCAGGTTGGTTCATCAAGTGCTGTGCTATGCCTTACTTCAGACAGGAAACAATCAGGGCCAGCTAACAACTCCTAACAAAGGATTCCAGCAGGCAGGATGCAGCCAGGCTTTGAAGCTGCCAAGCTATTCATTCAATGCTAATCAAGCCAGCCAATTGCAGAATTCACACTTGCCTCAATTAGACAAGAGTTCTTTCTCCCACCCTGGACATTCCACAGATATATAAATCCAACTTGCTCAGTTTCCAACAGACCTCACAACCTCTGAGGATAGCTGCCATAGATGTGGGTGAAATGTCAGAAGAAAATGCTTCTGGAACACGACCGTACAGTCCAGAAAAGTCACAGCAACCCAGTGATTCCAGCCATGTAAGCCTTCGACAACACATTAAATCAGAATTGCTCAACCTGTGGGTCCCCAGATGTTTTGTCCTTCAATTCCCAGCAATCCTAACAACTGGTAAACTGGCTGGGATTTCTGGGAGTTGTAGGCCAAAACACCTGGGGACCCACAGGTTGAGAACCACTGCATTAAATGAATATACATTGTAATTTAAATTTAAGGCAAGCAGCCTACCCAAAACATGTGAGACGAGAGTGTCACCCAAATCAGAATTTGAATGGTTGCTAAGTATATCTGTGATTTACATGGCGAAGAATGGAGAAAACCAGGCCTTCCCTACAGGAGAAAGATAATAAGAGATATTTGCATTCATTTTCAAAGCGATGCATGCATTGTATTTGCAAAGCATTCTTTTCATCTTGGATGATTTATTCCTTTACAATGACTTTTAGGGGGTGGGGGTGCAGGCGCAATATTCCTGAAATGTGTATTGTGCATTTTCTTGACAGGTGTGAGGACCAGCGATATGGTTAGCCTAAAAACAGGAGGAAGAATTGCACAAGAGAGGAAAGGTGGAGGAAAAGAAGAATAGAGGCAAGAGGACAAAGCAAAGGGATCACAAATAAGGCATATCTACAGTTCTGTAGCATATCTGTAAGGTAAAGGTAAAGGTTCCCCCTGGCATTAAGTCCAGTCGTGTCCGACTCTGGGGTGTGGTGCTCATCTCCATTTCTAAACCGAAGAGCCAGCATTGTCCGTAGACACCTCCAAGGTCATGTGGCCAGCATGACTGCATGTAGCATCATAGATATGGGGAATTTTTGATGTGATGAATGGGTACTTTTCACCCAAACCCTGCACAGACCCCCTCCCTCCACCCCCCAGATGCACTTACTGTACTTACGTAGGCAATCCCTTGTTGGCTGAGTATGATGGCCTTCCAAGTGTAGCCTCTTGGTGGTAGATGCATATTTTTGCCCTATTTTTGACCCACATGTTCTTCCACAGTGAGGACATCGGTTTCCAGGTGGAAGGCTAGAAATGCAAGGTACTCCACTTCATCAGAAAAAAATGAAATGCAAAGATACAGAATGGGGGATGCATAGCTCAAGAGCAGTACATGTGAAAAAGATCTTGGAGTCCTCGTGAACAACAAATTAAACACGAATCAACAATGTGATGTGGCAGCAAAAAAAGCCAGCACGATTTTGGCCTGCATCAATAGGACTATAGTGTCTAGATCCAGTGATATCATGCTACCCTTCTATTCTTCCTTGGTTAGACCACAAATGGAATACTGTGTCCATTTCTGGGCACCATAATTGAAGGGAGATGTTGACAAGCTGGAATGTGGAGTGGTTTAAAGAGCTGGACATGTTTAGAGAAGTCTGAGAGGAGACATGATAGCCATATATACGAGGGGAAGTCATAGGGAGGAGGGAGCAAGCTTGTTTTCTGCTGCCCTAGAGACTAGGACATGGAACAATGAGTTCAAACTACAAGAAAGGAGATTCCATCTGAACATTATTAGGAAGAACTTCCTGACTGTGAGAGCTGTTCAGCAGTGGAACTCTGCCCCGGAGTGTGGTGGAGGCTCCTTCTTTGGAAGCTTTTAAACAGAAGCTGGATGGCCATCTGTCGAGTGTTTTGAATGCGATTTTCCTGCTTCTTGACAGAATGGGGTTGGACTGGATGGCCCTCGAGGTCTCTTCCAACTCTATGATTATATGATTCTATGGCTTGGCTTCGCATGCCTTCTTCTTGGAACATTTTTCCCTTTCGCCCTCCATTTGTGCCTCTTCAAATTCCGCATCACTGCTGATCACAGCTGACCTCCAGTTAGACTGCTCAAGGGCCAGGGCACCAGTTCTTGGTGTCTATGCTACAGTTTTAAAGTTTGGGTTTAAGCTCATCTTTAAATCTCTTTTCCTGTCCACCGACATTCCGTTTTCCATTCTTGAGTTGCAAGTAGAGTAACTGCTTTGGGAGATGGTGATTGGGCATTTGGACAATGTGGCATTCAGCCCAGCGGAGTAATTGGCATAGGAGCATCGCTTCAATGCTGGTGGTCTTTGCTACTTCCAAATGCTGACATTTGTCCGTCTGTCTTCCCAAGAGATTTGCAGGATTTTTCGGAGGCAGCGCTGATGGAATCGTTCCAGGAGTTGAGTGTGAACTCTGAGGATAGTCCACATTTTGCAGGCATACAGCAAGGTTGGGAGGACAATAGCTTTATAAACAAGCACCTTGGTCTCCCTATGGATGTCCCAGTCTCCAAACACTCTCTGCTTCATTTGGAAAAATGCTACGCTCGCAGAGCTCAGGCAGTATTGTATTTCAGTATAAATGTTGACTTTTGTGGAGAGGTGGCTGCCAAGGTTGTGAATGTCCCCAGATTCATGAAAAGACAGAAAACACTCTTACCCAGTATTGACAATATGACTATTTTCACCAACAAGATTGTAAGCCCTTCATTTTAAGAGGGCTGTAAAAATGGTGAAACCCACTTGTTTTTCTTCTGAAATACATCCTAGTATCCATTGGTGGTCTCCCATCCAAGTACTAACCAGGGCTAACCCAGCTTAGCATCCAAGATCAAACGAAATCTGGTGCCTTAGAATAAATGACTAAATTTTTTCTAGTACTTCACTTGGTCAGTCTTCCTCACTAGGACTGTCTATTCAGAATAACAGTAATTACTCCCAAATTGGCAGCTACACATACATATTAGTCAGGTACCAATTTAGAAGTAATTACTGTAATTTAATGATTAGAATATGGAAACCGGTGTCCTTTACACATCTCTCGCTCTTTTAGGCTGATGCCTAAGTGGCCACCTGAGTGCTGAACCTTTGGAGACTTGGCAAAAGACCCAAGTGTTGATGCCAGGCCTCCCGCTTCCGATTTGCCCAGCCCTGTATTCAAATCCTCCAGGATATATAAGAGAACACTTTTCAGGTTCTGGATCAGAGTATGCACACTTTGCCCTAGCTTCCAGTTCTGGTTCAATAGTCTTTCTGCTCTACTATTTCCGATTCCCTTGCATGCACCAATGCAATAATACAAAGCAAATAAATATATGACTTGTTTTATGATTGCATGATTGGACTGTGAGATGCATTCGTCTGATAAACACCAAGACTTAAGCTGTAGTCTCACACACAGTTTACCAGGCAATAGAGACAAGGTTAGATTGGGGTATTTGGACACTGTATAGTTCTAACATCAGTGTCTGTATCTTTGGAGGTCTGACTTGGCCATGGTGGTCCACACTCTGATTTCATCCTGCATAGATTACTGCAATGCACTCTACGTGGAGTTGCCTCTGAAGACTGTTCGGAAGCTCCAACTAGTCCAAAGCTCGGCATCCAGGTTGCTCACTGGAACGAGGTACAGAGAGTGTACAACCAGGGGCTTTTCACCCCATTACGCAAAGTAAACATTTTCAGTATAGTTGATTTTGCCTAGGGGCGCTCTTGAGGCGCTCTTGGGGGAAAATAGACCTTGACATATACGAGTTGTAGTTACTGGGATGTATAGTTCACCTACAATCAAAGAGCATTCTGAACTCCACCAATGATGGAATTGAACCAAATATGGCACACAGAACTCCCACGACAAACAGAAAATATATATCAGTGATTGGTTGGGGGGGGGGGAAATACTGTTTGCTTACCGTTGAAAATTACCTAGGGCTGCCTCTGTGTACAACCCCCTTGTTATGCCAGCTCTACTCACTGCCTATTAGCTTCCACGCACAATTCAATGTGCTGGTCTTGACCTATAAAACCCTAAACGGTTCTGGTCCAGCTTATTTGTCCAAACGTATCTCCCTTTACCAATCCCCAAGGAACTAAAGATAATCTGGAGAGGCCCCTCTCGGTCCCACCACCATCGCAGTCATGACTGGTGGAGATAAGAGACAGGGCCTTCTCTGAGGTGGCCCCTCGGCTGTGGAACTCTCTCCCTAGTGAGATCAGATCTGCCCCCTCCCTTATGACTTTCTGGAAGAAGCTCAAACCATGGTTATGAGATCAAGTGTTTGCAGAATAGATGAATTTAATGGACTTTTTAGCTGATAGCAATGGATTGAATTTGGAAAACGACATGAAACAGCAAACTGTTTTAATGTATCTATAACTGTTTTTAATGTAGGTTAATTGTATATTGTTTGGTACTGAATGGTGCCTGTGGGTAGTCGTCCTGAGTCCCTCTTCGGAGGCAAGAAGGACAGGATAGAAATGCTCCTAATAAATAAGTAAATAAATAAATATAAGCTCCAACTGTCTCAATTTGGCAGGAACAGAAAAAAATATTCGTCTTTCCCATCTGCATGGAAAATGTCCCTGTTTCTTTCTCTTCCTCCCATATTTCCTCTTGGTCCTCAGTTTATTTCACTTGCTGCAAACAGATCTCAATGTGCAAAACTAGTTAGCACTCAGGCCCCTTCTACACTGCCATATAAAATCCAGCATTATCTGCTTTGAACTGGATTATATGGCAGTGTAGACACATATAATCCAGTTCAAAGCAGATAATGAACTGGATTATCTGCTTTGAATATTATCTGCTTTGATCATATGACAGTGCAGAAGGGGCCTCAGTTAACTCAGCAGCAGGAACAAAGGCCCCATCTATACTGACCATTTAATGCATCCCATCAAAGCATGCAAAAGAAAACCCTTAATGCACAATAAGTTTGTGTAGCCACTATTCGGGCCTCAAACTAGTTCCAAGATTTCCTATGTAATAATCATTTGCACAGCAAAAACAGTTTTTTTCCAATACTGGTTTAAAACTGCATTAAATGTTCAGTGTAGATGGGGCGGGCAGAATCTTGCTCTTCCCAGTAGGCTCAGACAAAAGCAAACTACTGCAACGTTTCCCAGCTTGTGTTTCCCCCCCTTACTATTAACCTTTGCCATCTTGATCACATCCTTCGCTGTATGCATCCCAGTTTTCATCTGTGAAATGAAAGAGGGTTTGAAACCAGTATCCCAGTTTGTGTTTACGTGAGGTCTCTCCTTTCAGACCCAAGTGAGGGACTGGTTCTGGGCATCTGCCTCGCACCACTGGGCAGAACTATCCCAGTTTCTGAAAATCCAGGGCACAAACCTGACTTGTAGGATACCCTTCATTGATTTCATTAAGCATGACTCATTCAGCATCAGCCGCTTTTGACGACAGCATATAATTCAAATCATAAACATCAGGTCTAGGAAACATGAGAATATTTCTCTGATGAAAAATAGAGTTTGAACAGAAATGTTTGGAGAAATCCAAGAAACATCTGCACCTCCCCATTCATGTTTGGAGAAGACTTACTCAGCTCTGTTTTTAACCCCTTTACAAATGCATGGGGATATACTCCAATCAGGCTTTATTTTGAAGGGAAAGCCATCCTTGCTCTGATGTGCCTTGAGCAATGCGGAGAGGTGGGTAAGAATCATAGAGTTGGGAGAGGCCTCGTGAGCGATCCTGTCCAACCCTATTCTGCCAAGAAGCAGGAAAATTGCATTCAAAGCACCCCCGACAGATGGCCATTCAGCTTCTGCTTAAAAGCCTCCAAAGAAGGAGCCTCCACCACACTCTGGGGCAGAGAGTTCCACTGCTGAACAGCTCTCACAGTCAGGAAGTTCTTCATAATGTTCAGGTGGAATCTCCTTTCCTGTAGTTTGAAGCCAGCCCCCCCCCCCCCCCGAAATTCTTATGGTGGTTCGCGAAAAGGCCTTACTGGTGCATTATTTAAACTGTTATGTTTATTCATATCATGATCTGATCACCATACTCAATATATCCCATATGCATGGGGGTATTGGGGTAATGATACAAAAGGTTTGCTAGCTAGACCCTCTTTCACTCAGACTCAGCAGCCCCCCCAAAACCCAGCCCCCCCACCCCCCCTGAAAAAAAATCCCCCCCCCCCCCCCCCGAAACGAAATCCTGGCTACGGGCCTGAATCCATCCCTCCCAATTTGGTGTCATCTGCAAACTTGATGATCATGCTTTCTAACCCTTCATCTAAGTCATTAATAAAGATGTTGAACAGAACTGGGCCCAGGGCAGAACCCTGCTCATGACACTTCTTTCCAGGATGAAGAGGAAGCGTTGGGGAGAATCACTCTCTGAGTTTGTTCACTTAATCAATGACAGATCCACCGAACTGTAGTTTTTGCCTAGTCCACATTTGGCTAGTTTGTTCCCTGCATCTACCCAGCTTGTTATTATATCAAAAAGAAGTAAAATTGTTGAAGGCTTTCATGGCCGGAATCACTGGGTTGTTGTAGGTTTTTTTGGGCTATATGGCCATGTTCCAGAGGCATTCTCTCCTGATGTTTCACTTGCATTTATGGCAAGCATCCTCAGAGGTAGTGAGGATGCTTGCCATAGATGCAGGAGAAACGTCAGGAGAGAATGCCTCTAGAACATGACCATATAGCCCAAACAAACCTACAAGAACCCAGAAATAAAATTATCACCATCATCCTTGGTAGTCATTCCAAAACAATCCTCTGAACCAGGGGCCAAGAATATACAGATCTATAGTTTTCAAGCCAGTCCTTGAGATTCCTCCCTCCCACTCAGAATCAGAAAGAGGGTTCTGACCCTGAGATCCAGGAAGTTTAGTCAAAACATTAATATGGTTGCCCTCCACGTTTGTGGTTTGGACATTTGTTGATCTGATTATTCAGGCATTTGATTAAAATTTTCACTTTCAAGGAATCTCCAGTTTCTCCAGTTTAATTCTGCAGTCAACTTTTCCCAGTCATGCTGGAGGAACTAGACATTCCAAGAGAGAACATCTCCAATGTGATTTTGTGGTCAGTTTTCAGTTACATGTGTATAGGCAACAAAGGAGGAAAACTGGTAGGAATAACAAAATACCTTAATCAGGCATGTATCGGGGGGGGGGGGGGGGGTTGATGATTCATATCATGATCTGATCACCATACTCAATATATCCCATATGCATGGGGGTATTGGAGTAACGATACAAAAGGTTTGCTAGGGTAGACCCTCTTTCACTCGGACTCAGCCCCCCCCCCCGAAACAAACTCAGCCCCCCCCCCCCGAACCGAAATCCTGGCTACGGGCCTGACCTTAATGATTGGGAACATTGCTCGAAGTGGGAGTAAATATTGCAGGAATGGATTTACAAGACTGCAATATAAGAGTTAATGTCCAGTTCATATTTACATTCATCATATAACATCATATTACAGTACTAGTTGTCCCCTGCCATGCGTTGCTGTGGACCACATGGGGGTTCTGTGTGGGAGGCTTGGCGGGGGGGGGGGTGGGGTTCAGAATGCTCTCTGATTGTAGGTGAACTATAAATCCCAGAAACTACAACTCCCAAATGTCAAGTTCTATTTCCCCAAACTCCACCAGTGTTTACATTTGGGCATATTGAGTATTTGTGCCAAGTTTGGTCCAGATCCATCATTGTTTGAGTCCACAGTGTCTCTGGGTGTTAGGTGAACTACAACTCCAAAACCAAAGGACACTGCCCACCAAACCCTTCCAGTATTTTCTGTTGGTTATGGGAGAACTGTGCATCTGTGGTTCAGTTCCATCGTTGGTGGGGTTCAGAATGCTCTTTGATTGTAGGTGAACTATAAATCCCAGCAGCTACAACTCCCAAATGACAAAATTGATTATTTTGCGTGAAGGACATACCTTGGGTTGTTAGGTGTCTTGTGTCCAAATTTGGTGTCAATTTTCCCAGTGGTTTTCTAGTTCTGTTAATCCCACAAACGAACATTACATTTTGATTTGTATAGATGATGACTCCTGTCCCTCTAGGACAAAATGTGACCTCTTCAAGAATTATTTTGGTCTTCTGGATGCTTCCATTGGAAGTTACCATAGAATCACATTTGAGAACCAAGGACACTTCTTGGTCATTTAATGTGGATCTTTGATAAACTTCCACTTAAAGTCATTCATTTCAATAGGGTTTGCTCTTACCCAAGGTTTTCTTTTTCCACAGTAAGTTCAGGAATGTATCCTCCGTAGACGATAATGTACTGGTGTTTGTGTATAATGGGCGATAATCCATGATTAAGCAGGGAAAACATTGGGGAAAACACAGCTTTGAAGGCATCTGTTTGTAAAATATTTGTATTTACACTGGTCTTTGTGAAGAACAACAGCAATATTGAAACACTGGCAGGATTTAGGATAAACCCCAAAGTTACAGAAGAGTCAGCAAACTTCATGAGGCTGTGGGATCTGATGTTCAAAAGAGAAAAGGAAACAAACAAAAGGCAACATCGCTTTAGGCTGGATGTGATGGTAAACAAAAGCTGCCAAAATAAAATGTGTTTGTGTGTTTAGGATACTATACCATTCATGTGGACATAATTTTAATATGAAAATGTGGTTTTCTTCTATGATTCAGGACACTGAAACACACCATGAAAAGGAATTTATTTATAGTAATTAGTTACAACCAAGATGCAAAATTGTATTGTTGGAAAGAAATGTGTTTAATTAATTAGAGTCAAAGTTACTAGGTGCAATTTACTTATTTAAAGTAATTAATTATACTCAACATTTCTAAGTGCAAAGTAGATAGGTACAATTATGGTCAGAGTTAAGGGTAACTGTTTAATTTTTTTTCAAAGTAACTAGTTACTTTTAGTTTTTTTTAAAGTTACATAGTGATGACTTCTAGCATAAAACACAGCAAAATGTAGTGGCAACCACTCAGCACGTAATGGGAAGGCCCCATCCAGGACAGAAATCAGCTCTACACGAAAGTAAGAGGGAGCCAATCCCAGCTCCTTGACTGCTTTTTGTGAGCATGTGGCGCTACATGCCTCCTTGCCTTGGAAAGAATGTGTGTGTGTGTGTGTATGTGGGGCGCAGGCCCAGAAAGTGCGGACGCCTGCCTGCAGCCAAGTGCCTCCTCTAGAGTAAGAATGAGAACTGGCCTGTTGCCTCCTGGCCTTGGAAAGAGAGTGCATGTGTAGTATGCAGGCCCAGAAAGTGCGGACGCCTGCCTGCAGCCAAGTGCCTCCTCTAGAGTAAGAATGAGAACTGGCCTGTTGCCTCCTGGCCTTGGAAAGAGAGTGCATGTGTGGTATGCAGGCCCAGAAAGTGCGGGCCTGCCTGCAGCCAAGTGACTACTCTAGAGTAAGAATGAGAACTGGCCTGTTGCCTCCTTGCCTAGGAAAGAGAGTGCATGTGTGGCATGCAGGCTCAGAAAGTGCGGGCGCCTGCCTGCAGCCAAGTGCTTCCTCTAGAGTAAGAATGAGAACTGGCTTGTTGCCTCCTTGCCTTAGAAAGAGAGTGCATGTGTGGCATGCAGGCTCAGAAAGTGCGGGTGCCTGCCTGCAGCCAAGAGCCTGCAGCCTAGAGTAAGACTGCCTGCAGCCTAGAGTAAGACTGAGAACTGGCCTGTTGCCTCCTTGCCTTGGAAAGAGAGTGCATGTGTGGCATGCAGGCCCAGAAAGTGTGGGTGCCTGCCTGCAGCCAAGTGACTCCTATAGAGTAAGAATGAAAACTGGCCTGTTGCCTCCTTGCCTTGCCTTGCGGCGTACATGCCCAGAAAGCACGCACACCTGCTTGCAACCAAACACCTCTCCCCTAGAGTAGAAACAGGTAAGTACCCTCTTTAAAGTACATACTTACTCACAGCTGAGTGCTTCTCCTCTAGATGCTTAAAATGATGGGAATGGGAGCCTAGGAAGCACCCCCTCCCAACCATAATGGGCTGATAAAAATGGATTTTTCAGCACCCCAGAACAAAAACAAATATCTCCCTCTGATTTTGGGAGGCTCCCAAAAATGGATTGGGGCCTCCACCAAAAGCTGGGGCATGAAATGAGTCAAGGTTTACCTTGAAAATACAACCCTAGTAACTAAGGGCATCAATAGCTAATAGTCAAAATCAGAATAAGCTCCAAAAATTCCACTAATGGGAGCATAAACAGAGGGGTGCTTTTGGATGCATATATAATGTAGAATTACTGCCTTTTGACACCATTTTAACTGCCAGGCATCAATGATATGGAAGTCTGGGAAGTGTAGTTTGTTGAGGGCCCAGGATTCTCTTGCAGAGAAGGTTAAAGACCTTGTAAAACTACAAATCCCAGGATAGCATAACATTGAGCCATGGCAGTTGAAGTGATGTCCGATTGCCTTAATTCTACAGTGTATATACACCCTTAACAGATCACAAACTGAACACGAATCAAGAGATTTAATCTGTGAAATTCTGGAAACCGAAACAGCAAGTTAAGAATTTGCAATTTTTCCACCAAAAGCTTAATGGAAAATTCTCCAAACACCTGAAAACAAGACCCATTCAGAAGGGAAGAAATCCAGGTCTGAATGGAACATCAGGCAACTCTTATCTATACATACCTGCTGTCACTTTACAATAATATGCATTGTCTGTTCCAATGGGCCAATCTGTTCCATTCGCCCTGGATCCCCAGTTCAAAGGGAATACGCAGAGAACAAACACAAAGCAGCTCTTTCTGCTGTTTCATTATGCTTCCTTTCTGATGATTTACCGCTGAAACAACCACTGCCAGTGCATCTACCCCAGGGGTTCACACTTCCCAGCGGTAATTGGTGTTAAACATGATTTACTTAACATCAGACCATCCAGCAGTACTTCCCAGCATCCCAGGAGAGCAGACATGAAAGGGAAGGTGCAGATGTTTCTTGGATTTGGACTTCTGAACAGGATCCGAGTCAGAAAACACTGGCTACAGCCAACATCATCTTGGAACACAATACACTCTGTTGTTCCTTACACCTTGTGAAAAACACAGCCTAGCCTGGTCCAGCATTAATCTTAGAGAGGAAAGCAGGTGCATTTAGAGGTAAAATCAGGATGTAGACAGGACTGTGGTGGAACATTTTGTGAAGCAATGGCCATGTCCCTATCTACACTGACCATTTAATGTAACTGAGCATACCATGAAAATGTGCTGCAGTGTGCTTCAAACCCATTAATTTGATACAAAGTCAGGTGAAGGTCTGAAATTAAACTCTTAATCCACATTAGCATGCTCCAATGTAAACCACATCTCCATCTACACTGACTATTTAATGCAGTTCAAAGTTACCTTCAAACTGCTGTAACCAAACAGCAAACTTCTACAAAAGTGTATGAAAGAAAGTTCTTAATGAGCATCACTGCTCTGTGGTTTGTGTGGTAATCTGAGCCTCAATCCGGTTCTGGGATTTCCTATGTAATACATCTGCACAGCTAAACTACTTTCTTCAAGACCAGTTTGAAACTACATTAAATGATCATTGTAGGTGAGGCACAGAATGCAAATCGCTGTGTGGACATCCAAAGCACTCAACTGATGTGCACATGCTCATTTTGGAAAGGTGAAATTGGGGGAAATGCCATCTCTGCTGTGGCTCAGCAAGCAGCAGGAGATTTTTCAGAGGATGAGGGATTTGATCGGTTTCAAATTGAAGCATCTGCTAGTGGTCAGAGAAAATTGCAGGCTAAGAAGACCATTATTTGGGATTCCTGTGCTTGTTCCCAGGCAACAGAAAGTGAAGATTTCAGTTCCCTGGTGAAACAGCCTTTGACTGATGGGGAGTTTTCCCGAGAAGTCAGATTAGGTTTGAGAATGGAGGGAGTGAAAAATAGACTAATTCGACATTCCGAGAGAATCCATGAGTCCTTGAAGCCCAGGTGCATTCAGCATTATCTCATGGCTTCTTGGTTGGGCTTAAATTAAGTGGTGTTTACTTTGTGCCTCTCAGAGGAGACAACGTTGCCATAAGGATGGTATTCCTGTCTCAGTTCTCAAATCCATGATTCAAGTATCCTATCTTTGCCTATGTTCCTTGAAGGGTTTGCCTTGGGAAAGCTGCTGTTTTCATGCTTATGGATTTATGTTTGAATGACTGCTGTGGATTTTGGCTCTCTTGACTTTATGTACTTTGCCATTTTTGGATTGCTGCTATTTTGCATTTTGTACTTTACTGCAATTTTGAGAAATGCCCTTTTCCCCTTTGTACATGCTTTTTAAAATAAACTTTTGTACTTAGTACTACTGGACTCTGGGGTGGTGCTGAGTGAAAAGATGTCTCAAGGCTAGAGTGCAACAATCTCCATGACTGGGTTGTTGTAGGTTTTTTTGGGCTATACGGCCATGGTCTAGAGGCATTCTCTCCTGACGTTTCGCTTCATCTATGGCAAGCATCCTCAGAGGTAGTGAGGTCTGTTGGAACTAGGAAAAAGGGTTTATATATCTGTGGAGTGACCAGGGTGGGACAAAGCACTCTTGTCTGCTGGAGATAGGTGTGAATGTTTCAACTGACCACCTTGATTAGCATATAATGGCCTGACAGTGCCTGGAGCAAACTTTTGTAGAGAGGTGATTAGATGTCCTTGTTTGTTTCCTATGACTCCATGACTATCAAGTGGTTTGAGGGCAGCCTCTGTGATTTGTGTAATCTCCATCCAGGCCTCAAACCAAACCCAGGGTTGACAATCTAATCATCTGCACAGTGAAACCACTTACTTCTATGCTGGTTTTAAGCTGACTGAAGTGGTCAGTGTAGATGTGCTCTTTGACAACATTTCCAGCAAGAGTCCAAAAATTCACAGTTATATTAACTCATTTGTCTTTCTATTCAAGAATAGTGTCTATCCATTTTGAGCAGGTTTTGACTCCACCAGGACCAGGTTTTTGGAAGGCTAATGGGTCTTGCTCACTCAAGACCATGCCATCCCCAAATATATTTGATTCCAACAGGGAAATCTCATAGTAATACATCATTGGGGACCAAAAGGGGAAAATATTCCAGGGCTGAGGTACAGAGAAGCCCCTCTCCCATAACCCAATACAGCAAATTGGTCTCACTGGTGGGCAATAGAGCAGGTACTCCTCCAGCAAATCTTCATCTATGGACAATCATACATCTTTACTCTCACATTTTACTCCTGGCTTACAGAATGCAGACTAAAGGTCTTTAAAATCCAAACTCCCTTTCAACCACAGAAGTGGCAAAAAGGTAACGTGTATTTCTGTTTCATGGACTGACTTTCTTTTGAAGCGGGTTCATGCTAATGATGTACTTTGTGGTATACAAACTGTCTCAAGGACAGAGATCGGTTTGCTTTTTTCTACCTGTTGTCGGAGCAGTCCCATTTGACCCTGGGGAAAAACAGAGACAATGGGAGGTTGAAAGGACGGGCAAATCAGGGTGGCAAAGGCATTGCAGGAGCAACTGAAGAGGTGCCAAGTAGGGCTGTTGCAGTGCCCAGCTTCTGGGAACAGGTACATTAAAATGGGAAAGAGCAAATAAGGAGATTGCCGTATAAGCCACTTCCCTTTGATCTCACCTTGAACCTCTGTTTATTCCTAACCCGCCTGCTGACGATAAGCAACAGAGCGTTTGACCTTCTAGTGAATAATACCTAAATAATATAAATCTCTCCCACAGTGCACTTCTTTGTTCCCTTCAATCCCAGAAGGGAATTCGTTCAGGCAGCTTTGCCCTGTTGCACACAAGAGTGCTGGGCCCAAAATCCGGATGGGGCTTTGTTCTTTGGAAAGCTTTGATTTTTTTTAAAGCTCCCACGGAAATGTGGAAATAGTCCAACTACAGGATCTATAGCATGCGTGGGCAAACTTTGGCCTTCCAGGTGTTTTTGACTTCAATTTCCACAATTTGAGTTAGTCCAATACACCTGGAGGGCCAAAGTTTGCCCATGGGGGATCTATAGGAAGGACTTGCTTTGGAAAAGAGAATAGCTTGGGTAGGTCATTCTTTTTTTAAAATATGATTCCCAGACTTTCCAGAGAGCCAGGTTTCAGAACCCCTCTCTCTCTTTTTTTTTTTTTTTGTAAAAGGATGTTGGTTACTCATTCTAATAGGAACCTAGGTTTGAAGCAGAGATAAATACCCTTCAGTGTTTCACAGATGAAATATGTTGACTTCGGCTCAGCTTGTTGTCTCCTAAGGGTGCATCTACATCAGTGGTTCTTAATCTGTGGGCCATGGACCACCACTGGGTCACGAGGACAAAAATCTGGTCCACAAGTCTCCTTTCTCTTTATTTATTTAAATGTAATTTTATTTCCACTCCTTTCGCACTGCCTGCCACTCCTTCCCTGTCATTGATCATGGCATATGTTCTGTATCAGAAACTTGAGCTGATGTGGTCTATCCAATGCAGTTTTCTGAATCAGCACCCCAAACTGAATCTCAAGTTGCCCAAAAAGTGATTTGTAATCCTTTTGGTACTAATGTTGGATTGTGGTCCCTGGTCAAGTGGTCCATGATCAATTAGTTCCTGTTGAAGTGGTCCCTGTTCAAGTGGTCCCTGGTCACTGTTCAAGTGGTCCATGGTCAAGTGGTCCCTGTTCAAGTGGTCCCTGGTCAACGTGGTCCCTGTTCATGTGGTCCCTGGTCAAACCAATCCCTGTTCAAGTGATCACTGATCAAAATGGTTCCTGGTCAAGTGGTCCGTGTTCAAGTGGTCGCTGTTTAAGTGGTCCCTGGTCAAACTGGTCCCTTTCAAGTGATCCGTGTTCAAGTGGTCCCTGGTCAAACTGGTCACTGTTCAAGTGGTCCCTGGTCAATGTGGTCCCCATTCAAGTGGTCCCTGGTCAAACCGGTCCCTGTTCAAGTGATCCCTTATCAAAATGGTCCCTGGTCAAGTGCTCCTTGGTTAAGTGGTCCCTACTCAAAGTGGTCCCTGGCCAAAGTGGTCCCTGCTCAAAGTAGTCCCTGGTCAAAAAAAGTTTAGGAACCACTGATCTACATTGTAGAATTAATGCAGTTTGACCCCACTTTAACTACCACAAC
This sequence comes from Anolis sagrei ordinatus, assembly GCF_025583915.1. NCBI lineage: Eukaryota > Metazoa > Chordata > Lepidosauria > Squamata > Anolidae > Anolis > Anolis sagrei. The sequence continues at coordinate 12,781,652 of NW_026846588.1, forward strand.
TCAACACTATGGAATCATGGGAGTTGTACTTTTACACGGTCTTTAGCTTTCTCTGCCAAAGACTGCTGGTGCCCCACTAAACTACAGGATTCCATAGCATTGAGCCATGGCAGTTCAAGTGGTGTCAAACTGCATTTAAAACTCTTAGATCCCTTTTGCATGTAATGTTGCTAAGCCAAGTGCCACCCATGTTGTTTCTGCCCAAGATGGCTGGAAATTGCTTTTTAATTTAATCCCTCCTTCTTAGTTTAATTCTCCCTCTCTTTCCCATCTTGTTTCTTCTGTTTCCCTCCTTTCTTCCTTACCATGAACTGGTTATAACCCTGGTTGTTGTCTTTTAAGCAGAAGGCAGTCTACCTGAGAAGTAAGATACATGGGCTTTGGGGGAATCAGGCTCCCCAACTGACCACCTGGATGGTCATTTTAGTTCTTACATCCTTTGTTGCTGTTGGGGGCAACCATGACATGGCTATCCACCAAGAACAGAGATGTCAAACTCATGGTCCTCCAGATGTCTTGGCCTCCAACCTTCAGAAGCCCTAACCAGCTTGTCCAATGGCAAGGCATTCTGGGAGTTGAAGTTCAAAACACTTGGAGAGCCACAAGTTTGACCACACTGACCATTGCTATGTAGGAAATAACACTGATATCTTGAAACTCAAGTTTCTTCTTCATTCTGTTGAAACTGTACTGAGAACACCGCTTAAAGGGAGAAGGGCAGCATTGCCAAGCTGTGGGCAGCTGTTGCTAAGCTTGCCTATGCTCCAAGACACCAAAACATGTGGTAGACAATTTTAACTTCCTAGCAACATCTACCCACTACCTAGCAACACTTCTCTTGACTCTCTGCCTGACATAATTTGTGTCTCTAAACAAATAATAAAAGGGGACTGAGATCCCATCGCTCCTGGGCCTCTTGCCGCTCTTCCATGATAGGTCTTTGAAAGGTCGGGTGGATCAATCCTGTCAAAGGTGAAGACTTCCCAGTGGGACTACACCCTGGTTCTGCCCAGGGCCTGGGGCGCAGGAAGAGGTTCACTGGGAGGGTATGGAAAGCCATGGGCGTTGTGTATAACGGTGGTGGCAAAGCTTTCAGACCCTGCTTGCTGAAGGGACAATGGGAGCTTTGAAAGCCCTTATGAGTCACCGCAGAGGCCTCCGCCTCATTCATTATCCCCAGCCAAAAGGGAGAGGAGACACCAGCTTGGGTTACATGACTGACAGGAGGCCAATGTGGAGATGGGTCCCTTGAGACTCATTCAGCCCATTCCAGGGCCAGGCATTGTTTCAGCTATGCAGGTTCTTTTGTGGGAGAGGAGGAGGCAATGTCAGAAGCATGGGGGTGGGATTAATGTATTGTCAAAGGCTTTCATGGCCAGAATCACTGGGTTGTTGTAGGTTTTTCGGGCTGTATGGTCATGTTCTAGAAGCATTCTCTCCTGACATTTCACCTGCATCTATGGCAAGCATCCTCAGAGGTTGTGTTGTCTGTTGGAAACCAGGAAAATTGGGTTTATGTATCTGTCGAAAGTCCAGGGTGGGAGAAAGAGCTCTTGTCTTTTGGAGCTAGGTGTGAATGTTTCAATTGGCTACCTTGATTAGCATTTGATAGCCTGACAGTTTTTAGGTGTGGCTTTTTACTGCCTTGGGGAATCCTTTGTTGAAAAGTGATTAGCTGTCCCTGATTGTTTCTTGTCTGGAGTTTCCCTGTGTTTAAGTTTTGTTTTTTATTTACTGTTATAATTTTAGAGTTTTTTTAAATACTGGTAGCCAGATTTTGTTCATTTTCATGGTTTCTTCCTTTCTGTTGAAATTGTCCACATGCTTGTGGATTTCAATGGCTTCTCTGTGTAGCCTGACATGGTGGTTGTGAGAGTGGCCATATATTCCCTATGATTTAAAGAGCCTTAGATCCCCATTTGTTTCTTGTCTGGAATTCCCCTCTTTTCTGAGTGTTGCTCTTTATTTACTGACCTGATTTTAGAATAATAATAATAATAATAATAATAATAATAATAATAATAATAATAATAATAATGCTTTATTTATATTCCGCTCTATCTCCCCGAAGGGACTCAGGGCGAATACGGATAGCTGGATTTTGTTCATTTTCATGGTTTCCACCTTTCTGATGAAATTGTCCACATGCTTGTGGATTTCAATGGCTTCTCTGTGTAGTCTGACATGGTGGTTGTGATAGTGGTCCAGCATTTCTGTGTTCTCAAATAATATGCTGTGTCCAGGCTGGTTCATCAGGTGCTCTGCTGTGGCTGACTTCTCTGGCTGAAGTAGTCTGCAGTGCCTTTCATGTTCCTTGATTCGTGTTTGGGCAATGCTGTTTGGTGGTCCCTATGTAGACTTGTCCACAGCTGCATGGTATACGGTAGACTCCTGCAGAGGTGAGAGGATCCCTCTTGTCCTTTGCTAAATGGAGCATTTGTTGGATTTTCTTAGTGAGTCTGTACAAATGCTACTTTCAACAAAGGACAAGAGGACTGCTGTAGGAGTCTACCATATACCGTGTAGCTAATCACCTCTCAACAAAGGATTCCCCCAAGCAGTAACAAGCGACACCTAAAAACTGTCAGGCAATCAAATGCTAATCAAGGTGGCCAATTGAAACATTCACACCTAGCTCCAAAAGATAAGAGTTCTTTCTCCCACCCTGGACTTTCCACAGATATATAAACCCAATTTTCCTAATTTCCAACAGAACTGACAACCTCTGAGGATGCCTGCCATAGATGCAGGCGAAACATCAGGAGATAATGTTTCTAAAACATGGCCATACTGTCCGTGAAACACCAACACAAACCAGGGTGGGATAAGTTGGGAGGAGATCACAATGCTGGGGAATTCTGGGACATAAGGTCTAAGAAAGCAACTTTTCCAAGCTCTACTTTGGTCCTGTAGCAAGGAGGCACTACGGTTCACCCTCAACATTTGTGAGCTTAGCTTTTATAGATTTTATTATTTTCAGAGTTGATTAAAATTCTCTTTCAAGGAATTGCTATGTCCTCCACTATGAATTTATGGTCGTCTTGCATCTGATGTTGACCACAGTGTCACGAGAGTAGGCGTGGGCAAATTTTGGCCCTGTAGGTGTTTTGGATTTCAACCCCCAGAAATCCCAGATAGTTTACCGACTGTTATTGTGGGAGTTGAAGTTCAAAACACATGGAGGGCTGAAGTTTGCCCATGCCTGCACTAGAGATTCCTAGAAACATACCTATCTAGGTGTCTCTATTATTTGTTTACAGAACTTTTATCCCACCCTTTTAGCCCGAAGGCAACTCAGGGCGGCGTACAAACCAGCAACAACTAGATACCACAACATACATACATACATCACTTAAAAACAATTAAGTCACATAATAAAATCCATATAAAAACCATTAAAATTATAATAATCAGTGTCTTCCAGTTCAACTCCTTATCCATTTACATCATTTAAGCCAGTGGTTCTAAACCTGGGGTCCCCAGATGTTTTTGGCCCACAACTCCCAGAAATCCCAGTCAGTTTACCAGCTGTTAGGATTTCTGGGTGTTGGAGGCCAAAAACATCTGGGGACCCCAGGTTGAGAACTACTGATTTAAGCCGTTCCATGTTTGTTATTTCACAATACTGTGTTTGTCTGGTTACACTGAGGCCAGGTTTTTAATCTTTTCCAAAAGGTCAGGAGGTAGGGGTCCAATCTAATATCCCTGGGAAGGGAGTTCCACAGCTGAGGGGTCACCACTGAGAAGGCCCTGTCTCTCATCCCCGCCAAACGCACCTGTGAGGCAAGCGGGATCAAGAGCAAGGCCTCCCTGTGATTCTATTGTTAGTTTCCAGCACACCTTAGAGTCATATCAGAGGAGCTAAGATTCCTAGAGAGATGCTCTCTAAGATTAAAATAAATGCATTTTTAAAATTTGCATTATCACCACTTTGGCAGGGGTCCTGTTTCCCTAACCCCCACAAAAGTGGAGCATTGACTATATTTGACTAGGGCACCTGAGATGTGTGCCGTTGATTTAGGGAAAGGTAATAAGCTTACTGGAGAGCTGCCATGGTGTATTAATTTGAGCATTGGACTACTACTCTGGCTATTAAGATGCTATTAAAAATTGATGCTGAAGTAGGACACAGTAGGCACAGGATTTATTTTGCTCCCTCTAAGGTGATTAAACCTGCCATGTTTTGGTGGATACAGGTAGTCTGATGCAAGAACAGCTTAACTGTTGGGCTTCTGGGGAAAAAAAGAGAAGAAAAATATTATATTCCTTTATTTTTTTGGGAGGGTGGCCCTGGCCTTCATTATAAATATAACTTAAAATATATAATCCCAGGCCCCCGGTGGCGCAGTGGGTTAAACCCCTGTGCCGGCAGGACTGAAGACCGACAGGTCACAGGTTCGAATCCGGGGAGAGGCGGATGAGCTCCCTCTATCAGCTCCAGCTCCTCGTGCGGGGACATGAGAGAAGCCTCCCACAAGGATGATAAAACATCAAATCATCTGGGCGTCCCCTGGGCAACGTCCTTGCAGATGGTCAATTCTCTCACACCAGAAGTGACTTGCAGTTTCTCAGGTCTCTCCTGACATGACAAAAAAAACCCAGGCTAGGAAAAAAGTGAAAGCTTAAGTGAATATCTGCTATCTGCAGAAATTTGTCCTTTTTGAGATGGTGCAACCAGAATTGCTATCTCATGCACAATAATATTGTTGTGCATAACAATAAAACTATGTCTGTTCATGTCTCTGCCATACTATGAGTGTGAAAGTTGGGCACACAAAATTTGGCAGGGAATGTAAGAGGATCTTAATGTAAGAGAACCTATGGAGGCTTTTAAACAGAGGGTGGATGGCCATCTGTTGGGGATGTTTTGAATGCAATTTTCCTGCTTCTTGGCAGGGGATTGGACTGGATGGCCCACGAGGTCTCTTCCAACTCTAGGATTCTATGATTCACTTTTATTTTTAAAATGGTTTAGTTAACAGTGTAACAATTTGGACATGGGACTATGACTTTGGAGACCAGGGTTTGATTATCTTTTTGGCAGTGGAAATCCACTGGGTAGCCTTGGGTGAATCACACATTCTTAGCCCCACAAAACCACATGGCACCATTAGTTGGAAATCACTTGAAGGCACTCTAGCATGCATTACTAGCTTTAGTCACTAGGTGGCAGGTGGCCATGACTTTTTAAAGAAATGCTGCTGCAGTTATGCTGGGGAGAAAGTGCTGCCTGTAAAAAGAAAAAGACAGGGAATGAGTAGAAGGAAACATAGAGTGCTAAGGAGGAGGAAGAGAAGAAACGGTGAGAAAACAAGATGAAGAAAAAAGAGGAAGAGCTAAAGGAAAGATAATTTTTGAAATCTTCAAATAGTTTAGAGCAGTGTTTCTCAATCTTCCTAATGCCACAGCCCCTTAATACAATTCTTCATATTATGGTGAACCCCAACCATAAAATTATTTCCGTTACTACTTCATAACTGTAATTTTGCCACTGTTATGAATCATAATGTAAATACCCGATATACCGGATACCTTTTCATTCACTGAACAAAATTTGGCACAAATACCCGACATGCCACAAATACCCGACACGGAATTCTGAACTCCACCAAAGATGGAATTGAACCAAACTTGGCACACAGAACTCTCATGACCAACAGAAAATACTGGTAGGGTTTGGTGGGCATTGACCTTGAGTTTTGGAGTTGTAGTTCACCTACATCCAGAGAGCATTGTGGACTCAAACAATGATGGTTCTGGACCAAAGTTGGCACAACTACTCAGTATGCCCAAATGTGAACACTGGTGGAGTTTGGGGGAAATAGGGAGTTGCAGTTCCTGGGATTTATAGTTCACCTACAATCAAAGAGCATTCTGAGCCCCACCAATGATAGAATTGGGCAAAACTTCCCACACAGAACCCTTGTGCCTTGAAGGGACTGCTAATACAAGCCTCCTTCCAGCCTCGCATGCCCTCCCTTGCCCACACATGTGCACCACACTGCTATGCCCCAAGCATGCCTGCTCTCCTCTTCTTGCTTGGAGTCTCAGAATCAGTCCTCCCCTTGGCTGAGAGGCTGGCTGAGAGGCTGGCCAATCACAGTGGCGGAGGGCTTTTGGTGGGAGGATTTGCCGTCTGTTTCCAAAAGGAAGAGATGGACAGATGCAGAGATCTTCAGCCTTCTCTATCAAAGGGGTTCCTAAGACTATCAGAAATATATGTTTTCTGATGGTCTTTGGCGACCCCTCTGAAACACCCTCGTACCTCCACTCAGGGGTCCCAACTGTCAGTTTGAGAAATACTAAATGGTTCCGGCCCAGGTTGCCTGTCCGAACAAATCTCCCCTTATGAACCATTTAGGACTTTAAGATTGTCTGGGGAGGCCCTGCTCTCAGTCCCGCCTCTGTCTCAGATGTGTTTGGCGGGAACGAGAGACAAGGCCTTCTCAGTGGTGGCCCCTTGGCTGTGGAACACCTTTCCTAGGGATATTAGATTGGCCCCCACCCTCTTAACATTTCGCAAAAAGGTTAAAACTTGGCTTTTTGAGCAGGCATTTGCAAATGCAATATAACAGGCAACGATAGACCAGAGAACGACTGACTATGCGATTGAATAGTGATTTCAGCAAGGAGACATTGAGGATTTATGTTTTTATTGACTTTTAATGAACCTATATTTTATATGCTAATGTTTTAAATTGTATTTTGTATGTTTGGGGGACATCGAATTTTGTCGAATGTAAACTGCCTTGAGTCGCCTTCAGTCTGAGAAAGGCGGTATATAAATATGGTAAATAAATAAAGAAATAAATACTGGTTGAGAGAGAGGGAGTGAGAGAGGGAGATAATTTCTGCTTTGTAAGGGAAGAGAGAAAGGTTGAGTAAGTATGGGGTGTCGTGGGAGCAGCAAGAAAGAAAGAAAAAGGGAGAGACAAAGAGAAAGATCAAAGAGGAAGCTTCCTTTAAAAGCTTCCTTCTTTGGAAGCTTTTAAACAAAGGCTGGATGGCCATCTGTCAGGGGTGATTTGAATGCAATATTCCTGCTTCTTGGCAGGTGGTTGGACTGGATGGCCCATGAGGTCTCTTCCAGCTCTTTGATTCTATGATTCTAGGAGAAGTGTGGGCTAGGGTAGGTGGACACTAAGTCGTTTCCATCCTTGGCTGAGCTGAATTATTCTGCTAGCCAGTGTATATATTCCCATTATTGTATCTGCTATTTATTTTCATTTCTTTAAGCAGAGAATCCGCTGCCTGCACTGCTGCAGTTCACTGGATTAATAATTTTAGTGAAGATCTTACAATGATGACCTTCAAGATTTTTCTGTGAGGCAGTAAGAGCCAATTTAGATCCTATCGGAAAGCGCATACAATAAGATTATTTTTGTCCCTGTGTGCAGGGCTTGCTTTGCACTCCAAAACAGAATTCATCATAAAATCTGTGTGCTTTCCTTTTATAGGGTCCTCTTGATATCTCCTCCATCTGAAGACTGTATGATGACATGATCCTGTAAAGGTGGTTAGGTTCCAACTCCCATTGTCCTAGCAAGTGGCATGCTGTAGGGGTTGATGGGACTTGACTCCAATACCTTCTTGCAGGCCACTGGTTCTGAATCTCTGATATATTCGGCCTCAAAGGCAGGGAGAAAATAAGGCCTGTGGAAGTCTGTATTGACCTTTTGGGGAGTTTTTAGATTTGTCCTTGCTGATGGATGACTGAATAGTTAGTAATGGCTAAGAGTGCCTTTTACCGTATTCAGCTTAAATGCCAGCTATACCTTTCTTCATAGGTGCCTTTATAAAAACTGACTGCACATAAGTGTGGTGAAAACTCATTGCCCATTTTGTATTTTTTTTAAAAAGCAATTCCCAACCATCTTGGGCAGAAACAATGAAATACACACTTGGCTTGGGAATAATACTGCAAAGGGGATCTAGGAGGCTTAGGGTGTCCCCTCACTATAGAATTATGCCGTCGTGCCTGGGGGCTATAAAACTCTTAGTGAAAGAGACATAGACGTGACATCTTTCCCCCAGGGGATTGCTTCTTGCCTTCCTTTAAAGAACTGGAACTCCCAAGGACCAAAATACTGTAGATAACTCAAAATAGGTTTTATTGTTCACAAAGAGGTATCCCCTTAAGGCAATAAGCTGGAAGTTTCAAAGGGGGTAAAGGAAATATTCATTAGAGTCTCTGGTTGTCTTGGGTCCAAGGAGATTTTGCAGCTGAGAAGCTTTTCCTGTTTCCTCTTTTCTCAATGGCTGTGAAGGTCGGAACAAACACAACCCCCAGTCCACTGGCCAATGTTGAAGGGACAGAGTCTTCCTTTGGATGCCAAAGGACTGGTTTGAAGGTGCTTGGGTCTCCTCAACGTTGTCCAGGGCGATCTGGGCATAAAGTATGAGTCCCAAGGGTAAAAACCTTAGAATTGGTGATGAGAGGTAACTTAATTAAAGGCTTTAGAGCCAAATCTCTTTCTCACATCTGATAGAAAGTTTGATGGTAGAATGGAAAAGGAAAAGCTCTGCCCTCCTGCAGGAAGAGGTGGACCCAAGCAATTGCCCTGAGGAAGCAATATAACTGGTGCAAACAACATTGATTGACAGCTATAAATAACCAATCAATCCAACTATACATTTACAAAGTAAGCAAGTATGGGCATGTTATACAGTTTAAAGCTTTGCACTTTAAAGTTCTACACACAGGTGGCACCACTCGCGCCGTCACAAGAATTAATGCAGTCTAACACCACTTTAGCCATGGCTCAATGCTATGGAATCCCGAGAGCTGTAGTTTGAAAAGATCTTTAGCCTTCCTTGCCAATAAGTGCTGATATCTCACCAAACTATAACTCTCAAACTTTCATAGCACTGAGTCATAGCAGTTAAAGAGATATCAAGAGATGCTGCAAGTCGCTTCTGGTGCGAGAGAATCAGCCATCTACAAAGACGTTGCCCAGGGGACATCCAGATGTGTAACGATCCTGCGGGGGGGATCAGTGCTGCTGAATACGCATGCCCAGTGTGGAACACATCTTACCATGTTAAAACAGTGGATGCAGCTATTAATGAGACATGCCACAACATCACAGGATGTCTATGCCTCACATCCCTGGAGAAATTATACTGTTTAGCCAGTCTTGAACCACCTGCGATCCTTCAAGAAGTTCTGCCTTGGTTAGACCACATCTGGAATACTGTGTCCAATTCTGGGCACCACAATTGAAGGGAGATGTTGACAAGCTGAAATGTGTCCAGAGGAGGGCAACCAAAATGATCAAGGGTCTGGAGAACAAGCCCTATGAGGAGCGGCTGAAAAAGCTGGGCATGTTTAGCCTGCAGAAGAGAAGGCTGAGAGGAGGAATGATGAGGGCCATGTATAAATATGAGAGGGGAAGTCACAGGGAGGAGGGAGGGAGTTTTCTGCTGCCTTGGAGACTAGAACGCAGAACAATGGCTTCAAAGTACAGGAACGGAGATTCCACCTGAACATTAGGAAGAACTTCAGCAGTAAAAACTTTCTGCCTTGGAGTGTGGTGGAGGCTCCTTCTTTGGAGGCTTTTAAGCAGAGGTTGGAAGGCCCTCTATTGGGGGTGCTTTAAATGTGATTTTCCTGTTTCGTGGCAGAATGGGATTGGACTGGATGGTCCATGAGGTCTCTTCCAACTCTATCATTCTACGTTTCTAGTAGCAGCCAATAATGAAGGGGCCAAGGCAGTGACATCTCTGGCCCATTCTCTGTTCGGATATCAGCCAGCATGCCAATGCCTTAAATAAAGAAACAGCTTCCTAAGATCTACAGAGATATTCACAGGAACACCTAAGCAAGTGAGAGTCCAAAAGTGGCAGACTAAAACTCAGAACCTAAATCCATGGCTGATACCAAATGAGAGACTCCCTCTTGGGCACACAGAAGACTGGACAACTTGGAAGGTGCTGGACAGATTGTTCTCTGGCACCACGAGATGCAGAGCCAATTTTAAGAAATGGGACACAAAGTGAAGTCTGTGACATGTGACTGTAAAGAAGAGCAAACCACAAACCACCTACTATGAGAGCCGTTCAGCAGTGGAACTCTCTGCCCCGGCGTGTGGTGGAGGCTCCTTCTTTGGAAGCTTTTAAACAGAGGCTGGATGGCCATCTGTCAGGGTTGATTTGAATGCAATATTCCTGCTTCTTGGCAGGGGGTTGGACTGGATGGCCCATGAGGTCTCTTCCAATTCTTTGATTCTGTGATTCTATGATTCTATGATACTACAAAGCAGTCACATGCACAATGGAGGACCTTCTTACAGCAACACCAGAGGCACTCCAATACTGGTCAAAGGACATTTAGTATAATGCCAAGTTTTTAACTTTGTTTGTGTTTTTAAATACATTACTGTACCTTCAATTCGCTTCTGACACGATAAATAAATATTGATTCTACAGAGTCAATGAACCTGATGCAGTGGAGATGTAAATTTTCATAAATTTTGCAAGGAAGAGCAAATAATTTTCCCATTTTCCTCTGTCCTGCAAGAAATGTATAATTTTCAAAAACTCTTTGTCATTTGGGAACTACTCTGTGCAAAACCAAAAGAGCACTTTTCTTGCTTAGGAAAAAAAACAGTCTCTGGAGCTGAAAACATTTTCTGCTCAGAAAAAGGAGCTTTCTGCACAGAGGTTTTCCATGCAGGAGATGACATGTGCTCTGCATGAAGGAACAATGTGTTTTTCTTACACAAACCACAAAAAGTGATGTTTTGTGTCCATCTTGGATTCTCCTCATCATGGTTTCCTGATTCTGAAGAAACCCATGCTCTGAATAGTTTTTAAATCTTCTTTCCACCATTAGGCTGGAATAGTTCACTCCAAAAGGGATCATTATCCAGGTGGCACCTAAGGTAACCAGGTGCCTTTCCTCCGGCGCTGGCCGTGTGCTACTCCTGCCCAGCTCCACGCCTGCCTTGTTCCCATGTTCCCATGGCTGCGCAATCTGTGCTTGGGGGCCTGTTGACTTTTCCAAAGCTCTTACTTTGTTTGAACTCTCCGATGGATGCAGAGAAGGGGGAATTTAAAGAGTGCTTTTGTTTGCTCCCAGTGTTGACTCACTCCGTGACTCACATCTGGTCCACTCAGAACAGGTGCCCTAGCTTTGGAGGTTGCCAGGGCTGTGTTTGCCCAGGTACTTCGGGAAGGACTGGCTTTATTTGCCTGGACCCAGAAGGCACCAAGGTGCCATCTGCTGCTGGGAGCAATGCGTGGTCAAGTGGCAGGGCTAGAAAAGGACCAAAAGCCAGCCATTCCTCCCAAGACCTGGCTGGCTTCTTCTTTGTAGTGAAGTAGCTCTCAAGTCAAGGGATGGATTGTGGTTGAAGTAGTACCAGGACAATACACCTAGCTTGGTTTCAGGGGACCATGCCAGGTAGGCCTCTCTCTCCATAGGAACCAAAAACAAATAGCTGGTAAAGAGATTGAAAACCAAAATGTAGGAAAAAATGACACAGTGGACTGCAGAACCCACCCCCCACCCCCCGCTAACTATGTATGTAGTCATGCTGACTGGGGGATTCTTAGGAACTAACATCTAAAAGTGCAACAATTCAACAATTCATGTTAACTAGTAGTCATGCTGACTGGGGGATTCTTAGGAACTAACATCTAAAAGTGCAATGATTCATTGGTTTCTTTATTTTGTTCATTGTATACCCTCCCATTCTCCTGGCATGGGATCCAATCCAGTTTACAACATTTCACAATAGAAGTATAGTGAAAACCTATTTTACAAACTTTAAGAATATTTTTTCATGTCAGGAATGACTTGAGAAACTGTAGTTTCCTTCTGGTGTGAGAGAATTGGCTGTCTGCAAGGACGTTGCCCAGGGGACACCCGGATGTTTGATCATCCTTTGGGAAGTTTCTCTCATGCTCCCGCATGAGAAGCTGGAGCTGACAGATGGAAGCTCACCCTGCTCCCCAGATTCGAACCACCAACCAGTAAATCACAATTTATTTCTAATCTCTGCTTGGAGTTCTGTCAGGGCATATGCTGAACTAGAGATGACCCTTGGGATCCCTTCTAGCTCTCAGAACTTGCTAGAATGCTAATGGGACCATCAGATATAAACCATATTGAAGGAGGTGTATTGGCTATCAATATACTATTGTTCTGAATTCAAGTTGCTGACAATAACATTTTGAGCCCTAAACAACTTGGTCCTGAAGAAACACCTCTCCCTTTATATGTTTACCATTGGTGTGAGATTTGGATGAAGGATGCTCTTCTCTTTCCTATTTATTTGGGCACTATATTATCTAATTTGTTTGGTATAACAAAGAGCAGCCAAGTAGTAGTAAGATTTTTAATTAATTTAATTTATGGACAGGGAAATATAGAAAAATAATCACAATGCTGCTCAACCAAAAATATAGAGCTCTCAAAAGGTAGAGGGAGTATGGTTGTTGAACCAACTGTCTATTTAAAAGTTAGGAACTGGGAACCACTGGAACTGAGAGACTTAAAATGGTTCTTCAATAGATTTGCGCTGCCACCAAATTAAGAATAAACAGGCTGTTTCTATGTTGAGAGATGGTTCTGTGACCCACATTGTGTCACTATAGTTTTCTTAGAGGCTTCTGAAAGCTGACTTGAATAACACTTTGACTACAAAGGTATTTACACTGAGGCTGGTATACGTTGATAAAAACAACAAGAACGTTTATTGAACAGGCTTGAAATATTCAGGTACAAATGCTTAATGGTTTCAGTAAAATACTGGCATAAAAACCTTGTGGTTGTGTAGAGTAAAGATCTTAAAAACTTCTGGGTCACAAGTCTTAAAAGTTCCACCACAGAAAATTACTTCAGGAAATGAATCTCTGAAAGTAGCTCCCAAAAATGCCCCTTAGGAATCTAGTCAAAAACCCTGAACTAGACTTCCTTAGGAAATGAACAGACTACTAACGGGGTGCTGCTCCACACAGTATTCCAGCTATTTACTCGATAACTGTTCTGAATACTACACAAAAGACTGACCCAAACTTCTTCAAACCCAAACTGCTCTCGCTAACACCCACACTTCTTCTCTCTACCCATTCCAAACCCCAACTGGCAAGCTGGGACCTCAAACCTCAGTTTAAAAGACTCTTTTTTTCCCCTTTAGAACACTTAGGCTCTGCCACCATCTTTCTAACCAATCCTAGCCTTCTGATTTTCCCTCCTAGACTTGAACATGCCCCCTTAAGACAAACCTAACCTAAGATGGTGTCTCCTGGTCTCCCTTTCCTAAAATGGATGACGTGGCTTTGCCAGGTCCACTTTCTGCTTTTGCCAGCTAGCTAAGGTAAGGGATTCATTACATTTGGGCAATACATTGTTTCTGTGGAGAGTCTCTCTCCAGGGGACACATGGATTGCCCAAAATATCCTTCCCCACCCCCAAACCCAAAGTGAATGGCCAGTCCATTTCTGCCTTTAAAAAACCAGGTAATTAAAAAAGAACCCCTACATGAGGTTGAAAACTGCAGAAGCAATCCATTGTAGAGATTTTAGAAAGGTCAAGGATTGTGAAATACATCCCAGAAGGATCACAACCAGACCCTTTGCATCAGAGTGTAAACTTTTATTATTATTTTTTTACTACTGCTCCCAGAGGCCACTGACCATCCTGGCTGGGGAATCTGATTGCCCTAGGAGGACATTTCCAAGTGGTGGCTTGTGGTCATTCTGTGAAACAGATCTTGTGCTGGCTTCTTCTGCCCAACTCCACAGGTGATGCCCTCAGCAAGCCAAAGGGAATCCAGGTGGGCAGGCTGGCAGTTCTGCAGCCTTGATTTTCAGCTTGTGCTGTATCTCTCACCTGTCTGCTGGAGAGAGGTGCTGTTTCCTTGGTATCTCTCAAGCCTTTGTTTGCTGATGTTGCTCGGTTCCCCAAGGGCTGGTGAGCGGAGCAGCAGAGACAGGTAATTGCTCCCTGGGGAAGCAGGCAGTTCTCTCTGGAGATGGTTGCATAAGCTCAAGGTGGGGGTGAATCTTATTGCAAACCACAGGAGAGGCTGTGCTTTTAGGGAAGACAGGGAGTCAGAGACAGGATGGATAGGTACAAAATAGGCAAATGCAATGGGTTCAGGGGCTAATTCATTGTCTATGGGACTCTACAGGGGTATCCTGAACTTCCACTAATGTTCCCCTGCCTTGAAGCTCTCCGCAAGTGAAGAAATCCAGAAGTAGCCAGAGTTTCATCTCTGTGGTTTGAAAACAGTCTACTAATTAAATTCTTGGAGTGGTCTCCTTGCAACCAATTGGAAAGATGACTTGCTTCCAGTCTTGGAAGCTTCCAGTTTCGAGTTCAAAAAAGGGAGGCCTGGAATATGAGGGTGGCTAAATTGTTAAAAAGTCTGGAAACCATGAATCCCAATGAGGAACGGCTTGAGCAGCTGGGTAGGTTTAGCCTGGAGAAGAGATAAAAAGGAGACATGATAAAAAGGTAAAGGTAGTCCCCTGACATTAAGTCCAGTCATGTCTGACTCTGGGGTGTGGTGCTCATCTCCATTTCTAAGCCAAAGAGCCAGCGTTGTCCGTAGACACCTCCAAGGTCATGTGGCCGGCATGACTGCAAGGAGCGCCGTTACCTTCCCGCCGGAGCGGTACCTATTGATCTACTCACATTTGCATGTTTTCGAACTGCTAGGTTGGCAGAAGCTAGGGCTGACAGCGGAAGCTCACGCCGCTCCCCGGAATCAAACCTGTGACCTTTCGATCAACAAGCTCATCAGCTCAGTGCTTTAACCCACTGCGCCACCGGGGGCTCCAATAGCTACACTTAAATATGTGAAATGATGTTATGTTAAAGATGGGGCTTACTCAGGCCTGGACAAACTTGGGTCCTCCAGGTGTTTTGGATTTCAACTCCCACAATTCCTAACAGCCTACTGGCTGGGTTGTTGTAAATTTTTTGGGCTGTATGGCCATGTTCTAGAAGCATTCTCAACTGACGTTTTGCCTGCATCTATGGCAAGCATCCTCAGAGGTTGTGAGGTCTACTGGCTGTTAGGAATTGTGGGAGTTGAAGTCCAAAACGCCTCGAGGGGCCAAGTTAACCCAGGCCTGGGCTAGCTTGCTTTCTGTTGCTCTGGAGACTAGGACATAACGGAACAATGGATTCAAACTGCAAGAAAAGAGATTCCATGTAAACATTAGGAAAAATATTCGGAAGCTGTTCACCAGTGGAATAAGCTGCTGCCTCAGACTGCACTGGATTATCTTTCTGTAGAGCTTTTTAAACTAAGGCTGGATGGCCATCTGTCTGCAGGGCTTCGATTGTGTATTCTTTCATAGCGGAATGGGGTTGGAATGGATGGTCTTTGGTATGTCTTTCAATTCTAAGATTGCACAAGTGTGGAAAGGGTTGAGGGCAGCAAAAATAGTCTTGAGGAGCCACGTGAAGCTCTCCAGGTCTCATGTTGCCCCCCCCCTTCCCAGCCTGGAGAGAAAGGAAATGTGAAGTGTATTTCCTCATAGGACTGGACAGCAAGGTGAGCTCTACTGTCAGGCAGAGTGAGATAATTGCCACAGGGAGCTCATTTCAGGTATCGTGAAAAGTGGACACTTTTTTTTATTTATTCCATGTATTATTATCTTGGTAACATGGGGTACATCTACATTCTAAAATTAATGTAGTTTGACACCACCTTAATTGCCATGGCCCAATGCTGTGGAATCTGAGTTTTAAAAAAACTTTTACCAGGTGTTAGCCTTCCTTCTTTGCCCAAGAGACCTGGTGCTTTACTAAACTACAAATCTGAAGATTCAATAGCATTGAGCCATGGAAGTTCAAGTGGTGTCAAACTGCATTCATTCTACAATGGAGATGCACCTTTGGTTTGGACTAGAAGCCAAATCCTATCCATACACCTTTCCTAGACTCATAGAATCGTAGAATTGGAAGAGACTTTGTTGGTCCTCCAGTCCAACCAAGAAGCCAAGAAGCAGGAAAATCACATTCAAAGCACCCCCAACATATGACCACCCAGTCTCTGTTTAAAAGCCTCTGAAGTAGGAGCCTCCACCACACTCCGGGGCAGAGAGTTCCACTGCTGAACACTTCTCACAGTTAGGAAGTTCTTCCTCATGTTCAGGTGGAATCTCCTTTCTTGTAGTTTGAAGCCATTGTTCCATTGCGTCTTAGTCTACAGGGCAGTGGAAAACAAGCTTGCTCCCTCCTCCCTATGATTTGCTCTCTCATACAGAAGAGTCTCACTTATCCAACACAAACGGGTCAGCAGAACGTCGGATAATAATAATAATAATAATAATAATAATAATAATAATAATTTTTATTTTTATTTATACATTGCCACCATCTCCCCAAAGGGGATTTGAGGTGGCTAACAGGAGGCCATGCCCAAAAATATAGTACAGCAAAATAAATTACAAAACAACAAAAAAAATTACATCCCAAACAAAATACATAAAGTAACAAGATAAAATAAACAGTGCAAATAACATAACAAAAGTTGAAATGATAAAACCCTGGATGAGATAGGAGTAGAAAAAGTGTATTTGTGAGGGAGGAGCCAAAGAAGGAGGAACAGTGGGGTGAGCCCTTCATTAAGGACTGGGGAAAGAGCACCATGAGGACGACACTGTAGATGGAACAGACAGAAATGGGTTATATGGTCACTCTCCAAAGGCACACCAGAAGAGCCAAGTTTTTCGATCTTTCTTAAAGGCTGCTAGGATGGGGGCTTGCCTAATCTCACCAGGTAGCGAGTTCCAAAGCTGAGGGGCCATAGCAGAGAAGGCTCTCTCCCTCGTTCCCACAAGTCGTGCCTGTGACGGAGGAAGGGGCGAAAGGAGGGTCTCTCCAGAGGATCTAAGGGATCATGCAGGTTTATGGTAGGAGATGCGGATAAATGAAAATGTTGGATAATACAGAGTCTCCTACTATTAACCATCCGACATGGCGCTAGACACCTAGAATACTAACAACAGAGACTTCAAGGGTTAAAGCAACGCAGTGCCTCAGGGCTAGAGCGGCCCAGCAGGAAATGTCTGGATAATAATAATAATAATAATAATAATAATAATAATAATAATACTTTATTTAAATTCCACTCTATTCTGCTCAAAGGGACTCAGGGTGGATTCCAAACATAAAACGCAAACATTCAATGGATGTGGAAGAGGAGCGTGGAAATCACAGAGGGAAGGAGGAAGGACACTTCTGGTCCTGCGTTTTCCCCCCCTTTCCTCCTCCTCCTCCTCCTCCTCCTCCTCCTCCTCCTCCTCCTCCTCCTCCTCCTCCTCCTCCTCCTCCTCCTCCTCCTCTTTGTCTTGCCTTTTTCACTTATTGGGAATGGAGAGAGAGTTGGGGAGCACTCCTTTAATTGAAGGGGAAATGCTGGAGGAAAAGTGGAGCGTCGAATAAGAGCGTCGGATAAGATGGAATGTTGGATAAGCGAAGGTTGGATAACCGAGACTCTATTGTATTTATACATGGCTATCATGTCTCCTCTCAGCCTTCTCTTCTGCAGGTTAAACATGCCCATCTCTTTAAGCCGCTCCTCTTTGATGTGGGATCTGCCGAGATATCCAAGGTGCTGAACTTTTGCCACAAAATAGATTCTGCATTTTGGAGAGCACCATTAAATTTCCAAACTCAAACCTAGAGTAGATTCACCACTTCACTGACATGGAATCTGTCACAGGGCAGCAACTATACCCTTCTCATGAGAAGGAGCAAAGAATAGCTATGTTGTGCTTGACACGTTTTTAATGTTTGGAGCATGGCAACTAAGTATCTTCAGCCTCCGGTGAAGTTTCTTTTTTATGCAAAGTATTTCAAAAGCTCAGATTTGCTGCATTTCAGACTTAAGCACCCTCCGCCGTACAGCCGTGGGGATGAATCACATTGTATAAGTGATCGATGACAAGACACCCCTCTCTCTCCCTCGCCTTCTCCCCATTTTCTTTCTCTTCTTCTTCTTGTTTCTCGTGTCTCAGACAGCATCTGTAATTTGCCATCAGAACAGCAATGCATCACCCACCCTGCTCAATTGCATTACATAAAAACAAAAACACAATTCTCAACCGTCGCAGGTAATAAGTGTCTAGAGTGACACGTTTTCTATTGAGACCCTGCAATTTTTCTCTATAGCAAGAGTGATCCTAGCCTGGTAACTACGGTTTATATTGTTCCTTTCCTATTGTTCTCTCTCTTTCTCCCCCTCTCTCTCCCTGCCTCGCTCCTTCTCTACAGTTTGTTATTCTTATATAATTGCTGCTGTGGTGTTACAGTGTCCCATTGATTGTTGTAGCGCTGCCACATTTTGACATATCTATTATGTCAATATTCTCATTTAAGGCCAGGAGGCGAGCATTCCCCCATCTCGGTTTATCGCCTCCTCAATTGTGTTATGAGCACTCCTCACCATTCATGGGCCAAATTCATTTGCCTGTCATTATGTGCTGCATTTAATCTCGGAGACTGCTTACCCTTTGCCCCAGGCCCATCTACAAACTACAGCAGCAATACATCCCATGTCACTGTGCTCTCTGCATGTGGATCTACTCAGGGACTTAGTCCAAACTTTAAAGGTGGCCTGTCCTGTTGAGAGAATTCCTCTTTGGATGACAAATGGGAAAAAATCAGTCAGAAACAGAGGTGGCTGGCAATCCTGCTATGGAAATGGAAGCTGAACCTTCCCATGTGGATTCTGAAAAGCAAGCGTCAGAGTTGCTGCGCCTTAATAATAATAATAATAATAATCGTCATCATCATCATCATCATCATCATCATCATCCTTGCTTCCTTGGAGACTAGGACGCGGAACAATGGCTTCAAACTACAAGAGAGGAGATTCCATCTGAACACGAGGAAGAACTTCCTGACTGTGAGAGCCGTTCAGCAGTGGGACTCTCTGCCCCGGAGTGTGGTGGAGGCTCCTTCTTTGGAAGCTTTTAAACAGAGGCTGGATGGCCATCTGTCAGGGGTGATTTGAATGCAATATTCCTGCTTCTTGGCAGGGGGTTGGACTGGATGGCCCATGAGGTCTCTTCAAGATTCTATGATTCTATAATTTATATAAATAAAAAAGTAATATTCATTTGTGGGATTAACACAACTCAAAAACCACTGGACGAATTGACACGAAATTTGGACACTATATCCCTAACAGACCAATGAGTGAGCATCACTCATAACCCTGCCCCCAAAAACGTGGAAAGGACTTAAAAACCCCAAAAAGCTACCTAAAGATACAGGAAAAAAAGGGGAAGAAAGAGAGAGGAAAGGAGAGAAAGAAAGAAAGAGAGAAAGAGGGAGGAAAATAAAGAAGGAAAGAGAGAAGGAAGGAAGGAAAGAGGTAGAGAAGGAAGAAAGGAGAAAAAGGGGGATGAAAGAAAAAGGGGGAAGTAAAGAAAGAGGTAGAGAAGGAAGAAAGAGAAAGGAGGGAAGAAAAGAAGGAATGAAGAAAGAAGAAGCAAAAAGCAAAGAAAGAAGAAAGAGGTAGAGAAGGAAGAAGGAATAAAAAGATTTATGACAGAAAAAGGGTGAATGTACTGAGGTAGGAAGTAAGAGAAAAAATTTAAGGAAGACTGAGGAAGTAAGGATTAAATAGTATCAAATGAATGTGAGGAAAAGAAGGTATATAAATAGGGATTGTTGGCCACTCAGAGCAAAAGGTGTGGGTACAGCTACTAATAATAATAATAATACTACTAATAATAATAATAATAATTTATTTATACCTCGCCACCATCTCCCCAAGGACACTCGGGGTGGCTTACATGAGGCCAAGCCCAACAATGCAATACATCAATATACAACAAAACACAGCAATAAAATATAAAAAATGAAATACAATACAAGACCATTATAAATAGTACATCAACAATATAAAATTGCAACATTTAAGATGAGAAAATCAATCTCAGTGGGCATGGCCAGATCCAATAGATTTAATATCAAAACACTGCATGAGACAACAGTTTAATATATCTGGACAGGGTATCTGGGGGCAGGCCCATAGCTAGGATTTTTTGGGGGGGGGGGTGCTGAGTTTGGTTCGGGGGGGGGGGGGGGGGGCTGAGTCTGAGTGAAAGAGGGTCTACCCTAGCAAACCTTTTGTATCGTTACCCCAATACCCCCATGCATATGGGATATATTGAGCATGGTGATCAGATCATGATATGAATAAACATAACAGTTTAAATAATGTACCAGTAAGGCCTTCTCGTGGACCACCATCAGAATTTTGGGGGGGGGGGGCTGAAGCCCCCAAGCCCCCCCCCCCCGGCTACATGCCTGTCTGGGGGATAAGTAGGATTTGATTGCACTAGCAGGTAAAATAAAGTGCTTGCAAGGGCATTTAGCAGGACTTGGTCACAACAGGGAATTATTGTACATTCATTCATTGAAGGCACACTGGAACAGCCAAGTTTTCAAGCTCTTCCTAAAGACTGCCAGGGTGGAGGCTTGTCTAATATCTCTGGGGAGCGAGTTCCAGAGTCAAGGGGCCACCACAGAGAAGGCCCTCTCCCTCGTCCCCACAAGTCGCACTTGCGATGGAGGCGGGAACGAGTAAAGGGCCTCTCTGGCAAGAAAGGAAAGGGTCCCAGGAAGGGTGCTTCCTTAACCCCATTGCTGAAACCCAGGCTCCCTCAAAGGTAATAAAGGAAAGGATCTCAGGGATGGAAAGGGGAGTCATTGTCACCAATTGCCTGGATCTTCCCAGATCTTTCAAATGCCTATCTGAAAACAGATTTTTCTCTTAGTCATTTTCAGGAAGCTCCTGAAAACGGATCTGAGTACCCAACGAAATTCAGATACCAAAAATGGTTTGCCTTCCGGCTGAATTGCACAAGCCTACTCTGTATCATGTATTTTAATACGTGTATTTCATAAAAATATGTTTTAATATATGTATTTTATATAATGTTTTTGGGAGCCCCTGGTGGCGCAGTGGGTTAAACCAATGAGCTGCTAAACTTGTTGACTGAAAGGTCACAAGTTCAAATCTAGGGAGCAGTGAGAGCTTCCGCTGTCAGCCCCAGCTTCTGCCAAGCTAGCAGTTCGAAAATATGCAAATGTGAGTAGATCAATAGGTACTGCTCTGGCAGAAAGATAACGGCGCTCCATGCAGTCATGCCGGACACATAACCTTGGAGGTGTCTACGGACAACACTGGCTCTCTGGCTTAGAAATGGAGATGAGCACCAACCCCCGGAGTCGGACACGACTGGACTTAATGTCAGGGGATAGCCTTTATCTTTACTATAATGTTTTATGATTGTGTGTTTTAATTATGTTGTGCCCCATCTCAAACCATAAGAAGTGACAAATAAGAAATAATAATAATAATAATAACAACAACAACAACAACAAACAACAACAACAACAACAACAAGAACAATAGTTCCCTGGGGTTGCAGAAACAGTCACTGTGCATATCTCGTTGCACAATGGGACAGTAAGTAGGCATATCAGCAAGTGCATAGTGGCTACACAAGGTCACTATTCATTAGAAGGGCGCTATAACACAACTGTGTCGTTACATGAGCATTGATGTACACAGAACCAGCACAATGAAGGATCTCAGGCTCCTGTGGTGAGGGAGAGGTTAAACACAGACCGTACAGTGGGACATGAATGGAGTGGAAGAAACCCCAGCCTCAATCCTGTTTTGAAGTAGAAATTAAAATGGAAAGCTTTGGGAGATCCGGTCACAGGTTTCCCACATAATTGATAAAGCATGTGGCGTCGTCATGTTTGGATTGCAGGCTCCTCTTGGTCTTTGCTCTGCTTCATTAAATGGGCAGCAGGGAAATGCTACTTGCAATGGTGATTCATTATGTCTCTTCAGGATATGGCTTGCCAGGGGGATGCAAAGGGAGATGGAAGTGATGGGTGATAAGTACATCCCACAGTCTGCTGAACTTGTATCTCCAGGCAAGAAGGACCGAGACCTCCGAGGTGGATTTCCTGGACGCGTGCATGCATGCATGGATGGGGACTTCTTAATTCATTGGCGTTTATATCTCCGCTAATGTCCCAGTGCAGTTCTTGGCTTTCAAAACTACACCAGATGATATTTTTTAAAACACATGTTTCAAGAGAACATGCACCCAAACAAATGTGAATTTATGCATAGATTTAAAAAAAGAAGAAAGAAAAAGCAGATTAATGTGGAAACAGGATGGAAAGGATTTATGGTATGCATATGTAATAGTAAAACAGACAGGAAATTGACTGGTTTGACCATCCATAGAAATCCCCTCTTCATTGCTATGTACCTCTTTAACTCAACTTGGGAAAGTTACTTATGGAAAGTAATTCTTTGGAGGTTTTTAAACAGAGACTGGATGGCCATCTGTCAGAAGTGCCTTGTCCATGTTTTCCTGCATGGCAGAATGGGCTGGATGATTTTGGGGTCTTGTCTAATTCTATGATTAAAGCTCCCCAAATCCCCCAAACATCATGTCCAGTGATCACTCTGGCTAGGAGATTCTGGGAGCCATAAGCCAAAAGAGTTACAACAGGCATAAGTCCAACTTACATCTGAATAGCCCATTGTTTTTGTTGTTGACGAGGCTGAAATTCTCTACTGACCTTGTGCAAACACCCCTGTGAAATGTACCTTATTACTGATGTAGCAGCTCCAAATACATCCATTTACTAGACATTGGTGAGCAGAGAGGTAGCAAAGAAGCCTCCATCTATGGCTCTATAGCTGAAAGTGAACACATCTAACACAGAAATTGTCCTCCAGAGCATCTGCTAGGTCCCTGGATAGTTGGACATTTGCCTTGCATTGTTTTCCACCATTCAGTAAATATCCATGTCAGAGAGTTGTGGCAAGTTAAAGGTAGATTTGGGAGAGGAAATGTAGTATAGATCTGACTGTCAAACTCCATGTTACATCTTGATCCTGGAAGTCATCCAATGTTTCAATTTCCTGTTAAAATAATAAATCTGGAATAGGCCACAAGCCAGTCCAGCCCCATTTTGTCATGCAGGATTACACAATCCAAACACTCCTGACAGATGGCCATCCAGTGGAACTCTCTGCCCTGGAGTGTGGTGGAGGCTTCTTCTTTAGAGGCTTTTAAACAGAGGCTGGATGGCCATCTGTCGGGGGTTTTGAATGCAATTTTCCTGCTTCTTGGAAGAATGGGGTTGGATTGGATGGCAAGGTGTCTTCCAACTCAATGATTCTATCATCATCATCATCATCATCATCATCATCATCATCATCATCATCATTGCCCTGCTTTATCTCTCCCAAAGGGGACTCAAAGCAGCTTGACATAAAAGCATTAGTATACAATTTAAAATATACTAATATGCAAACATTAAAACAGAATTAAACACAAACAGCCGTAAAAAAAAGGTCACAGTTAGAATCCCTAGTGCAATACCTGCATACAGATGAAGGATGAAGAAGTATAGCTGCTCATGATGTGCTGTTTGTACATCCAGATGTGCATTTGAGTCTCCTAGCCGTTTTGAGTCTCCTTCGGGAGAGAGAAGAGGGATGTAAATAAACATAAACATAATAATAATTGTGGCTGGTGCATATTTGTCTCCTCCAGCTGAACTTGGAAGTTGAGCAGTCCGTTGTGCAATTAATTCTGCTTTCTGTCGCACCCTTCAGTTTGCAGAACTTTGCCATTCAACACAAGGGTCACATAGTGTAACCTGCATGAAAACCCCGGTAAGTGATTTATTCAGCACCAAAGTAGAATTTGGCCATAATGTCCTTCCGAAACCACATATAACAAAGCAGTGATAACTAGGTGATGGAGGATCTTCCAATGGACAGTTTTAGCAAAACATTAGCTTCATTTTTCTTGCAACTCTACAGCTCAGGATGGTTTTTAGCAAAACATTAGATTCGTTTTTCTTGCCAGTAACATTCTGAGGTTCTCACATCTATTCCAGGCTCAACCGGATCACCTGGGAAATAGGCTGGTAGGTAGCCAGTCGAGGCAGGCAGTGATTTTTCTCAAGAAATGCTAATATGTAGGGCAGCCTTAGAAGGGAGCTTGGGATTAAGACATCAGTGAATTGTCTGTCATCGGCCTGTCAACTAACAAGGTTCATAAGAAGGAGGAGGAAGGAAGTTGGATGGGCGATGGGGAATTTGTGCCAAGCCATTTTCTGCCTGGCAGTAAAGCAGGAAGGCAGATTGAATCCAGAGGTGGGGAACTTCAGGTCCTAGGGCTGAATTGGGTCCTTGTTGGATCTCACTTTGGCCCCTTTAGTGTGCCGTCGCGCCTGGGGGCTATTATTCTCAATAAAGGAGGGATGGACGTGGCATCTTTCCCCCAGGGGATTGCTTCTTGCCCTCCTATAGGAAACTGGAACTCCCAAAAACCCAAAACGCTGTAAATAGCTCAAAATAAGTTTTATTTATCACAAAGTCATTTCTTCAAAGCAATGAGCTGGAAAACTTTAGAGGGGTGAAGGAAAACATACATTACAGTCTCAATTAGTCCTGGGTCCAAGGGGTTTGAAGCTGAGAAGCCTCACCAAGTTTCCTCTTTCCTCAATGGCTGTGAATGCCGGAGCAAACCACAACCCCAGTTCAAATGGCCTATGTTTTGAAGACTCAGGATCTTCCTCTGGTGCCAAAAGAACCGGCTTGAAGGCGCTTGGGAACTCCTCAATGTTATCCAGGACGATCTGGACATAAAGCATGAGTCCCAAGGGTAAAAAACCTCAGAACTGGTGCTAAGAGGTAACTTAAATCAGGGTCCTTTAGAATCAAGTCTTTTACTCACGTCCATGTGGTATGAACTCTGATGGCAGAATGAAAAGAAAAAAGGAAGCTCTCCCCTCCTGCAGGAAGAGGTGGAGCCAAACAGTACTGATTGACAGCTACAAGCAACCAATCCATACAACTATACATAAGCAGGGTAAAAGGGGCAGGATTAAGCATGATACAACAGTTTAAATCTTACAACTAACAGTTCTATACATAGGTGGCGCCACTCGCGCCGTCACATTTAGGCTTTGCCCTTATTGAAAGTAGGGGTCCCTTTGTGCAATATGATTTTTTTTAATTAATCTGGAACCCCGTTGTTCTTATGTGAAATGAATGCATACCAAAGCATAACACAGAATCACTTTGGAGGACTTTGGGTGAATCTACACTGGCGCTATAATGCTATTTGACACCACGTTAACTCCCAATGCTATGCAATCATGGGATTTGCAGTTTTACAAGGCCAAAGAAGGCTGGTGCCTTACCAAACTAAAACTCCCATGGTTCCATACAATTGAGCACTGACAGTTAAAGTGGTGTCAAACTGCATTAGTGCTACAGTGAATACCACTTCAATTATCTGGTTCAAAGCTATGAGAGGCAACGTAGCCCAACAGGATCTTTGCGCGGCTTCGCTTTGCCTGCTAAAATAGATCTCTAGAGCAGCCCTGGTGCATAATGGATGTTGAAAATTCTGAGTAAGATCTTGTGTGATGAAACTAATGTGTACATGTTATGATGACAGCCCATGCCATTTTCTGGCAAGCTTTTAATTTCTAAGAAGGAAAAGAAAGGGGAAGAACACTGGGGCTGATATCTGCCTCCAAGCTATGTTTTTGGCTTTGGAAACTGTTCTTTACAATGCAATCTGTTCTCAGAAGGTACATCTTGTTGAATGCAGCGATATTCTTAGATAAATCTCCTTTTCTGTGCATTTATATACGCAACCTTAATCTTTCCTATATTTAGGAGCTGCGAATTATCTCTGCCTCTGAGCCAGAGCTTGAAAGTAACTTTTAAAAACAAATAAACGACTCAAAATTCCAAGGCATCTGCCAAATAGTTCATTGTCGTTGTATTTACATTATAAACAGTAAATCTTTGCTTTCTCATTATTCAAAAGTATCTAAAGTGGGATACATTTTAATGGAAAGCTAGAAGTTATTGGTTTGCAGTACAAATGCAGCATGCAGCATGGAAAAACCAGGAATATTTTTTTTAAAAAAATCTTGTTTTAACCTGACAGAATGCCTCTGTAGAAATCTCTAGAGGTGAATCTAGACAGCCTCTTTATTGCGGAAACTTCCACAATAAAAAGGAGGCTGTCCAGATGACGTTCCGGACAATCCCGAATTAATTTGCCACAAACCAGAAAATCCCTGGCTTGTGGCAAATTAATTAGATAGTGGGTTTATTCCGCGCTTTCTTGGAAGGTGAAGGGTAAACTCACTATTTCCGGTGTCTGGACTGCAGTCCAGACAGCATTCCACAGTTTTCCAGTCTAAATTAGTCCAGAAAACTGTGGGGATGCCCTCTCCCCTCTCCCAAAGCCCTTTAAAAAGTAAAGAAAACTTACCTTGTCATGAGTACATTGTTGCAGCAGCTCTCCCAATGAGTAGAAGTGGTGCACCAGAAAGCCGGGAAGGGGGGGGGGTGTACGATGAATATTGCTCCTCCCCCCCTTCTCTCTATGTGCTGGGAGAGCTTCTGCAACATTGTACTGAAGGCCGGGTAGGTTTTCTTTAGTTTTAAAAGGGCTTTGGGGGCTTTGGGAGAGGAAGGTAGGGCTTCCAGATGTTTTCAAGGACCAGTCCCACAAGAACATCTGTACACCCACCCCAGAAAGTGCGTGCTTTCTGTGGTGTATGTGAACAGGCCCCCAGGAACATCCACATTTTAAAAACATAGATGGTCCTGGTATAACGGCCTGTCTGTGCCCTAGGTCCTCCAGATCCCTAGGTCCTCCAGATCCAGTTAGCTCAGTTCTATGGAATCCTCTGATTTGGTGAGACATGAAACACTCTTTGCCAAAGAAGGCTCAAGATGTTGCAAAGTTACAGCTCCATACCGTTGAGCCATGGCAGTTAAAGTGTTGTCACACTGCATTGACTCTATAGCAGGCATGGGCAAACTAAAGTATTGGGGGCTGGATACGGCCCCCTGGGCGCATACCTCAAGCCCTCCTAATTTTCTCCCTGTCCTCTCAGTATAAGGACATGGTGGCCCGCTGCATCCTTATGTAGAAAGGACAAGGGAGGAAGACATGCAGCAGCCGAGAGCCCTCTGGAGTGCTCTCAGCCACAATATTTGCTTGTTTGCTGTCGACGCCCTTTCAGTGAGGCTGCATTAAGGTACCCCTTTTAAACAAACCACCTAAAGGAGCATTAGTTAGCCATTCTTAAAAAGGGATATAAATTACCTCTTCATTTTATGGTGGCTTTGGAAATGGCAAGATACTTCTACACCACATTTGAAGTTTGCATCGAGTGAAGGGCACGATTGGTGGCAGTTTCTTAAGTGTGTAGAAATTAAACACCTATTTATAGCTATTTGAGTAAAAAAGCAAGGCAAGTGATGCAGAGCTGTGAGTGGCCCTGAGAATTTAGATCACCAGTGGACTGGAGCATGATTTGTCTCTCAGAAGCTTGCTCGCAACAAGGCCCAGCTTGGCTAAAGACACATCACAGGCTTCTTCTGTCTTGATTGGCTCAACAGGTAGGGCTCACAGGTGTAGGCACGTGGCTGTGCTCCACATGTAGTGTGGGCATGTGGCTGTGCTCCACATGTAGCCGAATGAAACCAAAAGGAGCCATTGTCAGCAGCTGTGTGGCCTTTGTGGCCAAAAAAAAAAAGGCAGTGGTGCCAGTGCTCTTACGGCTGGCCAAATGAGCCAAATCACCTCGAACCTGTTTTGAAAAACGGATCTGTGCACAACCCTAGCACCTATGTGCTGTCCAAACATCACAGTAAGAAACCACCAGTTCAAAGTGTGTCTACTTACAAAATGGTGTGGTAAACGTATTCAACCTCTATTTTTTTTTCATAATGAGATATTTTGGAAATGGGACCTAAATCTAATCATGAAATTCATTTATGCGTCATGGATACAATAATACAGATAGCCTTTTAAAATTATTCTGTAACTAAAACAAAGTTTGTATACACTGAATTATAAGATAGCAAAGGTGTTCCTATTACAAGCAACCATTTGCATCTATGTGGATAATTTGGGTGTATTTCAGATTTCAAAATAATGGATAACATATATGATGAAGATGATGATGATGATGGATCTTATGGATTTGCTTTGGCTATTACTACATTATGAATCCAGTGTATGCTTTGCATAGGCCAACCTGTTCTCAACCAGTTCGGGGCACTGCAATTTAAGAAGGCTATGGAGAAGGGCACCCAAGATGGTCAAAGATATGGAAGCCAAGCACTATGAGGGAGATGGGGATGTTTACCTTGGAGAAAAGGAGGCAGAAAGGAGACATGATGAAAGCCATGGTTAAATATTTGAGTGGATGCCACATTGAGGAGGGGAAGAGCTTATTTTCTGCTGCTGTACAGACTAACACGGAGAACAATGGATTTAAATTGCAGGAAAAGAGATTCCATCTAAGCTTTAGGAAGAACTTCTATATGGTAAGAGCTGTTCAACAGTGGAGTATGTTACCTTAGAGTGTAGTGGAGTCTCCTTTTCAGGTGGTTTTGACACCAAGGCTGGATGGCTATCTGCTGGGAGAGCCTTGATTGTGTGTTCCTGTAGAAGAATGGTGTTGGATTGGATGGTCTTTATGATCTCTTCCAACTCTAGGATTCTATGATTGTTTCTGTTAACCCCATGCTCAGAATCACTTTGAAATTTATGGTAAGGTGTGTGTTTTATGTTTGTGTGGGGTTAGTAACCATAACTCAGCAGAGTAACACAAGTTTTGCTATGGAAGATTCCAACTTCATCCCCTTAGGACAGGAATATCTGTCCATTTCCCTTTCTCCTGGCATTCATTTTGAAAAACAAGAAACCAAACCACAAATTATTTTCAGCTGGAGCGTGCAATTTACAAATATATATTTAAAAATTCCAAAACAGAGTGAAACAAAATTATTTCCCATCTTCATGGGCCAAATTCATTATGTTCAGTTATCCCCAGCATGGGAAAGACCTTGTAACTGCCTGCCATATATGTGTTATCTGCTGAGGAGCCAAGACTAATTTGGATTCAAAAGAATTCAGAACTCTTGACAGGGATTGACATTTCAACCCATTTCAGTTTCTCTATCATTCAGTTTTTTAATCTGATGATATTTCCATGCAAAATATGAGGACATTTTTTATCTTGGGGTGCAACTCCACTGTTTTATCTGCCATGGTTCAAGGCTATGGAATCCTAGGAGTTGTAGTTTGGGAAGGCACCATAATGTTTGACAGGGAAGACTAAAGAATGGGAAAGGTGCAACTCTCAGGATCCCATAGTTTTGGTAATTACAATGGTGTCAAAATGCATTAAATCTACATGTATAGATTCACCTTAAGACCTCCAGGGTGATTCTATGGCATGCTTTGGCCAGAAGACTACAACATAGCTCAATACTGTGCAATTCTGGGAGTTGTAGTTTAATAGGGTCTTCAGCCTACACTGCCACAGTGCTGCCACCTTTCACGATTCCATAGCATTGAGCCATAGCAGTTGAAGTGCATTAATCGCTCCTCCTTTTCTTCTACGCACTGCTTCAAAACACTTTATGTTGGCAATAACTGATCATTTTGTCAGTGGGAGGCACCAACAGTACCTAGCCACTGAGCATTTGAAATTTACTTTTAGGGATTACAGCTTCCAGAAGCTCTCAGCCAGCATGGAATATCCCCCAGAAAGTTGCTTTTCCAAGCACCAAAGTGGACAACAAATCCCTTCAGCTGGTTTGCGGCAGCTTCCTACCTTCTTATCTCCATCCTCCTTGGGACCAGCTTGGCACTCATTCATACCCATAAAGTGCTGAGTATTTCATGGGACAGATGCCAGGGTTCCTGCAGCAGACAAACAGAAGGAGTACTATTGCCAACATCACTGCTAACTCCCCAAAGCTCTGGTACACCCCACCTCCCCGAGTCCCACTATAAGGTCCTCAAGAAGCCACCTTGCTAATCCCTTCCTGATAACCCCAGAGTTCAGCTAATCCTCCTCATTACTTCTCCCCCTAATCCATGGTGAAGTATGACTTGTTGATGGCCATTTTAACAGCTCTGTTCTCTCATCAACTGGCTCGCCTGGTCCTCCTCTGGGACTCAAAGGCTTTACTGAGCGATTTCTTCAGAAAGAGGATGAAGGCGGCAGTGGCGGGTTTAGGCAGGTCCCAAAAGAGGGAATGTGGGCCTTTTGGAAGAACAAAGCCAGCTATTGTCCAAATATATGAGGAATTAGAGATGTAAGGATCCACATTTTTGTTGTCTTGCATGCCAGCAGCCTCAGAAAACACATGGACACTAAGGGATGGTGTCCTCCTCCAACTTTGTTCTACTTACTCTTCATCACTAAAGGCAGGAGAGCATGTCTCCCAATCCTAATTTCTTTGGTTGTATAACCTCTGACATTTAACACAGATGAAAACTAAGATGTGTGCACCCAAGCACCCTCACAATGTGAGCAAGATGAAGAAGGACACACAACCTGGGAGAGCTGCAGCAGTTGGCTTGCCTGAGTGTACTGAAAGGCAAGATTACATCCCCTTTGCTCTTCTTCCTTGCTGCTAAGTTAATTAAGCTACAAGCTATTTTTTTTTACTTTCAATTCAGCTTGCACCAATGGAAGTAAGCTTTGTACATAGCATTCTAGAGAAAGATGCCAATTTCCTTCCAGGGTCCCCAGTTTATGTGGTGGACCACTTGCATGTTTAAATATGTGTATTTTAAACCATGGAGGTGCCATAGGACACCTATGGATGGTAACGACCGATGCCAAAAATCTCATAAACAATAGAACCTTGAGAGTTTGAAGTGATCACAAGGGCTATCCAGTCCAATCCAACCATGCCATATAGGGGGAAAAAAATCTCCTGTCTGCCTTTGATGTTGGCCCAGGTATTTCCACAGATAGACATCTCTTCATGTTTGTGAACATCCCCGGTGGTGGCTGCATACCTTTTAGCATTTCACAGATGCAACCTGGGATAGGTGTGCAAAGTTCTGTCTGTTCTGCAATTCAAAGGGGACCTTCTCTTGGAAAGCCTCTTATAAATAGTAGGAATGTCTCTCTTTCGCCTTTTTCATGCAGTGTTTTTTTTTTCTTTTGCTTAACCCAAGATAATTTTGAGTCACAAAGCATAGGATGTTCTGTTCCAAAGCAAGGAGAAATTACAAGAGTATGCTTTTGCCTGAGGGCACTTCCAGACATCAAGAAAACTCATGTTGAAGCGGATGTAAAAAATACACGTCAGCATGGGTTTTTCAACCCAGACACACCCAAAAAGAACCGGGCTTTCTCCGTTGGGTGTCCCCTTGCCATCCTGGTAACTTCCAAGATGGCATGATGCCGCCCTACCCCCACTTCTCCAAAAAGCCCTTAAAAGAAGTTGCAGTTTTGCTCCTGTCCTCCACCTCCCCCCTCCAATCTCCTGGCGTCTCATTTTTATGCACCAGGAGGTCTGCCAGAGGATTGTCATGGCAGCCCAGCAAGTTTTTTAAAATTTGGAAGGCTCTTTGGCTCCATCAAAGGATCACTGCCTTGTCGTGGCGCTGGAGCTTGAGCACCTCAATGATGTCACGAGTGAAACCGTGAAGGGCCATCCAAGATGGGATGGTCATGGCAGAGAGGGCAAGGGCAAGATGCATGGATGGTATCCTTGAAGTGACTGGATTGACCTTGAAGGAGCTGGGGGTGGTGATGGCTGACAGGGAGCTCTGGCGTGGACTGGTCCATGAAGTCACGAAGAGTCGGAAACGACTGAACAAATGAACAACAAGGTTCTTTGAGGGGTGGGAGGGAGGGGTGAATGCCCTCTAACTTCTCTGGGCTCATGGAGCCCCAATAAATGAGATGGACGTGGGGTCTGACCCCCAGATAATGCAAGACTGCCTGGTAGGCAGTCCTCACAGGCCCCATTCCCCATGCCCCATTATGGAAGGCCCAGGTCTAATGGTTTACCTGCTTTGTCTGAATCAATTCGCTTTTACCTGAGATGTCATTTGGATGCCTCAGATAAAACCCGATGGGCCCTGCATTTTGGGGATGGGCTGGAGATGTCACTGCTTTGGTCCTCTCATTATTGGCTTCTACTTCCTGGCGGATGTCAAGTGGTGCAATACCAGCTAAACAGTATAATTTCTACAGTGGTGTAGGGTGTAGACATCCTGTGATAATTAAGAGCCACATCCACTGTTTTAGCGTGGTGAGATGTGTTCCACACTGGGCATGCATACTCAGCAGCAGAGTAGCATAGCGCAAGGGCAGATGTCTTCACTGTATCTAGTTGTGATCCCTAGGTTGTGCCAGTCAGCTGTCATATGATATTGTTTCTAGCACCCACTTTTTGCTTGATATTCAAGTGGAGTCCATCAGGCTAATTACAATTGACCAGCTCAATTTGTAATTCTTACTTTGTGCCAATAGGACAGACTACTCAGTATGCAGCAACAGAGATAAACCAAGGTCAAACAGGGAAAGCAGAAGGAGGAGACAGAAAGTGGGACATTTCATAAGCAGCTGAAAAAGTGGGAAGCTGGAGGATTAATCAGGATTGTCCCTGCTAAATCCGGACGGTTGGAGGACACAAGATTGGCTGGGGTTTGCATTCCATTCTTCCTCCAGTTCAGTTCCTCCTTGGAGAATGTCTGACATTATTTCCAGAGATGAGGCATACACAGTTTGCGGCTGTGTTAAGTCTTTCCAGATCCCCCTCATCCCTTTTCCTGTCCTCTTCCTGGCTCTGTATTACTGATGCTGATGTCTGCATTGATAAAACATGGCTAACCCCACCCTTCTCCCAGCAAAGCAGCACACATTATGTTTACTTGAATGCATCAAGACTTTTCCTCTCTATGGCATTTTACCCATCTACTCATGTTCACCTCCTAGACACGGGTAAAACATCTCACAAGACTTTCGCTATAACTGTATATTATCTACTGTCAAAAAAGGTCTTTTTTGCAGATTTTTTAAAAAAATTCAATATGCACAGACGCATGAATAAAACATCAAAGAAGACGAATGCTGACACAATTCCGCCTAGCACCTCGTGGCTGAAATCAGCAGCATGCTTTGTACAAAATTTAAACCATTAAAATAAATAATACCAACGTACAATTCCTAAATGCACTCGAAGCAGATAATTCAGGAGCAGAACCAATTCAGCCCCACTCCCAAATTACCTGGGATGACATTCCACTCTGGAGCTATGAAAGGTACATTATCACTTGCGGATTGGACTACGCAACCAAATGTGCAACTGGATGGGCAAACCAATGCACATCCACATGTTCAAGTGCAAAGCCATCATTTTAAACCCTAGCTAGATGTTCTACCTGAACAAAACTTCCAACTTGTTTAAGACTTCAACAGAATTCTTGTTTTCCATAGTAATGATCATAAGAAATTTGGGTTGCTGTAAATTTTCCGGGCTGTATGCCATGTTCCAGAAGCATTCTCTCCTGACGTTTCACCTCCATCTATGGCAGGCATCATCAGAGGACCTCACAGCCTCTGAGGATGCCTGCCATAGATCTGGGTGAAACATCAGGAGAAAATGCTTCTGGAACATAGCCATACAGCCTGAAAAACTTACAGCAACTCAGTGATTTAGGCCATGAAAGCCTCTGACAATGAATAAGTTATTTTCAGACTCAGTGTGTGTCACTTATGGCAACCTCATGATTTTCATAACTCTTTTTTTTCTTTAGGCAAGAGATTTTTAGAGTTAATTTTGCCCATCCCTTCCTCTGAAATACACTATATAGCACGTGGTTTCATTTGCGGTCTCCCATCCAACTACTAACCACGGCTGGCCCTGCTTAGCTTCCTATAACTCCTAAAGTCCAATACAGAATGAGATTGGTTATAGAATTCTGGAAGTTGTAGTTTAAAAAAGGAACTTTCCCAAGTTTGGATTGTTGTGAATTTTCCGGGCTGTATGACCATGTTTCAGAAGCATCCTCTCCTGACATTTCACCTGCATCTATGCAGGCATTTTCAGAGGTTGTGAGATTTGTTGGAAACTAGGAAAGTGGGGTTTATTTATTTATTTATTTATTTACTTCATTTATATACTGCTTTTCTCAGCCCTTAGGCGACTTAGCCCCCGGTGGCGCAGTGGGTTAAAGCACTGAGGTGCTGAGCTTGTTGATCGAAAGGTCGCAGGTTCGATTCCGGGGAGCGGTGTGAGCTTCCGCTGTCAGCCCTAGCTTCTGCCAACCTAGCAGTTTGAAAACATGCAAATGTGAGTAGATCAATAGGTACCGCTCCGGCAGGAAGGTAACGGCGCTCCATGCAGTCATGCTGGCCACATGACCTTGGAGGTGTCTACGGACAACGCTGGCTCTTCGGCTTAGAAATGGAGATGAGCACCACACCCCAGAGTCAGACATGATTGGACTTAATGTCAGGGGACTACCTTTACCTTTACCTAGGCGACTCAAAGCGGTTAACAACAGCAATTTCAATGCATACATTACAAAACAATTGAAACATTTAAAAACAATAGCATAACAACAATTAAACATCAATATAACAAATCATTCACTTCTCATCAATAGAATCAGAATCCAATCTCATCATCTGTTATTCCGTGTTCTTATAATCAATTACACTGCCTAATTGAATGCCTGTCCGAACAACCAGGTCTTCACTTTCCTCCGGAATGCCAATAAGGAGGGGGCCAATCTGATATCTGTAGGAAGGGCGTTCCACAGCCGAGGGGCCACCACTGAGAAGGCCCTGTCTCTCGTCCCCGCCAGGCGTGCCTGTGATGCCGGCCGAACCAAGAGCAGGGCCTCGCTGGATGATCTTAATGTCCTAGCTGGTTCATAGGAGGAGATGTGTTCGGACAGGTAAGTCGGGCCAGAACCGTTTAGGGCTTTATAGGCTAAAGCCAGCACTTTGAATTGTGCTCGGTAGCAAATTGGCAGCCAGTGGAGCTGGCGCAACATAGGAGTTGTATGCTCCCTGAGTGCCGCTCCTGTTAACATCCTGGCTGCCGAGCGTTGGACCATTTGAAGCTTCCAAGCAGTCTTCAAATGCAACTCCGCATAGAGAGCTTTGCAGTAGTCTATACGGGATGTAACCAGAGCATGGACTACCATGGCCAAGTCAGACTTCCCAAGATACGCGCAGCTGGCGCACAAGTTTTATATATCTCTGGAATGTCCAGGGTGGGAGAAAGAACTCTTGTCTGCTTGAGGCAGTTGTGAATGTTGCAATTGGCCACCTAGATTAGCATATAATGGCCCTGCAGTTTCAAGGTCTGGTTGCTTCCTGCCTGGGGGAATCCTTTGTTGGGATGTGTTAGCTGACCGTGATTGTTTCCTGTCTGGAATTCTCCTATTTTGGAGTGTTGTTCTTTATTTACTGCTTTGATTTTAGAGTTTTTAAATACAGGTAGCTACATTTGTTCATTTTCATGGTTTCCTCCTTTCTGTTGAATTTGTCCACATGCTTGTGGATTTCAATGTCTTCTCTGTGTAGTCTGACATGGTGGTTGTTAGTGTGGTCCAGCATTTCTGTGTTCCCCAATAATATGCTTGATGAACCAACTTGATGAACCAACCTGGACACAGCATATTATGCTTCTGGTACATGACCATATAGCCCAGAAAACTCACAATGATTCCGGCCATGAAAGCCTTCAACAATACATTTTCCAAGCTTGTTCCAAAACAGCAAAGAAATTATTGTGAGAAAGGAATTAGAAACATCCCTAATTGAATCTGCAAAGTTGCAATGAGGCTTGGTTAAAACTAAAGCAAATAACAATAATAACAATGACAAATGGTCCTCGGACACCAGCTCTGAGCTCCCTCCGCCTTTATTGCTTTTACTAAGTGGATCTTCATTGCCAGTGTGATGTCTCTACCCTGCTGCATCATTCCCGCTTCTCTTTACCCTTTCTATGCACTTGAGATCCTTACTGACTTCAGTGAAACAAATGTAAAACCCTTTCCTGTGACTTGTGCCATCTTTTCTCCTACAAAAGAGTCAATTGTTTCTAACCCCCCTCCCTCCCATCTTCCTTGGGATTGCCTCCCTGTGTGTTTTACTATCATTTGAACATTCAGCGCAAAGGGCATGGAGTTCAGTGATATCCTAATTACGTTGAAAGTATGGGGAGTCTAAGGGCCAAACAAGACAAGAAGCCATGCATGCAATTAGCAAATATGGAAAAGCAAATAAGACACATCTGAACTGAGGCCTTGGAGGGATGGAGGGAGGTTTAACCCCTTGTCTGCTGCTTCTTATACATTTTAATTGGATTTTTAAAGATGTTGAAGAAAAGAAAAGAGCAAAAGGGAAGGGGGAGAACATAGGATATGGACACAACCTAGGCATAAACATTGGTATGAGCTCAATATTATATTTTCTTGACATTGGTATATCTAAAATATATTTACCATGGTTGCAGCTCTACACTTTAGAATTAATGCAGTGTGACACCACTAGAACTGCATGGCTCAATGTTATTGAATCATGGGAGTTGTAGTTTTACAAGGTGTTTAGCCCTCTCTGCCAGTGTGCTGGTGCCTCCCCAAACTACAGAGCCTATGATTCTT
Source organism: Anolis sagrei ordinatus (assembly GCF_025583915.1). NCBI lineage: Eukaryota > Metazoa > Chordata > Lepidosauria > Squamata > Anolidae > Anolis > Anolis sagrei. The sequence continues at coordinate 12,818,156 of NW_026846588.1, forward strand.
TAGCATTGTGCCACGGCAGTTCTAGTGATATCAGATTGCATTCACGCAGGATTTTGGAGGACCATCTTTTTTTAGGAATAATGTAGTTGTGTATTCCTGCATGACAGGGGTTGGACTAAATGCCCCTTGTGGACCCTTACATTTCTAAGCATTTCTTATTGGAAATTCTATAGTCTATTGCAAATACGTGCACCATAACCTTATTGAAAAGGTAAAATGGTGTTACATCCGTTTGGCAAATATGAATCTCCATGAACATGTGGAGGCCACCTTTTGAAAATCACTAGTCAAGAAAAACATGACCTTGTAGAAGTCAACTCTTTAAACAAGTGATATTCGTAAACGTTCATGTAATGGCACACAGGCAGCTCAGCTGTTAAACTGAAGAACCATGTCCTTAAACTGCCAAGGATAAACACATGACACTACAAACTCTTTAAACAAGTGATATTCATAAGCATTCATGTAATGGCACACAGGTAACTCAGCTGTTAAACTGAAGAACCATGTCCTGAAACTGCCAAGGATAAAGACATGACACTACAAAAATTAGGTTAGCAGAGGATGGTTGTTTCTTTGAAGTTGGATTTGCAGTTGAAATTGCCCAAAATACATAGACTCCCTTAAAACCTCTTAGTTAAAATATGCGCTCAAGTGACAAAAACAAAGTAGTCTTCTTGTATATATTCAGCATACTTATCCATAGTTCAATGTCTTTAAGCATATAGATATAGTCCAAACTGTATAACTGAAGTCTGAAAGTCAAGTTGTTGTTCATTCGTTCAGTCGCATTCAACTCTTTGTGATCTCATGGGCCAGCCCTGTCGGCCGTTACCACCCCCAGCTCCTTCAAGGTCAGTCCAGTCACTTCAAGGATACCATTCATCCATCTTTCCCTTGGTCGGCCCCTCTCTTTTTCCTTCCATTTTCCCAGCATAATTGTCTTCTCTAAGCTTTCTTTCTTCTCATGATGTGGCCAAAGTACTTCATCTCGGCCTCTACTATTTTCCCTCCAATGAGCAGTCAGGCTTTTTTTCTTTAAGTATGGACTGGTTGGATCTTCTCGCTGTCCAAGGCACTCTCAGAACCTTTCCTCCAACACACAGTTCAAAAGCATCTATCTTCCTTTGCTCAGCCTTCCCTATGGTCCAGCTCTCACATCCGTAGGTGACTATGGGGAATACCATTGCTTTAACTATGTGGATCTTCGTTGCCAGTGTGATGTCTCTACTCTTCACTATTTTATCGAGATTGGACATTGCTCTCCTCCCAAGAAGTAAGCGTCTTCTGATTTCCTGGCTGCAATCTGCGTCTGCAGTAATCTTTGCACCTAGAAATACAAAGTCTGTCACGGCCTCCACATTTTCTCCCTCTATTTGCCAGTTATCAATCAGTCTGGTTGCCATAATCTTGGTTTTCTTGATGTTTAACTGCAACCCAGCTTTTGCACTTTCTTCTTTCACCTTGATTAGAAGGCTCCTCAGCTCCTCCTCGCTGAAAGTCATACTTCTTGACTAAAGTCCAAACAGCAACATGCATCCACCTTCACTGAGGTGCGGTGCAAACTATATAACAAAATGGAGTCCTGTGTCTGAAGCGCCTCCCACACCAAAGAGGTACAGTCAAACTGGCCAACCAAAATGTGCATACAATATAGTAAACAATTATACACATTTACAATTAGTGGAGACTTGGAAGGTTGCCATTTCCAACATCTCTGGTTCTAGCAGAGATGAGAGTGAGACACAAGGTCAATGAGACCAAGAAAAGGTTAAATCTAATCATTTCCCCAATATTGGTCCTACTGTGAACTAGGTCTTCCGTGCATATGCTATGTGCACAACCATTTACTGGGCAACCAACCAGTATGTTTCTGGCTGACCTACTTCACTGGGTTGTTATGAAGATCAAACACGGTCAGGAGGAAGAAACCCACATTCCGTTTTCATCATCTTGGAGGAAAGGCAGGATATGAATGCAATTAATAAATAAGAAATAAAATCTGTTTTTGTTCCCGAAATGTCATTGGATCAGAGGGTACAAACAGAAGCCCTTATATCAATGGCAGGGCGGGGGGCGGGGGAAGGAGGGCGCATCAAGAAATCAAAACACATGGCTAATCTATAGAGCAAGTTCCAGGGTGAGCCACAATATTGAAACCAGATTCCCAGAGTGCTGGTTAAGATTAAGTCTTGAATTAATATTTCCTGATGGGGACCAGGGAGGCCATTCTTTCTGGGGTTTGCCTGGGATGAAGATGAGGCTGTTTGTCACACATTCACAGCTCTTCTGACATTTCAGGGATCCTTACTTACTTAGGCGATCCCTCGTAGTCCGAGGATGATGGTCCCTCAAGGTCGGTGTTCTGCATGTTCTGCCACAGTGAGAGCATTGGTTTCCAGGTGGAAGGTGGTCTCATTCGGGGTTGGCTTGACGCCTTCCTCTTGGCACATTTCTCTCTTTTGCCCTCCATTTGTGCCTCTTCAAATTCTACAGCACTGCTGGTCACAGCTGACCTCCAGCTGGAGCGCTCAAGGGCCAGGGCTTCCCAGTTCTCATTGTCTATGCCAGAGTTTTTAAGGTTGGCTTTGAGCCCATCTTTAAATCTCTTTTACTGTCCACCAATATACCGTTTTTTGTTCTTGAGTTCGGAGTAGAGCAACTGCTTTGGGAGACGGTGGTCAGGCATCCGGACAACGTGGTGGTTCCAGTGGAGTTGATGGCAGAGAACCATCACTTCAATGCTGGTGGTCTTTGCTTCTTCCAGCACGCTGTCATTTGTCCGCTTGTCTTCCCAAGAGATTTGCAGGATTTTTCGGAGGCAGCACTGATGGAATCGTTCCAGGAGTTGCATGTGGCGTCTGTAGACTGTCCACGTCTCACCACGCAGGGTTGGGAGGACAATAGCTTTATAAACAAGCACCTTGGTATCTCTACAGATGTCCTGGTCTTCAAACACTCTCTGGAAAAATGCTGCACTTGCAGAGCTCAGGCGGTGTTGAATTTCAGTGTCAATGTTTGAGGAGAGGTGACTGCCAAGGGAGCAGAAATGGTCAACATTTTCTAATGTTACACCAATAAGCTGTATTTCTGGCATTGGAGAGGGATTGGCTGGTGACTGCTGGAAGAGCACTTTGGTTTTCTCAGTGTTTAATGACAAGCCAAGCTGCTCGTAAGCTTCTGCAAGTGGCTTGTAGGTCTTCTTCTGAATGCGTGCAGATGACTTTGTCATCAGTATACTGGAGTTCTATAACTGATGTTGTTGTAACCTTGGTTTTGGCTTTCAGTCTGCTGAGCTTGAATAGCTTTCATGGATCCATCATCAGTTCGGATGGCCATGTGTCCTTTGCTATTGTGTGCCTTTGTTTCCAATTTATGATGAACTTATCATAGGATTTTCTTGGCTTGGATATTTGTTGAGATGCATTTACACTGTAGAATGAATGCATTTTGACACCACTTTGGCTCAATTTCATGGAATCACGGGAGTTGTAGTTTTGCAAGTTCTTTAGCCTTCTCTGTCAAAGACTACTGGTGCCTCCGCAAACTACAACTCCCATGATTCATACCTTTTTTCAGGAGAGAGCATGCTGCTTGAGGACTGCATTGGGCCCACCTGCGCATTAGAATGAAGCAAAATTGCTAATCTCCTCCCAGTCTACTGCAACCCCCTTTGCTGTCTCATGCCTTTGTTTCTTTTGTGTATGTTGCCTTAATTGAATCCATATTTCCACAAAGCCTGGGAAGACCCAGGCACCCCAAGCTAGGCTACAGAATGGGCATTTCGATATTAGTTTTTTCCATGAAAGGTGATCTACTTGGCTGGATGCACAGGTCACCCTTTTCTGTCCCCTTGGCAATCCATTAAGTGCTCCCTTTGACCTCGCTTGCCATTAGCAGCCCTGCAGAAATGGAGACAGATGGGGACAACCATGGTTGGAACTGGACATGTAGTGGCTGAGCCCAATCACCAGTTCTCTACCTCCTTTCCCTCTGTCTCAGGTCCTGTGAGGCTGCTCTTTCAGGAGTGCATTGAGCATCCTTTGCATTCACAGGCCTTTGATTAAGGGCAAATGGGGGGGGGGGGGATACCCCTTTTCCCCTTGCTAGAAAGGGATGGGGTAGAAGAAAAATAGCAGATAAGGAGTTGGGGAGAAAGCCAAAGTGAGGATTAGGGCTGGAGGAGTTACTGGGACTCGGCTTTGGCTTAATGGCTTTGGAAGACAAACAGATTAGAGAGATAGAGGCATATAGGAGGGGATCAGCTAAATTGGAACCATAGCTCCGCCATAGATGGGGAGATGGCGGAGTGGGATGGTGGTGGTGAAGACCCATGTTCCTGTTTGAAAGCTGCCATTTGAGCCCCAAGATCAGATCACATTCACAGGGGAAAACTACATTGTCAAGATGTAAAATGTGATGTAGTAGTGTTGGTTATGAAGAAAAACTCTAACATCCCTATTAGTTCATTGCATGAGGGAACCAACCCAAAGGAGTAGGAAAAAGAATAAAAACTTGCAGTTTCAAGATCACCAGTACCTCTTTCACATTCCCCAGTTTTAGTCCTTTGATACCACTTTTACTACCATGAATTGTTCCTATGACATCCTGGAATTTATAGTTTGATGCAGTAGTTATTAATATTCTCTACAGCACTCCATTGAACTACAGCATAAGAACTCACTGCCAGGAAACTCTAAATACCACATGAAACTACAAATCCTAACGTTCCACCGGATGGAGCCATGGCAGCTGAAATGGCATTGCAGTGCTAGACTTGAGTGTGAAAGAGACAGAGGTCTCTTTATCTGATCTTACTGAAAGCAAGAGATAGCAGGGAGGATGCAAAAAATAGAATGAAAGCTTTGAAGGCATTCAAATGAGGACTGAGCATGCGATATGATAAAACTGGACCTAAAATAGCAATGGGGGAGTACAAAAAACATTGTCATTTACAAACAGGGCATTTGATGTTCTCAGCTGCCTTCAAGTCAGCTTGTACTTATGGCAACCCTATGAATGAGAGACTTCAAGTCACCCTACCCTCAACAGCCCTCCTCAGGTCTTGCAGGATCAGGGCTATGGCTTCTTTAGTTGACTCTACCCATCTGCAATGTAGTCCATTTTTCCTATTCACCTCCACTTTACCAAATATTTTCATCTTTTCTAGTGAGAGAGGTCTTCCCATGATTTGGCCAAAGTATGACATCCTCAGTTTTGTTATTTTGACTTCTAGGGAGTGTTCAGTCCTGATTAGTTCACAATTTTAGCAGTCTGTTGGGTGTCATGTATCATGTTCTGCAGTTGATGGTGGTTGGTGGTGGTAGGCCTAGCAGTTGGTGATGGAAGAGCTAATGTAAGTCTTAGTTCTAAAGGGCTGAGTAATCTGTAAGTAAGAGTTCATGGGTGAAAACAATTAAGGGTGGAGGTATTGAAGAGATATGTTGCAGCTGGGTGTTTCTGAATATAAGGAGCCATCTTTGGGAGAAAAGTATTTGTCTTATTTTGGTGGTAGATGCTGTTGGTTTTCCCCCAGCTTTGTGGATGTTCAGTCTCATGAACTGTCCTGACCTGTCTCGTGAACCTTTGGAATCCTGGCACCTTGAATCCTTGGACTGGCTTTTGACTACGGTATACACTCATGATCCCTGGACTTTGTTTACTGAACTCTCGCCGTTTGACCACTGGACTGGACCTTTTGACTACAGAGTTATCTTGAACCTGCAACAGTGTTTGCTGGTTTTGTTCTATATTCTGTGGCTGAGTTCAATCTTTATGTTTTATATTTTGGACTATTAAAACAGCCAGAAAGTAAGTGCTGTTTTAATTAAACTTCTTGATATAAACTGTGTATTTGTTTGGTTCATCTCTGCCTGAATAAGACAGAGCCCTGGCATTGTGACATTGGGGAATCTGAGCTGTTAAGCTCAAAAATAACCCTCAGATTCCACCACAAATATAGCAGAGTACAGAAGCAACATTCATAACCCAGCTGCAATCACCCCAGCTGAGGGTTATTTTTGAGCCCAACAGCTCAGATTCCCCAACAGTTATTGCCCCAGTAGAGATACCTCGACATCAATTTTGCCTCTGCCCCAAGCATCAGCCCTTGAGATGGCCACCTCATCCTCATATCCTCCAACTGTCCTGATATGGCAGGAGTAATCCTCTGCCATCCTACGTTTTCAGCTGCTTTTAAAATGCCCAGGTTTCTCTGATCTCCTCACACTTTCCCTCTTCATCCTCTGTTTGATTCAGTTGTTGCAATACAAGCTCAATGTACGAAAGTCTGCACTCAGTTTACTTGTCAGGGAGGGCAGAATCTTGCCCTTTCTTGTAGGCTCAGGCAAAAACAAACTTGGTGCATACATAGTAATTATTCATACCATCTTAACCACTCTGATGTTGCTTTCCAGAAGCCCCACCAGGGTGACCAGTGTTCAGGGGTTCAGGGAGTTTACATGCATGCAAGTCCTAAGCTTGAGAACCACTGGTGTTGATTATGAGACTGTACATAAGCTTTTCTAAATAAAGACGATTAGAATTTAAAAAAAAAAATCCCAAACCAAGCATTAACTAGAAATCTAAGAAGTTCAGAATAAGCCTTTCTGGAATTTCCCTCTTTTTTGCAACTTGAAAACATCCTGAAAATGTACTGAAGACCAAAACATGAGACAGAGTTACCCGACTGAAAACTGCAGACTGCGAAAAAGAGAGAGCTTTGGCAAGTTTTGCTTGTTATCTGAGCAGCACCTGCTGAAAATTCTTCTTCTACACAACCATTAAAAGTATGGCAGCAGTCTCCAGGATTTACTCTGGCAGTGTTAAGCACATTTCTAGCCACTACTTGATTAATCTTTGACCACAGTGGCCTTTTGCAACCTGGTGCTTCCTAGATATTTGCCACTTCAGTTTCGATCAGCACCAGTACGCATAACCAATGGTCAGGAATGCTGGGTGTTATAGTACAAAACCTCTGGAAAGCACCAGGTGGGATAAAGGCTAGGTAGCAATGCTTCAAACTGCTCTGAAAGGAGTCCAGTGATGGTCCACAAGAGTGGGTCTGAGCCATTTGTTGACACCATGGGGAGGCAAGAGGGCAGAGGTCAAGCCTGCTCTATTCTTCTTCCAGAGCTAAAATTAGGGAATGCATCTCCTTCCATGACCACCCACCCCAACTTGTCAGGATGTCACTGGCGCCGTGTGGGCCTCAGGTCCCTTGTGGGAACGTTTTTCTTCATCTCCCTTCGCCTCCTGGAGACTGTCTCCCAGCTTTCTCTTTCCACCCCAGACAAGCAGCAAATGCAGAGGTCTGATAACATGTCAACACCAAAGAGAAACGTCCCGTGACACTTCCAGCTGCTGAGGAGTCTTTGCCCATCGGCTGAAGCAGCCAAGGCCCTGGAATCTGCCGGGTGACAGGGAGGCAGGAACTCCCCAGAAGGCGTTGATGGCCATAGGAGTCGCGGCCGATAAGCGTCCAGTCCAGGAAGGGATACTGAGGAGCATTAGCTCATGCTTGAGATACAGAGAGTCTTCTTTCCTCGTCCCTGATCCTGGTTGGTTAACCAAGATCAGGGACAAACCGAGTAGCCTAATAAGGAACTCTTTCACATGACACAATTATAGCACCATGGATCCCCTTTAACCACCAAGACAACATCCAATGAAATCCTGGGATCTTAGGGTTTAATACCCTAAACTTCAGAGCATTTAGACCCTAAGTGTCTCTAAATCAGGCATCGGCAAACTTTCTAACTTGGGGGCAGCATAGTGGGCCAAAGCAAGGTGGGTGGGCCAGGAGGACAGGCATTCTCCCCAAGCCCCCTCCCTGGCCTTTCCTTTCCTTTCTCTTCTCTTTTGGAGGTAGAAAGTGAAAGAAAGATGGGAAATGTTTGGATCCCAAAAGGGTTGGTCTTGGTTAGGATGAGATGGTGGACAGGAGAGAAAAGGTGTATCCATGGGACTCTGTATTGCCTCCTCCTGATACAGAATCCTAGAGCTGGAAGAGACCCCAAAGGCCATCCAGTACAACCCCCTGCCATGCAAGAAGACACAATCAAAGCACTTCTGATAGACATTATATGTGGAAAAGCCTCTAGAGAAGGGGACTCCACCACACTCCCAGGCAGCCTATGTCATTCTCCAGGAAGTTCTTTCTAATCCAGTGGTTCTCAACCTGGGGTCCCCAGATGTTTTTGGCCTTCAACTCCCAGAAACCCTAACACCTGCTAAACTGGTTGGGGTTTCTGGGAGTTGTAGGCCAAAAACATCTGGAGACCCCAGGTTGAGAACCACTGTTCTAATCTTTTCAGATGAATCCCTTTCCCTGCCATTTGAACCCATTGCTCCCTTTTGCCTTGGTGTCTAGAGCAGCAGAAAGTCAGTTTTGCCTCTTCTCCTCCTTCTCATGGGACACCCTTTTAAATATTGAAATATGGTTCCCATGTTCCCTTTCTACCTTCTCTTCTTCCAGCTAAACATTCCCCGGAAGGAAAGGAGGAAGGGGAAAAAAGGAAGGGGGGGGGAGAAGAGAAGGATGGAAAGGAAGGGGGAGCGAAGGAAAGAGAGAAGAAGGAGAGAAAGGGAAGGGAGAAAGGAGAGAGGAAGAGGGAGGAAAAGAGAAAGGAAGGAAGGAGAAAGGGAGAAGGAAGAGAGGGAGGAGGGAAGGAAGGAAAAGGAAGGAAGGAAGGAAGGAAGGAAGGAAGGAAGGAAGGAAGGAAGGAAGGAAAGAAGGAAGAAGTGGAAGGAAAGGAAGAAGGAGAGAGGAAAGAGGGAAGGAAGGACAAAAGGATGGGAAGAAGGAAGGGAGAAAGAGGGAAGTAAGGAAGGAAGGGAGGGAAGGAGGAAGGAAAGAGAGAAGAGAGAGGAATGATAGGATGCTGAGAGGAGGGGGGGGGGCTGAGAAAAGAGCCCAAGGGGCTGCATCCAGCCCCCGGGCCTGGGTTTGCACATACCTGCTCCAAATACTTTAAACTGATCTTGTCCGGTCTTGAAGGCTAAGCAACAACAGTCCTGGGTATTACTTGGGTGTGGGACCACCAATGAATCCCACGGCTGTGGGCTTTATTTCAGAGGAGGGAGCTGGGCAAAACACCTCAGAGTATTCCATTCCTAACGAAACTATTTGACATTCATAGAGTCACCATAAATCAACAGAAAACTTGAAGGCATGTTCAGCCAGAGAACTGTGTGGCTCATCCACACTGTACAATTATTGTTCTTCTTTAATGGCTATGTCTGCATCCTAAGGTTTGTAGGCTGGGAGGTACCAGAGCAGCTGCAATGAGGTATCAGGTGGGATCATGACCAGTGCTCTTCAAAGTCTCAATGTGCTTTTTGTGTTTGCACATGATTGGTTTGTAGTTTATAATAATAAGAAGAAACTTTATTTATACTCCACCACCATCTCCCCAAAGGGGACTCGGGGCAGCTAACATGAGGCCAAGCCCAGAATTACAGTACAACAAAATAAAATAAAATACAAAAAGCATATTGTGGAACGCTGTGGAACGCCCTTCCCATGGACATTAGATCAGCCCCTTCGCTAATGGTGTTTCGAAGAAAACTAAAAACCTGGCTGTTTGAACAGGCGTTCGGATAAATAGTGCAATGAACACGATGAATATAGGAAACGGAATTATGGATGACGAATTGGATCACGATTTTAGTTACGAGACGTTAATGTGTTGTTATTGAGATGTCATTAGTTTGTATTTTATACTGTTAATGGTTTTAATATTGTATGTTGTTGGATTGACTTTTGCTCTTGTTGTGAACCGCGTTGAGTCACCTACGGGCTGAGAAACTGCGGTATACAAGCAAAGTAAATAAATAAATAAATAAATAAATATAATAACATCAAAATAAATACATAAAATAACAGAAAATGAAATAAACTGGTGCAAAATAACGTGATGAAGAAATAAAATCAAAGCATGGTGGGCAGGTCACATGTACAGAATAAGACTGATAAATCCCTGGGTGAGATAAGTAAATGGAGAAGTATGTGTCTGTGGGGGAGATCAGAAGGGGCGAACAATGGGATTGGGTCTTCATTAAAGACGAGAGATAGTGCGTCATGAGGACAGAACTATAGTTGAGACAGACATGAAATGGGGACATGTGTTCACTCGTCAAAAGGCACACCAGAAGAGCCAGGATTTTAGGTCTTTCTTAAAGGCTGCCAGGGTGGGGGCTTGCCTAATCTCACTAGGTAGTGAGTTCCAAAGCTGAGGGGCCACAACGGAGAAGGCTTTCTCCCTAGTCCCCACAAGTCGCACTTGTGATGGAAGTGGGAGCGGCAGGAGGGCCTCTCCCAAGGATCGAAGAGATTGTGCAGGATTGTAAACGGAAATGCGGTCATGAAAGTAACCGGGTCCCAAACCATTCAGGGCTTTGTCGGTAATAACCTGCACCTTGAATTGGGACCGGAAAATGAATGGCAACCATGGAGTTCCTTGAACAGAAGGGTAGGCTGCTCCCTGTAAATCACTCCTGTTAAGAGTTTGGATGCCGATCGTTGGACCAATTGAAGTTTCCAGGCTGTCTTCAAGGGCAACCCCATGCAGAGTGCGTTGCAATAGTCCAGACTAGAGTTCCACTTCCACTTCCACTTAGGCGATCTCTCGTAGTCCGAGGATGATGGTCCTTCAAGAGTGGTAACCCGGGGGTGGATCCGTAGGTGTCTGTGGAGCCCTATTCTTGATCTGCATCTTCTCCCACAATGAGGGCATTGGTTTCCAGATGGGAGACGGTCCCGGTTGGGGTTGGCTTGATGCGCCTTCCTCTTGGCACGTTTCTCTCTTTCACCCTCCATTCGTGCCTTTTCAAAATCTGCAGCACTGCTGGTCACAGCCGACCGCCAACTGGAGCGCTCAAGGGCCAGGGCTTCCCAGTTGTGTGGACCACCATGGTCAGATCAGACTTCACGAGGTACGGACACAGCTGGCGCACAAGTTTTAATTGTGCAAAGGCCCTCCCAGCCACAGCTGACACCTGAGCATCAAGTGTCAGCATTGAATCCAGGAGGACCCCCAAGCTGCGGACCTGTGTCTTCAGGGGGAGTGCAACCCCATTGAGCACAGGTTGCCAGCCTATACCCCGAGTAATGAGTAGGAAACCAGCATGGCATAATGGCTGAATATTGGACTTTGTCCCTGGAGAACAGGGTTTGAACCCTGCTTGGATCCAATGTCACCCACTGGGCAAAGCACACACTCCCACTTTCCATGCCTCTCAAAGCCTCAGAAAACCCTTTCTGAGGATTTGCCACAAGCCCGAAACGGCTTGAACAGCAAAGAAACAACGGAATAAATCCAAGAGCAGATATTCAAATCTTAGTATCACTATCCCTGTTTTGTTCTTTGGGCTTTACAGTAGGCTTTTATACGTTTTCAGGCGGCTGGAATGGAATCCCTCTTGCATGCATATTTAAGCAGTGAGGTCCCAAGGGGAGTGGGTCAATGGGGTATCTGTGGTTTTGTGGTGGAGAAGGAGAGAAAGCTTAGCCTGGGGAATAATCCTGGTTGCAATTCATGGGGATTAGCTCTCAATCTCCTTCTCTTTCTCTTGCCGCCTATGTTCTGTCCCCAAACCACCACTTTGGTTTCCCCCTCCCACTTTCCACGCCTCTCAAAGCCAATTCACTTCTGCTCTTTTCAAGCTCTCTGAAACAAAACGGCTCAATTAGCCGGGGCATCTGCAATGGAGCGGCTGGTCTCCTGTCGCCGCTGCCTCCTAATGCTTTCATTTCACGGTGCCAATGGGGGAGAAGGACGCCAAGGGAGGGGGTGCACCCAGGGAATGGAGCATTTCAGCAGCAGTGGTTTTGCTCTGCCAATGGGAGTTGACTCTCCATCTTGCCATCTGCTTGGCGACCCAAATATGCCAGATCTGCGCCTTTGCTTCCTAGGAGAGCACCTCCCATCTGGCATGGGGAGGGTGGCCAATGGTAACTGGTAACATTCATCTCAGCGGGGTGGTTAATCCATAATCAAAACTTAAAAGGAGCTACCAAAGTGCTGAACTCAATCTCCCAAATAGGCCCAGCACTTTCTAAAATTCTGATTACAACCCATAGTATTAGCACTGTCCTGTTGACTTCAGAGTCACTTGCCACATGCACTCTGACTGTCCTGATTTATTTATTTATTTTATTTACTGTATTGTATCCATATTAAAAACATTGACCAGTCCCATTGTATAGTTGTTCCATTTTCCTATGTCAGCTACTCTGTATTTGCAAACGCTTGCTCGAAAGCCATGTCTTGAGTTTCTTATGAAATGCTAAAAGGGAAGAAGCTCATCAGATATCCCTAGGGAGGGTGTTCCCTAACCGAGGGGCCACAGCTGAGAAGGCCCTGTCTCTCGTCCCCGCCAGCCATGTTTGAGCAGGATCAAGAGCAGGGCCTCCCCAGACGATCTTAAAGTCCTGGAAAGTTCATAAGGGGAGATGCGTTTGGACAGGTAAGTTGAGGCAGAACCATTTAGGGTTTTATAGGCCAAAGCCAGTACTTTGAATTGTGCCTGGTAGCAAACCGGCAGCCAGTGGAGCTGGCACAACAGGGGGGTTGTATGCTCCCTGAGAGTCGCTCCAGTAAGCAACCTGGCTGCCGGCCGTTGGACCAGTTGAAGCTTCTGGACAGTCATTTATTTATTTATTTATTTATTATTTAAACTTATATGCCGCTACTCCCATAGGGCTCGGAGCGGCTTACAAGAATGGCTAAAATCTAACAAAATTTAAAAGCAATTTAAAACAATTTAAAAACAGCAATATCAAACATTAAAAGCCTGTCGAAACAGGTATGTCTTACATGCCCTGCGGAAAGCTGGTAAGTCCCGCAAGGCAGGCACTTCAGGTGGCAGAGTGTTCCAGAGCGATGGTGCCACTGCTGTGAAGGCTCTGCGTCTGGTTTATTTATTTATTTATTTATTTGGAGCATTTATTAACCGCCATTCTCAGCCCACTCGGGCGACTCACGGCGGTGTACAGTACAAAAGGCAATTCACACAAAGACAAGTACAACAGCATATTAACCATACAACAATACAACAGTTAAAATTACACTAACTAATCCGCTTCGTCTCGTAATAGAATCGTGACCAATCTCGTATTCCTTGTACCATTCCAGTCGTCTTTACCACATTACTATATGCACTTAATTAAATGCCCTCTCGAACAGCCACGTCTTGAGGCTTTTTCGGAAGGACAAAAGAGAGGGCGCCTGCCTGATGTCTGTAGGGAGAGTGTTCCACAACCGGGGGGCCACCACTGAGAAGGCCCTCTCTCTCGTCCCCGCCAGGCGTGCCTGTGAGGCAGGCGGGATCGAGAGAAGGGCCTCCCCAGACGATCTCAAGGTCCTCGTGGGCTCATAGGCCAAGATGCGGTCTGAAAGGTATTTTGGGCCGGAGCCGTTCAGGGCTTTGTAGGCCAACACCAGCACCTTAAATTGGTTGCTGTTAGATGCAAGGTCTTGACACTAGGAATTTCCAATAGATCTTGGTCCTCAGAACGGAGGGATCTCTGGGGTTGGTAGGGGGTGAGGCGGTCCCTCAGATACATCGGCCCCAGACCATGCAAGGCCTTAAAGGTGAGTACCATCACTTTGAAAGTGATCCGGTGCTCAATTGGTAACCAATGCAGCTGCAGTAAGATTGGTGTTATGTGGCATCTCATCGGAATTCCCGCAAGAAGCCGAGCAGCTGCATTTTGTACCAACTTGAGCTTCCGGATCACCGACAGAGGAAGGCCAATGTAGAGGGCGTTACAGTAGTCCAGTCTTGAGATGACCATGGCCTGGATCACCGTAGCTAGGTCGTCCCTGGACAGGGAGGGGACCAGCCGTCTAGCCTGCCGCAGATGAAAAAAGGCGGTTCTGCTAACGGCGGAGACCTGGGCCTCCATCGTCTTCAAAGGCAACCCCATGTAGAGCACGTTGTAGTAGTCTATACAGGATGTAACCAGAACGTGGACTACCATGGCCAAGTCAGACTTCCCAAGGTATGGGTGCAGCTGGCACACAAATTTTAACTGCAAATGCTCCCCTGGTCACCACCAAAACCTGAGGCTCCAGGCTCAGCGATGAGTCCAGGATCACACCCAAGCTGAAAACCTGCATATTCAGGGCGAGTATAACCCCATCCAACACAGGCTATAACCCTATGCCCAGTTCGGCCTTGTGACTGATCAGGAGTACCTCTGTCTTGTCTGGATTCAATTTCAATTTGTTAGCCCTCATCCAGATCGTCACAGTGGCCAAGCATCGGTTCAGGACCTGAACAGCCTCCTTAGTAGCAGGTGGGAAGGAGTGACAGAATTAGACATCATCTGCGTACCTGCGGTTTGGCAGGGATGGCCCCAATTCATACTCTGCCATCCCTCTTTTTCAGCTGCCCCATTTTCTCTTGCCTCCTCCAACTTTCCCCATTAGACCGTGACTTATCTTTGTTGCTTCCAACTGAATTGATTCCTGCATTGACCCATATATGAGATGACTCAGATTTTTTAGGGTCATTTTTCTGAGTACGTATGATTTTTTGCATTCTAATGCATTCTTATTAACATTATTTTAATGTGTGATCAATTTTCTCCTGGACGCCATCATAGAATTTTTCATTTTCTTCTTCCTTTGCGTCTGTAGTTGAAGCATAAACTTGGATTATGGCTATATTGATGGGTTTTCCCTGAAGTCCTATTGGCATGAGTAGGTCAGGCTTTGCATTATATCCCTTGAATATTTTGTTCCATCTCTCTTCTCTACTAACGCCATCCCATTTCTTATCTTTCATTTCCCAAATAAAACTGTAATTATTTAACTCAAATGTCCTTTTACTGTCATTTTAGCTTGCTCACCTGTAAAGCTTATATATTCCATTTCATAGAATCATTGAATCCTAGAGTTGAAAGGGAACTCATGGGCCATTTAGTCCAACCCCATTCTGCGAAGAAGCAGAAAAATTGCATTCAAAGTACCGCTGACAGATGGCCATCCAGCCTCTGCTTAAAAGCCTCCAAAGAAGGAGCCTCCGCCACACTCCAGAGCAGAGAGTTCCACTGCTGAACAGCTCTCCTTGTTAGGAAGTTCTTCCTAATGTTCAGGTGGAATTTCTTTTCCTGTAGTTCCATTGCATCCCAGTCTCCAGGGCAGCAGAAAGGAAGCCTGCTCCTTCCTCCCTCACATATTTATACATGGTCATCATCATGTCTCCTCTCAGCCTTCTCTTCTGCAGGCTAAACATGCCCAGCTCTTTAAGCCACTCCTCATAGGGCTTTATCTCCAGACCTTTTACCATTTTAGTCATCCTCCCCTGGACACATTCCAGCTTGTCAACATCTCCCTTCAGTTGTGGTGCCCCGAATTGGACTCAGTATTCCAGGTGTGATCTGACCAAGGCAGAATAGAGTTGTAGCATGACTTCCCTGGATCTAGACACTAGACTCCTATTTAAACAGAGGCTGGATGGCTATCTGTCATGAGTGCTTTGAATGCGATTTTCCTGCTTCTTGGCAGGGAGTTGGACTGGATGGCCCATGAGGCCTCTTACAACTCTTGGATTCTGTGATTTATGCTGGCCAAAATTCCATCGGCTTTTTTTTTGCCCCCACATGACATTGTTGGCTCATGTTCACTTTCCTGTCTACAAGGATTCCAAGTTCTTTTTCACATGTACTGGTGTCAAGCTAGGCATCATCCTCCATTCTGTATCTTTGCATTTCATTTTTTTTCTGCCTAAGTGGAGTATCTTGCATTTGTCCCTGTTGAACTTCATTTTGTTGGTTTTAGTCAAGCATCTTTCTAATCTGTGAAGATCGTTTTGAATTCTGCTCCTGTCTTCTGGAGTATTAGGTAGGTATCCCAATTTGGTGTCATCTGCAAACTTGATGATCCTGCCTTCTAACCCTTCAATTAAGTCATTAATAAAGATGTTGAGCAAAACTGGGCCCAGGACGGAACCCTGATGTGGCACTCCACTTGTCACTTCTTTCCAGGATGAATTTTCTTGTTTTATTATGTCTACCCTCCCTTATTCATGTTTCACACATTCCATGCCGCTATAATATATGTTGCATAGCTTGTGTCTTTCTTTTGACCTCTGAGCATGTCAAGAGCTAAACGTCCTTTCAGCTTGAGTCCACTTGCATCATGAGCCAAAGTGCTACTTGCATTTCTTCTCTGCTCTTCCCCAATAGCTCACTGACATGGGAGTTGCATCATAGAATCATAGAATCAAGGAGTTGGAAGAGACCTCATGGGCCATCCAGTCCAACCCCCTGCCAAGAAGCAGGAATATTGCATTCAAATCACCCCTGACAGATGGTCATCCAGCCTCTGTTTAAAAGATTCCAAAGAAGGAGCCTCCACCACACTCCGGGGCAGAGAGTTCCACTGCTGAACAGCTCTCACAGTCAGGAAGTTCTTCCTCATGTTCAGATGGAATCTCCTTTCTTGTACTTTGAAGCCATTGTTCCACATCCTAGTTTCCAGGGAAGAAGTAAACAAGCTTGCTTCCTCCTCCCTATGACTTCCTCTCACATATTTATACATGGCTATCATATCTCCTCTCATCCTTCTCTTCTTCAGGCTAAACATGCCCATCTCCTTAAGCCGCTCCTCAAAGGGCTTGTTCTCCAGACCCTTGATCATTTTAGTCGCCCTCCTTGGACACATTCCAGCTTGTCAATATCTCTCTTGAATTGTGGTGCCCAGAATTGGACGCAGTATAACCAAAGCGGAATAGAGGGGTAGCATGACTTCGCTAGATCTAGGCACTATGCTCCTATTGATGGAGGCCAAAATCCCATTGGCTTTTTTTGCCGCCACATCACATTGTTGGCTCATGTTTACCTTCCTGTCCATGAGGACTCCAAGTTCTTTTTCACACGTACTGCTCTTGAGCCAGGCATTGTCCCCTATTCTGTATCTTTAGGCACTACCTCACCTTTTCTTTTGGATTGTGTTATCATAGGGCTTTCATAGTAAAGGGCATTCCAATGAGGTTGACTGCACTTTCTAAGAGGGTTAGCTATGGTTCCACTGCTGTTTTGGAGAGATCCTTTGCAGGATCATCATCCCATTGTGGCTGCTGCCCAGTATATATTGGCACATTCAGTCTGCTTCCTCAGCAACAGCCTGTCTGATATGGGAAGCCCTACCAGTTGCACTGCTTAGTCTCTTGTCTCACAGCATTACAATCTCACTACTATGGAAATGTATATTATTGGCGTTCTCCATGACTCCCATTCAGGATGGAAGATGGCAGGGCTTTTGTACTCTTCCAGGCAAAGATGAGAGGTTATCCCATGTTCGTTTCCATTACCATCTCATGGATTAATTCCTTCCAGAATATTATTCCATCCATTTTAACTAAATGCCTAAAATCAATTCTGGAATGGTTATATGCACCACGGCTGCCCATTCTCCCTTCCTTCCTCCTCCCCTTGAGACATTGACAGATTGCGGATGTTCACTGGTGCATATATCAAATCACTGTTGGGTGGAATCTTGATTCGATCAGATCGGGATTACTTTCTCCCTTGCAATGTAATTGATGAGCTACGCATTAGTGCACATTGGTGACTATGGGGACGGGAGGGAGGAGATACAAAGTGAAAACAAAGGGACATGTATCACAATTCAAAGGAATTCTGGAAATGAAAAGAGCAATGGAAGAACGATGGGTTACCGTTAGATCATTGGGCTTGCTTCAGAAACAAGATCAAATAATTCAGAACTCCAACATGAGAAGTGAAATTTGTTAGAAGAATTTAATGAGCTGACTGTGCTATAATTCTGCTGGTCCCATTTCTTATTCTTACTTTGCCATATGTTGCTTCCACATTACTTCCTACTTTGGCTTGCTCATTAAGCAGAACAGAGACTGTATTCAAGGCATCAGAAGAAGAGTATAATAATATAATAATAGTAAAACTTTATTTATATACCTCCTTATCTCCCCTAGGGAACTTAGAGTGGTTTCCACATATGCAAAATAATACAAAAATATACAATATAAAACAAAAACATAGGCATAAACTGTTAACACAACATATACATTAAAATCAATTTAAAACAAGACTAGGACTTGGAAGGGCAGCGAAAAAGGAACTAGACAAGATCCTCGAGTGTAAAGATATAAGGTGGAATCCTAAGGTTAGGATGCTTCTATTGCCATCCTCTTTCCCATTTCTACACCTGGTTGTCAAAGCTGGATAGTAATGTGTTGTCAAAGGCTTTCATGGCTGGAATCACAGGGTTGCTGTGAGTTTTCTGGGCTGCACGGCCGTGTTCCAGAAGCATTATCTCCTGACATTTTGCCCGCATCTATGGCAGTTGTCCCCAGAGGTTGTGAGGTCTGTTGGAAACTAAGCAAGGAAGTTTTATATACAGTGGTGAAAAAAGTATTTAGTCAGATACCAATTGTACAAGTTCTCCTACTCAAAAAGATGAGAGAGGCCTGTAATTGACATCATAGGTAGACTTCAACTATGAGAAACAACATGAGAAAACACATCCAGAAAATCACATTGTTGGATTTTTAATGAATTTATTTGCAAATTATGGTGGGAAATAAGTTGCCACTCCCCCCCCCCCCCATTGTATCTGTGGAATGTCCAGGGTGGGAGAAAAGAACTCTTGTCTGTTTGAGGCAAGTGTGAATGTTGCAATTGGCCACTTTGATTAGTGTTGAATTACCTTGCAGCTTCAAAGCCTGGCTGCTTCCTGCCTACCTAGAGCAGCCATTGAAATCCACAAGCATGTGGACAATTTCAACAGAAAGGAGAAAACCTACAACACGCCAAGGAGAAAACCATGAAAACAAACAAAATCTGGCTGCCAGTATTTTAAAAACTCAAGAATCATGACAATAAATAAAGAGCAACACTAAAACCAGGAATTCCAGACAGGAAACAAACAGGGCCAAGTAAAACTTCCCAACAAAGGATTCCCCCAGGCAGGAACCCATGCCTGGTGTAGATGCATCCTGAGAGGCATGCCACAGGCTGCATTGGAAATGTTGAAAAGAGATATTGGAACACTCTTTGTTCATTGAACTAAGTTTGCAGCAAGTGGAAAAAGCTGAAGGACAAAAGGAAAAAGTGGAAAGAAGAGAGGGAAACTGGGTAATTTTAGAATGAGCCGGATAAGTGAGATAGCAGGGTTTGTTTTTTTTGTTGTGTCAGGAGCGACTTGAGAAACTGGAAGTCGCTTCTGGTGTGAGAGAATTGGCCATCTGCAAGGATGTTGCCCAGGGGGCGCCCAGATGATTTGATGTTTTTATCATCCTTGTGGGAGGCTTCTCTCATGTCCCCGCATGAGGAGCTGGAGCTGATAGAGGGAGCTCATCCGCCTCTCCCCAGATTTGAACCTGCGACCTGTCGGTCTTCAGTCCTGCTGGCACAGGGGTTTAACCCACTGCGCCACCGGGGGCTCCAGCAGGTGATTAATTGGTACCTTTGAAATTGGGACTGTTGGAGGGTATGGTGGTAGGACACGTGATAGCATTTCCAACAGTAAGTAACTGTTTAGGGGCTGCTACAGAGCCCAGCAGCCCCTAAACTGGCATAGTTAATATTGTAGGATATTAAGAATTATGGTCCAACATCATCCTCATGGCTTCATTATTTCCATTCCAATGGATTAAAACTCGATAATACATATGCAATACTACAGATACACCAAAGTGTTATTCAAAAGTTATTGGGTTTTTTTAACATTTAGATATCTGCAGCACTGTAAAATATTTATATTTATATGTATTTATCTAAGCAGTTAGATCTTGCCCTGTGCCACAGAGTCTAAGTGCAATGAAGAATAAATGTGACTTAACCAATGGTATAAAATACTTGGAATTATCTAAATATATTTAAGGGATATTAACCACAATAATATGGGCAGATTTGCATACTATCCAACTGTCTTGATTTCAGAAGAGAAGAGTAATTAATTTTCTCTGGTTTCTACTTTTTCAGCTGCCTTTAAAATGTCCTTTCTCTTGCTTTTTCCCTTTGTTTTCCTCTGGTCTTCAAAACTGGAAAACTCTACTTTTTTGGATTACAATTTCCAAAATCCCAAAGCCAGCATTATCTATGTCTTTGATGGATTGTTGTAAGTTTTTTGGGCTGTCTGGCCATATTCCAGAAGCATTCTCTCCTGATGTTTCACCTGCATCTGTGGCAGGAATCCTTAGAGATTGTGAGGTCTTCTGGAAACTAGGAAATTTGTGTGTCTATATCTGTGGAATGTCCAGGGTGGGAGAAAGAACTCTTGTCTGTTGGAGGTAGGTATGAATGTTTCAACTAGCCACCTTGATTAACATTTAATGGCCTAGCAGTTTTCAAGTCTTGGCTTCTTACTGCCTGGGGAATCCTTTGTTGAGAGGTCTTTGATGACTGAGGATTCTGGGAGTTGCACCATGCTGTGGATTTGAATGGTGTGAGAGATTATATTGGGAAAGGCCTGCCTTCCTATTTTTTCCATCCAGGAATCGAGATCTCCATTTCACTTTCTTTGGGTACATCCTCATAGAATCATAGAATCATAGAATTAAAGAGTTGGAAGAGACCTCATGGGCCATCCAGTCCAACCCCCTGCCAAGAAGCAGGAATATTGCATTCAAATCACCCCTGACAGATGGCCATCCAGCCTCTGTTCCAAAGAAGGAGCCTCCACCACACTTTGGGGCAGAGAGTTCCACTGCTGAACGGCTCTCACAGTCAGGAAGTTCTTCCTCATGTTCAGATGGAATCTCCTTTCTTGTAGTTTGAAGCCATTGTTCCGCGTCCTAGTCTCCAGGGAAGCAGAAAACAAGCTTGCTCCCTCCTCCCTGTGGCTTCCTCTCACATATTTATACATTATAGAAGTAATTCAGGTTGATGCCACTTTAAGTACCATGGCTCAATGGTATGGAATCTGGGGAGGTGTAGTTTGTTGAGGTAGCAGTACCCTTTGGCAGAGAAGGCTAAAAAGCTTCTCAAACTACAATTCCTATGAGCCATGTCAATTAAAGTGGTTTCAAATTGCATGGATTCTGATGTGTAGATGCACCCTTTGCCTGTGTGCGTGCGCACCGCCATCCCTCTTTGTTTTGGGGCTGATGTGAAGGAAAGGCCCTCCTCTGCTGCTTTCCCCACACCAAACACCACCTCTGCTTTCACCTCCTGCTGGGTTAAACCTCCAAGCTTAGTCAGTGACAGTTTAACAATCAATTATGCTGAGTAGCAATTAGTGAAGGCGCTGACGAGAAACCCTGTTAATTAAGAATCGATTGGCTCCCGAGGAGTGTCCTTGTGGGAAATTGGCTCTCCCTGCTGAGGAGTCCATGGGAGGGCTATTTCCGAGGAATGCGGTCCTGAGGCTTTAACTAAGACTGCCCAGCATGGAGCATCCCACTCGTCCTCTCTGTATGCAAATTGCCAGGTGGAAATAGGATGGAAACTTTACCAAGGGATGTCAAAGAGCTCTTTCTTTTTGCACCAATGCTGAAATAGTTCAAGATTTCCTACACCTTGGTTCAATTCATTATTCAAAATGGAGACTGCAGTCAAGAAATCCAAAGAAGATGTGGGATGCATCTACACTGGAGAACGGAAACAGTCAGAGAACACTTTAACTCCCCTGGCTTAGTGTTATGGAATCATGAAAGCTGTAATTTTACAAGATCTTTAGACTTCTCTGTCTTCTCTCATCAAAATACAAATTCTAGTATTCCATAGCATTGTCAAACAGCATGGGTAAACTTTGGCCCTCCAGATGCTTTGGACTTCATCTCCCACAATTCCTAACACCCAGTATCTTCTATAGATATAAATGCTCTGTGCGTAATGAGTACCATAAAAACAAAAGAACCAAAGAACGAAATCACACCAAATTTGGCAACAAAACATCTCACAACACAAGGAGTTACCATCACTCAAAAAATTATGATTTTGTCATTTGCGAGTTGTAGTTACTGGGATTTATAATTCACCTACAATCAAAGAGCATTCTGAACTCCATCAACGTTGGAATTGAACCAAAATTGGCACACAGAACTCCCTTGGCCAACAGAAAATACTGGAAGAGTTTGGAGGGCATTGACCTTAAGTTTGGGAGTTGTAGTTCACCTACATCCAGAGTGCATTGTGGACTCAAACAATGATGGATCTGGACCAAACTTGGCACAAGAACTCAATACACCCAAATATGAACACAGATGGAGTTTGGGAGAAATAGACCTTGACATTTGGGAGTTGTAGTCACTGGAATTCACAGTTCACCTACAATCAAAGAGCATTCTGAAACCCACGAATGACAGAATCGGGGTAAATTTCTCACACAGAACCCCCATGACCAACAGGAAATACTTAAAGCCATCCAGTCCAACTCCCTTCACCAGGGCAAGAAAACGTAATCAAAGCCATCCTGACAAAGAGCCATCCAGCTATAGATATAGATAGATATTATTCACACACACACATAATATCATAGATTTGAAAGGGACCCCTGAAGAAGGACAATCATATGTTGCATTTTCCAGAGTAGGCCAACCAGACACTCTCCACATCAACACTGACAAAGAAACAGCAAGAAATACTGTTTACCCAGAAGCAGAAAGACATTACATATATTAGAAACCAACACTTTCTCATTACTTTATTTTCCATGTCTACAGACTGGGCCACAGCAACACATGGCAGGGGACAGCTAGTACTGTCCATTGGCCAAGTTGGCCACTTTGAGGACCAACATTTGAGTGAATACTAGAGTAAATTATTTGTGTCATCAAATTTCCAGACCTCAATGAGCAGCTAGACTACAGATAGGATTAGAG
This sequence comes from Anolis sagrei ordinatus, assembly GCF_025583915.1. Lineage (NCBI taxonomy): Eukaryota > Metazoa > Chordata > Lepidosauria > Squamata > Anolidae > Anolis > Anolis sagrei. The sequence continues at coordinate 12,840,971 of NW_026846588.1, forward strand.
TGAGGGATTCCTCCCCGCACATTCCTAGGTATGGATGTTTTCCCACATTCCCATTTATACTTTGGCTTCACTCTTCCTCCTTGCTACTATCTCCTCCCCCTTTGAAGATGTAGCAATGGAATGTCTGTGAGGTAACTTCCTTTTTAAAAGGTATTTTTATTGACCTGGGCTTGGACATTTTCTTCTCTTCTGCCTTTTCTTCCTTCAAGTGAGGCAAATTTTGCCTCTCTCTTTAGGCAAAATGTAGCTGCACGGATTTTTGACTTTTTATCCTTTTTACCATTCTTAGAAGATGAGACTTAGTAAGCTAATGAGCTCCAAGACCTTGTCTATCAAGAATGTATTTCTTTTACTTCAATAAATTCTTTTGAATCTGGAGTTCTGTCTCTGCAATCCTATGCCATCTGATGAAGGGAAAGCTTATCCTAGCTTGCCACATGTAAGTTTCTGCTGGTTATGAAGCTTGCTTCTGGTGCTCTGCTATATTTATGGTGGAATCACCCCAAATGAGGGTTATTTTTGAGCCTAACAGCTCAGATTCACCAACACTCTGAAGGTAGCCATACCAGATATGCTTCTCTGCATGCCCACCCACAGTAGGATATTAAACATACCTCAAGTTAGGATTGTCTATGCCATTGTATTCCCCATTTCTGTATCTGGTTGGGAAAGCTAGAATGTGAGGAAAGCTGATAGGGCATCTGTTGGCTGTGCTTTGATTGTACTTTTCTTGCATGGCAGGGGGTTGGACCAGACGGCCCCAACAAATGCTTCGTTCAGCAAAGGACAAGAGGGATCCTCTCGCTTCTGCAGGAGTCTACCGTATCCCATGCAGCTGTGGACAAGTCTACATAGGGACCACCAAACGCAGCAGCATTGCCCAAACACAAATCAAGGAACATGAAAGGCACTGCAGACTACTTCAACCAGAGAAGTCAGCCATAGCAGAGCACCTGATGAACCAACCTGGACACAGCATATTATTCGAGAACACAGAAATGCTGGACTCCAACAACCACCATGTCAGACTACACAGAGAAGCCATTGAAATCCACAAGCATGTGGACAATTTCAACAGAAAGGAGGAAACCATGAAAATGAACAAAATCTGGCTACCAGTATTAAAAAACACTAAAATTACAACAGCACAACAAAAGAGAGGAAACAAACAAGGATATCTAATCACCTCTCAACAAAAGATTGCTCCAGGCACTGCCAGGCAATCAAATGCTAATCAAGGTGGTGAGTTGAAGCATTCACACCTAGCTCCAGCAGACAAGAGTCCTTTGTCCCACCCTGGTCATTCCACAGATATATAAACCCTTTTTCCTAGTTCCAACACACCTCACTACCTCTGAGGATGCTTGCCATAGATGCGGGCGAAACGTCAGGAGAAATGCCTCTAGAACATGGCCATATAGCCTGAAAAAACCTACAACAACCCAGTGATTCTGGCCATGAAAGCCTTCGACAATATCTTGCAAGTTTTTGTTTTACCTTAGATGGGTGTCATAATGAGCCAAACTTTTAGTCTTTCATCATCATTGTTGGTTTTGATGTTAATCTTAGTTGTTTCCAGTGTGTGTTGACCTTGAGAAGAACTTACCAGGTTTTTTTCCCTTGGCAAAGTTTTTTCAGAGTTGGTTGACCATGGCTCTTCTCTGAGGTTCAGAAAGTATGACTTGCCCAATGGGTTTCCATGACTGAGTGGGATCTGAACCGTAGTCACCAAAGTTGAAGTCCGGTGCTCAATCCATTCCACCACATTGACTTCCCTTCCAACTACTGGCCTTTCCCAATGGTCTCCCATCCAAGGATTAAACAGACCTAATCTTCTTTAACATTCTGCTATGACAAGGTCAGGTGTGATTGAAATGGTGTGATGGTTCAAATAGGAAAAAAGCAGCACCATAAATAGAGGAAAAAGATGACACAGGATGGTGCCAGACGAATTTCCTTTGCATAAAATTTCATATGCCAATATAGATGCAAATTGAGAAACTGTGGCTATAATTTAAATAGGAACAGACATTTTAACTCCTGATTCTGTACACTTACGATCCCATGCTCATTTTATACATATTTATATAGTGCCCTTTAAGAAGGTTTATTGTCTGAAAAGCATCAGGCTTTGAATAAAGAAATATTATTGTTCAGAAACTCAAGATTCTGTTCTGTTTTCTAGGTGTTTTTTTCTTTTTATACAATGCAGCTTCCCTAAATATGGTTACTTAAAGCCCTAAGCTGGCTTCCATGAATGTAAATCTACCCAGCCTGCTTGTTTCATTTCCTGCTTCTGTCTAGGGAGAAAAGAAGAATCAAGAAGTGATCTTAGCAAAATAAGAAGACAGTGAAACCTCATTCAAGCAATTGTGTGAATGTGTGTGTGCACGCACCATCAAGCAGCCATGAATTTCTTAGGGTTTTCTTAAACAAGGATTACTCAGAAGGGGTTTTGTGAGTTCCTTCTTTTGCAATATATCCTGAAATACCTAGAATTTGTTGACAGTCCAAGTTCAGAAAAAGGTCCAACTCAGCTTAATTTTCAAGATCATATGGGATCTGGTGCCTTTAGAGTATTCAGTAGGGTTGTGCATTTTGGGTACACCTTGACCCGTTTCGTGTCCCAGCTTATTGGGAGGGGGGTGATCTGTTTTTTGTGAGCCTCCCAAAATTGGGAGGACAGATATCTGTTTTCACACTGGAGTGCTGTTTTACTCTAGAGGAGAGGCACTCAGCTGCAAGCAGGAGCATGCTTTAAGGAGGGTTCTTACTTGTTTCTACTCTAGAGGAGAGGCGCTTGGCTGCAGATAGGCGCACACACTATCTAGGCCTGCATACCACACACACACTCTTCCAAGGCAAGTAGGCAAGTTCTAATTCTTACCCTATAGGAGACGCTCTGCAGAAGGCAGGTGCACGTGCTTTCTGGGCCAGCACACCACACATGCACTCTTTCCAAGGCAAGGAGGCAAGTTCTAATTCTTACTCTATAGGAGACGCTCTGCAGAAGGCAGGTGCACATGCTTTCTGGGCCAGCACACCACACATGCACTCTTCCCAAGGCAAGGAGACAAGTTCTCATTCTTACTCTAGAGGAGGCACTTGGTGGCAGGCAGACATGCATGCTTTCTAGGCTTGCATACCACACATGCACTCTTTCCAAGGCAAGGAAGCATGGTGAGAGCCAGGATTGGCTCTCACTTGCTTTCATGTCGAGCTGATTTTGATACCGGGAGGGGCCTTCCTGATATGTTTTCCTGAAGGTAACGAAAGTAACGAAAGAATGGATGTAGTGAAGGAAATTGTTTCTGCACACAACCCTAGTATTCAGGTCCTAAATGAATTTATACATAGAATTAAGCAATTAAACCGCAGGAAGCACTACATCCCACTTTAGCTATTTGCTTAAAAATAAGGGCTGGTGTTATAATTTCAAACATTTTTGGCATGGTTCTGCAACACAAAATGGAATTGGAAAAGAGGGCTGTGTTTCCACTGAGTCCCTTTTTGATTTTGTGGTTTTCCTTCTTTTGTGATAGAGTATCTATCATAATGTCGTTTTTAGGATTATGGGGCAAAGTCCTGTTTTGAGATACTAACTTATATGTTGTGTAAGGCCAGATGCATAAACAGCTAGAAATCATTGGCAAACTAAACATTATATGTACAATGAACAAAATGTTTTGGGTTCTGCTTTCTGCAGTTGCTAGGCTGAACCTGAGCGGCATCCATTTGTAATGGTCTGTTTTCAGCAATTTTCAGAGGTTGATAGAATCATAGAATCATAGGCTCGTAAGTCTATGAATCCTAAAATTCTCCCTTGTGTCCAAAATGATTCTATGATTCCCTCAATTTTTAGTTTCCCCATTTTATACACAGCAGGTTGAGAGACAGGTCCTTCTGTATGCAAAGAACACCTAAGTAGGTTCTTGTGGGTTTTTTCGGGCTATAGAGCCATGTTCTAGAGGCATTTCTCCTGACGTTTCGCCTGCAGCTATGGCAAGCATCCTCAGAGGTTGAGAAGGTCTTTTGGAAGTAGGAAAAATGGGTTTATATATCTGTGGAATGGCTGGGGTGGGGCAAGGAGCTCTTCCCTGCTGCAGTTAGGTGTGAATGTTTAGCTGATCACCTTCATTAGCATTTGAAGGCCTGCCTGAGCCTGGGAAAATCTGTTGCTGGGAGGTGTTAATCTGTGCCTGGTTTTTTCCTCTCTGTTGTTTAGCTGTTATAATTTTAGAGTTTTTTTTAATACTGGTAGCCAGATTTTGTTCATTTTCATGGTCTCTTCCTTGCTGAACCTGAGCGGCATCCATTTGTAATGGTCTGTTTTCAGCAATTTTCAGAGGTTGATAGAAATCATAGAATCATAGAATCAAAGAGTTGGAAGAGACCTCATGGGCCAGCCAGTCCAACCCCCTGCCAAGAAGCAGGAAATTGCATTCAAATCACCCCTGACAGATGGCCATCCGCCTCTGCTTAAAAGCTTCCAAAGAAGGAGCCTCCACCACACTCCGGGGCAGAGAGTTCCACTGCTGAACGGCTCTCACAGTCAGGAAGTTCTTCCTCATGTTCAGATGGAATCTCCTCTCTTGGAGTTTGAAGCCATTGTTCCGCGTCCTAGTCTCCAAGGAAGCAGAAAACATAGTCTCATGTGATGATAGGCTCGTAAGTCTATGAATCCTAAAATTCTCCCTTGTGTCCAAAATGATTCTATGATTCCCTCAATTTTTAGTTTCCCCATTTTATACACAGCAGGTTGAGAGACAGGTCCTTCTGTATGCAAAGAACACCTAAGTATCTTCATCTGATTTTTTTTTTTGTCGTGTCAGGAGCGACCTGAGAAACTGCAAGTCGTTTCTGGTGTGAGAGAATTGGCCATCTGCAAGGACGTTGCCCAGGGGACGGCCAGATGATTTGATGTTTTATCATCCTTGTGGGAGGCTTCTCTCATGTCCCCGCATGAGGAGCTGGGGCTGATAAAGGGAGCTCATCTGCCTTTCCCCGGATTTGAACCTGTGACCTGTCGGTCTTGAGTCCTGCCGGCACAGGGGCTTAACCAGGGGTTCATCTGATTTGGAATGGCCATTTCCCAGGCTAGCAACAGATCCAGAAAGGGATGGGGAATTGGGGTCTTGGATCTCTCCCCTTCCCCGCCACCCATAAATCACCGAGCTCCTATTTCAGGCATTGAAACAGAAGGCTTGGTCTGAACTGAAGCGGACAAGATCCCCCTCCTTTTTTCTCCTGGAGAAGTGGGCAAATGGCCAAAAAAGCCCCTGACTCTCTTCTTCCCTGAAGACCGATTTATCTTCGGAAAGCTTAACATCAGTGAGCATTCAAAGAGGGTCCCAGGACAGAATTTGTAGGCAAACTGCGCTGGGACAGGCAGAGAGAAATGACGGAGCCTTTACCACTGACATCCCCGTGAGAACTGAAGGCCGGCTAAGCTCTCGATAGTCTGGAGAGGACTGTGGGTAAAACATTCACAAATATTCAATGTTTCACCCATGTCTGGGAGAGAAATGTTACGGAAGGTTAGTTCACAAAGACATCTCTTCGGCAAAGCCCTCCTGCGCACAGTTCCAGAAATGTGAATTTTGCCCAGCTTAAAGGCTGAGGTTTTAGATTTCAAGGCATGGGAACACCCAAAGATTGGAGGCAGGCAGATTTAGAAACCCCAATTTCTCCCCCATAGAAATCATAATCCCAGGGGGACCTCATGAGCGGATAGCCTTTTGCTCTCCTTATGCCAGTTTTAGTTTTCCCAGAGGCAACCTTTCAAGTTGCAATTTAAAAAAAAACTTTCCTGGATTCTGAGTAGAACTGTGGCATTTCAATGGAGCCATTGTGGTGTAGTGGTTTGACTACTGGACAATGATTCTGGAGACCAGAGTCTGAATTCCCACTCGGCCATGAAAACATACTATCCTATGTTTTTTCCCATTGCTTCATCCTTTTCTTTCTTATTACCAAAATGCCATTAGCTGAGCAATGGCATTCAGAGCTCAGGTAAGTTCCTTTTTGGATCAAAATCCATAATAATCTGTCAATTAACATGGTTGCTGGATCGTTTAGCTGGGGGATTCTTGGAGTTGTAATCCAAAAAAGCAACTTTCAGAAGATCTGCTCACACAATTGGTAGTGATGAAAGGCAATAGCATTCCACTGTGTTTGGGTGGTAATGAGGAGACACAGATAGAGAATTGCAAGGGATTCTGAAATCTATTGTTGAAGGCTTTTAGGGTGGAATCACTGGGTTGTTGTGAGTTTTCTAGGCTGTATGGCCATGTACATGCCGCCCGGAAAACTCACAGCAACCCAATTCTGGAATCTTTAGGTGAATCTATTTCTTGTGAATACACAGTGGAAATATCCTGCCCAAACAGATATTGATGTACTCATGGTAACAGCCAGTTGACAAAAGCTTGCAGCCAAATTTTAGGGTGACTACAGTGGGACCTTGGTATCCACTGGGATTTGATTCCAGGACCTCCCATTATATAATAATAATAATCATCATCATCATCATCATCATCATCATCATCATCATCAAATGCCATCAAAGCCAAAATTGAAAAGTCAACAACAGATCCCAAGTGTAGACTCTTCAAGGAAACAGATGAAACAATAGATCACATCCTCAGCTGCTGAAAGAAGATCTTGCAGACAGATTACAAGTGGAGGCATAACACCATTGCTAAGATGATTCATTGGAACTTGTGCCACAAATACCATCTGCCTGTGACAAAGAACTGGTGGGATCACAAGCCCGAAAAAGTTACAGAAAATGAACATGTCAAACACTTCTGAATTCAGACTGACAGAGTTCTGGAGCACAATACTCCTGATCTCACGATCATGTTAAAAAACAAAGTATGGACCGTTGATGTTGCAATCCCAGGTGACAGCAGGATTGAAGGGAAACAACTGGAAAAGCTGACATATGAGGATTTAAAGGTCAAACTGAAAAGACTCTGGCACAAGCCAGTCAAGGTGGTCCCAGTGGTGATCGGCACACTGGGTGCAGTGCCTAAAGACCTTGGCGTGCACTAACAAAATTGGAAAAAGAAAAGGAAGGAAGACTGCCTTTTCTAGATGTCCTAGTCATCCGTAAACCAGATCAACAATTGTGTCACACCATCTACAGAAAACCCACACATGCTCTACGTAGGGCTGCCCTTGAAAACGGCTTGGAAATTCCAACTGGTCCAACGGGCAGCAGCCAGGATGCTAACAGGGGCCCCTTACAGAGAGAGGTCAACCCCCCTGTTTAGGGAGCTCCACTGGCTGCCGTTTATTTTCCGACCCAATTTAAGGTGCAGGTGCTTACCTACAAAGCCTTGAACGGTTTGGGACCATCCTACCTACGAGACCGCATCACAGTCTACGAACCCACACGCTCGCTCCGGTCATCAGGAGAGGCCCTGCTCGTGATCCCACCTGCCTCACAGGCGCGTTTGGTGGGGACGCGGGACAGGGCCTTCTCTGTGGTGGCCCCCCGCCTCTGGAATGCCCTCCCGAAAGATCTCAGGCAGGCCCCCACCTTGGCGGTTTTTAGAAAAAACCTGAAAACCTGGCTATTCCAACGTGCCTTCTCAGATTAGGAACCCCACTACCAAAGCCCAGAAGCACTTTAGTAGAGTCAAGATCACCCTCAACGCACACCGCACTTATACTTTAATCTCATATCCTCCGACACTTTTTTCAGCACTTTTAACCCTGTACCCCACTTCAGCCGGCTCAGTTTTTAATAATGTCCTGTTGTACTGTTATTGCTGTTGTTTTTCTGCTTTAACTGTTTTATTTGCTATATATTGTATTGTTGTATTGTTGTATTGTGTTGTGTTGGGCTCCGGCCTGTTGTAAGCCGCATCGAATCCCTTGGGAGATGCTAGCGGGGTACAAATAAAGTTTAATAATAATAATAATAATAATAATAATAATAATAATAATATCTAAAAACTCCAACCCTCACCCAAGTCAAAAAAGAAGCACCATTAAAGCCTTGGCAGACCGTGCAAAAAGAATCTGCGAACCCCACCTCCTCCAAGATGAACTGAACCACCTCAACTGGGCTCTCCAGGCCAATTGATACTCCACCTCAGACATCAGAAGAGCTGCAAGACCAAGAACAAGCCACGAGAGTAAAGATGAAGATCCACCCAGAGGAAAAGTGTTCCTGCCATACATCAAGGGAACCACTGACCGCATAGGGAAGCTGATGAGGAAACACAACATACAAACAATCTACAAACCCACCAAGAAAATCCAACAAATGCTACGTTCAGCAAAGGACAAGAGGGATCCTCTCACCTCTGCAGGAGTCTACCGTATACCATGCAGCTGTGGACAAGTCTACATAGGGACCACCAAACGCAGCGCCCAGACACGCATCAAGGAACATGAAAGGCACTGCAGACTACTTCAACCAGAGAAGTCAGCCATAGCAGAGCACCTGATGAACCAGCCTGGACACAGCATATTATTTGAGGACACAGAAATGCTGGACCACTCTCACAACCACCATGTCAGACTACACAGAGAAGCCATTGAAATCCACAAGCATGTGGACAATTTCAACAGAAAGGAAGAGACCATGAAAATGAACAAAATCTGGCTACCAGTATTAAAAACTCTAAAATTACAACAGCAAAACAACAGAGAGGAAACAGCAGGGACATCTAATCCTTTCAAGAAGAGTTTGCTCCAGGCACAGTCAGCCCATTGTATGCTAATCAAGGTGGTCAGTTGAAAGATTCACACCTAGCCCAACTTACAAAAGCCCTTTGTCTCACCCTGGTCATTCCACAGATATATAAACCCCTTTTTTCCCAGTCCCAGCAGACCTCACCTCTGAGGATGCTTGCCATAGATGCAGGCGAAACGTCAGGAGAAATGCCTCTAGAACATGGCCATATAGCCCGAAAAAACCCACAAGAACTGAGAAAATTACAATCTGCCAGCTGCAAAAGGCCACCTTACTGGGATCTGCACACATTATTCGCCGATACATCACACAATCCTAGATGCTTGGGAAATGTTTGACTTGTGATTTTGTGATACAAAATCCAGCTGTGACATACTGTGGTTTTGTGTCAGAATAATAATAATGATAATGATAATGATAATGATAATAATAATAATAATTCTTACCTGTCTATTCTCTGCAAAGGCTCTAGCTTAAAACCATCTATTCAGAGGCATAGCATATATACTGGCATTGCAAAATGGTCCCTTGCTGCATCCAGATCTGGGCACCATATTTCAGGAAAGATCTTGAGAAGCTGGATTGTGTCCAAAGGAGGATGACCAAAATCATCAAAGGCCTGGAAACCAAGCCCTCTGAGAAGTGGCTTAGGGAGCTCTGTATGTTTATCTTGAAGAGAAGGTGAAGAGGGACATAACAGACAGGTTTAATTATTTGTACAGATGTCATATTGAAATTGGAGCGGGCTTGTTTTCTGCTGCTCTAAAGACAAGGACATGTAGCATTCGGTTCAAGCTGCAGGAAAAGAGATGGCACTGAAATATTACGAAGAACTTCCTGATGGTAAGGAATAGATTAGATTTCTTCCTGAATAGATTACTGCAATGCACTCTATGTGGGGTTGCCTTTGAAGACTGTTCTGAGACTTTAACTAGTCCAAGGGGCAGCAGCCAGATTACTCACCAGAGCACCATACAGGGAGCATACCACCCCCCTGCTGCGTCAGCTCCACTGGCTGCCGGTCCACCTCTGAGCACAATTCAAAGTGCTGGTCTTGGCCTATAAAACCCTATACGGCTCTGGCCCAGCTTACTTATCCAAACGTATCTCTCTCTATGTTCCACCTCGTAATTTAAGATCTACTGGGGAGGCCCTGCTCTCAGTCCCACCAGCGTCTCAAACGCGTCTGGTGGGGACGAGGGACAGGGCCTTCTCGGTGGTGACCCCCCACTTATGGAATTCACTCCCCAGCGAGATTAGATCAGCATCCTCCCTCCTTACTTTTAGGAAAAAACTAAAGACATGGTTTTGGAGCCAGGCCTTTGGCTAGTGGGCACAACAGCACCTTAGGCACTGAACTCGGACAATAGGATTGTTTGAAAATTGGAAATGGCTTTATGACCTGTGATTCTGTGATCTGTTCTATGTGGTTATGTAATTTTAATTAATATCACTGTTTACTTGTTATGTAATGGATTTTATATTGCTGTTTTATATTGTTGTTTTGATACTGTTGGCATTGAATTGTTGCCTGTGTTAGCCGCCTTGACCCCCCCCCCCCTCGGGGGGGGAGAAGGGCGGGGTAGAAATGGTCTAAATAAATAATAAATAATAATAATAAATAAGAGCTATTCAACAGTGGAATATACTGCCCCAGAGTTTGGTGGAGTCTTCATTTTGGAGTGCTGGGCTTTAGCACAGTTGGTTAATCACCAGCAGCAATACATCTTACCAATCAAAAGATTGGCAGTTCAAAGCCTAGGTCGGGGTGAGCACCAGACCTTCAGCCCAGCTTACTGTTCACCTAAGCAGTTTGAAAATAGCTGTGAGCTGTTAGTAGAGAAACTAGGCACCACTTAAGCAGGGAGGTAATTTTACAGCACCATAAAAGAAATACCAGAAATTGCAGGTGACCAAAGGAAGGAGGAAGTCTGTGATCAAGGCTCTTTGTCATAGAGGATGGGGGAACAGCACCCCCTGTGGTCAGAATCAAGCACAACCTCCAAGATGCCGAAGCCAACCTAATACCTCTATCTGTTGTCTATCCTGTCTGTTTAACAGCATTGAATGTTTGCCGTGTATGTGTTCTGTGATCTGCCGTGTGTTCCCTTCGGGGTGGGAAGGGCAAAATATAAATGCTGTAAATAATAATAATAATAATAATAATAATAATAATAATAATTTTAAAAGAGAGGCTGCATGGCTATCTGGTGGGAGTGCTTTACTTCTGTATTGTGCCAGAATGAGGTTGGACTGTTTGGCCCTTGGGGTCTCTTCCAACTCTAGGATTTTATGATTTCAAGCCATGGATGATAGAACCAGTGAATGCAGAATCCATGCAAATATAGGGCTGCTGTATTTTCTCAACAGAGGACAGGAACTCTCTTAACTGGATGCACAAAGATGGATGATGGCTGAATGGCTGATTTGGCATGGACATTTGTAGAGCAAGGCGCAGGGGCTTTGCCCATCCAGAGGAAGGGGAACTTGGTAGGAGGAGGCCAAGCACTGGGAAAGGCGTAGCGTTAACCTAAATCCATGCTACAAAATTAATCCCGTTTTAACAGTCATGGCCTCCCATGCAAAGAGCCCTGGGAACACTCAATATGTGAGAAAGTCGCAGATCTCGTAACAGATCACCGCAAGTGCTCATGCGAAAGCGCATTCCCCGGGGTTCCTTGTAGGAAGCCTGCCATGAGTGTTAAACAGGATTAAGCTGATACAAATAACCTACTTTTACATATGGGTCCAAGAGAAAACAAGCATGTCCCTTGGAGGAGGGAAGGAACTGCGCGGAATACCGAAGGCCTGCTTTTCCCAGGCGTTTGGGGGTCTTGCTCAGCTCCCAGGCCACCCTGACATGAACTGCTTGGGAAATAACCTTTTCAAAAACAAGACCCTCATTGGTTTCTTTTACCTGTTGCACTGTTTGCAAAGTAATTTGCCCCCATTGCTCATTTTAAACTGTAACTTATTAAGTACTTGTGGCACTGTCTTGTACCTTTCTGGGGGTGGGTGAGATTGATTTAAGAATGTCACAAAAACTCACTTAAACCACTTCCAAAAATGCCCATTAAAGTAGGAAAGGAGTGAGAAAACTCAATACATTACATTTTAATGCTGTTATTCCCATATATTATGCCAGGGAGGGTCGTCAAACCTATTTCCATCGAGGGCCACAGCAGCTTTTTGGTTGCCTTCAAGGTCCACTAAATACACAAAGGGCCAACAACAAAAATTTCACATGGTGATAGGTGCTCTTTAGTTTTATTGAATTTGGGACTTCAGACAGGGAATTGCAACCAACGGTGTGCTGTCGCACGCTGGGCCTGTGCATAAGACTGTAGACAGGACATAAATTCTGTGTGCCCAACGGGACACCGGGGCTGCCTCAGATTAAAGGCCTTGGATTTCCTTAAAACAAAGTCTTTAGATTGCTTAAAGGTTCAACAAAGTTCTTTATTAATGAAAACAAACAGGTACTTCAAGGCTTTCTTAGCAGTCTATTGGCTCTCTCTCAATCTTGTCCACAGGGAACAGGCACTATCTTCATAACTGTATTTTAACAAATGGGGAAATCCTTAACTTCTAATCTGGGCAGTCTGTACTTGCCTCTGTTGGCGTGGAGCCCCTGCACCCGGTACCAACTGCGTCTGGCTTCCGTGAGCGACCCTTACCAAGCAGAACTTTGTAGACTTCCAGGGGAAAAGAAGGAGTTCAGGTTTCGGTGATGGCTGGCTGAAGTCCTTCAGCAAAGGAGCTGTAAGGCTGTATGATCCTCGGCCAAGCTGTGGGCTGTATATCTCCCCAGCCAAGCCATAGAAGATGAAGCTTTCTACAGGAGCTCTTGATATTATGTTCTGCATGGAAGCTTCTCTGTGTGGACTGAACTCAAAAAGGCTTCTATTCCCTCCAAAATCCCAAAAAGGGGGCAGGACCAGGGAACGTAACTATAATTGACAGGTGGCTTGCCCTATGATTGCAGCCAAAAGAAGCCACCTATCTGCAGAGTCCCTGAAACTTAGGACTATAACAAACATTAAATGCAAAGCAAACAAAATTGGAGTTCCTGGTACAGCTGTACCTGCACAAACAGCACTTGCGGCTTTTGAGATTGGGAAAATGTTAAGGGACATTTTAAAGTCTAGACATTATATCCATATCATAGAATGATAGAGTTGGAGGAGACCTCGTGGGTCATCCAGTTCAACCCTCTGCCAAGAAGCAGGACAATCGCGTTCAAATCACCCCTGACAGATGGCCATCCAGCCTCTGTTTAAAAGCCTCCATAGAAGGAGCCTCCACCACACCTCAGGGTAGAAAGTTCCACTGCTGAACAGCTCATATGATCAGAAAGTTCTTCCTAATGTTCCGGTGGAATCTCCTTTCCTGTAGTTTGAAGCCATTGCTCTGCGTCCTAGTCTCCAGGGCATATCCACAAGCCTTGCAGCTAAATTAAAACACCACTAAACTGACAAAACAGAACAAACTGCAACATTCCAAATGTCAGCCATAGCAGAGCACCTGATGAACCAACCTGGACACAGCATTTTATTTGAGAACACAGAAATGCTGGACCACTCTCACAACCGCCATGTCAGACTACACAGAGAAGAAGCCATTGAAATCCACAAGCATGTGGACAATTTCAACAGAAAGGAGGAAACCATGAAAATGAACAAAATCTGGCTACCAATATTATAAAACTCTAAAATTACAACAGCAAAACAACAGAGAGTAAACAATCAGGCACATCTAATCCCCTCTCAACAAAAGATTCCCCCAGGTACTGCCAAGCCATCAAATGCTAAAGTGAAGTGAAGTGAAATGCTAATTAAGGTGGTCAGTTGAAACATTCACACCTAGCTCCAGCAGACAAGAGTCCTTTGTCTCACCCTGGTCATTCCACAGATATATAAACCCCTTTTTTCCTAGTTCCAATAGACCTCACTACCTCTGAGGATGCTTGCCATAGACGTAAGCGAAACGTCAGGAGAAAATGCCTCTAGAACATGGCCATATAGCCCAGAAAAACCTACAACAACCCAGTGATTCCGGCCATGAAAGCCTTCGACAATACATATTCCAAATGTTATTGTACCACAACTCCCATTAGCCCTTGTCCTGATGTCTAATGATGTAGGAACTGTAGTCCAGCATCTGGAGGGCCACATAAATGACATGGCAGACTGGATTCGGCTCACAGTTTGTGTATTATGTTTAGTTTGAAATGGGATTTTCTTACACCTGTGTTTCTGTTAGTCCTTCGTCGGTTTGTAATCCTGTACCAAGTTAAAGACACCCAACATGATGTTTTGAGCATTGGAGCATGGAAATCCCCTTGATTGACGTTGGGTGAGTCACACTCGCAACCCTGTGATAAAGTCGCATTAGGGTTGCCGTAAGGTAGAAATGACTTGAAGGCACACGACAGTCTGCAAATCCCTGCTTTCCTCTGCTTGGTTCCAAAGATACCTATGGGTCAACTAGCAATTTCTGCCTCACCTGGATAGAGGTGGGCACTTGAACCTGGAGGAATATTCTCACTTGTTCCTGCTTCTCAGGCCCGCCCTCCTTGCCCCAATGGGCCAAGCCCAGCGTCGGCGCAGCACTAAAGACACAGGGACTCACACGCCATAAATCTGGCTGGGCCGCTCAGATGACGACATGTGGGCCGGAGGCCTGTTTGTTTTGGAAATGAGTGAAGCGCTTTTCAGAGGGGAAGGAGATTTACAGGCTGGGCTTGGGCTCTCTCCGTGGGAGAACAAGGAAAAGGCATTGCCAGGACCTTGCAAATGGAGAAAGCAGAAGGCGTCAGGGGACCAAAGGAGGGGAGGCACTCTCGGCCAAGATTTGAACCAGCTCTTCCAAGTGAAGATGCTCCTACTAGGCTTAAGTGAGAGGTTGCAATATTTCTTTTAAAATTAGACTACAACCCCCAAAATCTCCTAATGGTCCTAGGAATTCTAGTCCAAACAGCTTTGCCACAGAAATCCACATTTTCAACGTGTTGTCAAAGGCTTTAATGGCTGGAATTACTGGGTTGCTGTGAGTTTTCTGGGCAGTATGGCTATGTTCCAGAAGCATTCTCTCCTGACATTTCACCCACATCTATGGCAGGCATCTTCAGAGGTTGAGGGAACTGTATTGTCAAAGGCTTTCATGGCTGGAATCACTAGGTTCTTGTGGGTTTTTTCGGGCTATAGGGCCATGTTCTAGAGGCATTTCTCTTGACGTTTCGCCTGCATCTATGGCAAGCATCCTCAGAGGTAGTGGATGCTTGCCATAGATGCAGGCGAAACGTCAGGAGAAATGCCTCTAGAACATGGCCCTATAGCCCGTAAAAACCCACAAGAACCTAGTTGAGGGAACTGTTCGATAATAGGCAAGTGAGGTTTATATATCTGTGGGATGTCCAGTCTGGGAGAAATAATTCTTGTCTGCTTGAGGCAAGTGTGAATGTTGCAATTGGCAACCTTGATTAACATTGAATAGCCTTGCTGCTTCAAAGCCTGGCTGATCGCTGCCTGGGGGAATCCTTTGTTTGGAAGTGTTAGCTGGCCATAGTTGATTCTTGTCAGGAATTTCCTTACTTTTTGATATAGCAAGGGAACCACTGATCACACAAGGAAGCTGATGAAGAAACACAACCTACAAACAATTTACAGACCCACTAAGAAAATCCAATAGATGCTACATTCAGCAAAGGACAAGAGGGATCCTCTCACCTCTGCAGGAGTCTACCGTATACCATGCAGCTGTGGACAAGTCTACATAGGGACCTCCAAACGCAGGAGCATTGCCCAAACACGGATCAAGGAACAGGAACGGCACTGCAGAATAAGTCAACCAGAGAAGTCAGCCATAACAGAGAACCCGATGAACCAACCTGGACACAGCATATTATTTGAAAACACAGAAATGCTGGACCACTCCAACAACCACCATGTCAGACTAAACACAGAGAAGCCATTGAAATCCACAAGGATGTGGACAATTTCAACAGAAAGGAGGAAACCATGAAAATGAACAAAATCTGGTCACCAATATTTAAAAACCCCTCTAAAATCAGGCCAGTAAATAAAGAGTAACACTCAAAAAGCAGGGCAATTTCAGACATGAAACAATCAGGGCCAGCTAACACCTCCCAACAAAGCATTTTCCCAGGCAGCAACCAGCCCGGCTTTGAAACTGCAAGGCCATTCAATGCTAATCAAAGTGGCCAATTGCAACATTCACACTTGCCTCAAGCAGACATGAGTTCTTTCTTCCACCCTGGACATTGTTCCACAGATATATAAACCTCACTTGCCTAGTGTCCAACAGACCCCTCAACCTCTGAGGATGTCTACCATAGATTTGGGTGAAATGTCAGAAGAGAATGCTTCTGGAACATGGCTATACAGCTCATAACAACCCACCCATAGTTTTCTTACCTAGTGTCCCTTTCAGCACTTACATCTCAGTCCGTTTAAAGCTGGGAAAAAGCAGCTCCATTCAAGTGAGGCTAATCTTTGGAGTTTTCTACTCTTCATCATGTTTATGGACCATTCACATATTGGGAGCTGCATTCCCATTAAACAGAGAACCCTTACAGATGGACCTTGTTCAGATTTCCTGCAAAGGGAGAATTATTATTAAAAAAATACTTGTGTCCCCGACGCCTCTGGTTTCAAGAAATATGTGTTTGATGGGAAGAAATATGTGCTTGCGTGAATCCAAGCAGGCGGCCAAGAGACTGGCAAATATTTTCCCACTGTAAATAACAAGGAACTAATAAGAGTAAATTGTTTTCTAGGAGCATAATCAGAATTGTTATTGCTACGTTTGCTGGACTGCACCCTGAAAATTGAAAATTCAATGTAGCATATTAAAGGGCATTAATGATCGGCTTTCCAGCTTTGTATTTAATAATTAAAATAAAGCGGTGTTACTAGATACGCCTGATTATGCTGGGTCACAATAAGACTCTTGATGTCATGCCTATTTTGTCCTGCTGAGGCCAAACAATAGGGAGACTCTTTCATCGTTTGCCTTGTTAAAAGGTGTTAAACCTAAGGCCAACTCAAGCAACGTTTGGAATGAAAAAGAGACTGTTGTTCTTGTGTGCACCTTGAAGTCATTTCCAACTTATGGAGATCCTATGATATTTCACAGATGCAAAATGGGATATGAGTAGCCAAGCAATATCAGAAGGCAGTCAAAATGGCGAAGGTGGTTTGTGAGGAAGAACATACAAGCTGTAAGAGATTGCAGCAGTTTGCTTTTGCCTTAGACTACTGAGAATTCCCATGTTAGGTAAGAAAAGGGGAAAAGAACTGGGACCCATTTACACTACATAATTATAATGCTGTAATGCTACAACAACAACAACAACAACAACAATAATTGTGCTGTCACGCTCTGGGCCTATAATAATTGTCTTTTGAACAGGGTGTGCTCTTTGTGCCCAGTGGGAAGCCGGGTTGCCTTGTTGAGAGGCCCTAAGGATTTTCCTATACAAAAGTCTTTAGATGTTTGAAAAGGTTAACAAAGTCCTTTATTATTGCTTAAATCTTCAACAAACAATCAAATGCTTCTTAGATCTTTATCGAATCAAGCAAACGCTTCTTAACTTGTCTACAATGGACAGGCACCTTGCTTGGAGAAATGTTTCTATCCTTTACGAGGAAAACCCTTTTTAACCCCTCTCTGGCAATCTGCTTTCTATGCTTGCTGGTGTGGGCTCCACTCCCGGCTCCAATTGCTTCTGGTTACCCGAGTAGACCTACCAGTCAAGGCTCTGTAGATTCTCCAGCTGGAGTTCTTTTGGCTCTTTTCCACGAAAGATGTGGAGCTGTTTTCTCTGGATGCTTTAGGGCTGTTTCCCCCAGATGTTGTGTTTCCCTCGGATGCTGTGAGAAACGAAGCTTGTCTACAGATGGAGCTGATCCACATCCTGTAGCTAAGCTTTCCACTATAAGACTGAACTAAAAATGGTTCCCTTTCCCTCCCAGAGCCCTGGAAAAAGGGGCGGAACCAAAACTTAACAATGATAGACAGGTCATTGGCCCTATAATTGCAAACCAAGGGAAGCCACCTTACTGCAAATGCATGGAACCTTGGAATATATGCAAACACTCAATAGAAAGAAAATGAAGCTGAAGCTCCTGGTACAGTCGCACCAGCACACCACCATCTTTCTATCTTTCACCATATTTCACCCTATCTCCCCGAGGGGACTCAGGGTAGATTACAGAACACATATATGGCAAACATTCAATGCCGTTATACAATTAACAAGGACAGACAATACATAAACACAGGTATAGGCTTTCCCCATCTTTTCCCATCTCCGGCATCTGGAGGCTGTGCTCAACTCCGACCATGTTGAGGTGCTGTTGCACCATCTTCCATGCCGAGGAGCTTTGTTATCCATAGATATCCTTTCAATTGAATCACCAGCATGTCCTTACAGGTGCCCTTTATTACCTCCCCTCATAAAGCAGTACCTATTTGTCTACTCACATTGCTATTTTCAATCTGCTAGGTGAGCAGAAGCTGGGCTGATGGTGGGAGTTCACACCGACCCAGGCTTGAACTGCCAACCTTTTGATTTGTAAGATTTTCTACAGCTGGTGGTTTAACATGCTGTGCTAAAGCCCGGCCCACTTTAATTGCCATGCATTCATCTAGTGGACCAGCTGGAGGCATTTCCAGGCCTTCCAACATTTCACAGCTGAAAACCAGGATGCATGTGCCCAAGCACCATCCAAGTGTGGTCAAGACAGCAGAAGGTCATGAGGATGAACATACAGGGTAAGAGAAACTGCAGCAGTTCATTTTTGCTTGAGTTTGTTGGGAAGGACATGACTCCACTCCATCTCCTCTTCTCTCTGTGTCAAAGGTCCCATCTACACTGCCATATAATGCAGTTTGAAGCTTCATTATATGGTCAGAGTAGACTCATATGGCAGTGTAGGCAGGGCCTAGGTTGAGTTCAAACTACTGTTGCACTTTGAAATGCCCACCTACAGTGACTATTTAATGCAGCTTCAAGCCAGCTTCAAAACACAGCAACTAAACAATGCATGCCACTGCAGCACTCTTTAGGCCTGTTTATCTGAGGGAAGCAAAGTCAGGGTCTGTAATGTGCACCTGTGCGCTCTCATGTAAACCACATCGCATGGTGAAATTGGCTCTGTAGAATGAAAATCACTGTGTGATGGATACCTAAACTGCCCCACTTATGTGCACATGTCTCTATGGATTGAGAGTATTGAAAAAATGAATTCTCCATGACTGTCAAGCCATGGATCCTGGAATCAGTGCCAGATTTACCACTGTAATAATATGCACAACATAATCCACTTTCTTCTATGCCAATTCAAATATTGACCCAAGTGGTCACTACAGATGTGACCTAAAGTTTCAGCTACTAAAGTCAGCTGAAACAAAAAGGGAAAGCAACAGGAAGAGAAAGGAACTGAAACATTTTAAAGAGAGATGAACAATTTGGACTTGTCTGACCTGGAACATTTGGAAGGTTCTACTGCTTCACCAAACCGAAAAATCTCAAGGTTCCTTAAGATCCAACTATGGAAGTTAAATTAGAATTAATATTACAGGATGATTATCCCTGAAAGTCTTGGGTCCAGAAATGTTTTGGATTTTGTTTTGTTTTTGCTTTTCGATTTGGTAATACCTGTATTTGCATATACATACATAATGACACATATTGGAAATGGAACCCAAGTCTGAACACAAAATCCATTTATGCTTCATATATATCTTATTTTCTAATATATTTAATAATTTTGTGCATGAAACAAAGTTTGTGTAATGTGCTGTCAAAGGCTTTAATGACTGGAATCATTAGGTTGCTGTGAGTTTTCTGGGATGTACGGCCATGTTGCAAAAGCATTCTCTCCTGACATTTCGCCCACATCTATGGCAGGCATTGTGCTGTCACGCACTGGGCCTGTGAAAGAGTCTGTAGACAGGACGTGTTTTCTGTGTGCCCAACGGGACGCCGGGGTTGCCTCGGCTGAGAGGCCTTTCGGATTTCCCCACATAAAGTTCTTTTAAAGACTTAGAAAGTTCAACAAAGTTTTGATTGTTGCTTAAATCTTTAATGAATCAAACAAATACTTCAAGGCTTTGAATCAACTGGTGGCTTGCTTAAATCTTGTCCACAAGGGACAAGCAACTATCTTCATAAACCGTTTCTTCCTTCTATAAGGGAAATCCTGGACCCCTCCTTGGGCAATCTGTATTTAGGCTTTGATGGCGTGGGGCCCCTACACCCAGTTCCAATTTGTGTTATGGCTGCCGCGAGAGGTCCTTACCAGGCCAAAGTCTCTGTGTAGATTTCCAAGAGGAAAGAAGACCTTTGTTTCCCAGCGAAGGCTGGCTGAAAAACCGTGGAGCTGTATTTCTCCAGCAAAGAGCTGGCTGTAGAGTTGTGGAACTAAATTCCCCAACAAAGGCTATGCTGTAGTTCTTTGTAGAGCTGTGGGACTGGATCCCTCCAGCAAAGCTGTAAAAGACAAAGCTTTCTACAGGTGGAACAGATTCACGTCCTGTACGAAAGGCTTCTCTGTGTGAACTGAACTAGAGGTCCCCCTTTCCCCTCCTTAACCCAAAAAAAGGGGAGGAATTAAAGAACATAATGATAATTGATGGGTCATTGGCCCTATTATTGCAAACCAAGGGAAGCCACCTTATTGCAAAATGCATGGAACTTTGGAATACATGCAAACACTCAATAGAAAGGAAAAGAAGTTGGAGCTCCTGGTACAGCCGTACCAGCACAGGCATCTTCAGAGGTTGTGAGGTCTGTTGGAAATTAGGCAAGTGAGGTTTATATATCTGTGGAATGTCCAGGGTGGGAGAAAGAACTCTTGTCTGGTTGAAGCAAGTGTGAGTGTTGCAATTGGCCACCTTGATTAGCATTTGATGGTCTTGCAGCTTCAAAGCTTGGTTGATTGCCGCCTGGGGGAACTCTTTGTTTGTTAGCTGGCTGTAATCGATTCTTGTCTGAAATTCTCCTGCTTTTTGAGTGTTGCTCTTTATTTAGAGGTTTTTTTTTCCATCCTGGTAGCCAGATTTTGTTCATTTCCACGGTTTCCTCCTTTCTGTTGAAATTGTCCACATGCTTGTGTATTTCAATGGCTTCTCTGTGTAGCCCGACATGGTAGTTGTTGGCGTGGTCCAGCATTTCGGTGTTCTCAAATAATATGCTGTGCCCAGGTTGGTTCATCAGTTTGTGTATCTTGTACCATTAGAAAGCATACGTGTCACTCTCTCAGCCACGTAGGTGGAGAATTTAGGGGCATTTCGGATTTCAAAATTCTGGATAAGAGATATTCAATCCATACTGTACTGTGATATGACTTGAAAGGGCACCTGGTTTAACGATTGGAAAGCCAAAAAGCATGTTGATTTAGAGAAAGATTAATTCATGGCTGCAGAAACACTGTTGAAATATATGGAAACATGATAAAGTAGGTCAAAAGAGCAGATCACACATCAAATTTATGGATTCTTGTTACAACTGAGCAGGACTGAAAGAGTGAATTGTTGAAAAGTGGACCACTGAGAAGCAGAGGGTGATTGGAGCTTCTTACTTTCCTTCTCCCTTCCCATCTGCTTTTCTTTTTATGTGGTGTCCTTAGAAACAAAAGATCATAAGCCAAGAGTAGAGGATGTCAATCTCTTTTTAAAAAGAAGTTGGTGAGCTGAAAAAGAATAATAAATTAAAAATTGATGAGAAAAACTCTGAGAGCCGCAAAGAAGCCTATAAAAAGTGATAAACCAAAGAAAAGAACTGTGTTTCTTTCTTCTCTTCAGAAATAGCAATTGAGTAGACTAGCTAGAAGGATGACCTCTTTTACTTCCTTCTCCCTTTCTTTCTTCAGGTGTTGGTTCACCTTTAGGAAAGTATCACAACGAAGTGCACTTTGGATTTTGTTTTCTGATCAACATGACTGTTTTTGCATTGTTGTTGTAGTTGTAGTTGTTGTTGTTAATATTTGATACATAATCACACGTTGGACACTTCCCAAGTGTCTAGGACTGTGTGATGTATCGGCGAATAATGCATGCAGATCCGAGTAGGGTGGCCTTTTGTATATGGCAGACTGTAATTTTGTCAGCGCCAATTGTGTTTAAGTGCAGGCCAAGGTCTTTAGGCACTGCACCCAGTGTCCCAATCATCACTGGGACCCCCTTGACTGGCTTGTGCTAGAGTCTCTCCAGTTCTTTCTTTAAATCCTCATATCATGTCAGTTTTTTGAGCTACTTCTTGTCACCTGGGAGTGCAACATTGACAATCCATACATGTTTTTTTCCCCCCACGATCGTGAGATCAGGAGTATTGTGCTCCAAAACTCTGTCAGCCTGAACTTGGAAGTCCTAGAGTAGTTGTATTATTATTATTTTACTGACACAAAAACACAATATGTCACAGCAAATGAGATAGATATGCTGGATTTCGTATCACAAAATCACAAGTTGAACACTTCCCAAGCGTTTAGGACTGTGTGATGTATTTTCGAATGATGTGCACATCATTGTGATTTTGTCAATGTTTATTGTTTCCAAATGCTGGTGAGATCTTTTGGCATGGCACCCAGTGTGCCAGTTACCACTGGGACCACCTGTACTGGTTTATGCCAGAGCCTTTGCAGTTCAATGTTGAGGTCCTGATAACAGCTGAGTTTTTCCTAAATGCGACTGTCAATAATCCAAACTTTATCTTTTCCACAATCATGATGTCTGGTGTATTGTGTTCCAAAACTTTGTCAGTCTGGATTTGAAAGTCCCACAGTATTTTTGCGGGCTCATTTTCCAACTGGTTGATGATCCCACCAGTTCTTTACTACTGGCAGGTGGTACTTGTGACATAAGTTCCAATGATTTATTTGTTCCACAGAGTTGTGTCTCTGTTTGTAGTCTGTCTGTGTGATTTTCTTAAAGCAGCTGATAAGGAGGAGGAGGAGGAGGAGGAGGAGGAGGAGGAGGAGGAGGAGGAGGAGGAGGAGGAGGAGGAGAAGAAGAAGAAGAAGAAGAAGAAGAAGAAGAAGAAGAATTAACCTACTTGAACTTCTTTGGAATTAGCAAGTGCATTCTTAGTTGGTCTCGCCATCATTTGGTGATTTTAAAAAAGACGGTAGAGAGCATCAAGAAGCACATAGCGGTGTACCAAAGCCTTCAATAATGGCATTGAATGTTTGCTGTTCCATGTTTCACTCTTTCATAGTTCCATGTTTATCTAGTATGCTGCATTTCCAAAAGCTTGTTCAAAGAGCCAGGTTTTTACTTTTTTTTGGAAAGTGAGGGGGCTGATCTAATATCCCTAGAGAGGGAGTTCCACAGCCAAGGGGCCACCACTGCAATGGCCCTGTCTCTCATCCCTGCCAGACGCACCTGCGAAGAAGGTGGGATCGAGAGAAGGGCTTCCCCAGACCATCTTAAACTCCTAGATGGTTCATAAGGAGAGATATGTTCAGACAGGCAAGCTGGGCCAGAACCATGTAAGGCTTTATAGGCTAAAGCCAGCACATTGAATTGTTCCTGGTAGCAAACTGCCAGCCAGTGGAGTTGATGCAACAGAGGAGTTGTATGCTCCCTGAGCGCTGCTCCAGTAAGCAACCTGGCTGCAGCCTACTCGACCATTGAAGCTTCCAAACCGTCTTCAAAGGCAACCCCATGTAGAGCACACTGTAGTAGTCTATGCGGGATATGACCAGAGCATGGACTACCATGGCCAAGTCAGACTCCCCAAGGTTCGGGTGCAGCTAGCAAACAAGCTTTAACTGTGCAAATGCTCCCTGGTCACCACCGAGACCTGGAGTTCCAAGCTCAGAGATGAATCCAGGATCACAACCAAGCTGCGAACGTGCACCTTTAGGGGGAGTGTAACCTCATCCAACACAGGCTGTAAGCCTATGCCCTGTTCAGCCTTTCGACTGGCCAGGAATACCTCTGTCTTGTCTGGATTCAATTTCAATTTGTTTGCCCTCATCCAGACTGTCACAGTGGCCAAACATCGGTTCAGGACCTGAACAGCCTCCTTAGTAGCAGGTGGGAAGGAGTGACAGAGTTGGACGTCATCTGCACACAGGTGACACCTTACCCCAAAGTTCTGGATGATCTCCCCCAGTGGCTTCATGTAGATGTTAAACAACCAGGAGGTCAGTATTGATCCCTGCGGGACCCCACAAGACAATGGCTGTGAGGTTGAGCAGGTGTGCCCCAGCAACACCTTCTGGGAACGACCTTCTAGAAAGGACTGGAGACACTGCAGGACAGTACCCCCAAGGCCCATTCCCACGGGGCATCCTAGAAGGATACCATGGACAACCGTGTTGCCGTGGTCAATGGTATCGAAGGCTGCTGAAAGAGGTCCACATATTAGTTGTTGATAATATGTGCCTACAAGCCATTTTCTGACTTATGGTGACCGTATAGGCACCACATCCTATCATATCTTGGAAAATAAGCTGTGTTGGCTCTGCTTAATACTTGGATTGAAGACTGCCAACAAATATGAGGCAATATTGGAAGAATTACTGTAAAAGACTTGGAGAGAAAAATGTTTTGTTGTCTTGTGTTTTCTTTCTTGGTGCCAGCCTCACATCCCCCCCCCCCCCATTCTTTCCAACTGCGGATTCAGTTAGTTCTGCCAGGACCCTTGTGCATCAATATTATAGATGTTCAGCCCTTCTTCTCCCATTCACGGATGCTTTAGTCACGCTGCTAAATTGACAGATTGCAGATTACAGTCAAATTGCCTCCAGTTTTCTTGCTTTGCTGCCCGTGTATTTCAGCCRATACAACTGTGGCGAGCCTGAACAATCAATTAAATGCTCTTGGTCATATTTATGTGCTAGATTAGAGATCAGGRGTCCATCTCAGAGGTTGCATTTTACACCCTGGTGCTCCCATTGACAGCGGGCCGCCTTGAACAATGATGGGGGATGAAACCTGAACCTTACTAACAGAATCCCTAGCAAAGCTGTGCATCATGATCAAGGTGTGAAATCTGCTGTTCGCTTTTTGCCAGGTGTTACATCTTGCTTTGCTGTTAATGAAAATGTGCAGAGAGAGCAGACCCTCCAAAACTTCACAGTTGGAAACTGGGGCCCCTAAAGCCAAGCAATGTATTTTCAATAGAAAAAGAATAATTAAACTAGGAGTGGCTACAGCAATTTGCTCTTGCTTGAACCTACTGGGAAGGGCAAGATTCTGCCTCAGCCTGCCCTTTCTCATGTTGAATTAATTGAGTGTACAGCAGTGGTTCTCAGCCTTCCTAATGCCGTAACACCTTAATATGATTCCTCATGTTGTGGTGACACCCAACCACAAAATTTTTTTTCGTTGCTACTTCATAACTGTAATTTTGCTACTGTTACGAATCATTATGTAAATATCTGATATGCAAGATGTATTTTCATACACTGGACCAAATTTGGAACAAATCTCCAATATGCCCAAATCTGAATACTGGCGGGGTTGCCATACTGGTGGTAGTTGCTGGGATTTATCGTTAACCTACAATCAAAGAGCATTCTGAACTCCACCAATGATGGAATTGAACCAAACATGGCACACAGAACCCCCATGACCAACAGAAAATACTGGAAAGGTTTGGTGGAGCCACCACTGAGTAGGCCCTCTCTGTGCCGTCGCACCTGGGGTCTATAGATCTTAGTGAAAGTAATATGGACGTGACACCTCTCCCCAGGGGATTGCTTCTTGCCCTCCTTTAGAGAACTGGAACTTCCAAGGACCAAGACACTATAGATAACTCGAAATAGTCTTTATTGTTCACAATGAGTTATCTTCCATAGGCATAAGCTTGATATTCAAAAGGGATAAAGAAAACATACATTACAGTCTTTGGAGTCTTGGGTCCAAGGAGTTTTGCAGCTGAGAAGCTTTCTAAGTTCCCTCTTTCTCAATGGCTGTGAAGGCCTGAGCTTTCACAACCCCAGCCCAATGACCTATAATTGAAGGCACAAAGTCTTCCTCTTGATGCCAAGGGACTGGTTTGAAGGCGCTTAAGATTCTGCAACGTCGTCCAGGTGAGCTGGATATGAAGAAYGAATCTTAAGAGTACAAACTTAAGAATTGGTGAAGAGAGATGACTTAACTGAGGGCTTTTGGARCTAAGTCCTTTCTCAYGTYMATCTGCTGRGATGTTTGATGGTAGAATGAAAAGAAAGCCCTGYCCTCTTCCCCAGGAAGGGGAGGAGCCAAACAATTAAGCAGGGGAGGCAATTCAACAGATGCAAACAACATTGATAGAAASCAGTAGAGATAGCCAAACAATTCAACTGTACATTCMCATACAAGTGGGGCYAGATGCGCCGTCACACTCTCTCTCGTTCTCACCAACTGCACCTGTGATGGTGGTKGGACCAAGAGAAGGGCCTCCCCAGCAGAYCCCAATTGTTGGAGAACCCAAACCCATTTTAAGGATACACATTTGAGAATCCATTCACTATGCGAGATAAGTGATTATGGAAGTTGTCATATGAAGATCTCGGAGTCTTTGTAGACTACAAGTTGGACATGAATCAACAATGTGATGTGGCAGATAAAAAAGCCAATGCCATTATTCTAAGCTGCATCAATCAGAGCTTAGTGTTGCGATCAAGGGAAATCATAGTCCACTCTATTCCACCTTGGTCAGACCTGGAATAATAACACTGTGTCGAGTTCATTCAAAAAGGATGTTGACAAGCTGGAACATGTCCAGAGAACAATCAAGAGGATCAAAGGTTTGGAAACTAAGCCCTTTGAGGAACGTCTTAGAGAGTTGGGTAGGCTTAGCTTGGAGAAGAGAAGGTTGAAATATTTGAAAGGATGTCACATTCAGGAGAGGGAGGCTTGTTTTCGGCTTCCCTAGAGACCAGGACATGGAACAATGGATTCAAAGTGCAGGGGTAAAGATCCCACCTAAACATTAGGAAGAAATTCCTGATGGTGAGAGTTGTTTGAAAGTGGAATATGCTGCCATGAACTATGATGGAGTCTCCTTTTCTGAAGGTTTCTAAGTAAAGCTGCATGGCCATCTGTCAGGAGTGCTTTGCATGCAGAAGAAGTGTTGGACTGGATGGCCTTTGTGGTCTCTTCCAATTTCATGATTGTATGATTATATCAACAAAAGTAACATTTCTAGCTCTGATCTGCATGTGTTGTGGCTCATACTGCTTATAAAGAGCCATGACGTGGTGGCAGAGATCATACAAGACTCTTTTTATAGCCCTTCCTTCCTTTTAGGGTCCCCCTTCTACCTGCCCCTGTACCCCAAGGGTGTGAGGATTGTCTCCTGGGGCTGCCCTGCATTCCAGCAGAACGATAGCATCTCATCCAAAACCTCACAAAGCCCCGCTGTTTGCATTAATATGCCGAGATCTTATCACCACTAACTGACAACATCTGGGCAGAGGCCCCCGGAAGGGTCTCGGTTCCTTTGCTTTCCCTCTCTCTTTCTCTTCCAGCAAGGAATTTGGGAGCAGCCTCCCTTTTTTGCTTCCTTTTTCTTTTTTGCCTTGGCATCTGAATGAGCCATGAGAGAAGCAGAAGACAGCTCCAAGCACCACAAAGGGAAAGTGCTGTAGAATGAATTCAGTGTGGCACAAGTTTAACTGCCATGGCTCAATACTGTAGTTTCACAAGGTCTTTAGCCTTTGTTGCCAAAAAAAAGATGTACACCACCAACCTACAACTTCCTCAATTCCATAGTATTCATGGCAGTTTAAAGTGGTGTCAAACTGCATTAATATTTCATTTAGATTAGTGGTTCCCAAACTGTGGTCTGTGGACCACCAGTGGTCTGCAAGAACTAAAATAAGGTCTGCAGCCTCACCATTACTCTACCATTGCAAAGAGAGTGACTTGTCTCACAAAACCTTCTTATAGCTGGAATGTGTCCAGAGGAGGGTGACTAAAATGATCAAAGGTCTGGAGAACAAGCCCTATGAGGAGCGGCTTGGGGAGCTGGGCATGTTTAGCCCGAAGAAGAGAAGGCTGAGAGGAGATATGATAGCCATGTATAAATATGTGAGAGGAAGTCACAGGGAGGAGGGAGCAAACTTGTTTACTGCTTCCCTGGAGAATAGGACGTGGAACAATGGCTTCAAACTACAAGAGAGGAGTTTCCATCTGAACATCAGGAAAAACCTCCTGACTGTGAGAGCCGTTCAGCAGTGGAACTCTCTGCCCTGGAGTGTGGTGGAGGCTCCTTCTTTGGAAGCTTTTAAGCAGAGGCTGGATGGCCATCTGTCAGGGGTGATTTGAATGCAATATTCATGCTTCTTGGCAGGGGGTTGGATTGGATGGCCCATGAGGTCTCTTCCAACTCTATGACTCTATGATTCCCTCCCTCTTTCTCTCCTTTCTTCTTTTTCTTCCTTCCTTCCTTCCTTCCTTCCTTCCTTCCTTCCTTCCTTCCTTCTCTTTTCCTTTTCCTTTTCCTTTTCCTTTTCCTCTTCCCTTCCTTCCCCCCACCCCTTTTCTTTCCCTTCCTCTTTCTCCCAGTTCTTCCTTCTCTACCTATTCTTGGGATGCAACTCCCAGCAGTCCTCCTGATTAATCTGTCTACCTACCCATTTATCTCTATCTAGTCTATCTATCTGGAGGATTGCTGGGAGTTGCAGTTCAGGAATAGGAATTTGGAAATATGCAGGGATTTGGATGCTATCAAAGGAACCAAAGGAAAAGAAAGCTTGCATCTTGGAAACAGTGCATTTAGATCATCCTCCTCTCCTAAAGGGCCTGGTCTAGGGGATGGTGGGAGCTATAGTCCAAAAGAGAGTATGGATATGCTATTGTGTTTTGGTTTTTTTTTTTTGCTGGGGGAGTCGTTTTTGTGCATGCACTGTAGCATCTTTTATTTTTTGGCTTTTTAAGTCCCTTCTGCTGTGTTTTTCAGTTTTTTCAATGAGTGATGGTTACTCACTGGCCTGATAGGTGTCTAGTGTCCAAATTTGGTGTCACTTTGTCCAGTGGTTTTTGAGTTATGTTAATCCCACAAACTAACATTACATTTTTATTTCTATAGATGGTTTTCTGTGAACGAGCAGATGGCGACTACTGGATGGCAAAATCTAAAGTTGACCAAAAGCTGATTCGTAACCCTTTTGGTATTAATGTTGGAGAGTGGTCCCTGTTCAAAGTGGTGCTTGGTCAAATGGTCCCTGGTCAAAAAAAGGTTGGGAACCACTGATTTAGATGCACTCTAGTACATGGAATAATAGGTTCAAAGTACAAGAAAAGGGGATTCCACCTACGCATTAGGAAACACTTTCTGATAGTAGGAGTAGATCGACAGTGGGATATGCTTCCTTGTCTTTAGACTTAGGTGCTCCCTTGTTGTCTGGGTAGGATAGTCTTCCAGGATTAATTTACTGGCGATGAGTCCGTAGGTGATTTTGGAGCCCTATTCTTGATCTGCATCTTCTCCCTCAGTGAAGGCATTGATTTCCAGGTGGAAGGCGGTCCCAGTCGGGGTTGGCTTGATGCACCTTCCTCTTGGTACGTTTCTCTCTTTTGCGTTCCATTTGTGCCTCTTCAAATTCTACAGCACTGCTGGTCACAGCTGACCTCCAGCTGGAGCGCTCAAGGGCCAGGGCTTCCCAGTTCTCAGTGTCTATGCCAGAGTTTTTAGGGTTGGCTTTGAGCCCATCTTTAAATTTCTTTTCCTGCCCACCAACATTCTGTTTTCCATTCTTGAATTCGAAGTAGAGCAACTGCTTTGGAAGATGGTGGTCGGGCATCCGGACAACGTGGCCAGTCCAGCGGAGTTGATGGCGGAGGACTATCGCTTCAATGCTGGTGTTCTTTGCTTCTTCCAGCATGCTGACATTTGTACGCTTGTCTACCCAAGAGATTTGCAGGATTTACAGAGGCAGTGCTGATGGAATCGTTTCAGAAGTTGCATGTGACATCTGTAGACAGTCCTCGTCTCGCAGGCGTATAGCAGGGTTGGGAGGACAAAAGCTTTATAAACAAGCAGCTTGGTATCCCTACAAATGTCCCGGTCCTCAAACACTTCATTCAGAAAAAAGCTGCACTCTCAGAGCTCCTTGTACTGTGGTGGTCTGCCTCTGTTTCTAACAGAAGCCAGATGGCCAACTGTCAGGAGGGCTTTGATTGTGCCTTTCAGTGTGGCAGAGTGGAGTTGGATTGGTTGGTTCTTAAGGTCTCTTCCAGCCTTATTATCCTCCTTTATTTTAGCCATTTTATACTTTTAATGGTTTTATATTTTTATAATCTATTGTTTTAATGTGTTGAATGTTAATTGTGTTTCAATTTTTATGGTTCTGGCTTTCTTTTTGTGAGGTACGTTGGGTCCCACTCTTGGAAAAATGTGGCATATAAATGAAACTGAAATAAACAGATTAATCAATCAATCTCTAGCCGTGCATGGACCGAAATGTTCTTTTCTACTTGACGGCTAAAAGTTCAGGAGCCTTGTTCTTTTTGTGTGTGCCTGGCCACCCTCCAAGGAAAGTGCTCCACTGAGAATGCTTTCAAGACAGGTGGAAAGAATTGGTTTATTAATCCATGACCTGCTGATTATCTCCATTTTTTTTTAAAAAAGTATAATAATTCAGGATTCAATGCAGGTCTTCTTTTAAGAACCTGAACAAACAGATAAACAAAGAACAACAGCTGATGTTCTTCCCTCAAAAGTGGTTCTTGGTCTTCAAGCACTTTTTCTCCACATTGCGGCTCTTCCAGATTGGGAAATAAGATGACATATCCATATTTTGATACTACTTTAACTTTCACGACTGTCTTCTATGAAATTCTGGGATTTGTAGTTTGTGAAGGGGTTTGACCTCTCGGCCAGAGAGCTCCAGTGTAATACCTGAAAGCAATATATTTGAGGATGTTGTAGTTAAGCGTGTTGCTCGAGTTGCTACTCCTAGTAGCAGGGAGAACGGGTCTACTTTAGAGTCAGAAGGAGAATAGCAGCATCAGCACATTAAAGAAATCATTATGGCTCCAAGCGATACTGACACGTTCCCAGGTTTCTCTGATTGGGAGATGGGGGATGGGGAAGGGAGCAGAGGTGTAAAGAGGGCTGCTCGTGAGCCAGAGTCTGAAGGGGAATTACAAAGGAAGCGTATTCGGGAAATACTTTGTGCACCAACGGAGGATGAAGATTTCTTTGGGTTTGAAAGGAGTTCTGGGACTGGGAGTGATATGGAAGATGATGAGGAGTTAAATTGGACCCATGTGCAAAACATAAGGGATATCTGTAACCAGCCCACCTCTAGTGAGGAATTTGAGGGGTTCACTGAAGATTGGCAGCCAGGGGACTCTTGGCAGGATCTGAACCCTGATAATCGTTGGCAGAGGTGGAGGGATGGGCATTCAGCTGTAGGTTTGGGAGCAGCTGGGAGTGATGACGAGAGGGTGGGGAGCTCATCAAGCTCTGAGGAAGAACTGTAAGATATAAGGGGGTTCAGTTTAAATTGCAAGTCGCAGAAGGCAAAGTGTCTTCATGGGACATAATTCTTTGTACCTGCCAACTTTTCACCTTGGGTCCTGGGCTATAGATTCATGTGTTCCTGTGCTCCTGTTTCCTTGGTGACTTCAGCATTCCAGCCTTGCTTCTCTACGGAATTGACTACGGACCGGTTTGACTTTGCTTTTGGACTTCTGGACTTTGTTTGCTAATATCTTTGTGACTTTAACAACTTTTAGTTTTGAAACTACGTTTTTCCAGCTTTAAAGACTGTGCTTTTGCCCTATTT
This sequence comes from Anolis sagrei ordinatus, assembly GCF_025583915.1. Taxonomy (NCBI): domain Eukaryota; kingdom Metazoa; phylum Chordata; class Lepidosauria; order Squamata; family Anolidae; genus Anolis; species Anolis sagrei. Next base: position 12,872,438 of record NW_026846588.1, read on the forward strand.
TGAGTTTTAAGCAATTTGCTTCATCTTTTGTTTAATCCGGATTATTAGGCAGCACTATAATCCAGATTATATTTTTGTTTCTCCTATTGACTTGTTTTTGGTGCCAAATTGCTCCAGCAGACCTTAGCACTGTAGTTAAGTGCTTTGTAGGTCCTTTTGTTTGCAATAAAGCTGTGTTTGAACCCTTAATATGTGTCTGGCGTTGTTTAAGGCTTCTGGGTCCTGACAGAGGATGTACTGCAGAATAATGTAGAACCTTGGCAACTAAAGTGGTATCCGACTGTTATAACTTTGCAATGTGGATATACTCCAAAGTGCAAAAAAGAAAATAAAAGAAAAAAGGCAATGTCAGTATACAACATTGGCATAGGTTTGCAATACAGGCTGCAGAAAACCTGTGAGTTTCATTTACCTTTATCATAGATGCTGTATGGCTCTGGAAAAAAAATTCAGCCAAAGTACAGTTGGCCCTCTACTGTTGCAGGCTTGACTTTTCTGGATTTAATTATTCACATATTTAATTAAAATGTTACCTATAGGAATCTCTTGGTCAAATAGAAGTTGACCATAGTCACACTAGAAGACCTAGAGATTAAATAAAAGGCAATTTTCTTATTTGAGGTTTTTGACTTTCGCACTCATTTCAGCAAATGTGAAAGGCTGATTGTTTCCAACCTGATTATTTGAATAACTTCTGAAGATGTAGTAATTGGTAGACTTGTGTGCGGAATTCATTTCTTCCGTTTCTTCCATTTCTTTTTTTAAAATAATGATTTTTATTGATAAATAGGTAAGAATAAAGACATAAAAGACGGTGAAAAGTAAAAGACATACACACGTTTCCTCCATTTCTTTTGGTACCTTCGGTACTTTGATATCCTGTAACGGTAAGGGCCCTCCCGGTACAAAAACCCGCCCAACACAAAAGGAAGTGGGAACCAATCTTGGGTCCTCCTCTGCTTTTTGGCATCACAGTTCAATCTTTTTTTATTAATCTCCCAGCAAACAAAAAGAAATCCCTCATCCCCTGAAAAGTATTCTCCTCTTCCGGGAAGTAGTCGTTTCTCCTTTCCTGGAAGTGGGAAGCCTTCTTAAAATGCCTTAGTGTGTGTGTGAGGCTGCTAGCATGGAATAACCTGGATGAGAAAGTGTGTGCCTGCTTGCAGCTGAGCGCCTCTCCTCTAGAGTAAGAAACAGGTCAGAAGCCTCCTTCAAGTGCATTCTTGCCTGCAGCTGAGCAGCTCTCCTCTAGAGTAAGAAACAGGTCAGAAGCCTCCTTCAAGTGCATTCTTGCCTGCAGCTGAGCAGCTCTCCTCTAGAGTAAGAAACAGGTCAGAAGCCTCCTTCAAGTGCATTCTTGCCTGCAGCTGAGCAGCTCTCCTCTAGAGTAAGAAACAGGTCAGAAGCCTCCTTCAAGTGCATTCTTGCCTGCAGCTGAGCAGCTCTCCTCTAGAGTAAGAAACAGGTCAGAAGCCTCCTTCAAGTGCATTCTTGCCTGCAGCTGAGCAGCTCTCCTCTAGAGTAAGAAACAGGTCAGAAGCCTCCTTTAAGTGCATTCTTGCCTGCAGCTGAGCAGCTCTCCTCTAGAGTAAGAAACAGGTCAGAAGCCTCCTTCAAGTGCATTCTTGCCTGCAGCTGAGAAGCTCTCCTCTAGAGTAAGAAACAGGTCAGAAGCCTCCTTCAAGTGCATTCTTGCCTGCAGCTGAGCAGCTCTCCTCTAGAGTAAGAAACAGGTCAGAAGCCTCCTTCAAGTGCATTCTTGCCTGCAGCTGAGCAGCTCTCCTCTAGAGTAAGAAACAGGTCAGAAGCCTCCTTCAAGTGCATTCTTGCCTGCAGCTGAGCAGCTCTCCTCTAGAGTAAGAAACAGGTCAGAAGCCTCCTTCAAGTGCATTCTTGCCTGCAGCTGAGCGCATCTCCTCTAGAGTAAGAAGCAGGTAGGAAGTCTTCTTAAAGCGCATGCCTGCCTACAGCTGCACACCTTTCCTCTATAGTAGAGACACTTTAAGTGCCTAAAATGACAGGAACGGGAGCCTGGGAATCCCCCCCCCCCCATTACGGGCTGTTAGAAAATGGATCTTTTGGTACTCCAGAGCAAAAACAGATATTTCCCTCCCAATTTTAGAAGGCTCCCAAAAAAACAGATTGGGGCCCCCACCAAAGGCTGGAACACTAAACGGGTCAAGGTTTACCCGGATTGCACAAGCCTAGTAATAGAGTGTCTCTATACTATAGAACAAATTCAGTTTGACACCACTCTAATTGCCATGGATCAATGCTATGGGAATTGTAATTTGGCGAGGGACCGGAACTCTTTGTACAAGAAGGCAAAAGACCTCACAAGACTACCACTTCCATGAGTCCACAGCACTGTGCCATGGGAATTAAAGTGGTGTCAAAATGCATTCATTCCACAGTGTAGGTGCACCAGAAAGCTTATGCTACCAGCTTCTTTCTCTCTGTGGAGCTGCAAGATCCTCTTGCATGTAGATGTCCCAAATTAATATGGCTGTGTCTTTGAATAATTCTTCGTCACTCACATTGGCTAACAGATTCTAAGAGGGTCGACTTTTAAGGCTCAACCTATTTCTACCCAAGCCAAAGAATTCTCTTGGGGAAGATGGGCATTGTAGTCCACCCATCCTGAGGGTGTTGAATTGCAGCAAGCTAAAGCAGAGGATGCCTGTTTGTATCTTATTGCAGCCTGTCCCTGGAATGTGGAGAAGATTCCCCACTTGTCCCTTTCAGCCTCCCATTCTATCTCCATTGAGCAGCCATTCTGTCAATGATCAGGCGAGGTCCCAGATCAATATAGAAACAATTGGCCCAATGGGAAGCTGCTCCGGTTCCCATCCAAATCCCATAAATGCCTTGGCTGGCAGGAGCCGATAAGAGCCGGACTGCTTGTGAGACAATTTTAAATCTGCCTAGACGCTTCCCTTTATGCCTCTCTTTTCCCACTTCAGCATCCCCAGTAGTTAAGGGTCAAATTTAAATGTGCATACATTAGAAATGGATTAACATATCCAAATGGAGCAACCAGGACTCCAGAGGATAGTTTTCTGCATTTTTCTCTTTGCAGGGCTGCTGTTGGTGGTCTCATCATTTCTGCCCTCCTACTCATTGTCAAACCAGATTTGAGAGATGGGCCAAGATTTCAAAATGGTCACAGAATCCACACTAGAGAAAGATAAAGAATCACAGAATCATAGAATTGGAAGAGACCTCATGGGCCATCCAGTCCAACCACCTGCCAAGAAGCAGGAAAATTGCATTCAAAGCACCCTTGACAGATGGCCATCCAGCCTCTGTTTAAAAGCCTCCAAAGAAGGAGCCTCCAACACATTACAGGGCAGAGAGTTCCACTGCTGAACAGCTCTCACAGTCAGGAAGTTCTCCCCAATAGGCCTAGATCCTTGTAAATCCTTGGGAATTTTTTTCTTTTAGTGTAGAGTCTCCAGAAACTATTTATAGTTAATAGACATGTTGGTTGGAGGATCTGTAGCTGTGGTCCAAAAAAGTAATTTTTTTTTCAAATGGAGCTCCAGTAAATTTACTAGAAACTGTTTTATGGCTACAATTTATCACCTTGGATAATTCCTTCAAAATTTGGACTTAAAACTTGAGTAGATTCCCTGTTTTACTTATATGGGAACTACCAACTGATATTGTCCCAGAATGAGTTACCCGTATATACTCGAGTATAAGCCAACCCGAATATAAGCTGAGGCAACTAATTGTACCACTAAAAACTTGGAAAACTTATTGACCTGAGTATAATCCAAGGGTGGGAAAATGCAGTAGCTACTGGTAAAATTCAAAATAAAAGTAGATACCAATAAAATACATTAATTGAAGCATCAGTAGGTTAAATGTTTTTGAATCTTTACATAAAACTAATTTAAGATAAGACTGTCAAACTCTGATTAAATATTTATTCTAACCTTCTTTGGTGTAAATGTGCATACATATCCTTCCAATAATCACCATAGTTTATTTTAACTATGTGTTTTAGGGAAAATGCTGTATGTATATGAATAAGGAATGCTGGTGAAGACTGGCACTGAAAGAAGAGAGGAAAGAGAGCTGGGTTGCTGTGCAGAGAGGTGTGGGTCCTGGCAGGAAGGCGTGGGGCTGAAATAAGACCTCCTTTCGGCCCCACGTCTTCCCACCAGGACCCTCACCTGAGTAAAAGCCGAGGAGGGCTTGTTCAGCCTACAAAAGGGCTGAAAAACTAGGCTTATGCTCAAGTATATTCAGTAAACTCCCAAGATTTGCAGATTACAACATGTAACATGATTTTTGTTCCTGGGTTGTAAATTTCATTTCCTAATTGGATCCACAATAAAAACATGGGAAAAGTTTATTACACTGCAAAAACTTTGTTTTTGCAAAACATTCTGCAGCACATTTTGCTCTAGTTTTTTAAAATTAATATCTCATAGAGTCTCAAGCCATTCAACATAGTTTGTGGCAGCCACAAAATGAAGTTTCTGGAGTATAACAACTACTACCAAAGTTCACAATTAAACCGGAAATAACACGTTCAATCCAGGAACAGATTTTTTTTCAAATTTTGTTACTTAGTGTTATGTGATTTCTAACCCGAAGGGGATCCTACCAGATTATTCTTCAACTCCCACTGATTGAGTTCAGCCTGTTTCCCCTTTCTCTGCTCTTGACCAAAGCATATGGTTCAGCCTGGGCTAAACAACCTGGTAGTATCCTTCAAATACTTAGGACTACAATTCCTATGAGTTTAAGAGCCACGGATTTTGACAAATCTAAGTCCAAATAAATGGGTCTATTGCTCAATGCTGCTTGCCAAATGATAATCTAGAACAGTGGTTCCCAAACTTTGGTCCTCCAAGTGTTTGGCCAACTGCCAGGAGTTCTGAAGTCTAAAATACTTGGAGGACCAAAGATCTGGACAACAGAGGAAAAGATCACCGAGTTGTCAAAAATTATGCAAACCCTAGTTTCTATGGGTTGCTATAAATTTTGGGGCTGTATGGCCATGTTCCAGAAGCATTCTCTCCTGATGTTTTGCTTGCATCTATAGCAGGCATCCTCAGAGGTTGTGAGGTGCATACATTAAGAATGGATTAACATATCCAAATGGAGCAACCAGGACTCCATTTGGATATGTTGGTTTATGTTGGAAACTAGGAAAAAGGGGTAAGTGTGAATGTTTCAATTGGCCACCTTGATTAGCATTTAATGGCCTAGCAGTTTTCAAGGTATGGCTTCTTACTGCCGGGACATCCTTTGTTGATAGGTGATTATCTGTCCCTGATTGTTTCTTGTCTGGAGCTCCCCTGTCTTTATTTACTGTTGTAATTCTAGAGTTTTTTAATAGCCAGATTTTGTTCATTTTCATGGTTTCTCCTTTCTGTTGAAATTGTCCATATTTCAGTGGCTTCTCTGTGTAGTCCGACATGGTAGTTGTTAGAGTGGTCCAGCATTTCTGTGTTCTCAAATAATATGCTGTGTCCAGGTTGGTTCATCAGGTGCTCTGCTACGGCGGACTTCTCTGGTTGAAGTTGTCTGCAGTGCCTTTCATGTTCCTTGATTCGTGTTTGGGCAATGCTGCTGCGTTTGGTGGTCCCTACGTAGACTTGTCCACAGCTGCATGGGATACGGTAGACTCCTGCAGAGGTGAGAGGATCCCTCTTGTCCTTTGCTGAACGTAGCATTTGTTGGATTTTCTTGGTGGGTCTGCAGATTGTTTGTATGTTTTGTTTCCTCCTCAGCTTCCCTATGCAGTCAGTGGTTCCCTTGATGTATGGCAAGAACACTTTCCTCAGGGTGGATCTTTGTCTTTACTCCTATGGCTTGTTCGCTCCAACACGCAGCTCTTCTGATGTTTGAGGTGGAGTCTCCATTGGTCTGTAGAGCCCAGTTGAGGTGGTTCAGTTCATCTTGGAGGAGGTGGGGTTCGCAGATTCTTTTTGCACGGTCTGCCATGGTTTTAATGGTGCTTTTTTTTTATTTGGGTGATGGTTGGAGTTTTTATGTAGGTATCTATCCATGTGTGTATAAGTTTTCTGTAAACTGTGTGACCTAATTGTTGATCTTGTTACCCAATTGTTGATCTAGTTTGCAGATGACTAGGACATCTAGAAATTGCAGTTTTCCTTCATTTTCTTTTTCCATCATGAATTGGATGTTTGGGTGGATGCTGTTAATCTGGTCCAGGAACTTTAGTTCTTCTCCTTCATGGCTCCAAATGGTGAAGGTATCATCCGAATATCTGAACATCAGGAGAGAATGCTTCTGGATCATGGCCATACAGTTAGAAAAACTTACAGCAACTCAGTGATTCCAGCCATGAAAGCCTTTGACAACACCTAGTTTCTATATTTAAGAAATTTTATTGGAAATGTATAAAATGATAGCGAAAACAGGTAGACAAAGACCATACAAAAGAAGAGTTTGAGCATCAGCTACATGGAGAGACAGAGGTTCATACTATTGGTAGTTGTACTCACTGAAGGACGTTTTGATTAGGTTTGTTGGGGAGAGTTACGTCAGGAGACTTGCCAGGAAGATGCAAATGGAAGATGAAAAATGTACTTTTCCAATGCACTTTTGGATGGTGCTAAGAACCATCAGTATTTCTCCCATAATTCCCCAAAATACTGCTTGCAATCCTAGTAGTGTGATGTGCGCACTTAAGAGTTAAATGCTTAATTATGTCTGTAGCATTGGGCAATGAGGTATATATATCCACCAGAGGCGGCCCTAGGTAATTTTCAACAGTAAGCAAACAGTATTTTGGTGCCCCCCCCACCCACCCCAACCAATCACTGATATATATTTTCTGTTCGTCATGGAAGTTTTGTGTGCCATATTTGGTTCAATTCCATCATTGGTGGAGTTCAGAATGCTCTTTGATTGTAGGTGAACAATTCATCCCAGTAACTACAACTCACATATGTCAAGGTCTATTTTCCCCCAAGAGCGGCTCAAGAGCACCCCTGGGCAAAATCAACTATACTGCAAATACTTACTTTGCGTAATGGGTTGAGCCGCCCTTGTATCCACAACAACATTATGCAATGTCTGAATGCCCACACACATAAAGAGGGGTTTCAAGTCTTTCAAACTGCCAGCGCCATTCACTGGTAGATGGGAAAGGGAATAGGACACCAGGCAGCCGCTATCCTGGCTGCAACCGTATAGTCGGAAGATATCTGAGGCCATTCTCCTGGTTTTCCAGAAAGTTGAAAAGATCCGTTCCTTTTCCTTGGCTGCAAAAATTGAAACTGCTTTTCCACAGCTAGGGTTTGCTTCTCTTTTATTGCCAATAAACAACCATCCCCAGCACAATACTTGAAAGCCGCATTCATGATGATGACATAGATACAGACACAGATACAGAATGCAGCCTGAAAGAGGAAGCCGCTCACACAATTCTAACATTCTATATTCTGAAAAACCTCAAGACAGCCCTCTTCCTTCAATTGGTCTCCTGCAAAGAGTGCTGTGAGTGTGTGCATTCTTATGTGCATATGTGCAGTTGCTTCCAGAAACAGCTGGTTTGAGACAATAACTGGTCCTTACCTATTTACATGGAGGATGCTTGAAAAGTGGCTGGTAAATTGCTACATAATGAGGAAGATGGGCTTTTGATTCTCAGTGGCCACTTTTCCAATCTGTGGGCCCTCTATAACTGCCCATCATGGCAAATCACCGATACCAAGGCACGGTTTTATGCCTCCATGAACAGTTTGCGCCAAGAGGGTCCTCTCCTTGTCCAGTAGCAGTTTCACTGTTTTTCTGTATTATAGAAACAGCTTTGATATCTCCATTCTTTCTGCTGATTGCTTGAGAGTTCTGGTTGTCTGATTTCTGATTAACAGATACCACAAGGAGGATTGGTCTATGTTATTTATTTATTTACTTCATTTCTATCCCGCTCTTCTCTCCCCTCAGGGGACCTTTAAAATAGATAAAGGTATCCCCTTCACATTAAGTCTAGTCATGTCCGTCTCTGGGGGGTGGTGCTCATCTCCATTTCTAAGCCAAAGAGCCAGTGTTATCCATAGACACCTCCAAAGTTATGTGGCCGGCATGACTGTATGGACCTCCATTACCTTCTTGCAGAAGTGGTATCTATTTTTTTAAGTTTATTTTTATTGAAAAAGAATTTGACAACACAGACAGATCAGCAGATAAGACAAACAAACATACATACGAGTTAAAAGAGCTGCTACCATTGTTGGCTGAATACTTCCCTCTGTATATACTAAGTTCTTACATACTTATCCATACCTAATTTCGTAAACCGTATTCGCCAATACCTACATACCTACCTACCTTCCTAACCCAAGGTCGAAGACAAAATGTTGCCTCTGCCCACCCTCCTCCCCCCACCCTACGATGCATTACGATACATATACATATAGATTCCCCTTGACTTCCAGAATCTTCAAGCGAACATATGTTTAATTTTGTTCCCAACTTAACTTAGTGGTTGGTCAATAACTTATTTTGTTATCACTTCCGGGATTCTTCTTTCCTTCCTGTTTTAACAATACTTAAAGTTATTTTTCTTTTAAAAAATCAATGAACTTGTTCCAATCAGTGCTATCTACTATTGTTCTATTTTTCCTTATTTTCTGTGTTAACAAGTCCATATTCATAATATCCATAGCCTTATTGATCCACGAATTGAAGGTTGCTGTATCCTTGTTCTTCCATACACGGGCAATACTTATCCTCGCTGCCCTAGTCAGATAGAAAAAGATCTTATCATCGTGGTATCTATTGAGCTACTCACATTTGCATGTTTTTGAACTGCTAGGTTGGCTCTATAGTATATATAGTAAAGGTAAAGGTTTTCCCCTGACATTAAGTCCAGCTGTGTCCAACTCTGGGGCTGGTGCTCATCTCCAATTCTAAGCTGAAGAGCCGGCATTGCCTGTAGACACCTCCAAGTTCATGTGGCTAGCATGACTGCATGGAGGGCCGTTACCTTCCCGCCGGAGCGGTGCCTATTGATCTACTCACATTTGCATGTTTTTGAACTGCTAGGTTGGCAGAAGCTGGGGCTCACTGCGGGAGCTCACGCCGCTCCCTGGATTCGAACCTGCGACCTTTTGGTCAGCAAGTTCAGCAGCTCAGTGATTTAACAGCAGTTTAATGTATCTGTAGATTAATTTTTTGCAGTGTTTCAGAAAAAAATGCTTATATTTTTTTATAAATATTCCCATAGTTAGATATAACCACCAAAATGTTTATTGCAAACCTAAGTTACATATACTGTATATGCAGTATATTATTGGTTATTTGGGAGTCAAGCAAGTGGAGCTCTCAAGCAACCAACAGAAAGAACAAAGATACCATTAAAAGCCGTGTTTATAATACTTTAAAACTGTTATATTAAAATAAGTTTGTGTTTATTTGCTTTTAATTACTATATTTCAATATTAATATCCAGCCTATACAGAGTTTATGGTATGGTATAGAATGAAGTAATATTGTATTAAAGGTAAAGGTAAATGTTTCCTCTTGACATTAAGTCTAGTGAGGTCCAAATCTGGGAGGGGTGGTGCTCATCTCCATTTCTAAGCCAAAGAGCCGCCGTTGTCCATAGACACTTCCAAATTCATGTAGCCGGCATGACTGCATGAAATGCCATTACCTTCCTACCAAAGTGCTACATACTGATCTGCCATTTGCATGTTTTCGAACTGCTAGGTTGGCTGTAGCTGTGACTAACAATGGGAATTCACCCAATCCATAGATTCGAACTGCTGACCTTCCGATTAGCAGCTAGGTGGTTTAATCCACTGCGCCACTACATTGTATTAAGGTAAAGGTTTCCCTTGACAATCAGTCTAGTCATGTCTGACTCTGGGGGGTGGTGCTCATCTCCATTTCTAAGTTGAAGAGCTGACGTTGTTCATAGACACTTCCAAGTTCATGTGGCCGACATGATTGCATGGAGCACCATTACCTTCCCACATAAGCTGTACCTATTGATCTACTCACATTTGCATGTTTTCGAACTGCTAGTGTTCTGTCGCACACCGGGCCTGTAACAGCTGACTTTTCTATAGGACGTATACTGTAAGCCAAGCGGGAAGCCAGGGGCGCCTCAAAGAAAGGTTCTCAGGGATTTTTCTGAAGTGATGTTCTTTAGAGTCTTTAATGATACAGCAAAGTCTTTATTATGGAACAAACAACTAATCTTCAGTGGTTCAAACAACACTTCAAGGCTTTTTTAGTCTAGTCCTCAAGGAACTGGCACCTGACTTTGATTAACTGTACTTTCTCTATAACCTCTCCTAGGCTGTCTATTATCTATACCTCATCGGTGTGGGTCCTACTACCAATTCCAAATRCGTCTGGGTATCGAGTAGACCTACCAGCTGAGGCTTGAAGATATTTCAGCTGGAGTTCCAKGGATCTGTAATGTTGTCCTCCCTCAGAGAATTCTTTGAAACTTCAGGGCTGTTTTCCCTCTGATTGCTGTGAGGCTGAGARGCTGTGAGCTCTCAGCCAGAGCTTTTGGGACCTTTCTCCTGGAATTTCTGTTTCTGTATCCCCGGATGTTATTGAGAAAGGAAGCTTTTCTACGGGATGAGCTGGTCTACGTCCTATAGCTTAGCTACCYTGTGTGAGACTGCCCAAAAAATTGCTCCTTTCCCTCCCAGAGCCCAGAACGAGGGGTGGAACCAAAGCTTAATTATGATGGACAGGAGGCCTGTCCTATGACTGCAAACAGATAACAGAAAGAAAATAAAGTTGGAGCTCCTGGTACAGCCGTACCAGCACAGCTAGATTGGCAGAAGCTGGGCTTAACAACGGGAGCTCATCCTTCTGCCTGGATTTGAACTGCCAACCTTTTGGTCAGCAAGTTCAGTAGCTCAGTGGTTTAACCTGCTGCATCACCAGTTGGGTCTATTTTTAATAGTAACATTCAAGAAACCAGAAACTACATTTATGTGGAATCTACCAATCCCCGCGGATGCTAATCTGGCAGTGTACTGAATGTACAAAACTAAAACACTTTGCTAACTTTCTTTTCGAACCTTCCAATATGCACGTGCTCTGGTTACATTTGTCCTTATTACCCAGTGCTTCAAATCCTGTGGTTACATCTGCATGGGCTACAAGCCCATGCTGTTCTTTCTGCTGCGGTCCCTGGTTTTCTCCGATTTTCTGATATTTTGGCTGCAATAGCTACAATAGTAAGGTACAATGGCTACAAAATTGGGATTCAGGAGTAGGTCTAATGAGGCAACATATTGAGTTAATGCACTGAGGGACACCAACTCCAGTGACACCACTGGAGTTGTCCAATTGGCAAAGAAAGAGCTGCTTTATCTCCTTACTTTCAGCCCTCAAGTGAAATAAAACTCAAACTTATGGATTGACATTTGGCTGAATTTATCTTCTGTTTCTACCTTTGATTATAATTTCTTCCTGTTGTTGTTTTTCCTCCTCTGTTTAAATGTAAATCCTTGGGGACAGGAACGCATCCACTTTCTCTATTTGCTTATGTTTCCCAACGCAGAGATGGTACTACATATATACATTTTGAATACCAATAATTGTAATGATCTTCTGCTCTCATTGATTTCTCACTGAGTTGCACAACATTGTTTTATTTCTGCTTTTTGAATATCATTTGAATATCTATTTTTCTGCAATGCCGAGGACTGCTCCATTACATCCCTTGAGGGACAGCGCAGGAGCCTTGTCATCATCCACTTTACGGAGGTGAGACTTTGGCATATTTTCCCTCTCAATGGTGCTCTTTTTCCTGTTTAGGGATGGATAGACACTTCTCTTTCACTCTGATGCAGACAGACAGACAGCTTTCACCCTCCCTCTTCCCGACGGCTTTCCCACCAGTCCTGGGTTTCTTTGAGTCCTGGAAGAATCGGAGAGACACGGGCAAATTGGAGGCAGTTCAGAGCCGAGCAACAAATGCTCTAAGGCCTGAGGGAGCAAGTTAATAAGGAAGATTAAAGCAACTGAATAATTCATTGCCTGGCTGAATGAAACCTTTAAGCTGGAGGAAGGGGTCTGATGGAAGGAGGGCAGGCGTGAAGGGTGATCACCCGCAAGAAGAGGTTTTCATCCCGGACGGAACCAGACAGCAACCTTTTGGTGCCTCAGGCGAAATATAAAAACCCACCTGCACATGTACATAGAACCCATTCCAATGGCCAGTCACCTCAACCCTGGTATTCTGGGAATGAATAGATGGTGCTTGTACAAAGAGTGTTAGCTACGCAGTTTGAAGAGTTGCATCTCTCTATGTAAACCTGACTGGCTTCTAGTACTTTTTTTTTCACTTGCAAGTACTCCTCAAAGCAGTGGTTCCCAACCTGTGGGCCTAAAAAGCTCTAGATTATTAAATATGGCTTTCTGTAGGCAAGCAGATGGTGACTACTGGATGGCACGTGTTTTGTATCAGAAACTAGAGCTGATGTGTTCTATCCAATGCAATTTTCTGAATCAGCACCCCAAATAACCAAACCAAATTTAAATTTAAATCTAACATTGGAACTAATGTTGGAGAGTAGGCCCTGGTCAAAGTGGGTCATGGTCAAAGTGGTCCCTTGTCAAAGTGGTCCCTGGTCAAGTGATCACTGATCAAAGTGGTCCCTGGTCAAAGTAGGTCCTGGTCAAAGTGGTCCCTAGTCAAAGTGGTCCCTGGTTAAAGTGGTTCCTTGTCAAGTGGTTCTTTGTCAAGTGGTCCCTGGTCAAAGTGGGTCCTGGTCAAAGTGGTCCCTGGTCAAAGTGGTCCCTGGTCAAAGTGGTCCCTGGTCAAAGTGGTCCCTGGTCACAGTGGTCCCTGGTCAAAGTGGTCCCTGGTCAAAGTGGTTCCTGGTCAAAAAAAGGTTGGGAACCACTAACTCAAAGGAGCATTTAGGGAAGCTGTGAGAGAGGACCTTCTGTAATAGGGGAGTAGCTGCTAAAAACAAAATGAGTCCTAGAGCAAACTCAGGTCTGAACTCTCCATACCAGCCAAAATGACTAAACGGAGGCTGTTGTAGTTTGGTCACATCGTGAGAAGACATGACTCACTAGAAAAGACAATCATGCCTGGGAAAATAGAAGGCCATAGGAAAAGAGGAAGACCATATTTCAGATGGACAGGTTCAATAATAGAATCCACAATGCTCAGATTTTGTCAGATCTGAGCAGAGCTGAAGGTAATGATAGGGTGGCTTGGAGGTCTCTCATTCATAGGAAATCCATAAATTGAAGTTGACTTGATGGCAGTTTACAACACTAACATCAATCTATACTACAGTATTAGAGCACTTTGATACCACTTGATACCATAGTTTCCTGCTATGAAATCCTGGGATTTGTATTCTGGTGAAAGACTTCATGTTGATGACTACAGAGCTCTGGTGCTATAGGGTGAATGCTAGAGAGTCCCAAGTCCTTCCCCAAACTACAAATCCCAGGTTTCCATACCATAGACCTATGGCAACTAAGGCAAAATCAATTTTTTTACAATGGCACAATGTGAATAACCTTCCAGAGAACTCGCATTCTATGGAAACTTCATTGGTTTCTTCTTAGCTGCAACGAGCAAATAAAGATTCTTTTAAAAATTCCAGCGTGCTTTGAGGAATTGGTTTTACAATAACAGGACTTTTGTGAGTGTGCTGCTTTTATTCTTTGGTTTTCAATCAATATTGTATGTTTTTTATATTCTATAGGCATCTTAATACTATTTTAAGCACAGCCTTTTGGAATTTTTTTTTATCTATATGTGTTTTTCACTTGCTTAAAAATGTATATGCCACGCTGTAAATGTTTTACTTATTTGCGAAAGCAGATTAAATTGTTGTGACTCTTCCCAGAATGGAAAAGATTGTGTTGTGTGAATGTCACCCAGGTGTGAAATGACAAGGAAGTAAAGAGGTAGCAAACCACATTTAACACCAAAATGGCTGAATACACGGGGATTCAAGGAAGATATTTTAAGCGCTAAGAGTTCAGGAGGTTGAATGTATTGGTGCCACTACCTTTCATGCTTCTCTGTTTTAGAACTCAATTCTTTTTGTCAAAATTAAGGTGAGATTTCACCTTTTGGAGCCCCTAGTGGCGCAGTGGGTTAAACCACTGAACTGCTAAATTTGCTGACCAAAAGATTGGCGGTTCGAATCTGGGGAGCAGGGTGAGCTCCCACTGTCATTCCTAGCTTCTGCCAACCTAGCAGTTGGAAAATATGCAGATTGTGAGTAGAGCAATAGGTACAACTCCAGCGGGAAGGTAACAGTGCTTCATGCAATCATGCTGGCCACATGACCATGGAGATGTCTACAGACAACGCCGGCTCTTTGACTTAGAAATGGAGATGAACACCACCCCTCAGAGTCGGACATGACTAGACTTAATGTCAGGGGAAACCTTTACCTTTACCTTCACATTTTGGAAAGGTCCCATCCATCTCCAGCTGGGAATGGAAACTGAAATCATTTTCATCCAAAGATAGTTTACAATTAATGGATAATTCCATTGACAATTTATCAATTGTTAATCTGGCAATCAATCATACTGTTTATCTGGCTGAATCCCATCTTTGCAGAAAGGTGGGATATAAATTCAATCTATCAATCAATCATTAGTCAATAAAACTGAATCCCCATTCAGGATAGTAATAATTCCCAGGGGTTCTGGTATCCTCCGCATCTACTGGATGAGCTGCTCATGACTTAATGGGAGGGCCAATTCTCTATATGATTGGCATCCTGTTCTAGGTTTACTAATCAATGTGCATAAATACAGTCTATGTGCCCTTTAGTTTCTTTCTGGATGGACTACAGCTGGCTATTTTTCTTGATCTTGCTTTCTGTCTCCAAACCTCCCATATCTGTTGAGTTGTCCAGCCCCTTAGCTTTCACAATAAAAAGCTGAAAGTTAGAGACAATCACATGAAAAGTCAGAGAAGGACAGGTCCTTAAGATGTTGCAAGCCTCAGGGACATCATAAAGTGTGAGATCTTAAACATTTGCCACAGTTGCATGGAGTACACTATTCAAATACAAAATAAATGACTAACTTTCGGTATGAAAATTGGGTCTCTATAAGGAGGCATATCACCATGAAAATTAAAATTGGGTAGTTCTGTAACATCTGTATAAACTAGGATCATATAATCTGTTGCACTCCAGCACTGAAACACCATTCCACCCAGTACTACACATGAGACCAAGAGTTCTATCTAAGAATGTTTATTGAAGAAAGCAGGGAAAAAGGGGGAAAAGGCAATTTTAAAAGGGTCAGGAGAATACCAAATACAAAAGAAGCAATCATCCAAAAAGGACAAAGTACATAAAGCCAGGAGCACCAAAATCCACAGCATTACCACCGGTGGCGCAGTGGGTTAAACCCCTGTGCCAACAGGACTGAAGACCGACAGGTCGCAGGTGCAAATCCGGGGAGAGCGGGATGAACTCCCTCTATCAGCTCCAGCTCCTCATGCGGGGACATGAGAGAAGCCTCCCACAAGGATGATAAAAACATCAAAAACATCTGGGTATCCCCTGGGCAAGGTCCTTGCAGACGGCCTATTCTCTCACACCAGAAGCAACTTGCAGTTTCTCAAGTCGCTCCTGACACGACAAAAAAACAAACAAAAAACTGCAAACATAAATCCATAAGCAAGGCCACAAGAAATTTTCCAAGGTAAACCCTTCAAGAAAACATAGACATGTACTTGAGCAGGAAACTTGAGGATACTGGAAGGATGAACTTGAGAGCAGAGAAAGCCATCCTTTGGCAACGTTGTCTCCTCTGTGAAGCATAAGGACAACACCACTAAATTTAAGCCCGAACAAATAGCCAGGACATCATGACAAACAAACCTGGTCTTCAAGGTCTTCTCACAGATTTTCTTAGATTGTCTAATTAGTCTATTTTTCACTCCCTCCATTCTCAAACCTAATATGACTTCTCAGGAAAATTCCCCATTGGCTGAAGGCTGGTTTGACTATCCCGGGTTGATTGGGTTATAAGAATGCAAAAAAAATCATCTCTCGTAGCACTGACACACTCATCACTTTGAAACCCAGCAGACTCCTCATCCTTCGACGTGTCAGAAAAGTCAGAGAAATACTCAGCCACTTGCTGAGCTACAACAGAATTGCAGAGTTGGAAGAGATCCCAATCCATCCCCTTTTTGCAATGTGTGAATGCGTAATCCAAGCCCTCCAGACAGGTAGCCAGTCAGCTTCTGTTTAAAAACTTCCAGAGAAGTAAATTCGACAACAGTGCAAAGCAGCACATTTAACTATCAAATAGCTCTTACCACCAGGATGTTATTCCTAATATTTAGGTGAAATCTCTTTTCCCACAATGTTTTAGATCAGGGGTCCACAAACTTTTTAAAGAGAGGGCCAGGTCACAGTCCCTCAAACTGTTGGAGGGCCGGATTATAATTTGAAAAAAACATGAATGAATTCCTATGCACACTGCACATATCTTATTTGTAGTGCAAAAACACTTAAAACAATACAATAATTAAAATGAATAACAATTTTACAAATATAAACTTATTAGTATTTCAATGGGAAGTCTGGGCCTGCTTTTGGCTGATGATATAGGATTGTTGTTGTTGTGTGCTTTCAAATAGTTTCAGACTTAGGTTGACCCTGAGCGAGGGCTGGGTAAATGAGCTTGGAGGGCCATATCTGGCCCCCAGGCCTTAGTTTGAGGACCCCTGATCCTCTGACACCCCCTTGTGACCCCCCAAGGGTCCCGACCCCCAGGTTGAGAAATACTGTGATAGAGACTCTGATAACACCAAGGGGGCTCCTCACTACCAGTGTGGATGCTCTTGCCTGTTTCTTGTTATACATCTTCATAATTCAGAAAAAGAGTTTCTTAGCACCTCTGCTGCATTCTTAAGTATATATAAAGTTATGTTATATAGAAGGCAATAATAAATTTCTGACCATTAGGAGGAAAATACAGTAGACCCTATATATTGAGAGAAGGGAGAGTGTGCCCGTACCCTGAGATTCCTCCCTCCCATTGGAGAACTGGAGAATAGGGCTGTGGCTAGGATACACAGGGTGAGATCTGGCATGCGTCCATGCTTTGAAGCTTTCAAATCCCAGGAGGGGCTGTTGTTGATCCTTCTTACCAGAGGGAAATTGGGTTTATTCATACACTGGTGAACTGGCCGCTCTGATCTCTTGGGGGAAGGAAAAGATGGGTCCAACCTGCATTCCTCACCTTCAGCCTGAGATCTGAATCATTTCCTGTCTGTCTTCTTCATCATAAGTATCATAATCAGGGCCCTCCTAGGAGTTGATGATGGATTGTGTGGAGTTGCACATGTGCAAATACAGGATGTCAGCGGAGGGATGCAGAGGATTGTCTTGTTCTGTTCCAGAGCCAGAATCTATAGATCACATCACAGTTGCTTTTACAAATGCTACAGTTACAAAGAGAGTGGTTTTCTTTGATTTTACTACATTATAAAGTAGTTTCAGTGGATGGGAAAGGGGAATATAAGTTTATAAAATAACAGCAATAGTGTGTGGGATGGAAACTGGAACATTCCTGGGAGCGATATTGCAGTGCTCTCATCCTTAGCATAATTCTCATTTTTTAAAGCAATGAGGTCTTTAAATGAAAACGCAATTCCAAGAGGAAGGGAGAATTAATCCCTTCATTTCTGTGCGTAGATGAATGGAGACACTGCAACTATGCTTTGCCATTAATCCAACCTGATTTTCTCTAATACTATCCCTTCCGCTCATTCTTCTTGGTAAAATGTTTTTCATCTCCGAAGGAGGAAATCTTCTTCCTTCTTCATACCGAGCATTACCTTGATAGATCTATCTGGTGGCTGCTGATCTCATGCAAAAATTTGCCCAGTGTGGATATTTCTATTAGAACAGAGGAGAAACAGTGATTTGATCCATTCTCCCCCTGCAAAATCTTGAAATGGACCCTGTAACTTGAAGTGAAATAGTGTTGTGAAAACAGCCCTTTCCCCCACATATTTCTCTCCACATCGTTTCACTGTTAACTTTGGCATCAGTTCCATAGAATAAAATGAAATTGCTTCTGATTGGATATATGACTACACTCTTTTTAATAGCTGGTTTCCCTCTTGTTCTCCTAGCCAGCATGAACTGTCTTAAACTTTGGTTTTGCTTTTGAATAAAAAATTGGGTATGCTTTAGTAGGTTTCTGTACTTCCTGTACTTCATCTAATAGACATCCCATTCTTCTCTCCTTCCCCAGATTGGCTTAAAATTAGGGTTGCAAGGAAGGCTTTATGTGTTGTAACTAAACTATATATTTTGTGCAAATCTACTGCAATCTTTGCTCATTCTTTGAAATTAAATCTACTCCACTGCTTTTATAAAAGGCGCTGGTAGAGGGACTTACCAAGTCCTCTGTAAAAGTTTCCTGCTGAATCTAAACACAGTTGCTAACCTCTTCTACAGTGGTGTCCATAATGCAACCCATAGGTTGTATGTGCTCCTTGTTGCCTACTTTCATGGTCCCTGAAGTCTCTGCAAGACACCTACCTCCCCAAAAGTAAAACTTCCTTTTTCTTTTACAAAAAAGTCTTTGGCCTGATTTTGGAACAAATCATTTGGAAACTGGCTAGCAACCACTGGGGTGATTTTTGTACAGGTATGATATGCTCACTCCTAGATGTACCTGTAACCAATTTGGCTGCTATGTTTTGAACTAAATGGATTTGGTACAGAGGTATTGCAGAAGTTCAGTCAGTGCTTCCACCACCATCTTTAGGTGCTCCAATTCTAGGAAGGGGTGTAGATGGCATATCAACTGAAGTTGGTAGTAAGTAAGTTTGTGCATGTCTGGGTAAATTGTGATCTGTTTTGCTTTCTGTCTCCAAACCTCCCATATCTGTTGGGGGTCCCAATCTGTTTTTCAGGAGACTCCTGAACTCGGGAGGACGGAAATCCATTTTTGATCTGGGAAGCCAAAAGATTTGTTTTATATCTCAGGCATGTAGCCGAGGGGGGGGGGGCTTGAGGGGCTTCAGCCCCCCTGAAATTCTCACGGTGGTCCGCGAGTAGGCCTTACTGGTACATTATTTAAACTGTTATGTTTATTCATATCATGATCTGATCACAATGCTCAATATATCCCATATGCATGGGGGTATTAGGGTAACAATACAAAAGGTTTGCTAGGGTAGACCCTCTTTCACTCAGACTCAGCCCCCCCCCCAAAAAAAAAAATCATTATCTGGCCCATTATGGGGAAAACTTTCCAGGCTCCCCTTCCCACCATTTTAGGCATTGTTTGTCTTATATCCTTCATTAACACCTGGATTAAAAGCATCAAAGTTAAGATACCACTCTTTCTGCAATCCTTTCCTTTCTGTCTGTCGAGGAGACCAGGTTTGATGCTTTGTTAAAGCTGTTTCTTCTCTAGAGGAGATAGGAGTTTCATTTTAAGGAGGTTTTTCATTTCCCAGAGAAGGAAGAGGGATCGACCAGGAGGTATCCTACCCTGGGCTTCAAGGAGGTTTTTCATTTCCCAGAGAAGGAAGAGGGATCGACCAGGAGGTATCCTACCCTGGGCTTCCTTTTAAAAGCCCCCTCTTCTTTCTTGATTTGGAAGTGTTGGAGTAGTACCTTTTCTCTCCTTGTGCTTGTCCTTCTAGTGGCGGCCTCCCTCTCTGTACTCCATGTGTAATCAAAAGCAGCTGGTTTTTGACAGTCACTCTTCTAGTGCAGCTGGTAAAGAAATGGTGGTGGAGCCCATGCCATTACAGGCTTCTGAACCAACCAGACCAACCAAAGAAGCCAAAGGCAAATGTCCATAAGGAATCAGTGCATGAGCCTAGTAGTAAGCACTCCTGACCATCGCATCTACCTAGGTTAATGTTTGAAGAAATGGATCCAGGAGCCTCCCAAACTACAAACACAGTCTTTTGGAGGTGTGTAACCCCATCCAGAACTGGTTGACACAAATCCATCTTTAGGTTATGACCCTTAACCCTCTATCTTGCCTGGATTCAGTTCAAATGGTTTTTCTTCATCCATTCCATTGTCTTGACCATAGTCTGGTATTATTTGGCCCTGCAAGTCCTGATTTTCATTTGTGAAAAGGCGTGCATCCCTGCCCAGGACTGACAGTGGGCATCTTGTGGGGTTGCAGACCTTGGCAAATGTTCATTGGTGTCCATCCCCTGATCTTCACTTTGAGCACCACCACAGCATGCTGGAAAAAGCACAGAAACAGGTGTTAGCAATGCTGTGGTGCACAGAATCTAGACCCTCAAGGGCCATCTAGTCCAACCCCCTACTATGCAAGAAAACAGAGTTAAACACTGGAAACTGTGATTCATTCCCATACTTTTGCATACCTTCTGCAACAGAGGAGAAATGCTTAGTAATGTACATGCCAGTGGAATATTGTGTGAGTGTGAGTGTGTTTATGCGTGTGTGTGCAGAGAGGGAGAAGGCGGAGGTGCCGACAGACTGCGAGGTGCCTGGTGTGCAGGGAGACCCTCTGATCCCATCTGCAGCCTCTCTGCTTCCTGCGAGGAGGCCCAGGGCTCTGGATGAAAGCAAGCCTGGCAGATGTTTCTTGCTTGTTTTTCATCTCATTAACTGTTTCTCTGGATTTTCCCCCTCTGATAATGAAATAAATTATTAATTGTTCTGAACAGAAAACTGATGAGAATCCCAGAGCTGGGTCTTGTTCCATCCGCAGGTTAGCAGAGAGAAGGAGGAGGGGAGTGAAATGGGAGAGATACCATGAGTATGGATCTGGGACAAGGGATGCAAAAGAGCATTGGAGGTTTGGGAGAGTAAAGGGAACTGGATAAATGCCCTAAGGCATTGGATCCCATTGGATCTTAGAGGCTAAGCAGGGTCTCTTCTGGGATGATACTTAGAGGGGAGACCACCAACAAACAAATACCAGGGGTTGTAGGCTATATTTCAAAGGAAGAAACTGGGAAAACTTCCGCTGAGGATTCCTTGGCTAAGAAAAACACACGAGGTTGCCCTAAGTCAGTGTTTCTCAACCTGGGGGTCGGGACCCCTGAGGGGGTCGCGAGGGGTCGCCAAAGACCATAAGAAAACACAGTATTTTCTGATGGTCATGGGGATTCCATGTGGGAAGTTTGAGCCAATTCTATCATTGGTGGAGTTCAGAATGTTCTTTGATTGTAATGAACTATAAATCCCAGCGACTACAACTCCCAAAAGTCAAGGTCTATTTTCCCCAGACTCCACCAGTGTCCACATTTGGGCATATTGAGTATTTGTGTCATGTTTGGTCCAGATCCACCATTGCATGAGTCCACAGTGCTCTCTGGATATAGGTGAACTACAACTCCCAAACTCAAGGTCAATGCCCATCAAACCCTTCCAGTGTTTTCCATTGGTCATGGGAGCCAAGTTTGGTTCAAATCCATCGCTGGTGGAGTTCAGAATGCTCTTTGATTATAAGTGAACTATAAATCCCAGAAACTACAACTCCCAAATTACAAAATCAATCCTCCCTCAACCCCACTAGCATTCACATTTGGGCGTATTGGGTATTTGTGCCCAGTTTGGTCCAATGAATGAAAATGCATCCTGCATATCGGATATTTACATTATGATTTATAACAGTAGTAAAATGACTCTTATGAAGTAGCAACGAAAACAATATTATGGTTGGGGGTCCCCACAACATGGGGGGCTGTATTATGGGGTCACAGCATTAGAAAGGTTGAGAACCACTGTCCTAAGTCAACAGTCAACTTGAAGGCACTTGTATACAGACACACAAAGTAAGAAAGATACAGTAGTTAGAGAAAGCAAAGCTAAGTGCTATTTCCTATTTCCTAATGTAAACTGTAGCACCTGGTGGCGCAGTGGGTTAAACCCCTGTGCTGGCAGGACTGAAGACCGACAGGTTGCAGGTTCAAATCCAGGGAGAGGCGGATGAGCTCCCTCATCAGCTCCAGCTCCTCATGCGGGGACATGAGGGAAGCCTCCCACACGGATGATAAAACATCAAATCATCCGGGCGTCCCCTGGGCAACGTCTTTGCAGATGGCCAATTCTCTCACACCAGAAACAACTTGCAGTTTCTCTGGTCACTCCTGACACAACAAAAAAAATGTAAACTGGAGGGAGTTTCATTCCTTTTCAACAGAAAAAGCAAGAGAAGAAACATGGAGGTAGAGTGAAGACTATCTCAGTAAATCTGTAGAATCCTGTTGGTGTATTATGCACACCAGAGGTCTATTATGCAAGAGCCTGCACTTTTTTGGTGATTGTAAAAAAAACCAAAAAAAAAAAAAAAACAGTGGCAGTGGGTGTAAACAGAGTTCAATAAGTGAGATGTGAATTCTAAATATCTGTGCTGGGATGGGAAACTGAAGAGGGGGTGTTTAAATATTTGAAAGGATGTCACATTGAAGAAGGGGCAAACTCATTTTCTGCTGTTCTAGAGGCTACGACACAGTGGAGCAATGCATTCAAATGGCAGGAAAAGAGATTCCACCTAAACATTAGGAGGAACTTTTTGACAGTAAGAACTGCTCTGCAGTGGAATATGCTGTCATTAAACAGGCTGAGTAGCCATTTTTCAGGAGTGCTTTGATTGTATTTTTCTGTATTTTTCACTTACAACAACTTTACTGTATTTCAGTGTGTTTGGAGCAATAGTTCTCAACCTTCTTAATGCCTGAACTCCTTAATACAGTTCTTCATGTTGTGGTGACCCCCAACCATAACATTATTTTCATTACTACACAGAGAAGCCATTGAAATACACAAGCATGTGGACAATTTCAACAGAAAGGAAGAAACCATGAAAATGAACAAAATCTGGCTCCCAGTATTAAAAACTCTAAAATCATAACAGCAAAACAACAGAGAGTAAACAATCAGGCACATCAAATCACTTCTCAACAAAACATTCCCCCAGGCACTTCCAAGCCATTAAATGCTAATCAAGGTGGTCAGTTGAAACATTCACACCTAGCTCCAGCTGACAAAAGTCCTTTGTCCCACCCTGGTCATTCCACAGATATATAAACCCATTTTCCCACTTCCAACAGACCTCACTACCTCTGAGGATGGTTGCCATAGATGCAGGCGAAACGTCAGGAGAAAATGCCTCTAGAATATGGCCATATAGCCCGGAAAAACCTATAACAACCCATTATTTTCATTGCTACTTCATAACTGTAATTTTGCTACTGCTTTGAATTGTAATGTAAATATTTGATATGCAGGGTGTATTTTCATTCACTGGACCAAATTTGGCACAAATATCCAATACACACAAATTTGAACACTGGTGGAGTTTGGGAAAAATAGACCTTGACATTTGGGAGTTGTAGTTGCTGGGGATTATAGTTCACCTAAAATCAAAGAGCATTCAGAACTCCATCAACGATGGAACTGAACCAAACTTGGCACACAGAATTCCCATGACCCACAGAAAATACTGGAAGGGTTCGGTGGGAATTGGCCTTGAATTTTGGAGTTGTAGTTCACCTACATCCAGAGAGCACTGTGGACTCAAACAACGGTGGATCTGGACCAAACTTGGCATGAATACTCAATATGCCCAAATGTAAACACGGGTAGAGTTTAGGGGAAAATAGACCTTGACATTTGGATTTATATTTGCTGGGATTTATAGTTCACCAACAATCAAAGAACCCCACCAATGATATATTGGGCCAAACTTCCCACACAGAACCCCATGACCAACAGAAAATACTGTGTTTCCTGGTGGTCTTTGGGATCCCTCTGACACCCCCTCACAACCCCCCACCCAGGGTCCCAACCCCCCCTCCCCCGCCAGGTTGAGACATGCTGGTTTGAAGAGTTTCCATCTGCCATTTTGGCTAAATTTTGGTTGTTTTTTGAGATCAATTATGTATTTTGGAGAGGTTTTTTTTGGGGGGGGGGATGAGCTTTGGAGGAAGTACATCTATCAGAATTACAACTCCCAGAATCCACCTGCCACCTTGCATGGTATGGCATGGCAAGGCAAATTCTGTATGCCAAACAGTAGCAACCGAAGCAGCCTTAGGGGGTATATGACAAACTAGATGGTTGCATTTATTCAGTGTCCCTACCAAAAGAATTCAATATTTTTCCCCCCACAGTTCTTCTCCAATATGTAGGATTTATTTATTTACTTACTCACAGAAACATTTATTTACTGCTCTCCAATTAAAGAAAGAAAAACATCCCAGAGCAGTTTACAATGAATCATGACAATGCAAAGAAAGTAATCAATGAAACAATAATTAGCAGGAGTTCTAAAAAAAATCACAATGGATTAAAAAACACATCCAAGATTGAATGCCTGGGTAAATAATAATAAGAATAAAGAGAAGGATGGAATTCTGTGGTTATCTTGTGCCTGCATAAGTTCTCCCATGAAAGCAGTTGGACATTTTTGTCTCATTGAAAATGTCCACATTCAGTTCAATATTGCAAAAGTGGAGTTAAGCATGCAGTGCCATTTTTCATGGGGTGCATTGCATGTAAGTGCATTATGCATTGTACATAGACATACATAGGTAAAGGTTTCCCCTGACATTAAGTCTAGTCGTGTCCGACTCTGGGGGTTGGTGCTCATTTCCATTTCTAAGCTGAAGAGCCGGCGTTGTCCGTAGACACCTCCAAGGTGGCCAACATGACTTCATGGAGTGCTGTTACCTTCCCGCTGGAGCAGTACCTATTGATGTACTCACATATGAATGTTTTCAAACTACTAGGTTGGCAGAAGCTGAGGCTAACAATAGGAACTCACCCCACTCCCCGAATTCGAACCACCAACCTTTCAGTCAGCAAGTTCAACACCTCAGCGGTTTAACTCACTGTGCTACCAGGGACCCACATATACATGTTCATTTACACAATTGCTATCTTGAATGCAATTTTCTTGCTTCTTGGCAGGGGATTGGACTGGATGGCTCACAAGGTCTCTTCCAACTCTATGATTCTATGACTCCATGACTCTTGGTTCTGTTAGAAAGTATGGCACAATGCATAACTAACTATGCACATGGACACTCATGTTATGTATTGTTTTTACAACTGCCTTGGGACTCTTTAAGAGAATAAAATGGTATATAAATAACATCAGCAATGACCAGAACTAAAGAGGACTTCAGAAGGCAAGTCTCCAAAGCGCCAATGATCCATTTTATCTGCGGTCAGAACCCACATCTTAAGTGCTGGGAGTTTCAAGGAACACCATGCACTTGAAGTGGTGTTGTTGATACCCTGTTTTTCTGTTTTGATGGGCTCAGGTTTTCTATTTCTATTGGAAGTTGTATGGTTGTATGGCTGGCTGTTGCCTTTCCTGGTGCTTCATTGCGCTCCTGTGTGCTGTGCCAGCGGCTGCCAGAGCACTATGCTCCTCTCCTACCCACAGTTCAGGGCGCTAATGATGTCTTACAAAACGTGTGTGCAAAGAGGGAGACTAAATTATTCAGCCACTTGTCAGCGCAATTAAATTAACTCTTCATTGAGAGCCATGAATATTTCACTAGAGAGAGAGATGCGAAAAGAACTCTCTCGACAGCGTGGCTGGCTGGGTGCTCTTTTGATGCAAAGGAGAGTCAGAGGCATTGGATGAATTCTACAGCCTCCGTATGTGAAAGTTCAGCACAGAACCAGCCTTTAGGGTTGCAAAATTGGAAGCTGGGGTGGACCTTTGTGCTGTTAATGGTTGCATAGAAGAGGAAATTTCAGCAGATGTTGCATATCACACGACTTCATAACTGCTAGCCATTCAAGGTATAGGACCCTCCAACACCTTAGTGGTCTCTAGGTCAGAGCTTTCCAAACCATTTGTCATGACACATTAGTGTGTCAACTGCAGTGTCATACACTGCATGAACATAACAAGAAATGAAAGAAATCTTGGAAATATATATTAATACCTTACAAATCATATATTTTAAAATATATATAATTTTTTTTCATGAGATATATCGTGGCCCCATACATTGCATTATTACAATTTACATGTGTGTCCTTATCTCTTGATGGAGAAAGGTGAAAGAAGGTGAAAGGTGAAGGTGGAAGAAAAAAAATGTAAAAGCTGGGTTGCAACTAAACATGAAAAAACCAAGATTATGGCAACCAGACTGATATATAACTGACAAATAGAGGGAGAAAATGTGGAGGCAGTGACAGACTTTGTATTTCTAGGCATAAAGATGACTGCAGACGCAGACTGCAGCCAGGAAATTAGAAAACGTTTATTTCTTGGGAGGAGAGCAATGACTGATCTTGATAAAATAGTAAAGAGTAGAGCCATCACACTGGCAATGAAGATCCACATAGTTAAAGCAATGGTATTCCCCATAAGAACCTATGGATGTGAGAGCTGGACCATAAGGAAGGCTGAGCAAAGGAAGATAGACACTTTTGAACTGTGGTGTTGGAGGAAAATTCTGAGAGTGCCTTGGACTGCAAGAAGATCCAACCAGCCCATACTTCAGGAAATAATGCCTGACTGCTTACTGGAGGGAATGTTATTAAAGCAAAGATGAAGTACTTTGGCCACATAATGAGGAAAGCTTGGTGAAGACAATGGGGAAAATGGAAGGAAAAAGGAAGAGGGGCTGACCAAGGTCAAGATGGATGGATGGTATCCTTGCAGTGACTGGCTTGATCTTCAAGGAGCTAGTGGTGGTCATGGTCAACAGGGAACTCTGGTGTGGGCTGGTCCATGAGGTCACAAAGAATTGGAAGTAATTGAACAAATAAACGACAACAACCATATTTCTTATAAGGGGTTTGTTTAACACTGGTTTGCCAGTAAAACCAACTGTGCCGTGAAATAAGTGTGTCACCAGCGTTAAATGTTTGGAAAGCTCCAGTACAACTCTGTGGTCGACTTATTTGTTTATTATTTATTTGTGGTATTTGTATACCACCCTTCTCAATCTCAAAGGGGACTCAGGGTGGTTCACAATATTGGCAACAATTCAATGCCATTGATAAAAAAAGTATAAAACGGGTGCTTTGAATGCATTATTCCTGCTTCTCGGCAGGGGGTTGGACTGGATGGTCCATGAGGTCTCTTCCAACTCAAAGATTCTATGATTCTATGACCCTCCCCTAATAAAACATTAAACATTATTGAAGATATCACATAAAATAACTTCCAATGGAAGTTAACAACAGGGTCAAGCTGGAGGACCTAGGAATTCCTAAAGAGGTGCTCTTTCAGGTTAAAGAAATAGTGGTTTTTTATTCACACTATTCTCACTCTCATGGGGCTCCTGTGACCCTAACCACATGGAGGCTGATTGTCTTGCTCTTCCAGTTTCTAATGTATTGGAACACTGTTCTAATCCAAGTGTATCACTCTGTTGATTCCACTAAAGGTTCCCTCTAATTTTAATCCTCCCTTTACAGAACTGCTTGAAAACTGCCCTATAGAAGATGAGCAGAACATGGAACAAAATGTTCAATCTGTACAGGGTTCAATTAGCACTTGAATTCATGGGCCAGATAGAGTGATGTACATGGCTATTACATTCAGTAGGGCAGCCTTCATAAGAAGGAGTGAACGGCTAAATCAAAGCAGATCTCCTTGTAAAGGCTCAGCCTCACTTGATAACTGGGTGTTAGTGTGTTCATCCTTTCTGATGTAGTGCCAATTTTGCTAGCATTGAAAAATGTATGGGCGGAAAAGGAAACCATCTTGAAAAGCCATTTTTGTAAGAAATGATGGAACAGGTGAGTGTGTTCAAAATCAAGAGGGAAAAGAGATTAAATAGAATGATCTCAAGCAGGGATGTGCCAAGAATTTTCATCCATCCATTTTTTTCTTTTATGAATGTGCCCAAACCACATTTCCCAGATCAAACATGGAAATTGAGAGATAAAAGTGGGTGCAAACTGATAGTTCTTGACTGGTAATCCTGAAAAAGGAAATACAGATGGGACAATAGTGTTCTTCAGCTTGTTATTGTTGCTTATTGTGTGCCTTCAAGTCATTTTCAACATATGGCAACCCTAAGAAAATCTATCATGGGGTATATTCAAGTATATGTGTTCAGAGGGAATTTGTTGCCACTCTGGCGCTGATACACCTTGACACCCAACACCACACATGAGACCAATAGTTATATGTAAGAATGTTTATTGAATAAAGCTAGCAAAAATCAGAAAAGGCAATTCCAAAAAGGTCAGGAGAATAGCAAGAATCCAAAAAGGACAAAGTACATAAAGTCAAGAGCACAAAATACCACATAAATTCAAAGACAAGGCAACAATAACTTTTCCAGGTAAATCCTTCCAGGAAAAATGGACAAGAACTTGAGCAGGATACTGGAAACATGAACTTGGGAGCTGAGACAATGTTGTCTCCTCTGAGAAGCATAAGGCCAACACCACTAATTTAAGTCTCACCAAGTAGCCATGAGATCATGCTGAATGCACCTGGACTTCAAGGCCTTCTTACGGATTCTCTCAGACCATCTAATTAATCTATTTTTCACTCCCTCCATTCTCAAACCTATTATGGCTTCTCAGGAAAACTTCCCATCAGCCAAAGGCCGATTCCCAAGGGAACTGGTTTCACTATCCTTGGTTGCTTGAGAAAGATCACAGGAATGCAAAACATCATCTCTCCTAGCACTGACAGACTCATCACTTTGAAATACAGCAGCCCCCTCATCCTCCAAAATGTCAGAAAAATCAAAAATCCTCAACTGCTTGCTGAGCTAAAACAGAGTTTGTCATCCTCTGAGGTTGAGAGAGTGTGACTTTCCTGGTGGGCTTCCATGACCAATTAGAAAGTTGAACCCTGGTCTTCCAAAGTCCTCATCTAGTGCACCATGCTGGCTCAGCTCTCTGGAAGAAAACTCTAAATATCATATGTGACTTCCAATTCTAGGATTCCATGAGTAGAGCCATGAGATCAAATGGCTAATAACGGTTGAATTTAAGACAGACCCAAGTTAGATTCAGAGCTCATAAATGTTACTTTTTAAGACTCTAAAATACCAGAACTTCACAGCCAGTATGGAGGATTTGGGGGGATTGAACTCCCTCATCAAAACAATGCTTCTTAGAGCCTTATCACACTACTCATTTATGGCATGTTACTCTGAATTCCTCCTTTGCCAGTCTTGTGAAAGTGGCTGATGGCTGACAGCCTCTATTGCCCCTTGTCACATTTGTGCTTTAAGAGTTTCATTTGCATGTGTTTATCTGCATTTATGTAATCATTACAGACAGAGGTACCCTGCCCCTTACTTTGTGATTGATTTCTCTAACTTATTTTAAATGTAGCTGTAATAGCATTATGACAGCATGCCGATATGATGGTAGGATCTGTTATAATGTTATGATGATATAGCAGCAAAAAAAGGAGAGTCAGAAATCAGAAAAGAGTGTTAGGAGAGGTTTAAATATACTAGAAAAGCCATCTTGGAGAACACAGGAAGTAGTCTGGGGCTTCTCTGCCAGAGATTTCTTTGGGAAGCCTTGAGGGAGGGATATTACTCATAACATACCCACTTACTTACTTACTTAGGCAATTCCTCATAGCCCGAGGATGATGGTCCTCCAAGTGTAGTGTCTTGGCAGTGGGTCTGTAGGTGGCTGTGGAGCCCTATTCTTGATCCACATGTTCTCCCACAGTGAGGACATCGGTTTCCAGGTGGAAGGTGATCCCAGTCAGGGTTGGCTTGATGTGCCTTCCTCTTGGCATGTTTCTCCCTTTCAGCTTCCATTCATGCCTCTTTGAATTCTGCAGCACTGCTGGTCACAGCTGACCTCCAGCTAGAGTGCTCAAGGGCCAGGGCTTCCCAGTTCTTGGTGCCTATATCACAATTTTTAAGGTTGGCTTTAAGTCCATCTTTAAATCTCTTTTCTTGTCCACCAACATTACATTTCCCATTTTTGAGTTGGGAGTATACAGGCCCGTAGCCAGGATTTTGATTTAGGGGGTGATGAGTTTGATTCGGGGGGGGGGGGGGAGGCGGAGTCTGAGTGAAAGAGGGTCTACCCTAGCAAACCTTTTGTATCGTTACCCCAATGCCCCCATGCATATGGGATATATTGAGTATGGTGATCAGATCATGATATGAATAAACATAACAGTTTAAATAATGCACCAGTAAGGCCTTTTCGAGAACCACCATGAGAATTTCGGGGGGGGGGGGGGGGGCTGAAGCCCCTCAGCCCCCCCCCCCCTCCGGGCTACATGCCTGGGAGTATAGTAACTGCTTGGAGATGGTGATCAGGCATTCGAACAACATGGCCAGTCCATCAGAATTGATAGAGTAGGAGCATTGCTTCAGTGCTGATGGTCTTTGCTTCTTGCCCACTATGAGATGGAAGAAAGTGCTGTGAAACATCAAAACCTGAACTAGTTATGGAATTGTAGAGGGAAAAGGAGTCTATCAACAGATTGTTTCAATTGTTAGGGAAACACGCACAATGCAGCAATACCTGGAGAGAAACAACATCATGCAAAAAGGATAAGACAAAAATGGGGACCATGTACTGCTATGATGGTATAACAACATAGCGTGAGAACATATTAATTTCTGTGTCTGAATCTTTTTAGAAACCACCCTCATATATTGAAGTGACATTGGCCTGTGTTCCCAGATGTTTTCCAGAAAAAGGAGAGGCTTCAGTACCTTAATAGACTTTATTTTAAAATGGCACATACTTGGAGTTCATGAGGAAGTGCCTTATCATGCCGACGTGCTGTCTGTATCCAGCCAAAGTGGAAGAGCCAGATTTCCCCTGAATATACAGAACAGTCTGTGTTTTACGGGATGGCCAGGCAACCTCTGTGTGTCGTATCAGCTACACCTCTTCCCACATGTGTGGTCTTTGTGGCCTATTCCTCCTGCACTGTGGACCGGAAACAGCAATGCCTGTGTTTGCTGAGCTCTGAGCTTCGGGTCATCCTTAGAACTCGTGATAGAATAATTGTGATTTGGTTTGGATGCCAGGAAATTGGAGCGGCCAGAGGCTATGTGGACAGACGAGCCTCTGAAGCTCTTACCCCAAAGCAGGGTGGCGTTTCCTCCTGCATCTGCCAAAGCCTTATTTCACTTCGATTGACATTTATGTTTTTCACACCAGCGAGGAATTTCCTCGCTCAGAGGCATTCCCACCCTTCCTGGTCCTGACCTTTCACATTCCCCAGGCTTCCCTTTCTCAATTTTTTCCCCTTTGGACAAGCAGCAAAGAGAAAACATTTGCTTAAAAGAAACATCCTGCAAATTTAGTGAGTCAAATTGATTAGGCCAAATCGTTCTAGTCCCCAGAAGAATACATCAGACTTTCATACCCTTCCACATTTCACAGGTGAAATCTAGGGCTGAATAATACCAGTATTGGGTCAAGATGGGGGGAAAAATTATGAATGAGGGAGAAGACACAAAGAAAGGGATCATAGAATCATAGAGTTGGAAGAGACCTCATGGGCCATCCAGTCCAAACCCCTATCAAAAAGGAGGAAAATCACATTCAAAGCACCGCCCCAACTGATGGCCATCTAGCCTCTGTTTAAAAGCCTCCAAAGAAATGGCCACCATGCAGAGAGTTTGACTGATAAACGGTTCTCACAGTTCGAAAGTTCTTCCTCTATGTTCAGGTGGAATCTCTTTTCCTGTAGTTTGAAGCCATTGTTCCGTGTTCTAGTTTCCAAAGCAGCAGAAAACAAGCTTGCTCCCTCCTCCCTATGACTTTCCCTCACGTCTTGATACAAGGCCCTCATCATGTCTCCTCTCAACCTTCTCTTCTGCAGGCTAAACATGCCCAGCTTTTTAAGCTGCTCCTCAGAGGGCTTGTTCTCCAGACCCTTGATCAATTTAGTCACCCTCCTCTGGACACATTTCAGTTTAGATTCAACATTTCCCTTCAATTGTGGTGCACAGAATTGGACACAGTGTGATTCCAAGTTCGGTCTGACCAAGATAGAATAGAGGGGTAGCATGATTTCCCTGGATCTAGATGCTAGACTCCTTTTGGTGCAGGCCAAAATCCCATTGGCTTTTTTAGCCATCACAT
The DNA here is from genome assembly GCF_025583915.1 of Anolis sagrei ordinatus. Lineage (NCBI taxonomy): Eukaryota > Metazoa > Chordata > Lepidosauria > Squamata > Anolidae > Anolis > Anolis sagrei. Next base: position 12,904,447 of record NW_026846588.1, read on the forward strand.
CTCATTGTTGGCTCATGTTTAATTTGAGCCACAACGACTCCAAGATCTTTTTCACACGTACTGCTATTGAGCCAGGCATTGTCCCCCATTCTGTATCTTTGCATTTCATTTTTTTCTGCCTAAGTTGAGTATCTTGCATTTATCCCTGTTGAACTTTATTTTGTTAGTTTTAGCCCATCTCTCTAATCTGTTTTGAATTTTGCTCCTGTCTTCTGGAATATTGGCTATCTCTCCCAATTTGGTGTTGTCTGCAAACTTGATGATCATGCCTTCTAATCCTTCAATTAAGTCATTAATAAAGATGTTGAACAGGACCAGGCCCAGGGCAGAACCCAGCTGATGGCACTCTGCTCGTCACTTCTTTCCAAGATGAAGCATTGGGGAACCCTCTGGGTTCGTTTGCTTAACCAATTACAGACCCATCTAACCATAGTTTTGCCTAGTTCACATTGGACTAGTTTGTTTGCCAGAAGGTCATGGCGGACCTTGTTAAAAGCCTTCCTGAAATCCACAGCGTTCCCTACATCTACCCAGATGTAACTCTATCAAAAAAGGAGATCAGATTAGTCTGGCATGACTTGTTTTTGATAAATCCGTGTTGACTATTAGCAATGACCGCATTCATTTCTAAGTGTTTGCAGACCACCTCCTTAATGATCTTTTCCAGAATCTTGCTTGGTATCATTGTGAGGCTGACCGGATGGTGATTGTTTGGGTCACCCTTTTTTTCCCTTCTTGAAGATAGGGACCACATTTGCCCTCCTCCAATTCTGCCTGATCTCCAAGAACTCTCAAAGATTATTGCCAGTGGTTCCGAAATAACTTCCACTAGTTTCTTCAATATTCTTGGATGCTGGAGCAGATTGCTAAACCTATTGCGAAGGGGAAGGTTCTGAAATAAATTGAGGGCAAAGCAGGGAAGTGGAGGGTCTGGGAGAGAAGAAAGGGACTGGAACATTGCTTGAGACTAGAACATGGAGCAATGATTCAAACTACAGGAAAAGAGATTACACCTGAATATTAGGAAGAACTTTTTTGACAATAATAGTTGTTTGATGGTGGAATATGGTGCCTTGGGGTATGGTGGCATCTCCTTCTTTGGAGAACTTTAAACAAGCTGGATGTCCAAAGTCCCCCAAAGTGATTCTTTTTTCAAACTTGGAATGTGGAATTCTTCAAGGCAGAATGGGGCTGGTCTGGATGACCCCTGTGATCTCCCTTCTAGCTTTATGATTCTATAATTTTTAGAAGGAGTAGAAAAAGTGGGACAACTAACTGGAGAGCACAGAGCTTGAAGGAAGAATAATTTGGGGGACCACAATTCCCAGAATCCCGAAACCAGGTTGGCTAACAGCTATGTTGATTTGCTAGGAGATCCTTGAGGAAATTTGCTCAGAGGAGATTTGCCTTTGCCATCTCTAGAGAATGTAGCGTATCAAAATCACTGAGCAGATTGTGACGACAGAACAGGGGTTTAGATTCTAGGAGCAGAATTCAAATCCCTCTTCAGCCACAGAAACCATACTTCTTTACTAGTTAATGAGAGGCAGGCTTTTTCTTCCAGGCACAATATTTTCCCCATTGGCTTGCTATGAGTTTTCAGGGCTGGATGACTATGTTCCAGAAGCATTCTCTCCTGTCGTTTCACCCACATCTATGGCAGATATCCTCAGAGGTTGTGAGGTATATTGGAAACTAGGCAAGGGAAGTTTATATATCTGTGGAATGTCCAGGGTGGGAGAAATAATTCTTGTCTGTTGGAGTTCAGTCTCCAAATACTTCCAGAGAGAGACATACAGAGCCAGGCCCGTAGCCAGGATTTCGTTTGGGGGGGGGGGGCTGAATTTTTTTCAGGGGGGGGGTTCGGGGGGGCTGAGTGAAAGAGGGTCTAGCCTAGCAAACCTTTTGTATCATTACCCCAATAACCCATGCATATGGGATATATTGAGTATGGTGATCAGATCATGATATGAATAAACATAACAGTTTAAATAATGCACCAGTAAGGCCTTTTCGCAACCACCATGAGAATTTCGGGGGGGGAGCTGAAGCCCCCCCCCCCCGGCTACATGCCTGATTTATCATTTAATGGTCTTGCAGCTTCAAAGTCTGGCTGATTCTGCCTGGATGAATCCTTTGTTGGGAGGTGTTAGCTGATCCTGATTGTTTCATGTCTGCAATTCCTCTGTTTTCAGAAACATAAAACAATCAGGACCAGCTAACACTTCCCAACAAAGGATAACCCCCCAGGCAGGAATCAGCCAGGCCTTGAAGGGCATTAAATGCTAATCAAGGTGATTAATTACAACATTCACACTAGCCTCCAACAGACAAGAGTTCTTTCTCCTACCCTGGACTTCCACAGATATATACACCCCATTTTTCTAGTTTCCAACTGACATCACATCCTCTGGGGATGCTTGCCATAGATGTGGGTGAAATGTCAGGAGAGAATGTTTCTGGAACATGGCCATACAGCCCAGAGAACTCACACAACCCAGTGATTCCGACCATGAAAGCCTTCGACAACGCATTTTCCCCACTGATTATAACTTTCCTTCCTTCTTTTCTTTCTGCTTTCCTTCCTTCCTTCCTTCCTTCCTTCCTTCCTTCCTTCCTTCCTTCCTTCCTTCCTTCCTTCCTTCCTTCCTTCCTTCCTTCCTTCCTTCCTTCCTTCCTTCCTTCCTTCCCTCCCTCCTTCCTTCCTTCCTTCCTTCCTTCCTTCCTTCCTTCCTTCCTTCCTTCCTTCCTTCCTTGGAAACTCTCTAGGGACCAGAAGCTGCAGGCTAGTACTGGGTCACCGACTACCAGTTTGAATGGTGCTGCTCCACATCATGGTGGTTCACGATCCCATTCCATCCATTTTTTCAAGTCATAAAAGAATAGTTTCCAGTAAAGTCCATGAATGACACTTTCTTCTACATTTTCCCCAGGCCTGTCCTATGGCTTTTCTCTCCCCCCCCCCAAAAAATATTTCCTTTTGTTTTTGTTACTATTTTAAAAAATAAAGACAGAGATTGGAAATGTTACTGCTTAAACTGGAAACTCCCAGAAGCCCACAGCTGGCATAACCACATTCTTGGATTTGCATCACCCAAAAGTAACTTTTTCAAGCTCCATGGTTCATTTCATGCCTGCTGAATATTATATCACATTTGGAAAGGTCCTAATAAGGTATTATATTGCCAATGTTTGGATTTTTAGAAAAATATTATTCTAGGGAACCAGACACACAGCTGCAAACAGTTTATAAACAGACCCAGTCATTTTTGAGGCTTTCTTTGTCTTGTTGTTTCCATTGCAAAATTATGAGCGAACTCCCCAAAGTCAATTTCTCTTGCGAATAAATAGATAAAATATACTCTAGAGTAAGTTTTCTGCCTGCAAAGCATACAGTTCCAGGCAACACCGTTTTTACCTGCAAAACCTAGCTCAGTTCTTGGTAGGAAGTTTTTGAAGTCACATCTTCCATTAGCGATAGGGATTAAGAGAAGAGGATGCTCATGGACCAAATGGAGAAACATAGTGGGCAATGTATCTCCAGCTGGATCTATGATGCCATGTCATGCTATATAATCCAGCTATATTATAAATCAGTTTAACGCAGTGTTGCAATGGGTTAAGCCCTAGTGCCAGCAGGACTGCTAACCAAAAGATCGGTGGTTCAAATCCGGAGAGTGGCGTGAGCTCCTGTCTGTCATGCAGAGACATGAGAGAAGTCTTCCACAGAATGGTAAAACATCTGGGGCGTTCCCCTGGTCAATGTCCTTGCTGATGGCCAATTATCTATATATATATTGCTTACTTACTTAGGTGATCCCTCATTGGCCAAGTAGGATAGTCTTCCAGGATCAGTATTCTGGTGGGTCCGTAGGTGACTGTGGAGCCCTATTCTTGATCTGCATCTTCTCCCGCAGTGAGGGCATCGGTTTCCAGGTGGAAGGTGGTCTTGGTCGGGGTTGGCTTGATGCGCCTTCCTCTTGGCACGTTTCTCTCTTTCACCCTCCATTCGTGCCTCTTCAAATTCTGCAGCAATGCTGGTCACAGCTGACCTCCAGCTGGAGCACTCAACGGCCAGGGCCTCCCAGTTCTCAGTGTCCATGGCAGAGTTTTTAAGATTGCCTTTGAGTCCATCTTTAAATCTCTTTTCCTGTCCACCAACATTCCATTTTCCGTTCTTGAGTTCGGAGTAGAGCAACTGCTTTGGGAGATGGTGGTCAGGCATCCGGACAACGTGGCCGGTCCAGTGGAGTTGATGGCGGAGGATCATCGCTTCAATGCTGGTGGTCTTTGCTTCTTCCAGGATCCTGATGTTTGTCCACCTGTCTTCCCAAGAGATTTGCAGGATTTTTCAGAGGCAACACTGATGGAATCGTTCTAGGAGTTGCATGTGACATCTGTAGATAGTCAATGTCCTGCAGGCATATAGCAGGGTTGGGTGGACAATAGTTTTATAAACAAGCACCTTGGTCTCCCTACGGATGTCCTAGTCCTCAAACACTCTCTGCTTCATTCGGAAAAATGCTACACTTGCAGAGCCCAGGAGGTGTTGAATTTCAGTGTCAATGTTAACTTTTGTGGAGAGGTGGCTGCCAAGGTAGCTTAAATGGTCAACATTTTCTAATGCTAAACCATTAAGTTGTATTTCTGGAACTGGAGAATTCAAGAAGGGCTTGGACAAGATGAAACATGTCCAGAGAAGGGGCGCCAAAATTGTCAAGGTTCTGGAAACCAAGCCCTATGAGGAACGGTTGAGGGAAGTGAGAATGTTTAGCCTGGAGCAAAGTAGGCTGAGAGAGAATATGTTAGCTTCATTTAAATATCTGAAAGGATATCACGCTGAGGAGGGGGCAAGCTTGATTTTGGATGCTCTAGTGCTGTGCTTCTCAACCTGTACATTGATGTGCACAGGGAAGAAATTGGTGAGGTGATTCTTCTTTCTCCTCTCATGAATCCTAAAGCTGTTGCATAAACAGTGGATAAGGGAAATTGCAGGCATGAGATCTGCAGATACGGAAGTCTTATTGTATACATTGTGTATCAATCTGCATTGTCATTGCTAAGTGCCTTCAAGGTGATTCTGACTTATGGAGACCATCTCATCAGGTTTTTTTTTCAGGGAGATTGCTACACAGGGGTTTACCATTATTCATCTAGTGCTGTGGTTCTCAACCTGTGGATCCCCAGGTGTTTTGGCCTACAACTTCCAGAAAGTTTATCAGCTATTAGGATTTCTGGGAGTTGAAGGTCAAAACATCTGAGGACCCACAGGTTGAGAACCACTGCTCTAGAGAAAGTGTCCCCAAACCAAGGCCCACAGGCCAGATGTAGCCCTCATTTATTTGCCCCCCATCCTAACCTTTAGGGTTGCCCTAAGTTTGAAACAACTTGAAGGCACACAAAAACAACAATCTAGTTGACTATTTCAACCAACAGCAGGTCCAATTTTCCCATTGAAATACTGGTAAGTTTATGATGGTAAAATTTTAAATATTGTATTTTTATTTCATGGTTGGTTTTTTTTGCACTACAAATAAGATATGTGCAGTGTGCAAAGGAAGTCATTCATGTTTTTATTTTCAAACTATAGTCCAGACTCCCAAAAGCCTGAGGGACCGTGAACTGACCCTCTGCTTAAAAAGTTTGAGGACCCCTGATCTAGAGAATAAGGCCCCTTTTACACTGTCCTTATATCCCAGGATATCAGAATGAATGAATATCAGTCTGACTTCACAAGCGGCAAATTTATGTTTAGTTTGATATTCATTCTGATGTACGGATCATCAACATTATACTTGTAAATTTGTACTTGTTTATCCAATATAAGTTTATATTTCATACCTGTTTATTGATTATTGACCTATACATACTGTTGTATTTGTGGGTATAGATTACTTTGGTGTATAATCAGGAACCCATTTAATTTAGAAAATTGAACTAGGCAGCTCTTGTGGCCTTTTCCAATTCTATGAGTCTTTTACATCCAGGAGTTTGCACAGAGTTCTGTGGCAGAAAAAGGTGATGATGATGATGGTGATGATGATGATGAAGAAGAAGAACTTTATTTTTATACCCTGCTTCCATCTCCCTGAAGCTTTACGTGGGGCCATGCCCAAGGCAACATACAATTAAAAACAAAACAGTAAAATATTAAAACAACATAAGAACAACATCATCATAAACAATAAAACAAGTACCATAAGCAACAACATCGATACTTCCAGTCTCATTTTTTGGGGAGAAAGGACCAATATGCAAAATGAGTTAAAGGATAGGCTGGTCAATAATGTGGATAGAACAAATAGTAGCATAGGAATAGAGAGATATAACAGGATCGTTTCTGCTTAACTTAAAAGTATAGTAATCAAATATAGGAGCTTGAGTTCAAATCATGGTTAGGAGCCATCTATCAGGAATCATCAATCAAATGCACAACGAAACATCCATGTCTTCAGTTTCTTATGGAATGTGGATAAGGAGGGTGCCAGCTTAATCTCCCTGGGGACGGAGTTCCAGAGATGAGGGACCACCACTGAGCATGCTCTTTCCCTTGTCCCCACCAACCACACCTGAGACAAGGATGGAAGTGAGAGAAGAGCATCTCCAGAATATCTTAGGGACCGTGTGGGCTTGTAGGGACCTGCCTATAGATGCAAATGCACCACTCATTGAGTTTGGGGGGGTATGCTTGGCCACTCTGGACTGCCCATGGATGTGCCATCCAGTGTAGATTTTTCCCTTAGTTGCTATTTATGTCCCAGCCATTATTAATACTATGTACAGGGGGCCTATCTAGTTGCCTGGAGGCATCTACAGAGAATCCCTCAAGGGCGTCCCTGCCATGATTGCTATTGCCAGCACTTTCTGCTGAAGGCTATTAAAGGACAGCAAGAAGGTCTAGCAGGATCAATAGGTTGCAATTTCCTTATTGATCTTTGGCCAGTGCCTGCAAGTACAGTGGGGTTGGCAAGGGCCCAGGAAACTGACAGCATCCCAGTGCCCCTGAAGTTACAGAGTAGCTGGCTGTCCTTTCTCTTTTTGCACAGTAACCTTTCCTCCCTGTAGAAATTACTTCAACATCTTCTTCTTTGGTGTTTCATATTTGATAACTTGCTTTCTTCTTTATCCCAGCATCTCCGCCAGCGTTCTTCTTGTTGATCGAATCATTCTGCCTGGTTTCCCATTATTCACGGCACATACGCCGATTTTTTGTTTGAAAAAGTTTAAAGCTTTCTGTCAATCATGCAACACCTCTGTCCTTTATGATGTGTAGCTCGGGCAATGGCTTTTTAAAAACTTCCCTGTGTTTCCAGCTTCATTGGTACTAGAACTGAGACATCTCTCTCAATCTCCCTCTCATAATTTTTCTCTCTCTCTCTCCATATTGTCAGAAGCTGACCATAGAGATTCTGAAGGCACTAGATTAACCATGTAATTCTATAGTTAACGTTGCTCTGAAATGCTTATCTGTTTAGTCAGGTTTAAAAAGTGGGTTTATTTGTGGTCTTTCCACTTCTGTGGAGGTTCTGTGCCCTTAACTTGAGTATATGTATATGTGTGTATATGTGTAGTTGTAGATAGTTGCATCAGAAAAAAAAGTGTGACCACCAATAGTATAAATGGGATTTTTTTTTTTTTGCAAGCAAGCACACATAGATATAAGTTCACCTGGGGACATTCGTGGCTGCTTGAGATGACTATGTACAATGTGCATGCTGCATGTGGAGGTAGTAAGGCAAACATGGACTCTATCCAAACACAGTGTGAATAAAGATTTTATTTCCAGGTATATAGAGATCCTTGGTCAGTCTGCTTGCCTGCCTGTAGCTTCCGTCTGGGCATGCTCTAGGGTGACAAGGGTCATTCAACAGGGACTAAGGTTTCCCCTGACATTAAGTCTAGTCATGTTCAACTCTGGGGGTTAGTGCTCATCTCCATTTCCAAGCTGAAGAGCCAGCATTGTCTGTAGACGCTTCCAAGGTCATGTGGCTGGCATTGTTAGAGACCCTAAATTGGGTCTCTTTAGGTCCACATCACGGGAACACGTAAGGAAGGAGACAGTCCCAAAAAAGATAAAAAAAACAAGGTTTATTTTAGTTTCTTCATGAAGAAGACAGACAGCCTGGCAGCATACGCAGATGCTACCCTTCAAGTGACTGCCGCACCCCTCCTCTTTTTCTGCTGACTTTTATACTCAAGTAATAGGTCATGGAAAGTACTCTCTTTCCAGCCCGTCTCCCTTGACCTTTTGATGGAAAGTACCTTCTTGTACCTGCAGACTCTGCGCTTAACCACAACATTTGAACTTAACCACAACACAACTTCCAACCTCTACATTTCACATCTTGTTTCTTAAAAACATTTTCTTCCCTGTTGCTCCTTTTTTTTACAGAGAAAGGGTATGTTTCTCTTTTGCTGTTAATTTCATTCAAAGCCCCTTGCTTAGCATTTGCATGGAGCACTGTTACTTTCCCACACAAGTAGTACTTATTGATCTACTCACATTTTTGCATGTTTTCAAACTGCTAGGTTGGTAAAAGCTGGGGCTAACAGCAGGAGCTCACCCTGCTCCCAAATTTGAACTGCCAACCTTTCGGTCAGGAGGTTGAGCAACGGTTTAACCCACTGCGCCACCAGGGACTAGAACCACCATTAAATGTTTGCTTTACCTGTCAGCTTCTTTGCACAGCTCATCTCAGCCAGTGAGTTGATGGGGCTGCTGGAGTTCCCAGCTTCCCAGGCTCACCGAAAGCAGGAAGCGGCCCCAATGCTTCTTCTGCACTCAGCCCCCAAGGCCAAAGAGCAGGAAACGAGCCCGTTGTCAGCAACGGTGTGTCTGGGCTTTTGCCCTCATTGAGAAGAATTGTATCATCTGTGTTTTTTGGCACAGGGCTGCGTGTGTGTGCAAATGAGCGTGTACGCAGGCAAGGAGGTGATTTATAGCGGTGTCATTCGGCCAATGATCTCTGGGGCTTCAGTGGTGCAACGCAAGGAAGAACATGTGAGTCCAGCATCAGAGCGGTGCTCAAATTATGGGGAGCAATTTAGGAAGGTGCTTGATGAAGTCCACAAGCTCCCTCCCCTGAATTGAGACAATTTTAGCTACTTTCCCCATAACCTGCTATAAAGAGTAGCCATGTGGGACACAACTACAACATCACAAATGGTAAAAGGGAGGCCATCCATCTTTGTTCCCCTGCAATTTCAGCACTCTGCAATCCTTATATGGAAAGGAGATATAGATTCCAGCATTCTGTGCTTAATTTCCATGGACAATGTGATTTAGTGCTGTAAACAGTTGTCAAGACCCTGATTGTCTCATCTTATCTTTACTGTATTGTATTTTTGAAAAATAAGAATAAAATATAATAGAGCTGGTAGATACCCAAAGGGCCATCCAATCCAATCCCATTCTACCCTGGAGGAATTCACAACCAAAGCACCCTCCAAAATGGCCATACAGCCTCTGTTCAAAAATCCCCAAAGGAGACTTTACCACACTCCATGGTGGCATATTCCACTGTTGAAGAAACAATATAAGCATTCCCAACAGATGACCATCCAGTTTTTGTTCAAAAACCTCTGAAGGAGGAGTCTTCACAGCACTCCATGGCAGCTTATTTCACCATTGAAGGTACAATCCAAGCACAACACATGGCCATCCAGTCTCTGTTTAAAAACCCCTAAAGAAGGAGACTCTGCACATGATGGCAGCTCATCATGGGATATGGTAACATCAGGAAGTTCTTCCTTCCTTTCAGGTGGAACCCCTTTTCTTCAGTTTGAATTTAGTGCTCCACTGGGTCCTGCTCTAGAGCAGCAGAAAACAAGCTGGCTCCATCTTCAATATGACTTCAACACACTTATCACCTCTCCACTTAACTGTCTCTTCTCTAAGCTAAACATTCCCAGCTCCATAAGCTGCTACTCATAGGAAGGAAGGTGTGTTCAAGTCCTCAAGATCACTGGCCAACACTCATTTTAGTTCCTCAAATGTTAGCCCTGATTCTGGGTATATTTGACCTGCTCATTCCAAATTTTGCACGAGTTTCCCCGTATTAGCTCTAGCTTTGAGATACCTTATTTACTTTACTTAGGCGATCCCTCATAGCTCGAGGATGATTGTCTTCTAGATGTGGTGTCTTGGCGGTGGGTCCATAGGTGGCTGTGTAGCCCTATTCTTGATCCACATGTTCCCGCAGTGAGGACATTTGTTTCCAGATGGAAGGCATTCCCAGTCAGGGTTGGCTTGATGTGTCTTCCTCTTGGCATGTTTCTCCCTTTTGCCCTCCATTCGTCCCTTTTCCAATTCTGCAGCACTGCTGATCACAGATAACCTCCAGCTAGAGCGTTCAAGGGCCAGGGCTTCCCAGTCTCAGTGCTTATGCCATGGTTTTTGAGGTTGGCTTTAAGCCCATCTTTAAATCTCTTTTCCGGTCCACCACATTCCATTTTCCGTTCTAGAGTTCTGAGTAGGGCAACTGTTTGGGAGATGGTGATCAGGCATTTGGACAACGTGGCCAGTCCATTGGAGTTGATGGCGGAGGAGCATCACCTCAATGCTGGTGGTCTTTGCTTCTTCCAGCACACTGACATTTGTCCACATGACTTCCCAAGAAATTTGCAGGATTTTTCAGAGGCAGTGCGGATGGAATCATTCCAGGAGTTGCGTATGATGTCTTTAGACAGTCCACATTTCGCAGGCATATAGCAGGGTTGGGAGGACAATGACTTTATAAACAAGCACCTTGGTATCCCTACGGATGTCTCAGTCCTCAAACACTCTCTGCTTAATTCGGAAGAATGCTGCACTCACAGAGCTCAGGCAGGGTTGTATTTCCATGTTGACTTTTGTGGAGTGGTGGCTACCAAGATAGCGGAAATGGTCAACATTTTCTAATGTTACACCATTAAGCTGTATTTCTGGCATTTCAGATGAATTGGTTGGCGACTACTGGAAGAGCACTTTGGTTTTCTTGATGTTCAGTGATAGGCCAAGCTTCTCATATAGTTCTGCAAAGGTGTTTAGAGTGGCATGTACGTCTTCTTCTGAATGCGCACAGACAATATTGTCATCAGCATATTGGAGTTCTATAATAGCTTTGCCCCATTTCATGCAAAGTTAAGGATGCTACAGAGGTAGCTTGAAACCCCACAGTATTCCACAACTTTGGAGCAGTGTGATACTGCTTATCCATCAGGATAAGGAAAAGTAAATGAATTGGACCCATGTGGCCACTGTTGACCCCCTCCTCCTCCTTAGTTGTGCAGGCACCTTTGCCAATGTCACAATGGGAACCCACAGTGGCAAGGATCTCTCATGGAGCTCTGTGACGTGGAAGATGAAGGGAGAGTCCAGTGGGGTTGATGCGGTCTTGGCTCAGTTGAATGTGTGGACACAAACCCATCCTTTCAGTGGGTTGGGAATCACCTCTGGGGTCAGTTAGGGGCATCTCTGCTCCCGACTGGCTCAGATTTTCTAGCCAAGGAAGCAATGCCTTTTGAAATCAACAACAGCAGATGGGAACTCGGCATCACAGAAGCCACAAGGCTGGGCCTTCGCTGGATAGCTCTTTGATCTTCTCCATGTTCAGCAGAAGAGGAATGAATTATGCAAAAGGAAACACATGCATGCAAATACACACACACACCATTCAGCGGTACTCTTTACAGAATGTGGGAAATTGGCTCAGACTGTAAGAATAACTTCCTCCTCCTCCTCTTGCTCAAGAGATGTAGCTATAGGGAGATAAAATGAGGGCATTTCCCCCAAGGAAGAATTCTGCTCCCCACCCCTTGAAATTTCCCTTCATTTCTAACATTGCAGTCACTTAAAGATTCATTTGAGCATTTAGAAATACAATGTAGGCATCCAAAAGAAAAGAGGCAGGTGAAATGACTCAGGGAATGTCAAACAGAAGAGTTCTAGCTATCAATAATTTTGAACTATTCACTCACCAGGATGCTATATATTTGGAGATCGTAAGAATAATAGAATCATAGAGTTGGAAGAGACCTCATGGGCCATCAGGTCCAACCCCATTCTGCCAAGAAGTAGGAAATTTGCATTCAAAGCACCCCCGACAGATGGCCATCCAGCCTCTGCTTAAAAGCCTTCAAAGAAGGAGCCTCCACCACACTCCGGGGCAGAGATTTCCACTGCTGAACAACTCTCACAGTCAGGAAGTTCTTCCTAATGTTCAGGTGGCATCTCCTTTCCTGCAGTTTGAAGCCTACTATCCCTCCATGACTTCCAACATTTCACAGATGAAACCTGGGAAACGTTTGGCCAAGGACAATTTAGGAGAGGCTGTAACAGTCTGTTTTTACCTGATTCTACTAGGAAGTGCAAGACTTCATATCCTCTTCTCCTTTCCTTGACTGCCCAGTTAACGGAATTTTAACTACTTTTGCACTTTGAACCCAGTTTGCTGCAATTGAAGTAAGTGAAAAATAAAGGAGAAAGTAGGAAGAGCAGAACAAAATTGAGGTCCTTTCCGAATCGGCCCTATTACTCAGGATCTGATCTCAGGTTTTCTGCTTTAAACTGGATTATATGAATCCACACTGTCAGATAATCTAAGATAAACAGAAAACCTGGGACCAGATCCTGGGATATAGGGCCTGTCTGGGAGGGGCCTGAGGCCCCTTCTACCTTGTCCTATATTCCAGGATCTGATCCCAGGTTATCTGCTTTTTGTGCCGTCACGCCTGGGGCTATAGCTCTTAGTGAAAGAGGCATGGACGTGGCATCTTTCCCCAGGGAATTGCTTCTTGCCCTCCTATAGGAAACTTGAACTCCCAAAGACCAAAACACAACAGATAACTCAAAATGGTATTTATTGTTCACAATGAGTTATCTTTCTCAGGCATAAGCTTGATGTTTCAACGGGGATAAAGGAAATATACTTTACAATCTCTGAAGTCCAAGGAGTTTGCAGCTGAGAAGCTTTTCCTGTTTCCTCTTTCCTCAATGGTTGTGAATATCGGAATAAACACAGCCCCAGTACAATGGCCTATGTTGAAGGGACAAGACCTTCCTCTGGTGCCAAAAGAAGCGGTTTGAAGGCACTTGGATTTCTTCAATGTTGTCCAGGATGATCTGGACATCAAGCATGAGTCCCAAGGGTAAAAAACCTTAGAATTGGTGCTGAGAGGTAATTTAAGCAGGGGCTTTTAGAGCCAAGTCTCTTACTCATGTCCATCTGATGGAAACTCTGATGGCAGAATGAAAAAGAAGGAAACACTCCCCTCCTCCAGGAAGAGGTGGAGCCAAACAATTGAGCTGAAAAAGCAATTCAACTGGTGCAAACAACACTGATTGACAGCTATAAATAACCAATCAATCTATACATAAGCAGGGTAAAAAGGCAGGATTAAGCATGATACAACAGTTTAAATCTTGCAACTAACAGTTCTACACATAGGTGGCGCCACTCGCGCCATCACAACTTTCATAGAATCATAGAATCACAGAATTGGAAGAGACCACATGGGCCATCTAGTCGAACAGGAAAAGCACAATCAAAGTATCCCTGACGGATGGCCATCCAGCCTCTGTTTCAAAGTTTCCAAGGAGGGACACTTTTGAACTGGATTATATGAGTCTCCACTGACAGATAATCTGGGATAATCATATAATCTGGGATCAGATCCTGGGATATAGGGCCAATATAGAAGGGACTTCAGACATTCAAAAACCAGCTGAAAAAGCAAGACAACAGAGGATTAATTAGGACTCTTCCTATCCAGGTGGAGGCTTTGGCATTATACAAACTAACGGCTTTATTTGGCATATGCTTGTATGGATTGAAACCCAATACACTGCTCAAACAGGACAGTGGATGGATTATCTTTTCCAAACTGGAAATGTTTGAGTGAGGGTATACACCACACTGATTCCTCTTTTTCTGCCTTGCCTTATCTCATAGCACTGTCATAAATACTTTCCAAGTTGTGCCTCAAAAGATCTGTGTTTGAACCCATGTTTCACTGTGCATCCCTTTTGGCCTTCACGTGGAACGAAGGCTTGCAATGTAGATAGCCCTTACCTCTCCATCCATTAGCTATATCACAGCTGCTTTGTTCTCAACTAATTATTCGGTGGTTGCCCCTTGGGCAAATAGACTTTACTTAATGCAAGCCTCTGAATCAACAAAAGATCAGGGACAGAATGTGTGTGCACATGGAGACACATGCCTTCTTCCCAAGGCTTGCTTTTATAGGCAAACAGAAGGCGGCCTTGAGAGACATGCTGCGTGGGGCATTTCCGAGAGCAGGAATAGATGCAGCTTCCTTACCCAAACTGGGTAACTCACAGGCCCTTCTGGGCGGCTGGTAAACTGAGAAGAGAGCATGTGTGTAAGCATCCCCTGTGAAGAAAAGGAAGTAAAATAGGAAGGGCATTTTAGTGGTGGGCTTTCCAGTTCAGGACCATCCCAGGTCCTAATTTTCTGGACTGAAACCTATGTGCTAGGGATCATCCCCAGTGGACTTTTAATGCTGTGCTTTTTTATATGTTACTAGCCGTCCCCTGCCACGCGTTGCTGTGGCACACATGGGGGTTCTGTGTGGGAGGTTTGGCCCTATCCTATCATTGGTGGGATTCAGAATGCTCTATGATTGTAGGTGAACTACAAATCTCAGCAACTACAGCTCCCGAATGTCAAGATTCTATTTTCCCCAAACTCTACCAGTGTTCACATTTGGGCATATTGAGTATTTGTGTAGAGTTTGGTCCAGGTCCATCATTGTTTGAGTCCACAGTGATCTCTGGATTTAGGTGAACTACAATTTCCAAACTCAAGGTCAATGCCTACCAAACCCTTCCAGTATTTTCTGTTGGTCATGGGACAGCTGTGTGCCAAGTTTGGTTCAATTCCATCGTTGGTGGGGTTCAGAATGCTCTTTGATTGTAGGTGAACTATAAATTCCAGCAACTACAACTCCCAAATGACAAAATCAATTTTTTGAATGAAGGACATACATTGGGTTGTTAGGTGTCTTGTTCCTACAGGAATTCGTTCCTACAGTTTCTATCTTAATTTTGTATGTTCTGTTTTTTTCAGAATTACAAAACAAGAAGCCCCCTCCCCATGCAAAATATGCTCGACATGAAAGCTTGCTTTCGTGTGCATCCAAACTTGCCTCTTTGCCATGGAAACAGAGTCTATTTGCCACAGGGCATGCAATAACATCTTGCCACACATGGATGCACATCCTGCCACACATGCACTCTCGGAGAGTGTGGTAGGGTGTGTATGGTGGGGTATGCAGGCAGGCCAGGAGCTCAGCTGCAGACACGCTCCAGGCCTGCCTGCACATCCTATCACACATGCATTCTCGGAGAGTGTGGTACGGCGTGTATAATGAGTTATGCAGGCAGGCCAGGAGCTCAGCTGCAGACACGCTCCAGGCCTGCCTGCACATCCTATCACACATGCACTCTCGGAGAGTGTGGTAGGGCGTGTATGATGAGTTATGCAGGCAGGCCAGGAGCTCAGCTGCAGACACGCTTCAGGCCTGCCTGCACATCCTATCACACATGCATTCTCGGAGAGTGTGGTAGGGCGTGTATGATGAGTTATGCAGGCAGGCCAGGAGCTCAGCTGCAGACACGCTCCAGGCCTGCCTGCACATCCTATCACACATGCATTCTCGGAGAGTGTGGTAGGGCGTGTATGATGGGTATGCAGGCAGGCCAGGAGCTCAGCTGCAGACACGCTCCAGGCCTGCCTGCACATCCTACCACACATGCAATCTCGGAGAGTGTGGTAGGGCGTGTATGGTGGAGTATGCAGGCAGGCCAGGAGCTCAGCTGCAGACACGCTCCAGGCCTGCCTGCACATCCTACCACACATGCATTCTCGGAGAGTGTGGTAGGGCGTGTATGATGGGTTATGCAGGCAGGCCAGGAGCTCAGCTGCAGACACGCTCCAGGCCTGCCTGCACATCCCGCCACACATGCACTCTTGGAGAGTGTGGTAGGGCATGCATGGTGGGGTATGCAGGCAGGCCCAGAATGCACCTGCAGCTAAGCACCTCTTACTCTAGATTAAGAGGCACTCAGCTGCAGGCACTGGCAGGCGTGCACACTTTCCGGACCTGCCTGCATGCCGCCCCCCACACACTCTTTCCAGGAAGTGTGTGTGTGTGGCAATGCATACAGACAGGCCCAGAAAGCATGCACACCTGCCAGTGCCTACAGCCAAGTGCCTCTTACTCTAGAGTAGAAATAGCAGGTGCCAGGCATAAGAACATAACTGAAAGAACCAAAAACAACCATCCCAATTTTGGGAAGCTCCCCCAAAATGGATCAGGTCCCCCAATGAAGGCCGGGACACAAATTGGGACAAGCACAATTCTACTGTGGACTATATACTCCACTTTGGCAGGAAAAACGAAATGCAAAGATATGAAATGGGGGACAATGCCTGGCTCGAGAGCAGTACGTGTGAAAAAGATCTTGGAGTCCTCGTGGACAACAAGTTGAACATGAGCTAACAATGTGATGTGGCGGCAAAAAAAGCCAATGGGATTTTGGCCTGCATCAATAGGAGCATAGTGTCTAGATCTAGGGAAGTAATGCTACCCCTCTTTCCGCTTTGGTTAGACCACACCTGGAATATTGTGTCCAATTCTGGGCACCACAATTCAAGAGAGATATTGACAAGCTGGAATGTGTCCAGAGGAGGCGACTAAAATGATCAAGGGTCTGGTGAACAAGCCCTATGAGGAGCGGCTTAAGGAGCTGGGCATGTTTAGCCTGAAGAAGAGAAGGCTGAGAGGGGAGATGATAGCCATGTATAAATATGTGAGAGGAAGCCACAGGGAGGAGGGAGCAAGCTTGTTTTCTGCTTCCCTGGAGACTAGGACGCGGAACAATGGCTTCAAACTACAAGAGAGGAGATTCCATCTGAACATGAGGAAGAACTTCCTGACTGTGAGAGTCGTTCAGCAGTGGAACTCTCTGCCCCGGAGTGTGGTGGAGGCTCCTTCTTTGGAAGCTTTTAAACAGAGGCTGGATGGCCATCTGTCAGGGGTGATTTGAATGCAATATTCCTGCTTCTTGGCAGGGGGTTGGACTGGATGGCCCATGAGGTCTCTTCCAACTCTTTGATTCTATGATTTCAGAGGTAGGAATTGGCAAACCACTTTTGAATATTCCTTCCTTTTAAAAAAAAAACCCCTGTAGAATTCATGGGTTGTCACAAACCACTAGGTGACTTGATTGCATCCAAGGAAGAGGAGCAAAAATACTTTTGGTTCACAGTTTAAATAAGGTTTACAGGGTCTTTTGCCTTCTAAGCCAAAGAAGGTTCTTTACTAAACTGGTTCTTTACTAAACTACAAATCCCTGAATACTATAGCATTGAGCCATGGTAATTAAAGTGGTGTCAAACTGCATTAATTCTATAGTGGGGACACATCCTGAAGCAGAATAACAATGCTGGTGTCAGATAAGGAATTACAAGAGTGAAGAGACTGACAACTTTTCACTTTTTCTTGTTTGCTCCCAGAGCGAACATATTCTATGCTATGAGATTGATTTAGAGTGCATGCACATAGGAGAGACATTATTAATAACATTTATCTGATTAATACAATTGCTTTTTGAACTTTTAAAGAATTTTATGATATTGGCCTCAGTGCTCATTTTATGCCCATGTCTGGGTAACATTCAAAGCTTGTAAAATGCAAATGAAATATTTCTATTATTCATAAAACAGACGTTAGATTAGGCCACTCTGAGAAGGCATGCAAAACAGGCCATTCTTCGGCATGCATCATACAATAAATAGTGTTGAAGTGTGATTGATATTAGATGGGAAAGGCATTCCATAGAAGAAATCTCCAGTATATTTCATTAAAAAGTATTTATTAATTCATTGATTTGTTTCAAGGGAGGAAAACCCTTTAAACAGTGATGATATGGTCACCATTAGGGATGTAAATCCTGAATTTCCATATTTTATCATTGTATGCAAGGAAGAATACTTAATAAGGTTTTCTCCTTGTTGCTGGAGAACATGAATATTATTGCAGAGGATTTTCTCTGTATTCAAGCATTTTGAAGTGTTCCGGAGGACTGCAAATAAGTATGGAGGTTTTTTTTTTTCTCATGCAATGTCATTTCCTATACAATAAACATTTCCTGCACAGGATACACATCTTCTGCATACGACATTTTCTGTGTTTTCATGCAGGAAAAAATCTGGCTGAAATCTTGCATTATTATCATAATTACAGTTATGGAGATCCATTACTGAAGTTAAGTCTGATCTTGAGCTTGACTGGAAGTTCAAAAAGGGTCTTGCAGATTTCGTATACCCATGACCAAAGATCTCCTTGGATTTGAGGACAATATGGATATAACATCTGCCACTAGGGTTGATTAGGCTTGTCTGCCTCCTGCTCCTCCTTTTTCTTCTTAATTCCCTGTTTTCTTTGAAAGATTAGAACCCAAAGCAGTTTCATGAGGCCTGTTTCTATTTTCAAAGATTGCCTAAATATGCCCTGGGAAGGACAACAAGTAAGGAACTATTCTGGGAAGAGAGTTAGAATCCAGGCATAGCCCCCATGAAGAAGGTTCTGTCTTGAGTTCCTACCAAATTCACTTGCCATGATGGATGCCAAAACAGATGTCTCCTTCCTCCCTCACTGCTCCATCCAAGTCCCTCCCAAAGCTTCATGCTCCGAGGAAGGCCAAAGCATACCACCACTGGTCTAATTGTGTCAAGAAAGCAGTTTAAAAGCACATTAAAACTGTATTGTCGAAGGCTTTCATGGCTGGAATCACTGGACTGTTGTAGGTTTTTCGGACTATACGTCTGTTCCAGAAGCATTCTCTCCTGACGTTTTGCCTGCATCTATGGCAAGCATCCTCAGAGGTTGTGACTTCACAACCTCTGAGGATGCTTGCCATAGATGCAGGCGAAACGTCAGGAGAGAATGCTTCTAGAACATGGCCATATAGCCGAAAAACCTACAACAACCCACATTAAAACTGATAGCATTGCGCTACCTCAACAAACTGAGCCTCCTTTGGCAGAACCTTCCATAGCTGGGGAGCAGTCGCAGAGGAGGTTCTGTCATATCTTCACCACCTATAGCTGTGATGGAGCTGAGACTCAAAGAAAGTCCTCCCCTGAAGGACTTAAAATCTCAGGTGGTCTCATATAGGGAGATGCAGAGCATATCTATACAGGAACTTAAACCCAGGCAGGTGAGAATTGGTTCCAATTGGCAAACTTGGTTAATTTTTTTTGTCGTGTCAGGAGCGTCCTGAGAAACTGCAAGTCGCTTCTGGTGTGAGAGAATTGGCCATCTGCAAGGACGTTGCCCAGGGGACACCTGGATGATTTGATGTTTTTATCATCCTTGTGGGAGGCTTCTCTCATGTCCCCACATGAGGAGCTGGAGCTGATAGAGGGAGCTCATCCGCCTCTCCCTGGATTTGAACCTGCGACCTGTCGGTCTGCAGTCCTGCTGGCACAGGGGTTTAACCCGTTGCACCACTGGGGGCTAAAACTTGGTTAATGCTTGTGAGTTTCAATCTCTCAGTCCCACATTAATGCTCTCAGTCCCACATATTGGAATAGTGTGAACAGCTGGGTTGGTTCCAAATTGGAGCCGACCCCACTGTTTATGTGATGATCTTGATTTCCCTGGATATCCCATCATGGGCACAGGGAGCTCAGACTGACTTTTGTTGTCCAGTTAAGGTCATAGCTATGGCCACAGAGTTCCAGAAAGCTCCCGGACATCCCTCGATACCATTTGTGACATTAGCAAAGGCAACCATTCAACCCGGAGAGGGGGTTGCAGCTATGACAACAACATAAGGAAGGGAGACAGTCTGGAGAAGGATAGAGTCGAGCAATATAGCCATTCCCAGGTTTTGTACTCCAGAACATCCCTGTTTTTCATAGAATCATAGAATCAAAGAGTTGGAAGAGACCTCATGGGCCATCCAGTCCAACCCCCTGCCAAGAATATTGCATTCAAATCACCCCTGACAGATGGCCATCCAGCCTCTGTTTAAAAGCTTCCAAAGAAGGAGCCTCCACCACGCTCCAGGGCAGAGAGTTCCACTGCTGAACGGCTCTCACAGTCAGGAAGTTCTTCCTCATGTTCAGATGGAATCTCCTTTCTTGTAGTTTGAAGCCATTGTTTCACGTCCTAGTCTCCAGGGCAGCAGAAAACAAGCTTGCTCCCTCCTCCCTGTGGCTTCCTCTCACATATTTATACATGGCTATCATATCTCCTCTCAGCCTTCTCTTCTTCAGGCTAAACATGCCCAGCTCCTTAAGCCGCTCCTCATAGGGCTTGTTCTCCAGACCCTTTATCATTTTAGTCGCCCCTCCTCTGGACACATTCCAGCTTGTCAATATCTCTCTTGAATTGTGGTGCCCAGAATTGGACACAATATTCCAGGTAAAGTGATCTAACCAAGGCGGAACAGAGTATGGGGAGCATGACTTCCCTGGATCTAGACACTAGGCTCCTATTAATGCAGGCCAAAATCCCATTGGCTTTTTTTGCCACCACATCACATTGTTGGCTCATGTTTAACTTGTTGTCCACAAGGACTCCAAGATCTTAAACAAGAGCCAACAATGGGATGTTGCGGCAAAAAAAGCCAATGGGGTTTTGTTTATTTTGGCCTTGTAGATGCTTCCACAGTCCTTCAGATAGGTTTTCCTTTCCTTTATCTCCCAGCTCTGTGGTTTTATGAAGCTGGGAGCAGAGAGATTCTTGGATGAAGCCCTTTCCTGACTTTTTGGATAATGCAGAAAGATCTTAAGTGATAGACTCTGCCTACCAAGAAAGGGTCATTCTAAAGTATGTGCTGGAAGGGAATGGGAGGAAGGCAGCTCACGCGCATGTGGCAGAAGGCATGGCGCATGGATGGGTGGCAGAGTAGTGCATCCCCCACCCCGCAATTAACAGCGACTGATGTCTTACACCCTCTGACAGCTTCGCTCTTCTGCCCTCCAGCAGCGCCAGCCTCCCACTCACACCCACTTAGTGAAGTGTGTCTGAAAACACATCCACCTCCTTGAAATCCAAGGCTGCGGGAGGTGTGAAAATCAGGGCAGCCAACAACGGAACTCCAAACACAAAACAAAACCCCCAAACAAAACCGATAGATGTCAGATTCTGGCAGAGAAGCAAGACTTTGTGGCAATTGGCAATCCATGCAGGAGCACGCTTATGTGTGTGTGTTTTAAAGCTACATGAGGATTTCCTACATCTTTGATTTCCAGTCTATGTATCACAATATTTCTCTGTACTTCACCTAATTGCCTATTTCTTCCTCTGTTTCTTTTTTTCTTCCTCCCCCATCAAGGTCAATGAACACGTGCCTCTTTTCTAAATGTTTCCTTTACTGGTTCTGACTTTAAAATAGCCAGAGCTGTCAGCGTAGCATTCATCCGTGTTGGAAGTACAAATAGGTCCATCACCTCACACCAACAAGAGTTTACAGTGGGCTCGGTGTCTTCATGAAGGATCCTTCAGCACCTGCTAAGGCCCAATGTCTGAGGCTTGGCGTATGTCTAATCATAGAATCATAGAGACGGAAGAGACCCCAAAGGCCATCCATTCCAACCTCATTCTTCCAGGCAAGAAAACACAATCCAAGTCAATGTTTCTCAACCTTCCTAATGTCACAAGCCCTTAATACAGTTCCTCATGTTGTGGTGACCCCCAACCATAACATTATTTTTGTTGCTACTTCATAACTGTAATTTTGCTACTGTTATGAATCGTCCTCTGAGGACCATGGCCTCAGACCATGGCCATATAGCCCAAAAAAACCTACAACAACCCAGTGATTCCTGCTATGAAAGCCTTCGACAATACATCTGATATGGTCATTCACTGGACCAAATTTGAAGCAACTTCTATCATTTGGGAGTTGTAGTTGCTGGGATTTATAGTTCACCTACAATCCAAGAGCATTCTGAACTTCACCAAGATGGAATTGAACCAAACTTGGCACACAGCACTCCTATGATCAGTAGAAAACACTAGAAGGGTTTGGTGGGCATTGACCTTGAGTTTTGGAGTTGTAGTTCACCTACATCCAGAGAGCACTGTGGACTCAAACAATGATGGATCTGGACCAAACTTGGCACGAATATTCAATATGCCCAAATGTGAACACTGGTGGAATTTGGAGAAAATAGACCTTGACATTTGGGATTTGTATTTGCTGGGATTTATAGTTCACCTACAATCAAAGAGCATTCTGAACCCCACCAATGATAGAATTGGACTCCCCGCTTGGAGTCACAGAAACAGCCCTCCCCTTGGCTGAGAGGCCAGCCAATCACAGAAAGGAGGAGGGCTTTTGGTGGGAGGATTCAACATAACATCAAAAAGGGAGAGAAGTAAAGGTGGAGAGATCTTCAGCCTTCTCTGCCAAAGGGCTTCCTGATGGTTTGTGGAACACTCTCACGACCCCCCCCCGGGGTCCTGACCCCCCAGGTTGAGAAATACTGATTTAAGCAGTCCCAAAAGATGGCCACCCAGATTCTGTTTAAAAACATCCAGAAAAGCAGATTCTATCACACTCATAGGTAACACATTCCACTGTTCTTTACCATAGGGTAGTTCTTCCTAATGTTTCTCATTCAAATCTTCAAAAAAAAAAAAAACAAAACACTTTTTATCTTATCTCATCTTTTCTTTTCTCATTTATTTATTTATTTATTTATTTATCGTGTCAGGAACAGACCAAATAGTTGTATTTTTTAAAACAAACAAACAAAACACAAAGTTTGCAAGCTCGGTAGTTGATTAAATGTCCTTTGACCAGTAGCTGGCCACTTGGAGTTCTTCTGGTGTTGCCGCAAGAAGGTCCTCCATGTGCATGTGGCAGGGCTCAGGTTGCATTGCAGCAGGTGGTCTGTAGTTTGCTCTTCTCCACACTCGCATGTCGAGGATTCCACTTGTAGCCCCATTTCTGAAGGTTGGCTCTGCATCTCGTGGTGCCAGAGCGCAGTCTGTTCAGCGCCTTCCAAGTCCCAGTTTTCTGTGTGCCCAGGGGGGAGTCTCTCATTTGGTTGAGGTTCTGGGTTTGAGCCTGCCACTTTTGGACTCTCGCTTGCTGAGGTGTTTCAGCGAGTGTCTCTGTAGATCTTAGAAAACTATTTCTTGATTTAAGTCATTGACGTGCTGGCTGATACCCAAACAGGGGATGAGCTGGAGATGTCTCTGCCTTGGTCCTTTCACTATTGGCTGCTACTTCCCGCAGATGTCAGGTGGTGTGATACCGGCTAAACAGTGTAATTTCTCCAGTGGTGTAGGGCGCAGACATCCCGTGATATTTATTACAGTCGCTTATACCCCGCCCTTCTCACCCCGAGGTGGACTCAGGGTGGCTTACACAACAAGGCACAATTCGATGCCCGCATTACATGATAACAAAACATAACATCAATAACAATAGCAATTATAACAATGATAACAATTAACCTAAGCAGTCATTATTATCAGCGACACATCCAAAAAACCCATAAAGTAAAAGCAATTAAAACAATTAAAACAGTAAAAGCAATACAAACCTCATTGATAATGTGGCATGTCTCATTGAGAGCCACATCTACTGTAAAGTAGAGATTAGGTAATGTTATGATGTGATGTTGTGATTGTATGTTTCCTGTTTTTATTTTACCTTATTGAAAACCCTTAATTAAAAATACTTATATTTTTAAAAAGATAGTATGAACCCCTGTATCCACAGGGAATACATTTCTGAACTTACCATAGAAACCTGAACCTCTGGATAACAGCAAACCCTATTAAAATGAATGACTTTCACATACAAAATGTCTAGAGAGGCATTCTCTCTAATAATGTGTTAGGTCTCCCGGTATGACTTTATGGTAACTTCCAGAAGAAGCATACCATATAATCACCCAAAGGAATATCTAGGAGATTTAAGAAGACATATTAGTATATTAGAGGCATGTAGGTGAAACTGGGGGTGTCTGTCCCATGGGTACAAATGTGGCATTGTACTTTAAAAACATAATTTTAAAATAATCTGGAAATTCCTACCAGAAGAGACCTGTTTATACTGTTGGTTAACACTACATAGTCCCTTACTGGATAGATATGATGCAATGAAGAGAAAAGACGACCTTAAACAAGGCTGTGGGAAGTGTCGAAACATCAGTATTCACAGAGGTAGGGTGATCTAAGCTCCCTGTTTCAGTGTTAAAAAGCAAAACAATGAATTGGCACAGCCTTTGGTACATGGCATTTTTCAAAGTAAAGCGAAAATGAAGTAGAAAGGTCCCTTCCTAGGGGCATTTCTATACACAATCAGTCAATAAGGATAAAAAGAGAAAAGGAACGAAGACCAGAAGAGAGTGGAAGTAAATAAAGAAAAGAAATACAATTGCATGTAGTTAGGAGGTTTTGAACTGGGATGAAGTTTAGTAGACAAGAAAGCTATGGCCAGCCCACAATGTTATTGCATGGATATCTAAAATAGCTTCTATGTAATCCTTGGATCATTCTGCACACGTACTTACTTACTTAGGTGATCCCTCGTAGTCCGAGGATGATGGTCCTCCAAGTGTAGTATCCATGTGTAGTATTCAGCACAGCAGCTGACCTATGGCCTACAACACTATGGGAATGAAAGATCCCTTCGAATATTATTGGATGATGACTTCCAACATTCCTCACCATTGGTGACTTCCAGCATTCCTCCTGTCAATCAAAAGCATCCAAAAGTTTGCATGATTGGCACCCCATTTTAGTCCATAGATTAAATAATACACTTGATAGTTCAAGCTAGAATGGGACTTTGGTAAGGCAACACTTAGGTCGGTTTTGTTGAGCCTAGTCTAGCAATTGGATTAATGCCTTTATAACAGTGGTTCCCAACCTTTTTTTGACCAGGGACCACTTGACCACGGACCACTTTGACCAGGGACCACACTCCAACATGAGTACCAAAAGGATTATGAATCACTTTTTGGTCAACTTTAGATTTGGTTTGGTTATTTGGGGTGCTGATTCAGAAAATTGCATTGGATAGACCAAATCAGCTCTAGTTTCTGATACAGAACATATGCCATCCAGTAGTTGCCATCTTCTCACCCACAGAAAACCATATTTAATAAGCCTTGGCACTATAAGAAGGTTTTGCAAGACCAGTCACTCTCATTGCAACAATGTAGCAATGGTGAGGCCATGGACCATATTTTAGTTCTTGCAGACCACTGGTGGTCCATGGACAATAGGTTGGGAACCATTGCTATATAAATGTGATCATTACCTGCCAAAGCAGAGGTGTTGTAGTGCTGTGAGTGTTGGACAACAACTCCAGAGACTGTTGTTGTTGTTGTTGTTGTCTTTATTTATATTCTGCCTTTCTCCCCATGGGGACTCAAGGTGGCTAATATCTATCCTAGGGTTTGAATCTCAACTTGGCCATGAAATTCACTCTTTGTCACTCTCTCTCAATCCCAGAAAGCTTCATGATAGGGTCACCATAAGTCAGGAACAACTTGAAGGTACACAACAACACTAACCCACAATAAATAAGGCACAGGTGGGCTCATCTTCCTGAGAGAACTGGAGACCACGAACTCTCTCTGTTTGTTGAAGTTATTAGCTCATCAGGGTCCAGTTTGTCAGCAATGCTGGCTGTTGAAAGAACTCCTCTTTTGCCTTCGCCATCTGTTCTGTCCTTTCTTGCACTTATAAATCAAATGCAATTCAAAAGGAAAGGAAAATCTCCAAGGCAGTGTGTTGTTGAGCACATATCTGGCTACATACACAACACAATTAGCACTTGCTATGGTCATAGGCACTGCTGCTTGCTGTTTTCTATGTTCTCTTGAAAAAAAAAAAGCAAAGCCTTGCACATTTTTAACAATAATGCTAGTGGAAAAGGAGAAGAATGAGAAGGTTATATCAGCAAGACGTTGCATTGGAGTTTGCAAGGGGTTTGCATAGCAGTGTATTCATAAAACCAAAGAGTTGGAAAGGACCATAAGAAATCCACAATTAAAGCATTTGTTGAGTTGCCAAAACTGGAGACTCCTCCTGAACCTTTAATAGTTTTGTAGGAAAGAGAACTTCTGTGTATGCCTTACATAAGAAAACCCTATACAATTCATGGAGTTGCGAGAAATTGATGGGCAGCTTGAAGGCGCATGCTCTCTCTCTCTCTCGAAAATACATATGCATGTATCTCTTTATCTATGAATCATGTACCTATGGTCTACTGATGTTATTTTCTATACATTGAATGTTTGCCTTTTTTTGTACGTAAACTGTCCTGAGTCCTCTTGGGGAGAAAGGGTGGTCTATAAATAAAGTTGTTGTTGTTGTTGTTGTTGTTATGGTTGGGGGCAGGAAGGTGATTTCTCACATCCAGGGAGCCTTGTGACACCTGGCAACAGTGGAACTAGACCAAAGTTGGAACTGTGGAAAACGAAACGCTGATTATGAGAATGGTTTTATATGATGTGTTATGTACTGGTTGTTTGATTGTTTTAATTGTGATGACTGTTTTTAACTACGTTTTTGTAGTTAAGGAGTCCTCCTTCGGGGGTTGAGAAGGGCGGGGTAAAAGTACTATAAATAAATAAATAAATTGGCACACATACCCTGTATGACCAACAAGAGTACTGGAGGAATTTGGAGGGCATTGACCCAGGATGATGGGACTTGCAGTTCACCCACATCCAGAGACTACTGTGATCCCCTCCAATGATGGATCTGGAGAAAACTTGGAAACAATGCAATGATTGGTTAATGAACACTGGAAGGGAACAATGGATGACGAATCTGGAATATGTTTTTGATGACGAGACGACAGTGAATGGGTATTGTAGTAACTGTTTATTAATTGTGTAATGTGTTAGGTTGTTAACCGTTTTTATACTGTAGCACTGAATTTTTGCTGTTCGTATTTGTTGTGAACCGCTGTGAGTCACCTTCGGGCTGAGAACAGCAGTATATAAGTAAGGTAAATAAATAAATAAATAAATAAATAAACATACCCTTCATGGTGAGGTTTTTTTTTTGGGGGGGGGGGTAATGGGAGTGGTAGTTTATCTATATTCTTATGCGTTTTCTAATCCAAAATCAAATAATGTCTTTTTCTAATAATAGCATTACAAATTACCCAACCCAGGCATTGCTGAGTACCTAAGAAAACCAGGTAATGAGCAACACTACTGAAATATCCCTTTTCTACATAACTATTAAGGGAACAGGAGCCTGCTCCAGTTTTAACTGGCCACCTCGCTCCTGAAACATGGACGTCCAGTCTCTGTTCCACCAAAGAAGGGGAGTCCACCACCCTCTGAAGCAGTCTGTTCTACTGTTTAACATCTTTTACAATGCAAGAAGTCTTCTAAATTTTCACATGCAATCTATTTTGTTGTCATTGGAATCCATTGCTTCATGTTGTAGTCTCTGGAACAGCAGCAGACTTACTCACTCCATCTTAGAATCATAGAATCATAGAATCAGAGTTGGAAGAGACCTCATGGGCCATCGAGTCCAACCCCCTGCCAAGAAGCAGGAATATTGCATTCAAATCACCCATGACAGATGGCTATCCAGCCTCTGTTTAAAAGCTTCCAAGGAAGGAGCCTCCACCACACTCCGGGGCAGAGAGTTCCACTGCTGAACGGCTCTCACAGTCAGGAAGTTCTTCCTCCTGTTCAGATGGAATCTCCTCTCTTGTAGTTTGAAGTCATTGTTCCACGTCCTAGTCTCCAAGGAAGCAGAAAACAAGCTTGCTCCCTCCTCCCTGTGGCTTCCTCTCACATATTTATACATGGCTATCATGTCTAAACCTCTCAGCCTTCTCTTCTTCAGGCTAAACATGCCCAGCTCCTTAAGCCGCTCCTCATAGGGCTTGTTCTCCAGAGCCTTCATCATTTTAGTCGCCCTCCTCTGGACACATTCCAGCTTGTCAATATCTCTCTTGAATTGTGGTGCCCAGAATTGCACACAATATTCCATGTGTGGTCTAACCAAAGCAGAATAGAGGGGTCGCATGACTTCCCTAGATTTAGACACTATGCTCCTATTGATGCAGGCCAAAATCCCATTGGCTTTTTTTGCCACCACATCACATTGTTGGCTCATGTTTAACTTGTTGTCCACGAGGACTCCAAGATCTTTTTCACACATACTGCTCTCAAGCCAGGCGTCCCCCATTTTGTATCTTTGCATTTCGTTTTTCCTACATCAGTAGTTCTCAGACCTTGATCTCCAGAAGTTTGAGACTCCAGCTCCCAGAATTCCTGATGGCTTTGTAGAGTCTTAAAAAGTAACTTTCACAAGCTCTTTTGATGCATTTCTATGGCCTGGATTTTTATGAATATTTCTTTATGGCAAATCAGCAGCTGTATGTGTCTGTAGACCAAAGTGACAGTAATCGAACTGAGACAAGGCAGACTCTGTTTTGTCTGTAAGATGTCTTGGGATGCAACTATACTGTTGAATTAACACAGTTTGACACCACTTTAACTGCCATGGCTGAATGCTACAGCATCCTGGGAGCTGTCATTTGATGAAGCACCAATGCTCTTTGGCTAAGAAGGCTAAACTTCCATGGTTCAGTAGCACTGAGCTGTGACAGTGACAGTGGTGCCAAACTTCAGCCTGGAATACAAGGTCTTTTTTGAGCACTTCCTTCTTTCCCTTCAATCACTGCTTAGTAAACAAGGGAGTGTGAACCACTACCTTAGAGCTCATGCTACTGACCTGGGCATCCAAAGTCTCCATGGACCATCTGGGGCTGTCAGCCCTCTGGCAGCTGCTGCTGCTTTTGCACTTCCTTTGAGTAATCTTGACTTCTTTTGCAAACCTGTTGGGAGCCAGATGTTACTGCTGCAGTTAGTGCTGTGCAACTCCTTATGGAGGTAGCTGATGAACAAAACCTCCTGCTTTTGGAGAGCTCGATGCACCAGATGTCCTACCCAACAAAAGGTTGCTGGAGCTTACTTCTCCTCACTCTCTGAAAGGGGAAGGAATGCCCCACCAAAACTGGGACTCAAGGCAGAGTCCAAATTGAAAGTGATTGCAATATCATTCACAATAACAGAAATTCAAAACTGAAATAGAATCAAACTATTCATGATCTTAAAAGACAATTTAAAAGACAGACTTACAATTCTCAAGATTCCATTGTATTTCAATTGGTTCAATAATCAGCAGACAGATTCCTAACTGGGTTGAATTACAGGGAGCGGTCTCCCCCCCCCCCCCTTGTTTAAGGAGCTCCATTGGCTGCCATTCATTTTCCGGTCCCAATTCAAGGTGCAGGTTATCACCTACAAAGCCATGAAAGGTTTGGGAACTGCCTCACCTTTGTGACCATATTTCCTCCTACAAACCTGCACGATCTCTTCGATTCTCTAGGGAGGCCCTCCTCTTACTCCCACCTCCATCACAAACGCAGCTTGTGGGGACGAAGGAGAAAGCTTCTCCATTGTGGCCCCTCGGGTTTAGAAATTGCTACCTAGTGAGATTAGGCAAGCCCTCACTGTGGCACCCTTAAGGAAGGCCTAAAAACCTGGCTCTTCCGGTGTGCCTTTGACGAATGAACACATATTCCCATACTATGTTCATTCCAATACAGATCTGTCCTCTTGATGCATTTTCTCTCATCCTTTAGTGAATGTCAACCCCACTGCTCGTCCCTTCTGAGTTTTCCCCTGAGACACATGCTACTCCCTTTACTTATCTCACCCAGGGTTTTATCAGTTTTAGCCTGTGCATTTGTCCCGTCCATTCTGTTTTTATTCTTCCATCATTTTAGTTGTGTTTGCTTATTCTACATTTGTTATTGTTTGCATTTTATTTGATGTTATTACTTGTTTGTCTTATTTTATTTATTTATTTCACGTATTTCTACCCCGCCCTTCTCAACCCCCAAGGGGGGACTCAGGGCAGCTTACAAAAGGCACAATTTGATGCCAACACAAACAATAAGATAAAAACATATATAAACAGTAATTAAAAACAATTAAGACAATCAATCAATTATACATCATAATCAATAAAACCAATCTAATGCTCAACGTTTGCCAGCTCAGAGTCCATAAATTCATTCCACATTGTCAAATCCTATCAATTCTAGTCGTCAATTGTCCTTTGTCTATCTGCCAGATTACCCAAAAGCCTGGTCCCATATCCATGTTTTTAATTTCCTTCTGAAAGAGAGGAGGGGTGTCGATGACGTAATTTCCCCGGGGAGTGAATTCCACAGGTGAGGGACCACCACCGAGAAGGCCCTGCCCCTCGTCCCCACCAACCTCACTTGTGATAGAGGTGGGGCCGAGAGCAGGGCCTCCCCAGAAGATCTTAAACTCTGAGGCGGGACGTAGAGGGAGATATTTACTTTGCTTACTTTGCTTATATACCGCTGTTCTCAGCCCGGGGGCGACTCACAGATATGTTCGTACAGGTACGCTGGGCCGGAACCATATAGGGTTTTGTAGGTCAAAACCAGCACTTTGAATTGTACTTGGAACTGGATCTTTGCTGTATTGTAACTTTTGGGCTTGACCTCGTGTTATCTGCCCCAAGTCCCCTTTGGGGAGATGGTGGTGGGGTATAAATAAAGATGATGATGATGATGATGATTATTATTATTATTATTGACACAAAAGCACAGTATGTCACAGCAAACGAGATCTATATGCTGGATTTCGTATAACAAAATCACAAGTTGAACACTTCCCAAGCATCTACGACTGTGTGATGCAGCAGATCCAAATAAAGTTGCCTTCTGCAGTTGACAGATCGTGATTTTGTCGATGTTTATTGTTTCCAAATGCCGGCTTAGATCTTTTGGCATGGCACCCAGTGCGCTAATGACCACTGGGACCACCTGTACTGGTTTATGCCAGACCCTTTGCAGTTCAATTTTGAGGTCTTGATAGCGGCTGAGTTTTTCCTGTTACTTTTCCTCAATGCGACTGTCACCCAGTATGCCAACATCATTAATCCAGACTTTTTTCTTTTCCACAATCGTGATGTCTGGTGCATTGTGTTTGAAAACTTTGCCAGTCTGGATTTGAAAGTCCCAC
Source organism: Anolis sagrei ordinatus (assembly GCF_025583915.1). Classification (NCBI taxonomy): domain Eukaryota; kingdom Metazoa; phylum Chordata; class Lepidosauria; order Squamata; family Anolidae; genus Anolis; species Anolis sagrei. The sequence continues at coordinate 12,935,532 of NW_026846588.1, forward strand.
AGTATTTTTACATGTTCATTTTCCACGACCTTTGTGGGTTTATGATCTCACCAATTCTTTACTGCTGGCAGGTGGTACTTGTGACATAAGTTCCAGGCTATTGTTGTTGTTGTTGTTATTATTTTTATATTGAGCCATGGCAGTCAAAGCAAATTGCATTAATTCTACAGGAACACTCATATTCATTAAGTCATGTTTGGAGTGTGATTGAATTGAATCTAGATTGCTAAAAATCAAGAACTACATGCAGTAGCATTACTTGTCCTTCATTACTTCCAAGCTCTGGATGAAAATGTAAAGTTTTCAAAAATTGCCAATGTAGCCAACAGATAAATTGAGTAATCAACTAGCTCTCACGGGCTGAAATGATTTATTTTAGTTCAATGACAAATCCACATGTTCTCCTTTCATACCTATTGGAAAAGAACCATGTGCCAGCCACCTTTTTTCCTCTCTCTCTCCTTTCCAATTCAGCTTCATGTGCATTGAGGTTCCCCCACCTTCTCCACATTGTTTTCCTTCTCTTGCTGACTGGCAGCTTGGCGTTGTTTTTATCTCTTCTCCTTGCTTGCAAACCTTCCCCACTTCAAAGGCTTTGACTGCCTGGCAGGCTTTGAAAGAAAGCGCTTGCTCACTCGGCACGCCACAATTGTGTCGATCCTGGAGCCTTGATTATTACAGGGATGCAGATACGCCGGTGCGTTCAAAAGAACCATGGCACCACTCAGGCTGTATGTGTTTTGGCCTCCTTCATCCCGGCTCCAAGGTGTGCCAGGCAGACGCAAGTTTTCCATGCTTCAGGAGATGGAATGAGAACGCAATATGGTCCATCATCCAAGGAAGGGCTCTGGCCTTAGGCAGATGACCCAAAGCTTTGGCCCTGAAGGCTGAATCATAAAGTCATAGAGTTGGAAGAGATCAGAAGGGACATCCAATCTAACCCCATTCTGCCAAGTGGGAAAACACAATCAGAGCACTCCCAACAGATAGTCATCCAACTTCTGCTTAAAAGCCTTCAGAGAAGGAGACTCCACCATACTTCAAGGGAGCATTTTACACAGTTGGACAGCTCTTACCATCAGTGGAATCTCTTTTCCATAAATTTGAATCCATTGCTTTGCGTCTGAATTTTTTGAGCATCACAAATTAAGCCTGCCCACTCCTCAATGTGACTCCTTTAAGATATTTAAGCATGGTCATCATGCCCCCTTTCAGGCTTCTTTGCTCCAAGTTAAATATGCCTAGCTCCTGAAGGCATCTGCTATAGGGCTTGGCTTCCAGAGTTTTGATCGTTTTGGTCACCCTTGAATTGTGATTCTCATAACTGGGCACAAGATTATCCCAAGTTAAGTCTTACCAAAGCGGAACAGAGTGAGACTATTATTCTTTTAATTTAGAAATTATAGTCCTATTGATGCAGCCCTACATTGCAGAACTACATTGACTTTATAAATTGACATCTGACCTATAAAGCCCTATATGGCTCAGGTCCAGGCTATTTGGCAAATTGTAGCTCCCTATCTGAATTGGCCTGGGCTCTGAGAGCCTCACCATCACAAGCAAAGTTCATGCATATGCAAGATAAGACCTTTTCAGTGGCTGCTCTTGGACTTTGGAATTCTCTTCACCTCAATGGCTTCCTCCCTGTTGTCCTTCCAATGGCAGACTAAAATCTTTTGATTCAAACAGGCTTTTAAAACTGGATTTAGCTAGGAAGTGCTGTCTTGTTCTTAAAAGCTTTAAAATTATTGTAGAATTGCATTTTAATTGAATTGTTCACTACTATATATAGTTTATTTTTTTTATTTTTTCATTTTAAAGTAAGCCTTCAACATTCCCTAGGGCAGTGGTTCCCAATCTGTGGTCCGTGGACCACCAGTGGGCCACAAGAACTAAAAAATGGTCCACAGCCTCACTGTTACTACACTGTTGCAACAAGAGTAACTTGTCTCGCAAAACTCTCTTATAGTGCCGGGGCATATTAAATATGGTTTTCTGTGGGTGAGCAGATGGCAACTACTGGATGGCATATGTTCTGTATCAGAAACTAGAGCTGATGTGGTCTACTCAATGCAATTTTCTGAATCAGCATCCCACATAACAAAACCAAATCTAAAGTTGACCAAAAATTGATTTTTAACTCTATTGGTACTGATGTTGGAGAGTGGCCTCTGGTCAAGTGGTCTCTGGTCAAAGTGGTCCATGGTCAAGAAAAGGTTGGGAACCACTGCCCTAGGGTTATACCACAACAACCCTTATGAAAGTGAAAAAAAATGCAAATAAAGAAATTGCTGGGGTTTTTTTTTTACCTGAGTGATCACCATTCTTGGAATTTCTAGGTCTTCCAGCACAATTTTGTGGTTAGCTTCTGGTGCTCCGGCATGACTGGAAGAGGTTGACCATATAGTCACACTGGAGGACCTAGAGATTCCTAGAGATAAGACTTTTAAATCAAATGTATGCATTTGCCAGCAGGTTGAGGGTGAATCCAACAAAGATGGAGATTCTATGGCTGGGTCGACCGGGCAGTGGGGACATCCAGCTGCCTACCCTGGATGGCGAGGCACTATGCCCATCATCATTGGTAAAGAGTCTGGGAGTCCTTTTGGACCCTCTGCTGACGATGGAGGCCCAGGTCTCCGCCGTTAGCAGAACCGCCTTTTTCATCTGCGGCAGGCTAGACGGCTGGCCCCCTACTGTCCAGGGACGACCTAGCTACGGTGATCCAGGCCACAGTCATCTCAAGACTGGACTACTGTAACACCCTCTACATTGGCCTTCCTCTGTCGGTGATCCAGAAGCTCAAGTTGGTACAAAATGCAGCTGCTCGGCTTCTTGCGGGAATTCCGATGAGATGCCACATAACACCAATCTTACTACAGCTGCATTGGTTACCAATTGAGCACCGGATCACTTTCAAAGTGATGGTACTCACCTTTAAGGCCTTGCATGGTCTGGGGCCAATGTACCTGAGGGACCGCCTCTCCCCCTACCAACCCCAGAGATCCCTCCGTTCTGAGGACCAAGATCTATTGGAAATTCCCAGTGTCAAGACCTTGCGTCTAACAGCAACCAGACGCAGAGCCTTCACAGCAGTGGCACCATCACTCTGGAATACTCTGCCACCTGAAGTCCGTGCCTTGCGGGACTTACCAGCTTTCTGCAGGGCATGTAAGACATACCTGTTTCGACAGGCTTTTAATGTTTGATATCGCTGTTTTTAAATTGTTTTAAATTGCTTTTAAATTTGGTTAGATTTTAGCTATTCTTGTAAGCCGCTCTGAGCCCCAGGGGAGTGGCGGCATATAAGTTCAAATAATAAATAAATAAATAAATAAATAAATAAATAATCCAGCCTGTGAGTAATCAAATCCATAGAAGTCAAAACTGCAAATGTGGAGGGTTGACTGAATAAGTTACTAAATACATCATTTTTTTTAAAAAAAAGTAATTAGCTGATTCATGTCCCAACTTGGGGAAAAATGTGGGGTAATCAGGGCAAGAATAAGACTAATCTGGGCAAGTTAATTCTGGTGTGAATAAAGACGCAGCCTGTGAGCATCATAGAATCATAGAATCAAAGAGCTGGAAGAGACCTCATGGGCCATCCAGTCCAACCCCTTTCTGCCAAGAAGTAGGAATATTGCATTTAAATCAACTCTGACAGATGGCCATCCAGCCTCTGTTTAAAAGCTTCCAAAGAAGGAGCCTTCACCACACTCCGGGGCAGAGAGTTCCACTGTTGAACAGCTCTTACAGTCAGGAAGTTCTTCCTAATGTTCAGATGGAATTTCCTTTCTTGTAGTTTGAAGCCATTGTTCCGTTCCTAGTCTCCAGGGAAGCAGAAACAAGCTTGCTCCCTCCTCCCTGTGGCTTCCTCTCACATATTTATACATGGCTATCATATCTCCTCTCAGCCTTCTCTTCTTCAGGCTAAACATGCCCAGCTCCTTAAGCTGCTCCTCATAGGGCTGACTCTTAGGCAGAGCAAAGCATTCATCTCAGACAGCTGACTTTGGATTGTTCCTTAATGGGATGGCGACTGATGCAAGAATACTCTCCACCATTTCACAGATGAAAACCAGGACAGGTCTCGTTCTCATGCAGAGGTGCTTTGCTGCTGTCACTGGAGAATGTCATGTTTATTGCAGTATTTTTACAATGTTTCTTCCCAATCATTACATGGACAAGAGGATGTGGCCTGACCTTTCTAACTGCCCAATCCCCAGCCTAAACATCATTTTAAGCAAACACATCTAGCAAGATTCAGACCAGTGCGTCTAACACTTTTCTTCCCCTTCATGGCACTCTTTAGCACCTTTGCCTGCTGAAGAAGCCGTTGAGCTTTGGAAATGATGTATTTTGCATCTTTTGGGGGGCCGAGTAAATGTATCACCACAATGTGTACTTTAGACTAAATTGACTCCTGTACTTTCTTCATTCCATAAACAATGGCCGCTAGTGGTTTCCATATCAATAAGGCAGGAATCCACTTAAATCTTCTAGAAAAGGCAGTTAACAAAGCAGCCATGCCATCGGAGCATGAACATCCATCCATCCTGACTTTCCTAAATGGCCATCTATTTCTTTACCTACTTAATGTGCCTTGAAGAGAGCAGGTTTTTTCCTTCCAAAAATGTTGCAGGAGACCACTGATGTTTAGCGTTGCTCATGTTAGTGGAACAATGGATCCCTTTGAGTTTTAGTCTGTACTTTAAATGAGCTCTCCAAGGTCCTGAGCCTATCTTAAGAGATGGCCTGATAACCCTGCTTAAATATTTGAAAGTTGCTGTGAGTTTTCCAGGCTGTATGGCTCACAGCAACGAAGTGATTCTGGACATGAAATCCTTTGTCAATATTTGAAAGCCTGGCATACTGAAGTTGGAACAAGCTTGACTTCTGGCACTCCAAAGACTAGGACACGGAGCAATGGATTCAAACTACAGGGAATAGATTGCACCTAAACATTAGGAAGAACCTCCTGATAATAAAAGATATTCAGTGGTGGAATAGGCTGCCTTGGAGCATGGTGGAGTCAATTTACCTGTCTGAACGCATCTCCCTCTATGAACCACCACAGAGACTAAGATCTTCTGGGGAGGTCCTGCTCTCAGTCCCACCACCATCACAGGCGCGATTGGCAGGGATGATAGAGAGAACCTTCTCAGTGATTGCCCCCCAGCTATGGAACTCCCTCCCAGGCAAGATTAGATCAGCCCCTCCCTCCTGTTCCTCAGAAAGATGGAAAACCCTGGCTGTGGGATCAAGCCTTTGGGACAGAGCAATGAGGTAACAATAGAAATTTTACTCTGCTGATTTGAGATGGCTTAAACAATTAATTTTAAAAGTGGAGATGACTGGTTTTAGCGTTTATGTATATTTATAGTTTATTTTATGCTCCGGCATTGAATGTTTGCCGTATATATGCTGTGCTCCACCTTGAGTCCCCTTCAGGGTGAAAAGGGCAGGATATAAATATTTTAAATAAATAAATAATCCTAGATCCTCCAACACTCAATCTATAGGAGCATAGTGTCTAGATCTAGGGAAGTAATGCTACCCTTCTATTCTGCTCTGGTTAGACCACACCTGGAATATTGTGTCCAATTCTGGGCACCACAATTCAAGAGAGATATTGACAAGCTGGAATGTGTCCAGAGGAGGGCGACTAAAATGATCAAGGGTCTGGAGAACAAGCCCTATGAGGAGCGGCTTAAGGAGCTGGGCATGTTTAGCCTGAAGAAGAGAAGGCTGAGAGGAGATATGATAGCCATGTATAAATATGTGAGAGGAAGCCACAGGGAGGAGGGAGCAAGCTTGTTTTCTCCTTCCTGAGACTAGGACACGGAACAATGGCTTCAAACTACAAGAAAGGAGATTCCATCTGAACATGAGGAAGAACTTCCTGACTGTGAGAGCCGTTCAGCAGTGGAACTCTCTGCCCCGGAGTGTGGTGGAGGCTCCTTCTTTGGAAGCTTTTAAACAGAGGCTGGATGGCCATCTGTCAGGGGTGATTTGAATGCAATATTCCTGCTTCTTGGCAGGGGGTTGGACTGGATGGCCCATGAGGTCTCTTCCAACTCTTTGATTCTATGATTCTATGATTCTGTGAACACAACTCAGTGGTATTCTCGCCAAGAATCTCTAGATCCTCCAATGCAATGCAGTGCTAACCTTGAATGTTTATTTTATGTTCCAGCATTGAATGTTTGCATATATATGATATGGTCCACCCTGAGTCCCCTTCAGGGTGAGAAGGGTGGAATATAAATGTTTTAAATAAATAAATAATCCTAGACCCTCCAACACAACTCAGTGGTATCCTCACTAAGAATCTCCAGATCTTCCAATGCAACTCAGTGCTGACCTTGAATAGAAGCAAACATAGAATAAGCTGGAAACCTAGCAAATTACTAGTGAGAACATTTTCCCCTGGGAGAGGGTAAATGAAACCGAGCATAAGGCTCCTGTGGTTATGGAGGTCTTGCTGGATGCTTGTGTTCCCTCTAACTAACAAATGAACATATGGATTTCAGTTAACTTAGCCATATGTTTCTTTGTCAAACTAACATTCTATCCATATTCATAAATTACAAGATGCACATATTTCTGTCTTTATGAAGGACCCACATTCCCAAGCGTTTGGCATCTTGTTCGCTCAATGTAAAAGGAAAAACTGTTCAACCCTCAAGAGGGGGAACATCCCTGATAATAAAGGACACCTGCCAGTCCTATGAAGGAGTAGCTTTCCAGGCCTCCAAAAGCAACATCCCCCTATAATAAAGGACATCTGGCAACCCAACTCTGTGCTGAATTTTCAGCAGGCTCCCTCTGTTTCCTCCAGAAAATATATTGCCTGGGAAATCAGAGTGTCCTCATCTTTCTTCCTCCTTGGCCTGTGGTAGTTGCTGATGTCCGAAGTAATTAGACCAGGCAGGCTATTTCTTTCTCTCCTGAATGTAAAGGCACTTTCTGCTGCCAACAGACATGCTTCTCTAAGAAGTCCAGAGCTCTGATGGGCCACTCAATCATTCCCATAGCCTTGCCTCAGCTAAATGAATTATCTGCTTAGGAAATCCTCCCACTCTCCAACAACAGTTTCTCTCAGTGTATGTGTGTTAGGGACTTGGAAATCTCTCAGGGTGCATTATACAATGGTAGCACTATAATTCTACTTTTCCTTCCTATGGAATCTTGGGGATCTGCAATTTAGGGCATTTATTGTTGATTATGTTGGATATCATCAACTTCAATTTAAGGTGATATGAATGAGTGACCTCTGAGAGCACTGGTCCTCAGCTGACCAGGTCATGGTTTCCTAGATTGAGGCAATCCACCTCCTTCTTACCCCACTTCTTTCCATCTTACCAAACATGATCATGTTTTCCAGTGACTCCCATGACAGTCTCAGTTTAGTCAACTGGTTTAGGGAAGGCTACTTAGCCAGAAAGCTTTAGTTCATCCCCATACTATAAACCCCAGGATCCCATAGTTCCTAGCCATGACACTGCATCAGTCCTGATTAGCATTGGGTATCAATATGCATAAAGCACTCTTGCCAGTGTCCTGTTGTGCATCCAGAATCAGTCTGTTTGTTTGCTTTGTCTGTTTGTTTGCTTTGTTCTGTTAGAAATGTAATATAAGTGACTGGTTGCCCTGACACGACAAATAAAATAAATAAAAATCCAGAATCACAATGCTATATATTTTGTAGGATGAAGAAAATCCTTTGAGGGACACTTGATTTTTGTTTCCACTCCAGAAGTCCAAATGATCATGGTACATCATTTTGGTGACCAAAAATGTCAGGGGGCATTTCATGTTGATGTTTCCCGTTACCAGGTGAAGACCTGCTAAAACAGCATTTATACAATTGTTGTAGGTTTTTCCGGGTTATATGACCATGTTCTAGAGGCATTTTCTCCTGACGTTTCACCTGCATCGTCAGGAGAAAATGCCTCTAGAACATGGCCATATAACCCGGAAAACCTACAACAACCCAGTGATTCCGGCCATGAAAGCCTTCGACAAAGCATGTATACATCCTACAGTATCACTCTATGCTGAACCTCTAATGGAGGCATATTTATTTATTTATTTACTTCATTTGTATACCGCTATTCTCAGCCTTTAGGCGACTCACAGCAGTTAACAACAGTAGTAGCAACAATTCAAAGCTAACATCAAACAAGGTATTTAAAAACAATTAACACAATAGCAGACTAAGCAATTAACATCAATAAACACTCATTGGCATCTTGTAACTAGAATCATGATCCAAACTTGTCATCCGTTGTTCCGTTTCCTATAATTCATTGCACTGCCTATTCAAATGCCTGTTCAAATAAGCAGGTTTTCACTTTTCTCCGAAATACCATTAGTGAAGGAACTGATCTAATGTCCGTGGGAAGGGCGTTCCACAGCCGAGGGGCCACCACCGAGAAGGCCCTGTCTCTCGTCCCTGCCAACCGTGCCTGTGTTGTAGGCGGGATCAAGAGCAGGGCCTCCCCAGAAGATCTCAAAGTCCTAGTGGGTTCGTAGGCGGAGATGCGATCGGATAGGTAACTTGGGCCACAACCATTTAGGGCTTTATAGGCCAACGCCAGCACTTTGAATTGTGCCCGGTAGCAAATTGGTAGCCAATGGAGCTGGCGCAACAGAGGGGTTGTATTCCCCCTGAGTGCTGCTCCTGTTAGTATCATGGCTGCCGAGCGTTGGACCAGTTGAAGCTTCCGAGCCATCTTCAAAGGCAATCCCACGTAGAGAGCGTTGCAGTAGTCTAAACAGGATGTAACCAGAGCGTGGCCAAGTCAGACTTCCCATATCACAGATTTGTGCAGGAGGACATGTGTGTTTACGTGTGTGCTTGTGTACAGTAAGAATATATGATCCACTTCAGACATGAAAAGAATGTAGAGATAGTTTTGGTCTGATAACTGCCATGCCACCTGGCTTCTCTGAGATAAAGCAATATGTTCCTATTTAACCTCAGCTGTCATCTTGTTAGCAATGTATGGCATGCAAAATTTCTCCTACAGCGAGAACTGGAGATTTTTTGTCCATTACAGGTATTTAGCTGAGGGATGAGAAAATACAGTTGTGCATGCAGCACCCTTGATTCCATAGCACTGAGCCATTGCAGTCAAAGTGCTGTCAAACTGCATTTATTCCAAAGTGCAGATGCACCCTGACATGCATAATGCAGTTCTCTTTCAAATTTCACTCCATAGGAATTGTGCAAGGTTATTTACAGTTTAAAAACTGCATACAAGAGTGGGATTAGTGGGCGGAAGCAGCATAACAAACATCAAGCATCACAGAATGATGCAGACAAAAGTACATAAATTCAGGAATGCTAGGTGTAGGTTCCTGGGGGTGTAATCCAAATAATCTATTTTTTTCCAGGTTCTGAAAGGTATTCCCTTTTAATTCCACCCTGTGGGATATGGTGTGAGTTTTTTTCATTTACTTTATAGGCAGCAGGAATTGAAAAAGCAGATTTGAGCCTCTGTTGTGAATGGATGTTCTTAGATTAGCCACTTAAGAGCCTCCTTGGTGGGTTGCTGAGGATCAAAGTATATTTTCCTCTAGAGATTTTGGTTTCCCATTGTGTGTAAGGATCTCCTGTGAGTTTCTTCTATTCACAGCCAGGTTTTTGGCTCCTGTCTATCAAAAACTCCTTCTTGAATGATTGACTCTTTGTGTGGCCAGCACACAAGAAGCCACAGGAAAGGTGATGGGAGGACAAGATATCCAAAATACAGTAAGGAAGAGCAAATCCAATGCAGTATTCAACTCTGGAAGCCACAGACTTGTATGTGCAAGATCAGGATCTCTTGGACGTATCTCAGTCATAGGATCACATAGTTTCCAAGAAAAGGAAATCAATAGTCTCACAATATTCTGGAACCATCAGGTCCCATCTAGAATTTGGTATTCACTAGTAGACACCTCATTTTAGAAAGTATATTGATAAATTGAAGCCAGTTCAAAGAAAGATGCTAAGAGTTATGGAGAACAAAACAGGAGAAAAGGTTGAAGGAATTCGATGTGTACACCTTGGTGAAGAGAAGAATGAAGGGTAACATGATCGAACTCTTAGGGCCCGTCCAGACAGTAGCTTTATTGTGGTAACTCCCACAATAAAGGAGGGGCTAAACAGACAACGTTCTGGACAGTCCCAAATTAATTCTCTACAAACCAGGAAAATTAATTTGATAGTGGATTTATTCCGCGTGTTCTTGGAAGGCACAGGATAAATCCACTATTTCAGGTGTCTGGACTACAGAATACTGCCGTCCAGACAGTAAGCCTGGTAAACTGTGGGAATACCCACCCCCTCCTCCGAAGCCCCCAAACCCCTTAGAAAAGTAAAATAAACTTACCCAGCCTCCAGTGCACACTCGTAACAGCTCTCCAGGTGCATAGAAATGATGTGTCAGGAGAGTGGGAGGGGAGGGAGGAGGAAAATCGCTCTCCCCCCACTCTCCTGGCGCATCATTTCTGTTGCACAGCAAGCGGATCTTAGCCAACATCCCATTGCACAAGACAAACAGAGAAGAGTTATAATGAACAGAAAAATCTTTACTCTTAATAGCAGAGATGAAACTCAAACTTGCAATGTTGCATACAAAAAACAAACAGTGCAAGAAACTAACATAGTCTTTGTAAGTAATACAAAATAAGTCATCTTCATCTTAAGTTAAATGAGAGAGCAAAACATCAACCTTGAGTAAATAGCTATTCCACAATAGCCTCCTTTAGAGCAGCAAAACAGCTTCTCTCCAACCTGCTCCCCAGAGAAGAGCCTTTGAGCATAGATCTCCTCAGAAAAAAATCTCTCCAACCACCCCACTGTAGTCTAAAAAACCCATACAGTTATACCCCATTGGGTGTGGCCCAAGCTTGCTGGTTGACCTACATTACCAGCTGCACATAATAATTACCATCTTAAGGATTTCTTCAACACAGACACACACACACATGGTCCTGCTACAACTTACTGAAATAATGTTTACACACCGGGAGAGCTGCTATGAGAGTGCACTGGAGGCCAGGTAAGTTTACTTTACCTTTCTAAAGGGTTTAGACCAGTGGTTTTCAACCTGGGGTCCCCAGATGTTTTTGGCCTACAACTCCCAGAAATCTCAGCCAGTTTATCAGCTGTTAGGATTTCTGGGAGTTGAAGGCCAAAAACATCTGGGGACCCCAGGTTGAGAACCACTGTCTAGAACATGGGGGAGGGGGTGGGGCCTCCAGATGTTCTCTCAAGCTAGCCGGATGGGGGGTGGGGGCTTGAGGGGCTTCACCCCCCCCCCAATTCTCAGGGTGGTCCGCGAGAAGGCCTTACTGGTACATTATTGAAACTTATGTTTATTCATATCATGATCTGATCACCATGCTCAATACATCCCACATGCATGGGGTATGGGGACAATGATACTAAAGTTTTGCTAGGGTATATCCTGCCCCCCCCCCCCCGAATCAAACTCAGCCCCTCCCCCCAAATCGAACTCAGCCCCCCCCCTCCCAAATTAAAATCCTGACTATGGGCTTGAGGCAAACACCCAAATGCTTGGACTTGGGTGCCAGCTAGTGTGTACAACAGGGCACCTTCTTCACATCTCCACCAAGAGGGAAGCTGGTGGTGGGAAATTAATATGATTAAAACTATATTAGCTGGACTCAGAAGTTATGTACAGATAGAATGGCAGAAAAGCCAATATTAGTGAGACCGCCTTTTAGCCACAGGTAGGCAAATTTCCAGCTGGGTCTCAGATTACAGAAATAAGGGGAAACCCAACTTAAACAAGGGGATATGAGTTAATCCGTTGGCTGTTGACAAGGTTTTTTCCCTATTCAAGCCCACTGGAGGCGTGGGCTTAAGCTGAAAGGGAATCCAGTCTCATAAAGTTCTCCATAATGCTCTTAGCCCTATGCTGATAAATACAACATAATAATACTACTAATAAAAATGTGACAGTTGCTATGCCAATGGGGATGTGTTTTGTGTGAGCATACTGGGAAACCGTTGCTGGGAAGCAGCCAATGATGCTCTAGGCAAAGGGGATGAGACTGTCAAGTCAGTCCCTTGTCAAAATGGAAGTCAAACCTAGGGGTGTAATGAGTTGCATTTAGAAAATTCTCGATCTTATCATTTCATGGCTATTAACTGGCGTCAAGCAGGCTTCAACTTATGGCAACCCTGTGAATGAGAGACCTCTAAGCTATCCCATGCTTAATGGCCCAGCTCAGGCCTTGCAGATCCAGGGCTTCTTTAATAGAGTCCATCTGTATAGAATGTGGTCTTCAATGTATTGTTGAAGGTTTTCATGGCCGGAATCACTGGGTTGTTGTGAGTTTTCCGGGCTGTATGGCTATGTTCCAGAAGCATTCTCTCCTGATGTTTCCACACATCTATGGCAGGCATCTTCAGAGGCTGAGGGTCTGTTGGAAACTAGGCAAGGGAGGTTTATATATCTGTGGGAGTTCCGAGCTGGGAGAAATAATTCTTGTCTGCTGAGGCTGTGTTCCAGAAGCATTCTCTCCTGAAGTGTTTTGCCTGCATCTATGGCAGGCATCCTCAGAGGTTTGTGAGGACCTCACAACATTTGAGGATGCCTGCCATAGATGCAGGTGCAAAATGTCAGGAGAGAATGCTTCTGGAACATGGCAATATAGCCCAGAAAACTCACAACAACCCTTACAAAGTATCATTCTCTTTTCTAGTGAATCATGTTTTCTCATTATATGGCCAAAGTACTACAGCTTCGGTTTAATCATCTCAACATCAGGCATCTACATTTTGGTTGACAGTGAATGGACCCCACTGGACCCAGTGATTGCTTACCCATAAGTGGAAACTGTTCATGGTCCTTATCTAAACTAGCAGCTCTGTAGGGATCATGGGTATGTGGCAGTTATGAATATGCAACTGTCCAACAGGATTCTGGTCCTTTTTATTATTTGAAAAGTATGCTATGATCACAGTCAGTGTGGTGTAATGACCTCTCCAGGCTATGTCTCCCACCCGTGTAACATCACCAGGGCCATTCTGACATCTTGAGTGTAGCTATGGGAGCATCTATACTCTCGAGTTAATGCAATTTGACACCAATTTAACTCCCATGGCTCAATGTTACAGAATTTTACAAGGTCTTTAGCCTTATATGCCAAAGAGTGATGTTTTGTGTGTATATGTGTGTGTGTGTCAGGAGTGATTTGAGAAACTGCAAGTCGCTTTTAGTGTGGGAGAATTGACCATCTGCAAGGACGTTACCCAGGGGACACCCAGGATGTTTGATGTTTTACCATCCTTGTGGAAGGCTTCTCTCATGTCCCCGCATGGGGAGCTGGAGTTGACAGAGAGAGCTCATCCACGCTTTCCCTGGATTCGAACCTCCAACTTGTCAGTCTTCAGTCCTGCCGGCACAAGGGTTTAACCCATTGCACCACTGGGGGCTCACCATACTACAACTCCTATAATCCTATAGCATTGAGCCATGGCAATTCAAATGGTGTTGACCTGCATTAATTCTACAGTGCAGATACTCACCATTATACGAGGGGTATTTTTTAAGTAAGGTCCGTTTTGTTGTAGACACTAGTAGTTTGCGCGCATACCGCAACGAGCGCATGCGTCGTGTACCGGCATGCCTCGGGAACAACTGTGCTCAGTTTCCGCTCTGTAGCTAACCTGTACGGTTCTGTTCTGTGCTTTAAAAATGTTTAAGACTATCAACTCACCCGCCGCATGTGAGGTTTGCTCAGTGTCAGCAAGGAACCGGCCTGCTGCAGAAATTCATCGACAGATTTGTGAAGTGTACGGTGATACTGTTATGAGTGAAAGCAAAGTGCGTAAGTGGGTACGACAATTCAAAGATGGCCGTGACAACGCTCCAGTCGCCCTTCTTTGATTACAGACGATTTGGTGGCTTCAGTTGAAGCAAGGATTGAAGAGGGTATTTTAAAATTGGTTCAGAGGTATGATAAGTGTTTGAACAAACTTGGCAACTATGTCGGAAAAATAGAGTGAAGTATGTACTTTCTGAAAATAAATTTACTTTTTTGAAATAAACTTTCGTTGTGTACTTATGTTCAAACGGACCTTACTTAAAAAATACCCCTCGTATATATATATCTAGGCTGCACATTTAGGCCATGAATCTCAAGGCCTGGGATAGTCCTCACCTGGTAAGCCTAAAACCCTTCTCAAGTTCTCAATCTCTCTTTTGTCACAGAACCAAAAAAAACCCTCCCTGTCTCCTTTCTGTGTCCATCTGACATCAGGCTCCTCCAAGGAAAGGTCTGATGCCGTGCTGCTCTCAATGGCCATAAACGAGGCCATAATTTGTGACAAGGAATCAATGAATTATTTAAGGTAAACCATAAAGCCGTGCAAGCCCATTAGAAACAGCTCCATAAAGATCATAGGGAAATAGTCTGCTGTAGGCTGGGAAAAGCCCAGGATTGGGATGGGCTGTGGTTATGTTTCGGGGAATTTCATTACAGGCAGGAAAAAGCCATAAAACTTGGGTGAAGGGTCAGCGGTGGAAAGGAGCGGTGAAGGGAAAACAGCAATATAGAGAGGAAGCATGACCATCAGTGACAAAATCCAGTCAGGATCTGGCATGCTGCCATACCTTATGAGACTGAAGAATGCGGGGACAGTTTTCTCCAGATCACTAAAACCGGGGAGCCTGGAACAGTTTTTAAGTTGGAGGGCCCCCCATAACATTGGCAGGCAGTTAATAATTTGCTTGTTGTCAGGAAGATTTTTTTTAAAAAAAGGATACATTATTTTTCCTTTCCATTATCCCTGAAGCAATCTTAATTACGAACATTTGTACCAGGTCTACTCAAAAGGACCCTCCATGTATTCAGTGCCACCAACCCCACAGTAAATGTGCCTGAGAGAGATTGCAATCAGTGTTTGTTATTCCTGGGAGGGCTCAACAACAAGAGCTGTCTTAATATTTCTCCGGGCTTGATCATTTAATTCACTTCTGATTAATAATTCACAAGGAGGCTGCAATTTGGCCAGATCATTTGGGGATGGGGATCAACCACCAGATTAATCTTAATAAGAACTTGAACTCCACTCTCCCCTTGATTGAGATAAGAAAGCAGCCTGTGGCTGGAACAGAGCTTGGAAATTGAGTTTTATTTGTATTGTCGAAGGCTTTCATGGCTGGAATCACTAGTTTCTTGTGGATTTTTTCGGGCTATATGGCCATGTTCTCGAGGCATTCTCTCCTGACGTTTCACCTGCATCTATGGCAAGCATCCTCAGAGGTAGTCAGCCATAGCAGAGCACCTGATGAACCAGCCTGGACACAGCATATTATTTGAGAACACAGAAATGCTGGACCACACCAACAACCACCATGTCAGACTACACAGAGAAGCCATTGAAATCCACAAGCATGTGGACAATTTCAACAGAAAGGAGGAGACCATGAAAATGAACAAAATCTGGCTACCAGTATTAAAAAAACTCTAAAATTACAACAGCAAAACAGCAGAGAGGAAACAACCAGGCACATCTTAACACCTCTCAACAAAAGATTCCCCCAGGCTCAGCCAGGCCTTCAAATGCTAATGAAGGTAGTCAGTTGAAACATTCACACCTAGCTTCAGCAGAGAAGAGTTCTTTGCCCCACCCCAGTCATTCCACAGATATATAAACCCATTTTCCTAATTCCAACAGACCTCGCTACCTCTGAGGATGCTTGCCATAGATGCAGGCGAAATGTCAGGAGAGAATGCCTCGAGAACATGGCCATATAGCCCGAAAAAAACCCCACAAGAACCTTGAGTTTTATTTATTCATTTGTTTTGGGAACTGCAGATTCCCAAATCCTGTGGACTGCTGAATATGGTTGTCTATAAGGGTTTCTTGTATATCGATGCTCCAGCTACAATATTACCAGAGCTATGCCATGCATTTGGCATGCTGACCCCAGTCAGTCTTCATGGCAAAAGACCTCTGACCTCTGTGTATTAAAGACACATTGACAATGGTGAGACTGAAGGAGGACAGATAGACGGATGTGCAATCAACAGACACGTACACACCCCTTCAGTGCATGACCTAGGGAATATTAAGTATTCTTCTCTCTGTTCACAATTTGGGGGCTCTTTGGTTGAGAAAACAGCATTAAATCCACCAAAAAAAAGCCAAACAAGCATTTTATGCAGAAATTGGTATTTTCCATGCAGAAAGGGTTTCTGTGCAGAAAATTCAGCTTGTTGTGCTCCAGATCTGTTCAACTGAGCACAAAATTCCATTTTCTGTACAATTTTTTTTTGCATTCATAACTTTATTTATTTATCGTGTCAGGGGCAACCAGACCATTGTATTACATTTCTAATAGAACAAAACAAATCAACAGATAAAAAAACCCCACAAAGTTTGCAAACTTGGTAGTTGATTAAATGTCCTTTGACCAGTATCTGGCCACTTGAAGTGCCTCTGGTGTTGCCACAAGAAGGTCCTCCATTGTGCATGTGGCTGGGCTCAGGTTGCATTGTAGCAGGTGGTCAGTGGTTTGCTCTTCTCCACACTTGCATGTCGAGGATTCCACTTTGTAGCCCCATTTCTTGAGGTTGGCTCTGCATCTCGTGGTGCCAGAGCGTAGTCTGTTCAGCACCTTCCAAGTCGCCCAGTCTTCTGTGTGCCCAGGGGGGTCTCTCATTTGGTATCAGCCATTGATTGAGGTTCTGGGTTTGAGCCTGCCACTTTTGGACTCTCGCTTGCTGAGGTGTTCCAGCGAGTGTCTCTGTAGATCTTAGAAAACTATTTCTTGATTTAAGTCGTTGACATGCTGGCTGATACCCAAACAGGGGATGAGCTGGAGATGTCTCTGCCTTGGTCCTTTCACTATTGGCTGCTACTTCCCGGCGGATGTCAGGTGGTGCAATACCGGCTAAACAGTGTAATTTCTCCAGTGGTGTATGGCGCAGACACCCTGTGATAATGTGGCATGTCTAATTAAGAGCCAGATCCACTGTTTTAGTGTGGTGAGATGTGTTCCACACTGGGCATGCATACTCAGCAGCAGAGTAGCATAGCGCAAGGGCAGATGTCTTCACATAACTAATCCAGAACTATAAACATGCTTACCAGTCTAGGAGGTTTTCATAATACTTGGGAAGCCACCCTCCCTGTTTTACTATTAAAAACAATTTAAAATATTCTTTAGTATATGTTTTCAGTTGTGTGACAATTGCAGGTCATAAAGTTTGTTTGATAATTATGACCAAATGTGAAAGGTTTGGGAGCAATCTCCCATCCCTGTGATCCTCTGGGGTTCTCATGGCCTGCTAAAAATACCAATTAAACAAATTTGGAAATCTCCAAGGAATTTGCTTTTGAAATGATGGTACAGTATGATCCCCGTGCCCACAGGGGGTGCATTCCCCTGGGGTTGCCTTTGAAGACTGTTTGGAAGCTTCAAATGGTCCAGTGGAGCAGCGTACAGGGAGCACACAAACCCTCTGTTAAACCAGCTCCATTGGCTGCCAGTCTGCTACCGAGCACAATTCAAAGTGCTGACTTTAGCCTATAAAGCCTTAAACAGTTCTGGCCCAGCTTACACTTTGGGAGTCCAGCAATGGCTCCCAAAGTGACAAATTTAAGGTGGAATCAGGTGTCAAACAGGGATGTGTTATTGCCCCAACTTTATTCTCCATCTTCATCACTATGATACTTCACCTTGTTGATGGGAAGCTTCCCACCGGAGTGGAAATCATCTATTGGACAGATGGCAAGCTGTTTAACCTCAGCAGACTGAAAGCCAAAACCAAGGTTACAATAACATCTGTTATAGAACTCCATTATGCTGATGACATTATGCTGATGCGCATTCAGAAGAAGATCTACAAGCCACTCTAAACACCTTTGCAGAAGCATACGAGAAGCTCAGCCTGTCATTGAAACTCTATGAACCATCTTAGAGTTTAAGATAATCTGGGGGGATGCTCTCGGTGCCGCCTCCATAGGTGCGATTGGCAGGGATGAGAGACAGGGCCTTCTCAGTCGTGGTCCCTCAACTGTGGAATTTCCTCTTCAGGGATATTAAATCTCTTGACCTGACGTAAGAGAGTGAAAACATGTCTCTGTGACCAAGCCTTTGGAGAATTTGGGCAACAGATAGATACGGAATGATGTACAATGACCATAGGAACAGCCCAGATTACACTTGTGGATTATGGGATCTATTCTGAATGTATTATTTTAAATGTTTTATTTGTTTTAATGTATTTTATTTTTATATTTTAAATGCTCATTTTAATTGAACATTGTTTTAAGGCATCAAATAGTTGCCTATGTGTAAAGCCGCCTTGAGTCCCCTCCGGGGTTGAGAAAGGCTGGGTAGAAATGATGTAAATAAATAAAATAAATAATAAAACATGCCATGGAAACAGGAAACCATAGATACTAAGAAATCCTATTGATATGCTATACCTATGATGTGCGTAGGTATGAAGTGCTATACCTACAATTATTTATTCATAAAGTTAATCAAGTGCACCGCACCAACTATTCAATTTCTTCCTGTCTCATGCAGCAACTAAAACCACAGTATTAACCAGCCTTGACTTGAAGACCTTCAAAAAACAAAGGTCTGACTTCTCTCTCGTATTGACCTGAAGACCTCTAGCATGACTCCAGCATGACTCTACAGTCAACCTCTAAGGGAACTATCCATAGAATCACACTGGATGATCTGGAAAATGCCTGAGGAGAACACCTCTCTAGCATTTTGAGGTTCTCCAGGTGAACAGTATGGTCAACATCAGACGGAAACATACCATAGAACTATGTTGGAGGACCTAGAAAGTGGCTATATTTCAGATGCAAGTAAGTGAAATCACAGTTACTAGTCCCATGGATATTTGTTTGTTTGTTTGTTACATTTGTATACAGCCCCTCTCAGCCCGTAGGCAACTTGAGGCGGTTCACAAGGCAACAATTCAATGCCAACAACATCATAAAAACATTATCATAGAATCATAGAATCAAAGAGTTGGAAGAGACCTCATGGGCCATCCAGTCCAACCCCCTGCCAAGAAGCAGGAAAATTGCATTCAAAGCACCCCGACACATGGCCATCCAGCCTCTGTTTGAAAGCTTCCAAAGAAGGAGCCTCCACCACACTCCGGGGCAGAGAGTTCCACTGCTGAACGGCTCTCACAGTCAGAAAGTTCTTCCTAATGTTCAGATGGAATCTCCTTTCTTGTAGTTTGAAGCCATTGTTCCATGCCCTAGTCTCCAGGGCAGCAGAAAACAAGCTTGCTCCCTCCTCCCTATGACTTCCTCTCACATATTTATACATGGCTATCATGTCTCCTCTCAGCCTTCTCTTCTTCAGGCTAAACATGCCCAGCTCTTTAAGCCGCTCCTCATAGGGCTTGTTCTCCAGACCCTTGATCATTTTAGTCGCCCTCCTCTGGACACATTCCAGCTTATCAATATCTCTCTTGAATTGTGGTGCCCAGAATTGGACACAATATTCCAGATGTGATCTAACATTAAAACATTAAAAAGCATTACACCATCAATTAAAACCATGACAGTAGTAAAAACAATCATTTCATCTCCTAAATAAAAACATGATCCAAACTCATAGTCCAATTGTTCCATAATCCTATGTCTAATTACACTGCCTTTTCAAACGCCTGCTCGAATAGCCAGGTTTTGACTTTTTTTCGGAAAGTCAAAAGGGAGGGGGCTGATCTAATGGCCCTAGGAAGGGCATTCCATAGCTGAGGGGCCACCACTGAACAGGCTCTGCCTCTTGTCCCCGCCAAACTTATTTGTGACGCAGACGGAGTTGAGAGCAGGGCCTCTTCAGACGATCTTAACATCCTAGATGGTGCATAAGGGTAGATGTGTTCAGACAGGTAAGTTGGGCCAGAACCATTTAGGTCTTTATAGGCTAAAACCTGCACTTTGCCCAGTAGCAAACTGGTCTTCCTGTATAACCCAGTGGTTCCCAACCTTTGGGCCTCCAGGTGTTTTGGACTTCAGCTCCCACAGTTCCTAAACTGGTAAACTGGTTGAGATTTCTGGGAGTTGAAGTCCAAAACACCTAGAGGCCCAAAGGTTGGGAACCATTGTATAACCAAACAGCATTGGTACATGTTTATGTTTGTTTCTTCAAATGTTCTCCATTACCAATGTATAGGAAATCAATGAGAAGATGTCCATTCAAAGCAAATGTTTACAGAACTTCATACAATCAAGCTTTGAGCTGCATCAATTCCTTGCCTTCTAGCATATATGATCAACTTATATCAAGTGTTCACAAAAGTGACACATTATTTTTCATCCCAATGAGCTCTTATTTTTTTTTCCATCAAGTTGTCATGGGGTGCTAGTATCTTAAGGAGTATTTATTTAATTACACTATGTAATACAATTTGAAAAATCTTATGTTCCTGGTTTGAAAGTGTTATTTCCTGTTTAATGATGTGGTACTTACTTTGAAAGTAGTTGCTATACCCCAGAAACTTCATTTTTGTGGCTGCCACAAACTATGCTGAATTGATTGAGACTCTACGAGATATTCATTGAAAAATTATAGCAAAAATGTGCTGCAGGATGCCCTGCAAAAACGAAGTTGGTGCACTTTAATAAACTTTTCCCATGTTTTTATGATAGAATCAATTAGGAAATGACATTGATGACCCAGGAACAAAAATCATGTTACATGGTGTTATCAGTTTTTGACAATCTCAAGCCTTGCAGCAGTCAGAAGGACTGATATTAGGTTTTTATGTTGGAGCCTAGCATTCGGTCGTTTAAAGATGATCAGTATCATCAGTCTTAATATCACTCAGATAGGGCTTGTGTGTTTTCTGTTTACTAGATGCTGACAGCTAAAAATAGAACTTTGCACTAGAGAGATTTCACCATCAGACGGAGTCTACTTTCTTGTAATTTGAAGCCATTGTTCCGCGTCCTAGTCTCCAAGGAAGCAGAAAACAAGCTTGCTCCCTCCTCCCTGTGGCTTCCTCTCACATATTTATACATGGCCATCATATCTGCTCTCAGCCTTCTCTTCTTCAGGCTAAACATGCCCAGCTCCTTGAGCCGCTCCTCATAGGGCTTGTTCTCCAGAACCTTGATCATTTTAGTCGCCCTCCTCTATATTGCTTGCTGCTGAATTAAAACAGTTTGACACCACTCTAATGGTCAGGGCTCAATCACTATAGTTTTACAAGGTCTTTTAGCTAAAGAGAGCTGTTACCTCACCAAACTACAAACCCTATAATTTTGTTTTATTGAGCTATCGCAATTAAAGTGGTGTCAAACTACATTAAATCTACATGTAGATGTACCTGTAGAGATGCTAAATAGAGAAAAATAAAGTAAATTAATAATAAATAAATAAAATTATCCTTGCAGTTCATACGTTTTAGCAGCAAGCAATATTTGTGTGCTTCCATTTCAATGTCATTTGATGAATTGCAATATTGGAGATGGGAGGATATAAATCAAATGTATTTTAATACGTGTATAGTAACCACCTCCACCATCATCAGTGCAGAATAGACTTAGGGATTTAAAGAAAATGAAATATGTGGGAAAGCACACCAGGTAGATTTTTCCACCTCTACTTTCTCTCTGTTCCTGCATTTGGGGTTTGAGAGACATTCCGAAAGCAGCCGCAGGAAAGATGTTGCATCTCAGCCCCCTTAACCTTTTTGTCTGGAGGAACAATGGCTTCTTGTCTCTTTCATGGGTTGAGATGAGCCTTTGGTCCTGGTGACCTGCAGCTGACTCTTTGCACCTGAGGCCCTGCGGCCTTTTGGCTATTGTGCCTCTTCCTCCCAGCGCTGACAGAAGCCTTGGCCAAATAAATACAGGGGGAAAGCCTTGCGCGAGGCATGCAGATCCAAGCTTTAGCCCCCCCAAACTGCTGACCTGGGGTCATGGAGTGGATCCTTTCAAAGGATGCTGGGCAAATATTAGGGGATACATATACACTGTAGAACTGATGCAGTTTGGCACCACTTTGTCTGCCACAACCCAAAACTAGTGCCTCACCAAACTACAACTCCTATGCTTCCATAGCATTTAGTCACAGTGGTTAAAGTGGTGTCAAAGTACATTAATTCTACAATGTAGAAAAGGACCCTCAGGAAGCACAACTCCCTTTTGTAGTGCAAACAAGTTACTTTTTCTCCACAATTACATCAGTGGTGATCCATACAACATGGCTAACGCCAAGCAGCCCGACAGAGGATAAACCCAGCTCAAGCTTAATTGGCTAAAATAGTTTTAAAAGCCCAGATTTGATTTTGATCTCTTGTTTTGCAAGTGATAAGGCAAGGAACAGCTGTGCATCGGAGAACAGGGAAGATGATTAAAAGCAACTGTTTTGAAATGTCCAGTAAAAAAAGAACCAAATCATCCTGAAATTCAAAATGTCATTTTGTAACAAATCAAAACACACCATATGGGGATACACAACTTACTTTGCTGCTTCGATGAAAGGATGAAATTATGGATGGATAGCTCAAGATATTCTGCTGTCTGAGGCCAAGCATCTAATGGCATCCCATACTCCCTCAAGTTATGGTCTATATAAAAGGCTGCCAAACTGTTATCACAAATAAGGCTGCATCTGTACTATAGCATTAACACAGTTGGACATCACTTTTAACTGTCACGGCTCCATGCATTAGAATAGTGGGAGTTGTAGTTTTACAAGGTTGCCAGAGAAGTCTGGCAAAGAACGCAGGTGCCTCACAAAATTAAACATCCCAGAAATCCATAGCATTGAACATGATGATTGAAGTGGTAGCAAACTACATTCATTCAGCAGTGTAGATGCAACTTAAGGCAGTAAATTGGAGAAGTATGTCTACCAACCTCATGCACTGAAACTACAATACTCAATGAAATCATTCTTTTTTTAAAAAAAAATAAATAAATGCTGCCTTTCCACAATAATTCAAATATTTGTGTCTGACATTGCCTGGGACTTTCTCTTGTTAAGAGCTAAACTTTAAACAAGACGTTGTAAAGAATTTCTGTAGGTTTGTTTGGAGACAGAAGTACATGGCATCTCTCCCCCTGGACACTCCCAGTTTTTATTCCAGCAAAAAGACTTGGAAGTGTAAGGTTTGAAATATAAACACTATCCATCATTCAGTGGTCAGAGGATTGTATCACACTGTCTGTGTGGCATCATGGGTTTTGTAGATGTCAACTTCAAGCAGCTCTATAAATCCACCTACCTATCCATCAATTACCTATGGACACAATAATGTTAAACCTATTTTTAGGTGCAAAGCTTAACATTGGCAGGCAGGCCATTATTGATTTTGACTCCATTTAGGTAGTTTTTTTTTTTACACACCAATGAAACACATCCCCTAGACCCCTAATACTTCATTTCGCAGGCATTTCCTGGTCAAAGGGTGATTGGAAAGGATGTTGCATCATTGCTTGTCATCAGGATATGGCTGAAAAAGGAGGTATCTGGAGGAATTCTGAGAGTCTTGGAGCCATAGGGCTACCAAAGTGAAAACTGGAGAGAATTCCTGTCCATTTAAAAAAAAATAGTATAAAGCGGGAACTTTTCCACGTACAATCCCATTTGGCCTGAGACATTTTTATGAGACCCCAGGTATATAGGTATATAAAATAGGTGTAAAATCAAGTGTTTACTGATAATAAATCAGCATTTGCAAAGCTTGTCAAACAGGCCGGTTTCCCCATTTTATGAAGTACAGCTGAAGCATCTTCTGCAGAATCCACTGTAAACTCTGCACAACAAATTTGTGTAAATGTTTAAAACAGCCACTAGGTGGCATTCAGGCACTTTTTACGATTGCTAAATTTTTTGTGACACCAACATTGAGCCAAGGGGACCCCGTTTGGTGTCAGGACCCACAATTTAAGAATCCATGGTATAAAGGAAACAATTTCCAGCAGTTTTGCTAGTCAGACAAGCAGGAAAAAAGCAACTCCAGCTAAAATCCCCAACCTTAAAAGATGTCTCCAGTTTTCACTCTCGCCATCCACACAACTGCTGCAAATACCCCCTTTTCTGGCTCTCTCCTGGCCCAAATGGTGGCACAAGAGGATGTAACATCACTTACATTTTGGCCAAGGTATGGCAATAATCATCATCATCCTCCTCATCATCATCTTTATTTATATCCCACCCCATCTCCCCGAAAGGACTCAGAGCAGCTTACAACATAATAAATACAATAAATAATCTATGCAAAATAAATGACAAGTCAATAAAGAAGAAAACAAAATAAAACAAAATAGACAAATTAAACAACAAACAGTAAAAACATCAGTTCAAACACAGTGAGAGATACCGAAGCTCCTTCACTTTCATGAGGGATAAGGCCTCAGGACTCCCACAAAAATGGAAAACATGAATTCAAAAAACCTGCTTTTTTAAAACCTGGGAAAATCCTTCCCAGGAATATCTAGGTCCTCAATCACAACTCTGTGCTCATCTTCCATTGAATCAAATGTCACTGGAGGAACTACAAATGTCTAGAGAAGTGTTCTCTTTAGATCAAGGATGGGCAAACTTCAACCCTCCAGGTGTTTTGGTCAGAGAAAATAGAGATTTCTTTTGCAGTTCAAGCTCACAGACTCGCTGAAATCTTGGGAGTCTACGAACCCCTGAATAAGAACTTTTGTTCAATCATGATAATAGAGTTGTGCTGGAAGACCTAGAAATTCCTATAGAGAACATAATCATATCTATGAATCATCCAATTGTATGTTATTTTCAGTCTGGCAACCGGAAATCTAGGAGCCCTCAGTGGCACAATGGGTTAAACCCTTGTGCCGGCAGGACTGAAAACCGACAGGTCGTAGGTTCGAATCTGAGGAGAGCATAGATGAGCTCCCTATGTCAGCTCCAGCTCCCCATGCGGGAACATGAAAGAAGCCTTCCACAAGGATGATAAAACATCAAAACATCTGGGTATCCACTGGGCAATGTCCTTGCAGACAGCCAATTCTCTCACCCTAGAAACAACTTGCAGTTTCTTAAGTCGTTCCTGACATGAAAAGAAAAAAAAATGCAAATCTGAGGGAGTGTATTTTCATTAGAAAGTTGCATACTGGGTCTCTGGGTATGGTTTCCAGGTCTCCAGATTGCATCCAATCATTGACCTATCCCATGGTTATATCTTACGAATCTTTGTGCATTTCCCCCTTTCCATTTTCTTATCTTTTCTCTCGATCACTTTACGTGAATGTTCAGAACAATAACCTTAAAAGATCAATAGAAAGTTTTTTTAAATGTCACATGTCTCCTTATAAATCTTTGGTAAAAGAAACACGTGCTGTGATATTATCGCATTCACGATTTCCTCAGCCCTTGAATCCACGGAGCAGTGAACTGTAGCAAGGAGACATTGGCTGCAACATTGCTGTTATTGCTTGTGCCTTTGACCAAATTTATTCATATTTATATATTTACTTACTTACTTATTGTACATATTTTTAGACTGCCCTTCAATTATATTCCCTGAGTGGTTACCAGGGAGATGTGTTGTGGGGGAAGAGCAGGTTGTTTGTGGCAGACAAGCATCCCATGTTAACTTCTAATTAGGTTCCCATTTTAATGCTATGCTTATTGCCTGGTGCTCGGCGATACAAAAAAATCTTGATGATGAATACAGAATCTCCCCAAACCATCTCTTATTCTCTCTCCCTCTCTTTCTAGGTACGCACACAAACATGCAGCATTTAAAAGAAGGCATTCACTGTAAAAACTGGAGGAGGAATTTTGAAGAAGCATATTGATTTCATTGTTGACCAGCGCTACTTCTGGAAATAATAAAATGCCTTTGTTCCAACAACAGCATCATAACTTTCCAGCCTGTTCTTGGGCACAGTTCTTGTTTAGATAGATAAACTGCTACACTGCATTGGGTTCATCCAACTGGAAGATTCTTCCTCAGATCTCTTCCTGGGCTTTGAGACCTTCAGAGAAGGCCATTCTATAAGTGCCAGCAGCCTCATATATAGGGTTGTTGAAGGAACAAGAAAGGGTCTTCTTGGTGGCTGCCCACAAACTGTGGAACGTTTTTTTCCAGGGAAACTATAGGAGAGGACAGGAGCAGGATTCAAAACGATCTTGACAGATTAGAGAGATGGGCCAAAACTAACAAAATGAAGTTCAACAGGGACAAATGCAAGATACTCCACTTAGGCAGGAAAAACGAAATGCAAAGATACAGAATGGGGGACAATGCCTGGCTTGAGAGCAGTATGTGTGAAAAAGATCTTGGAGTCCTCGTGGACAACAAGTTAAACATGAGCCAACAATGTGATGTGGCGGCAAAAAAAGCCAATGGGATTTTGGCCTGCATCATAGGAGCATAGTGTCTAGATCTAGGGAAGTCATGCTATCCCTCTATTCCGCTTTGGTTAGACCACATCTGGAATATTGTGTCCAATTCTGGGCACCACAATTCAAGAGAGATATTGACAAGCTGGAATGTGTCCAGAGGAGGGCGACTAAAATGATCAAGGGTCTGGAGAACAAGCCCTATGAGGAGCGGCTTAAGGAGCTGGGCATGTTTAGCCTGAAGAAGAGAAGGCTGAGAGGAGATATGAGAGCCATGTATAAATATGTGAGAGGAAGCCACAGGGAGGAGGGAGCAAGCTTGTTTTCTGCTTCCTTGGAGACTAGGACACGGAACAATGGCTTCAAACTACAAGAGAGGAGATTCCATCTGAACATTAGGAAGAACTTCCTGACTGTGAGAGCCGTTCAGCAGTGGAACTCTCTGCCCCGGAGTGTGGTGGAGGCTCCTTCTTTGGAAGCTTTTAACAGAGGCTGGATGGCCATCTGTCAGGGGTGATTTGAATGCAATATTCCTGCTTCTTGGCAGGGGGTTGGACTGGATGGCCCATGAGGTCTCTTCCAACTCTTTGATTCTATGATTCCTCTCTGTTTTTCTTCCAGTGTTAGCATGAAATAAGAATTAAAGGTTCAGCTATATGCTGTATCTGTTTTAATGAGCATGATCAACCCCATAGTGACAATAGCTGCAATTGCCTTATGGCCTGCGTTGTTTGCTGAGCACTGTGCTATGCCAAATAAATATGAAACTGTAATATTGCCCACAGCCAACAACCAGATGTTATGGCTACATAAAGTGCCACATCCTGAAAACGTTCTCATTAACAAGCACATTCTTAATAATTCTGTACTAGGTCTTAGATAAGGATGTATTTAGACAGTGCTCATGTGCAGGTTCTATGAAAGATTGATGCTCAGAATAAATGTTATATTAGGTTTGTGCAATATGGGTAAATCTTGACCCATTTTGTGTCCCAGTTTTTGGTAGAGGCCCCAATCCGTGTTTTGGGAGCCTCCTGAAATCGGGAGGGCAGTTATCTGTTTTCATAGAATCATAGAATCAAAGACTTGAGGACGCCAAGATCTTTTTCACACGTACTGCTCTCGAGCCAGGCATCATCCCCCATTCTGTATCTTTGCATTTCGTTTTTTCCTGCCAAAGTGGAGTATCTTGCATTTGTCCCTGTTGAACTTCATTTTGTTAGTTTTGGCCCATCTCTCTAATCTGTCAAGATCGTTTTGAATCCTGCTCCTGTCCTCTGGAGTCTTGGCTATCCCTCCCAATTTGGTGTCGTCTGCAAACTTGATGATCCTGCCTTCCAACCCTTCATCTAAGTCATTAATAAAGATGTTGAACAGGACCGGGCCCAGGACGGAACCCTGCGGCACTCCGCTCGTCACTTCTTTCCAAGATGAAGAGGAAGCATTGGTGAGCACCCTCTGGGTTCGTCCATTTAACCAATTACAGATCCACCTCACCATAGTTTTGCCTAGCCCACATTGCACTAGTTTCCTTGCCAGAAGGTCATGGGGGACCTTGTCGAAGGCCTTCCTGAAATCCAGGTACGCTACATCCACGGCATTCCCCGCATCTACCCAGCTTGTAACTCTATCGAAAAAAGAGATCAGATTAGTCTGGCATGACTTGTTTTTGATAAATCCGTGTTGACTATTAGCGATGACTGCATTTGTTTCTAAGTGTTTGCAGACCACTTCCTTAACAATCTTTTCCAGAATCTTGCCTGGTATCGACGTGAGGCTGACCGGACGGTAGTTGTTTGGGTCATCCTTTTTTCCCTTCTTGAAGATTGGGACCACATTGGCTCTCCTCCAATCTCCTGGAACTTCTCCCGTTCTCCAAGAACTCTCAAAGATAGTTGCTCTAGGGGTGCAGAAAGATCTGTTTTCTATTGGCCCATTATGGGGGGGGGGAGAGTTCCAGGCTCCTCTTCCCATCATTTTAGGCATTTAAGCTGTTTGTTACTCTAGAGGAGAGGCACTCAGTTGCAGGCAGGCATGCACTTTAAGGAAGCTTCTTACCTGTTCTACTCTAGAGAAGGGGTGCTCGACTGCAGGCAGGTAAGTGTGCTTTCTCTCCCAGGCCTATATGTCACATGCACTCTTTCCAAGGCAAGGAGGCAATTTCTGTTTCTTGCTCTAGAGGAGAGGTGCTCGGTTGCAGGAAGGTGTGCACACTTTCTCTCCTGGGCCTGCAGCCACACACACTCCTTCCAAGGCAAGGAGACAAGTTCTGTTTCTTACTCTAGAGCAGAAGTGTTTGGCTGTAGACAGACACGCATGCTTTTTTTCTCCTGGGCTGCACTATGCCAGCGTCCACAAGCTCTTTCCAAGGCATTTTAAGAAGGCTTCCCACTTCCAGATAAGGAAGAGGAGAGTAGTTTTGAGGGAATTAGGGTTTTCTTTTTGTTTGCTGGGAGATTAATAAAAAAGATTAAATTGTGATGTCAAAAAGTAGAGGAGGAGCCGAGATTGGCTCCTGCTTGCTTTCATGTCAGGAGGATTTTTATACTGGGAGGACCTTTACCGTTACGAGTTCTCAAAGTACCAAAGATACTGAAAAAAAATGAGGAAATGGAAGAAACTAATTTCATGCACAAGTCTACTTTATACGTCTCAGTCAGTGCTGAACTGAACACATTATTTTTGATATGTTTTATTGCATTTATATGTTTGAAATGTTTTATAATTTGATATGTTATATTTATTATTTGTGATATGATGCAGCATTGAATGTTGCCATAATCTGTAAACCACTCTGAGTCCCCTTCGGGGTTGAGAAGAGCGGGGTATAAACACAGTAAATAAATAAATGTTTGGACTTCATTGTCTGCCTTCTTGTAAAGTTTCAGGGCTCATCAGAGCTTTGTATCTTATTTGGGAGAGACTGTTAGCCTGATCTTTCAACATTACCAGTAGTGTTTATCTCATGTTTTTTTTGCCTGAGTTTTTAATCTGTTTTTACCAGTTTTCTTTTATCCATTACATGTAGCTTGCCCATGTTATTGTGATTGTGTTTATTGTAATATTATATTGCTATGTTGTCTTTTGTTTTATGTAATTGCGTTATTATTGTTTATTATTTGCATTTTCAGTTTTGTTTTATTTTATGTAATTGTTGTTTTGGGCTTGGCCTCATGTAAGCCGCACCGAGTCCTCATTGGGGAGATGGTGCGGGGTACAAATAAAGTTTATTATTATTATTATTATTATTATTATTATTATTATTATTATTATTATTATTATGAAAATACTTTTTCATTTTGGTCAGGCAAGTTTTGGCAACTAGCATGGTTGGCTATGCCATGGGATTTGAAGTGTTTGGATACAACACAAGCTCTTATCCACATATTTTCCCCACATTGTAGGTCTTTGTGTCTCCAGTGAAATTCTACAGTATGCTTCTGCTCCAAAAGAATAGTCAGAATTTAGTGTTTACTATTGTTCATAGTTTCAGGAATTCACAGTGGTGTCTTCGAATATATTCTCTGTAGATACAGGGGGTGTATTGTGCTATATTTTACTTACATGTATGTAAACTTTGCTTCAAATCATGCAAGATTTCATCCTGCTTATGTTATATTTTGTTTAATTGTAAGATGTCCAGGGCAATAAATACGATCGCTCCCGAACGCCCCATCTCATGTATTGTTGTATTGTTTGGGCTTCGGCCTACTGTAAGCCGCATCGAATCCCTTGGGAGATGCTAGCGGGGTACAAATAAAGTTATAATAATAATAATAATAATAATAATAATAATAATAATAATAAAGCCTCATTTTTGAGAGACTGGAAGTTGGTGGCTTCAAAGCTAATGGCACAGTGAATCCATGCCAGATTTGAAGGAACTCTTCAAGGTGCTGAACCTGTTTGAGAGATAGGACTCAGCACTTTGACTAGTTAAAAACCAGGATAGATTCGTGGAAATATGAATCAAATAAATAAAACATACTGGTCAGCAAGATAACTCCAGTCTGCTCTCCTCCAGATATGGTAAACACAAGCCTATTCTTCACTGATTGTGAACAAG
This sequence comes from Anolis sagrei ordinatus, assembly GCF_025583915.1. Taxonomy (NCBI): domain Eukaryota; kingdom Metazoa; phylum Chordata; class Lepidosauria; order Squamata; family Anolidae; genus Anolis; species Anolis sagrei. The sequence goes on from NW_026846588.1 coordinate 12,965,946, forward strand.
GTAAGTTGTAATCTCATCTGGAGGTCCTCATGAAATCAATTGAAGAAGACTTGATTTTGGTTTTTTGGTTTTGCCTTAAGTCATGAAACTCAAATGAATGGTCTTTGTTTATGTAAATATTAGGCCTGGGTAACAACGGAAAAATTTGTTTCTAAAATCGATTCGTTTTTTGGGGTTTTTTGCGTTTCGATATTTAAAAGAATTCCGATTTTTTAAAAAAAAGTTCGATATTTACGAAATTTTGTAAATGGTAAAAAAATTACAAAACAATAACGAAACAATAACGAAACAATAACGAATCGATTCGTTAATGGCGGACGCGACCGCGCAATACGCTAAAAAACCTCCAAATGGGACAGGGGGAACTTCTGAAGCTTCCCTCTCCCTCTGTTGTTGACTGTTGGTGTGATATTATAATTTTTTTTCACTAATTAAACAAAAAGCAACTATAAAACTTGCCCCAGACATGCGGAAATAATAACGAAACGACCTCAAACCAATAACGAAACGAATACATAACGAAATACGAAGCATTTACGAAACGAATTGAAAAATTCGTTTCGTTTTTAAGTTGCTCCAGAATGGTTCGTTATCGCTTCGTTAAAAAAAATAACGAATTTTTAACGAATTACGAATTAACGAAACGAAACCGCCCAGCCCTAGTAAATATGTACCGCAAAGCCAAATGAATTGATACATATGTGCTGTTTCCTGATGTAATACAGTCATTCCTAGCACCTTTCATGTATGGAAAGTTTCAGCATTTAGAATACGGGAAAGCTCACCCTACCCCAGCTGATTGCAAGTCTAGGGGATCAATTACTCCCTCGTCAATATGATGCCCTTGGGCAAAGAAGATAATTGGACATTGGGCAGACTTCACCTTGAATTATCCTGTGTGCAGTTCTGGGCTTCACAATTTAAGAAGGACACGGACAAGATGGAATGTGTCCAGAAAAGGACAAATAAAATGGTCAAAATTCCGAGAGTCAAGCCCTATGAGGAGTGGCTTAAGGGACTGGGTATATTTAATGTATTGTCGAAGGCTTTCATGGCCGGAATTGTAGGTTTTTTCAGGCTATATGGCCATGTTCTAAAGGCATTTTCTCCTGACGTTTCGCCTGCATCTATGGCAAGCATCCTCAGAGGTAGTAAGGTCTGTTGGAACTAGGAAAAACGGTTTATATATCTGTGGAATGACCAGGGTGGGACAAAGGACTCTTGTCTGTTGGAGCTTGTCTGTTATCTTGTCTGTTGGAAACATTCACACCTAGCTCCAACAGACAAGAGTCCTTTGTCCCACCCTGGTCATTCCACAGATATATAAACCCTTTTTCCTAGTTCCAACAGACCTCACTACCTCTGAGGATGCTTGCCATAGATGCAGGCGAAATGTCATGAGAAAATGCCTTTAGAACATGGCTATATAGCCCGAAAAAACCTACAACAACCCTGGGTATATTTAGTTTGGAAAAGAGAAAGCTGAGAGGGGACATGATAGCCATGTATAAATAGTTGTAAGGATGTCATATTGAAGATGGAGCAAGCTTGTTATAGCTACTCTCAATTTGAGGACACAGAGAAATTGAGTCAAATTACAGAGAAAGAGATTAAACATTAGGAAGATCTTCCTGACATTAAAAACTACTAGATTGTGGAATATGCTGCCTTGGGTGTGGTGAAGTCTTCTCCTCTGGAGGTTTTCAAGGAGAGTCTGGATGGATATCTGTCAGGTGTGATTTGTGTGTTCCAGGATGGCAGCAGGTTGGACTGCATGGCCCTTGAGGTCCCAACTCTGTGAATTTTTGATCTATGAAGGAGGAAGAAACAGGGCTGCCAGGGGAAACAAAATGATGATGTGCTCATATATCAGTGTTTCTCAATCTTCCTAATGATGCGACCCCTTAGTACAATTCCTCATGTTGTGGTGACCCCCAACCATAGCATTATTTACATTGTTACTTCATAACTGTAATTTTTCTACTGTTATGAATCGTAATGTAAATATCTGAAATGCAGGATGTATTTTCAAATCCCAAATACCCAATATACCCAAATTTGAATACTGGTGGGGTTGGGGGGGATTGATTTTGTCACTTGGGAGTTGTAGTTGCTGGGATTTATAGTTCACCTACAATCAAAGAGCATTCTGAACTCCACCAATGATGAAATTGAACCAAACTTGGCACACAGAACTTCCATGACCAAGGGAAAATATTGGGAGGATCTGGTGGACACTGACCTTGAATTTTTGGAGTTGTAGTTCACCTACATCCACAGAGCGCTGTGGACTCAAACAATGATYYATCTGGACCAAACTTGGCACAGATATTCAATATGCCCAAATGTGAACACTGGAGGAGTTTGAGGTAAATAGACCTTAACATTTGGGAGTTGTCATTGCTGGGATTTGTAGTTCACCCACAATGAAATAACATTCTGAARCCCACCAACAATAGAATTGGGCCAAACTTCCCACACAGAACCCCCATGACCAACAAAAAATACTGTGTTTTCTTATGGTCTTTGGRGACCCCTCTGACACCCCCTCGTGACTCCCACAGGYGTCTCYACCCCCAGGTTGAGAAACACTGTCATATATGGAACATGTTCTCCTTTCCTTTCCRTTTGCAGCRTAGACCAGTGGTTTCTTTCTCCMTTAAGACACRTCTCCTCTGGATGTTTGCTGGGGCTTATGAGCTTCTGAGGACTGGGCATACATAAGTAGAGAATATAATGTTCTCTACATGAATCCATGAGAGGATCCTGGCAAACAACAACAATTTGCACTAACTATGCCACCTGGTCAGCAATCCTTGCTATGCAAGTAGTCGTACAACCCACCCTGTGTGTGCAGCATGAAAGCCCCCTGCATTTACGTTATTGCCCCCTTAGCTCACTGAATGGCCCATTTTAATCTAGCTGCTGCTCTTCCCTTTGCCCTGAGGCCTGACCCTTGGTGAACCCCACCCACAACACACCACTGGCTTGTTTAATAAAAAGCATTCTCTTCGCCGTCTCCCTAATCTCCCGGATAAGCTGCGAGATCCAAAAAAGAAACAGCTTTCCTTCAGACATTCCCAGCCCCACTGCCTACCCGCCTCCCATGCCCCCCTGGATATTTTTGGCATCTGTCCAGCTATGGGCCCCATCTTCTGTCCCATCCTCATCCTAGGTGCAGCCCTCTGGGGGTTCTTGGGCGGGGGGCAGCTTGTTTCCCCAGCCGCACCGGTTTTCAGGCTTTGAACTGCTGGCTCCCCGCTGCTTCCTATTCACCCAGGCTGTCTCTGCTGGTTTTTTGTGCAGCTAAGAGCCAGGAAGAATGTTAAATGCAGTGACCTCTGACACTCCCTTGTCTGGCAAAGGGAGGCCGGTCCTCTCCCTTCCTCTCTCCTTGATTACTCTGTGTTGCTGTGTTGATGTGAGTGTGTGTGTTGGTGGCGGCAGGGGGTGCCGATGGCAGCAGGAGGCTGGGTAGGAATAAAGACACACAACTTCAGCAAAAGAAATGTTGGAAAATCTAGTGGTCTTTTCCAACCCCACATTGGGTTTGTTGTTATGTGCCATCAAGACATTTCCAATTTATGGTGACTCTATCATGGCAAGATATCTTCTGGAAGTGGGGGCTTTGGTGGCTTCTTCTTACGAAGAAAGTATGACTTGTCCAAAGTGACTCAGTGGGTTCCATGGCTGTGCAAGAATTTGAGTCCCAGTCTCCCAAAGTCAAACATTCAAATAATTTTGTTAGTCAAGAATTCTAAATGCTCCTAAACTTCAAATCCCAGCAATGCTCTAATGGTATGGTGTGATTGGGCCTTGGGTTAGATCAAAGTTTTCCAGACTCTAGTCCTCCAACTTTTTTCCGAATGAAGCACAGAGTGTTTGAGGATCGCGACATCCGTAGGGATACCAAGCGCTTGTTTATAAAGCTATTGTCCTCCCAACCCTGCTATATGCCTGTGAAACGTGGACTATCTACAGACATCACATGCAATTCCTGGAATGATTCCATCAGCACTTCCTTTGAAAAATCTTGCAAATCTCTTGGGAAGACAGGCAGACAAATGTCAGCATGCTGGAAGAAGCAAAGACCAGCAGCATTGAAGTGATGGTACTCCACCATCAACTCCGCTGGACCGGCCACGTTGTCCGAATGCGTGACGACCGTCTCCCAAAGCAGTTGCTCTACTCCGAACTCAAAAATGGAATATTGATGGACAGGAAAAGAGATTTAAAGATGGGCTTAAAGCCAACTTTAAAAACTCTGGTATAGACACCGAAAACTGGGAAGCCCTGGCCCTTGAGCACTCCAGCTGGAGGTCAGCTGTGACCAACAGTGCTGTAGAATTTGAAGAGGCATGAATGGAGGGTGAAAGAGAGAAATGTGCCAAGAGGAAGGTGTATCAAGCCAACCCCAACCAGAACCTCCTTCCATCTGGAAACCGATGCCCTCACTGCGGGAGAACATACAGGTCAAGAATAGGGCTCCACAATCACTCCTAGTCCTCCATCACCAGTACACCAAACTTGGAAGACAATCTTACTTGGTCAATGAGGGATCACCTAAGTAAGTAAGTAAGTCCACCAAGTGTTTTGGTCTTCAACTTCCAGAATACCTAATCATTGGCCAAGGCAGATGACACTTTTGGAAGCGGTAATCCAAAATACCTGGAGGAGTTGAGTTTGAGAATCACCAGGTTGGATGGATCCCAAACACTGCTCTAGGATTTTTTGAGTATCTTCTTTGCCACATCATCCATAACAACCTGGACATGGAAATGTAGAGAGATGGTGTTCTCTAGGAGGCACTGGGCAGCACCAGGTGATCTTCGAAAGCCACCAACCTTGATGGGATGAGAGGCACCTGTCAGGCAGGCAACCAAGAATGCTCTGCTTTCCAATTACAAGGCCTCTCCTTCCTTCAGAGTGGTGGCTAGAGATGTTACACTCAGCCGCTCCTATCGATTAGATGCAGAGTTTTCCCTTCTTATTAGTGCCGGAAGATGAGCTCTCCCTGAGCCTGGCTGAAGTGCCTGACCCTTTTCTTTCCAATCTCTTTTCCCCTTTTCCTGGCCCCAGACAGCTGACGTATTCCCCCAACACTTTGAGTAAGAGCAATAGGATTGACGGGTGAATTTAGGCTCTCGCTCGGCTGGAACCGTCCTGTCTCCGGGGACTGTGAGCACCAAACCCGCTTGTTACCCAGGCAGCGCTTGTCAGGGTTGCCAGCCGAGGAGCCTGTCAGAGCTCACATTTGCAGAAAGAGCAGGTCGGCTTGGCCTTGGCAGGTTTCTTGCAAGGGAAAAATATCAGTCATTTCCTCAGCTTTTGGCAAAGATGTAGCTTTCCAGTAAGATTCCATATGTTTAAGGATGGTCCTTGCGGTCTCTTCGAAATCTATGACCCTATCAGCCTTGTGGGTTTGTATTATGCAGTGCAAAGTAGTAAAATTTATGTAGTTTCCCTCTTTCCCTCCCAAAGATCTGGCACCACGAGGTTAGAGGGCTACAGAAGATCCAGGTTAGAATACTATAATGCATGAAGTCATCAGTGTGATGTGGCAGCTAAAAAACCCAATAGGTTGTATCCAAAGAAGTATATTATCTAGACTGAAGAAAGTAATAGCACCACTCTATTCTATTTTGGTCAGACGTCACCTGGAATCCTGTGACCAGTTTTGGGAATCACAATTCATTGACAGAATGGAAAGCACTCAGAGGAAGGTGGACAGAAGGCCTGGAAACCATGCTTTATGAAGAGCAGTATGTTTAGCCTGGAGATGGGAAAGTTAAGAGAGGATGATACTCATATTTAAATATTAGAAATGATGTCTTATTGAAGATGGAGCCAGCTTGTTTTCTGCTGCTCTAGAGACTAGGACACAGAGTAAAGGTATGATAGGAAAGAGAGATTCTACCTGAATATAAGGACTGCCTGATGGTAAGAGATGTTCAATGGTTGAATATGCTGCCTTGGAATGTGGTGGAGTCTCCTTCTTTGGAGGTTTTTCAACTAAGGCTGGTTAGAAGTGCTTTCATGGCAGAATGGTATTGGATAGTCCTTGAGGCCTCTTCCAAGTCTTTCCTTCTAGTTGACCCCTATTGTTTTCTTAGCAAGATTTATTTAGGGTTTGCCTTGCTTAGAGGCTGAGAGGGTATGACTTTCTCATGGTCATCCATCCAGTGGTTTTGCATGGCTGGGCAGGGATTTATTTATCATGTCAGAAGCAAACCAAACAGTTGTATTGCATTTCTTAACGAACAAACGAACAAACAAACAAAACACAAAGTTTGCAAGCTTGGTAGTTGATTAAATATCACTCTTTGTGGGGCTGCCTGAACAAAAAAAATGAATAAACACAGGTTATGGTAGCCAGAATGTGTAGCTATTCTGAACATACCCATTTCAAATGAAGTAGCTCAGTAAACTAGTCAGAGAGTTGGGTTCAGGCTCCAGGAATCCAGGGTCCTTATCCCTGCCCAACCTTAAGAAATGGGGCTACAAAGTGGAATCCACGACATGAGAGTGTGGAGAAGAGCAAACCACTAACCACCTGCTGCAATGCAACCTGAGCCCTGCTACATGCAGCATGGAGGCCCTTCTTGCGGCAACACCAGAGGCACTCCAAGTGGCCAGATACTGGTCAAAGGATATTTAATCAACTACCAAGCTTGCAAACTTTGTGGTTTGTTTGTTTTTTAAAAAT
>NW_026846588.1:12974984-13013585 GCF_025583915.1 Anolis sagrei ordinatus
AAGGTTGAGAATCACTGCTCTAGCTGCTGTCAATTGTTCCCAAAAGAGGATTCGCATTTTGAATCACAGTTTTAAAGTTCAGACTAAAATCGAGAATGGAGTAGTTGCACCACTGTTATGGAAACCACCCGCTACTGGTGCTGAAGGCTGCACGATCCCTGCTTCACATTCAGTCCAATGTTACTTCTTAGTCTTTTGTGTGCGATGTCTCCATTTTTAGTCCCCCAGTCTTCCTCTAAGCCTGGTCCATTACACTAAGCAATGGAAGTCAGATTGCCCTGTGGCCACGGCTTGCCCCTTCCCCTCTCCTCAGACAGGTTAATGGCTCTTGGCAGGCCCTCCTGCCATCTCTCCATGCGCCCTCCTCTCGCTCAGCCTGGGCTGGAATTATTACAGTGTAATTAAAAACGCAATTAAGCAGCGCTGCCACTTAGCAGAAAAGTCATACAGTTTGGGGATAATTATCTGACAATATAACAAGTTGTGCAACATTAATCAGCCGCTGAACTGCTCCAGCAGCTGTGCCTCCGACTTTGAGCGGCTGCGTGATGCCAATGCTGGTGTTGCGAGAGGCGGGGAGACGCAATCGATCTGGCTTCTACCAAAGCCCTGGCAATGAACAGGGATCCTTGCAGTCTCAAAAGGCTACACCTGGAGCTGGTGGAACCAGGCGCTGGTATTCCTGCCTCAGCTTCCACACCAACAGCACTGCTGGCTTATAGAATCATAGAGTTAATGGGCCATCCAGTCCAACCCCCTGCCAAGAATATTGCATTCAAATCACCCCTGACAGATGGCCATCCAGCCTCTGTTTAAAAGCTTCCAAAGAAGGAGCCTCCACCACACTCCGGGGCAGAGAGTTCCACTGCTGAATGGCTCTCACAGTCAGGAAGTTCTTCCTCATTTTCAGATGGAATCTCCTCTCTTGTAGTTTGAAGCCATTCTTCCATTGCGTCCTAGTCTCCAGGGAAGCAGAAAACAAGCTTGCTCCCTCCTCCCTGTGGCTTCCTCTCACATATTTATACATGGCTATCATATCTCCTCTCAGCCTTCTCTTCTTCAGGCTAAACATGCCCAGCTCCTTAAGCCACTCCTCATAGGGCTTGTTCTCCAGACCCTTTATCATTTTAGTCACCCTCCTCTGGACACATTCCAGCTTGTCAATATCTCTCTTGAATTGTGGTGCCCAGAATTGGACACAATATTCCAGGTGTGGTCTAACCAAAGCAGAATAGAGGGGTAGCATGACTTCCCTGGACCTAGACACTATGCTCCTATTGATGCAGGCCAAAATCCCATTGGCTTTTTTTGCTGCCACATCACATTGTTGGGTCATGTTTAACTTGTTGTCCACGAGGACTCCAAGATCTTTTTCACACGTACTGCTCTCGTGTGAAAAAGATCTTGGAGTCCTCGTGGCTTGTCTATTCAGAATAGGAAGTGTTCCTCCTTGTAGTGATGGCTCTGAAGTCAATGAGAAACTGAGTCTGCTCCAGCTCATGAAAAGAGTTACCCAAGATGTTGGATAGCTTCCAACTACTTTAATGTTCTGACCAAAATCCAGTCCCCTTTCTCCTCACTCACCCGAAGATATAGAACCACAAACAAATAGAAGATTATCTTGTAGGTTATCTTTTCAAGGGAGAAAGCCCTTTCTCAGATAATGTCCTACTGACATCAGAAGCACCCGCTTCTGCTGTTTTCCTTTAAGTTCCAGGGGTCTTAGGAAAAAGGAACCTTTTCCAAGGCAGGAGGTTTTACTAAAAGATACCTCTTTACTACTTACCTTTATTGGCACACACATATATCTCATTTGTTCGTTTATTTGTTTTTTCATTTGTCATCAACTCAATTCATGTGGGGAAGTTTCAACTGAAAAAAGTCATGTTTCCAAGCTCTGATCTTACATGTGAGTAAAAGGTAAAGGTTGTCCCCTGACATTAAGTCCAGTCGTGTCCACTCTGGGGGGTGGTGCTCATCTCCATTTCTAAGCTGAAGAGCCGCCGTTGTCTGTAGACACCTCCAAGATCATATGGCTGGCATGACTACATGGAGCGCTGTTACCTTCTCACCTATTGATCTATTCACATTTGCATGTTTTTGAACTGCTAGGTTGGCAGGAGCTGGGGCTCACAGTGGAAGCTCACACCGCTACCCAGATTCGAACCTGTGACCTTTCGGTCAACAAGCTCAGCAGTTCAGCAGTTTAATCCACTGAGCCACTGGGGGCATGTGAGTAAGTGCTTTCAAAACAAAGGAAGGAAGGAAGGGCATCAATATTGCAAAAGATGCTGAATCATGTACATGTTTTAGGGCACATATACACCATAGATCTTAATGCAGTTTGATACTACTGTAATTGTTAGGGTTCCATGCCATGGAATCCTGGGATTTGTAGTTTGGGGCTGCACCAGGATTCTTGGACAGAGAAACTACAACTCCGATGATTCCATAGAACTGAGACATAACAGTTAAAGTAGCGTCAAATTGCATTAATTCTACAGTGTAGATGCACATTGCTTCCTTGACAATCCCAGCATGTTTACACTATTCAATACATCAGGGTTGGGAAGCTTTCTGTGTGAGGACCAATTTATGACAGGTCCCCCCTCCACTTCCATAAACCTGTTGCATGTATTATTTATTTATTTATTTATTTATTTATTTATTTATTTGCTTGTTTGTTTATTTACTGCGCTTGTAGACCGCCGTTCTCAGCCCTAGGGCGACTCACGGCGGTGTACAACATATAAAAACAATTTACAATAAAGGCAATATCACAATAACAACATCACTATCAATAATACAATTACACTAAATCATTCGCGACGTCTCATCATAGAATCACAATCCAATCTCGTTATCCATATTCCGTTCCAATCATCATTGCCAATTGTTGTAGCACTTAGTCAAACGCCTTCTCAAACAACCACGTCTTTAGTCTCTTGCGGAATGTCATAAGGGAGGGCGCCTGTCTGATGTCTACAGGGAGGGTGTTCCACAGCCGGGGGGCCACCACCGAGAAGGGTGGTGTTTTTTAATGTTCAAGTGTTTTCTCCAAAACGAGGAATGGTTTTTCAAAAGAATATTCTTCTTGGTATTATTTGTCATCAAGTCAACTTTGCTTTATATCAATCCTACAACTGAGAGGCCTCCAATAATATTGGTTATCTATGTCCTTGCTTAGGCCTTGAAAGCTCAGGACTCTGGCTTCCTTGAATGCATGACATTGACTCCACCTTTCTGGCCATCTTTCTCTTTTCCTCCTGTCTGCCACTTTATAGATTCATAGAATAATAGAGTTGGAAGAGACCACATGAGCCATCTAGTCCAACTCCCTGCCATTCAGGATATTTATTGAGCACTCTCATCTCTTCCCGATGAGTTATGCTTAAAGCTTGCTTTAGAGCAGTGGTTCTCAACCTGTGGGTCCCCAGATGTTTTGGCCTTCAACTCCCAGAAATCCTAACAGCTGGTTAACTGGCTGGGATTTCTGGGAGTTGTAGACCAAAACACCTGGGGACCCACAGGTAGAGGGCCACTGCTTTAGAGGGATTTCCACTCCTGGCAGTTTCAAGGAGTGGCAAATCTCTTTTCTGGATGATTTTTTTTCTTAGTGTGGGATTTTTATTTGTCGTGTCAGGGCAACCAGTCAATTATACTACATTTCTAACAGAACAAAGCAAACAAACAGACAAAATACAAAATTTGTGAGTTTGGTAGTTGATTAAATGTCCTTTGACCAGTATCTGGCCACTTGGAGTGCTTCTGGTGTTGCTGCAAGAAGGTCCTCCATTGTGCATGTGGCAGGGCTCAGGCTGCATTGCAGCAGGTGGTCAGTGGTTTGCTCTTCTCCACACTCGCATGTCATGGATTCTACTTTGTAGCCCCATTTCTGAAGGTTGGCTCTGCATCTTGTGGTGCTAGAGCCAGGGGCGGCTCGTCCATTACGCGAAGTAAGCGGTCGCAGAACACTTTTTTTTGCCAGGGGCGCAGAGGCACCTCTGTAAATGCCCCTCACCACTTGAGGAGCGCCCCCTCAGCTCACAACAGCCCTAGCAGTCCGGGGGGAGCCTCGGCTTTCTTGCCTCGCTGCCGGGCAATCCTCTTCCCAAAGGGGCCCCGCCCTTGAGCCTCGCCTAGCCTTTCTCATTCCTGCACCACCTGGCCACCGGGTATGCGAGCAGAGCCGGTGCTCAATCGTTCTCCGCGTTCGATCCCTTCCCCATGACTGGCTCCCTTTCCTGATCCCCCGGTGCTCTCCTCTCCCCAATCCGCGGGTGGGCCAAGAGGCGGAGCCGCCGCGCCTGGCCCGCTTCGGGTACGGAGGTGTGTCTGAAGACCCCAGCGTGCGCACCAAAAGTCGCCTCTTCTCCTGACTTTCTCTTCAGCCATTGGGACCAAGAGAGAGAGAGAGAGAGCCCCTCCGGCTGGAGGTATCTCCCACCTCCGCTCCCTCCTTTGTTTTTGCGCCTATCTTCAGGAAAGGTGGGCATCTCCACCTCTCTCTCTCTCTCTCTCTCGGTCCCAATGGCTGAGGAGAACGTCAAGAGAAGAGGTGACTTTTGGTGCACACGCCGGGGTCTTCAGGCACGCCTCCGGACCCAAAGCGGGCCAGGCAAGGGAGCAAGTGCGGCAAGTGTCGTTACTGGGATGTATAGTTCACCTACAATCAAAGAGCATTCTGAACTCCACCAATGATGGAATTGAACCAAATATGGCACACAGAACTCCCACGACAAACAGAAAATATATATCAATGATTGGTTGGGGGGGGCGCCAAAATACTGTTTGCTTACCATTGAAAATTACCTAGGGCCGCCTCTGGACAGAGCACAGTCTGTTCAGTGCCTTCCAAGTCGCCCAGTCCTCTGTGTGCCCAGGGAGTCTCTCATTTGGTATCAGCCATTGGTTGAGGTTCTGGATTTGAGCCTGCCACTTTTGGACTCTCGCTTGCTGAGGTGTTCCAGCGAGTGTCTCTGTAGATCTTAGAAAACTATGTCTAGATTTAAGTCGTTGACGTGCTGGCTGATACCCAAACAGGGGATGAGCTGGAGATGTCTCTGCCTTGGTCCTTTCACTATTGGCTGCTACTTCCCGGCGGATGTCAGGTGGTGCAATACCGGCTAAGCAGTGTAATTTCTCCAGTGGTGTAGGGTGCAGACACCCTGTGATAATGTGGCATGTCTCATTAAGAGCCACATCCACTGTTTTAGTGTGGTGAGATTTGTTTCACACTGGGCATGCATACTCAGCAGCAGAGTAGCATAGCGCAAGGGCAGATGTCTTCACTGTATCTGGTTGTGATCCCCAGGTTGTGCCAGTCAGCTTTCGTATGATATTGTTTCTAGCACCCACTTTTTGCTTGATGTTCAGGCAGTGCTTCTTGTAGGTAAGAGCATGGTCCAGAGTGACTCCCAGGTATTTGGGTGTGCTGCAATGCTCCAGTGGGATTCCTTCCCAGGCGATCTTCAGAGCTCGGGATGCTTCTGTGTGGGATGCAGGGAATGAAAGAAAAACATTTTCCCCTTCTCATGACATCTTCCAGCTTGTCAATATCCTTCTTGAATTATATTCCCCAGAATTGAACACAATATTTCAAGTGAGGTTTGACTAACATAGGTGAAGCCAAGCTGTGGAATGAAGATAAGGGGGAAAGATGAACAGATATTAGGTTATCTTTTTGAGGGAGAAGTTGCTTTCTCCAAAGATGAACAGCTAGCAAAGGGCGTGTTGGAGGCTCCCGGGAGGCCTTTGAGATGGATCCTGGCCTGGGAGGCTGGCTGAGTTTCTGGGGGTTGAATCACACCTGCGGGGCACACACCTGCCTGCAAAAGCCAGCGGAATCGATTCCCAGACAGCTTCCCCTTTTGCGGGTCAGTGGCGAGAAGGTGTGAGCGGCTCTCCGCTGCTGCCCTCACACCTCTTCATCCCCACACACTCGATATCTTTCACAGGTGCTCACTGAAGGAAGTAAGAGAGCACAGTTTTGAGCTACAAGAAAGAGCCTTTCGAATATGGGTGTTACATAATATTGACTCAATGCACAGCATACGTGAATCGAAGTGACACAGGAAGCCAGAAAGAGTTTCCAAATTCTTTTGACCTGCTCCTGTGTGAATCCCTGAAGCATCAAGAAGCCAGAATTTCTGGAGTCAAAGCAACTTGGAGAGGGGAATAAATCAGAAATCTAGCACTGAATCTATGCATGGATTTGTTTCCAAGCATGCAACAGCTTCACTTTCTCTCTGTTGTTGGATATGAGAATGACTAAATAGCTTGCATTCAAGACAGAAGAGAATGGGGCTGCAGTTGAGTCTCTGGGTTCAAGTCTCATTTCACTTGTGCTTTACATGATTTGCAGTATTTTGCTGCTTTTTAAAATTAACTGTGCTGGTACAGCTGTACCAGGAGCTCCAATTTTGTTTGCTTTGCATTGAATGTTTGTTGTAGTCCTAAGTTTCAGGGACTCTGCAGATAGGTGGCTTCTTTTGGCTGCAATCATAGGGCAAGCCACCTGTCAATTATCATTAGGTTCCCTGGTCCCGCCCCCTTTGGGTTTTTGGACGGAATAGGAGCCTTTTTGAGTTCAGTCCACACAGAGAAGCCTTTCGTGCAGGACATAATACCAAGAGCTCCTATAGAAAGCTTCGTCTTCTATGGCTTGGCCGGGGAGATATACAGCCTACAGCTTGGCCGGGGAGAAAAGGCCCCACAGCTTGGCTGAGGATTTTACAGCCTTACAGCTCCTTTGCTGAGGAACTTCAGTCCAGCCATCACCGAAACCTGAACTCCTTCTTTTTCCCCTGGAAGTCTACAAAGCTCTGCTTGGTAAGGGTCACTCGCGGAAGCCAGAAGCAGTTGGTACCGGGTGCAGGGTCTCCACGCCAACAGAGGCAAGTACAGACTGCCCAGATTAGAAGTTAAGGATTTCCCCATTAGTTAAATTACAGTTAAGAAGATAGTGCCTGTTCCCAGTGAACAAGATTGCAAGAGCCAATAGACTGTTAAGAAATCTTGAAAGTACCTGTTTGTTTTCATTAATAAAGAACATTGTTGAACCTTTAAGCAATCTAAAGACTCTGTTTGGGGGAATCCAAGGGCCTTTAATTTGAGGCAGCCCCGGCGTCCTGTTGGGCACACAGAATTTATGACCTGGCTACAGTCTTATGCACAGACCCAGCGTGCGGCAGCACATTAACCATAGAACAAAGGGCAATGAATCATCCCTAAACTGCTGTCAGGTGAAAATGGGCATATCATCCTTTTTTAAATCTCCCTTTATTATTGTTAATTTATTGCAAAATCATAAACATTTGAGAACAGACTAAAACAGATGGTGTTAAATCACAAGGGCCCTATTTTAAAATGCCCCAGTTTCTCTCACCTCTTCCACCTTTGTCCTCAGCTTACTCCAGTTGCTGTAAACTGAATTCATAGTGCAAAAGTAGTTTATATTCAATTGACAGCAGAGGAGGAGATGGAGATTGGAGAAGAAGAAGGAACAGACACTTATCCTTTCCTGTTGACAAAGGGTCTTTCTACACAGCCATATCATCCAAAATATCAAGGAAGATAAGCCACATTATCTGCTTTGAACTGGATTATCTGAGTCTACACTGCCATATAATCCTGTTCAATACAGATCATCTGGGTTTTATACAGCAGTGTAGAAGGGGTCTCAGACAACCAGGGGGCATTGTGAAGTTGTGATATTTATGTTGGTTGTTTATTGTTCTATGTCATTGTTTTTACACTTTCTGTATTTTGTGTGGTTGTACCTTGGGTGCTTTGTGAGCCACCCCGAGTCCCTCTGGCAGGTGGCGGGGTACAAATAAAGATTATTATTGGGTTGTTGTAGGTGGCCATGGTCTAGAGGCATTCTCTCCTGACGTTTCACCTGCATCTATGGCAAGCATCCTCAGAGGTAGTGAGGTCTGTTGGAACTAGAAAAGGGGGTTTATATATCTGTGGAATGACCAGGGTGGGGCAAAGAACTCTTGTCTGCTGGAGCTAGGTGTGAATGTTTCAACTGACCACCTTGATTAGCATATAATGGCCTGACAGTGCCTGGAGCAAACTTTTGTTGAGAGGTGATTAGATGTCCTTGTTTGTTTCCTCTCTGTTGTTGTGCTGTTGTAATTTTAGAGTTTTTTTAATACTGTTAGCCAGATTTTGTTCATTTTCATGGTTTCCTCCTTTCTGTTGAAATTGTCCACATGCTTGTGTATTTCAATGGCTTCTCTCTGTAGTCTGACATGGTGGTTGTGAGAGTGGTCCAGCATTTCTGTGTCTCAAATAAAATGCTGTGTCCAGATTATTATTATTATTATTATTATTATTATTATTCAGACAAAAGCAAAATACTGTAGCCTTTTCTAGTTTGTGCATTTCTCTTCGATGTTTGTCATTTTATATTGCTTGGCTACATATGCCTCAGGTATCATCTATGAAACATTGGGAAATATGTCCTCCAAAACACTTGGAAAGCCAAGGATTACTCATCCCTGAATTTTGTAATGCTTCCCAAACCTGGGTCCTCTGGCTGTTTTGGACTTCGACTCCCAAAAGTCCCAATCAGCTTGGCCAATGGTCAGGGATTCTGGAAACTGAAGTAGAAAACACTTGGAGGACCAGAGTTTCAGAACCACTGCTTTGAGAGGAGTCATATAGATGTGCAACATCTATGGTGCCCAGACTTCAACCATTTTGGAAAACCTTTGAGCAAAAGCGCCTTCCTACCAGCCCACCTCTGCCATACCTTAATACTTTTCATTCTTCATCACCTCCCATTTTCAAATACCCATTCTGGCTCTCTGTTGAGAAATGAGCCAGCATTGTTTCTGACAGGAATCAGGTTTTCAGAGAAGGAGTGTTAGTGGCCAGTGGATATCTATCCACCCAAAGACGTAATCACAGGCCCCTTCAAATTGCTCTGCTTCCATATCTCCTGTGCCAGTTATATTTCTATCCACCTTATTGAACTACTTAACTTTTAATCATTTTATATGTTGGCCTCCTTGCCCCCTCCAAAATTTGTTGCTGTTGCTTGATGCTTGTTTATTACTGTTATGCTGTTTTGTGTCTTTTTAATTTGTAACTTGCTGTTGTTTTGCTTTTAATTGTATGTTGCCTGGGCTTGGCCCCATGTAAGCCGCCCCGAGTCCCCTTGGGGAGATGGAGGCGGGGTAGAAAAATAAAGTTCCTCCTCCTCCTCCTCCTCCTCCTCCTCCTCCCTCCTCCTCCTCCTCCTCTTCTTCTTCTTCTTCTTCCTCTTCCTCCTCCTCCTCCTCTTCTTCTTCTTCTTCTTCTTCTTCTTCTTCACTGCCATATAATATCAACATTATCTGCTTTGAACTGGATTATATAGCAGTGTAAACTCATATAATCCAGTTCAAACCAGATAATGTGGATTATCTGTTTTGATAATCTGGATTATATGGCAGTGAAAAAGAGGCCCTAGAATCATAGTAGGAATAGATTGCAAAGGCCATCCAGTCCAATCTCTTTCTTCCATGCAGGAAGACACAATCAAAGCTCTCCTGACAGATGGTCATCCAGTCTGTTTAAAAACCTCTAGAGAAGAAGACACCATCACCTTTTAAGGCAGCACATTCCACTGCCAAACACATCTCACCATCAGAAAGTTCTTCCTAATGTTTAGGTGGGATCATTTTGAAGGGTCACCGCTCTCAATGAGCACAATTTAGACCACAGCTCTTTAAGATCACCTTTCTGTTTAATCCTCACACTTTGCCTGATAACCTTAGTGGTGCTTGAAATGATTGCCCTTTTGATTCCATTGCTTCATTGTGTCCTAGGGTCCTTCCACACAGTCATATAAGCCACCTCTCTACCAAAATCAACATCCACACCGAAATACAACACCAACTGAGCTCTGCGAGCGCAGCATTTCTCTGAATGAAGCAGAGAGTGTTTGAGGACCGGGACATCCATAGGGATACCAAGGTGCTTGTTTATAAAGCTATTGTCCTCCCAACCCTGCTATATGCCTGCGAAACATGGACTGTCTACAGACATCACATGCAACTCCTGGAACGATTCCATCAGCGCTGCCTCCGGAAAATCCTGCAAATCTCTTGGGAAGACAGGCGGACAAACGTCAGCGTGCTGGAAGAAGCAAAGACCACCAGCATTGAAGCAACGGTCCTCTGCCATAAACTCAGCTGGACCGGCCACATTGTCCGGATGCCCAACCACCGTCTCCCAAAGCACTCAAGAATGGAAAACAGAATGTTGGTGGACAGGAAAAGAGATTTAAAGATGGGCTCAAAGCCAACCTTAAAAACTCTGGCATAGACACTGAGAACTGGGAAGCCCTGGCCTTGAGTGCTCCATCTGGAGGTCAGCTGTGACCAGCAGTGCTGCAGAATTTGAAGAGGCACGAATGGAGGGTGAAAGAGAGAAACGTGCCAAGAGGAAGGCGCATCAAGCCAACCCCGACCGGGACCACCTTCCACCTGGAAACCAATGCCCTCACTGCGGAAGAAGATGCAGATCAAGAACAGGGCTCCACAGCCACCTACAGACTCACAAGAATTCTGATCCTGGAAGACTATCCTACTCGGCCAACGAGGGATTGCCTAAGTAAGTAAGTAAGTAAGTAAGTAAGTAAGTAAGTATAACCCAAAATATCAATGCAGAAATCCACAATATCTACTTTGAACTGGGTTACCCGAGTCCACACTGCCATATAACCCAGTTCAAAGCAGATAATGTGGGATTTTATATAGCTGTGTGTAAGGGGCCTTAGTCTCCAGAGCTGCAGAAAACAAGCTTTTCCCCTTCCACAATATGACATCCCCTCAAATATTCAAGCATGGCCTTCGTCCCTTCTCAGCTGTCAATCAGATCCAGGATTCTCACAGAGGACCTAAAAATATGTTTCTGTTCTGTCTCTTTCCCTGCTTCGGCTATGAGCCTGCTCACCCAACTTCTCTCGATCTGGGTCAGGCTGATGTTATATCCATTTATCAGATATGTGCCCCGTAAGATTGGAGGCCAATTCCCAGTGCAGAAAAGGCCAAGCTTTTATCTTAATTAAACTGCCTCTTTCAAACAAGAGAGATAAATTGCGTGCAGGGGAGATGCTAAAATAATTAGTTCAGGGGAGCAAAGGAGTAGCAGAAATCATTCTTAGGGGCTAGCAATGAGCTGGCTGCTTTGGAGAATGGAGAAAACTAGTTTTGTGAAAATTTTATGAGCACACCATCAAATGGGAGATGCCTTCAAGCCTGGGTGCAGGAAGACCAAGATCTCCAGAGCATGGAAAGGCTAGAGAAGGAGTGCTTCTTGGATGGAGCCTTGCACACTTTAAAGTCCACAAAAGCCAACATAAGCTTTTGTGGACAACTGGAGGAGAAGGAAGGGGAGGAGTAGAAATTTGACGTTGGAGTTTCCTTGAGAGATTATATAAATCAAATCCACAAAAGTTACATTGACAGATGTGGAGGGCTGACTGGAGTTTCTAAAGTTCTACAAAATTACCTCTTTGTATACTGAAACAGACTAACTCATCTCTCTCTCTCAAAAATACATTTTGATGATTCATTGGATGGCAACACAATATAAATGGGACAGCAGAACGTCATATAAACAAAAATGTCAGATAATACGGAGGCTTCTGGGAGTTAAAGTCCATATCTCTATCCTGGCAGAGATCAGTGATGAGTGAGTTCTCCTTCTGTTTGGTTTTCCAGACACAAGGAGAGAATCATAGAATCAAAGAGTTGGAAGAGACCTCATGGGCCATCCAGTCCAACCCCCTGCCAAGAAGCAGGAAAATTGCATTCAAATCACCCCTGACAGATGGCCATCCAACCTCTGTTTAAAGGCTTCCAAAGAAGGAGCCTCCACCACACTCCGGGGCAGAGAGTTCCACTGCTGAACGGCTCTCACAGTCAGGAAGTTCTTCCTCAGGTTCAGATGGAATCTCCTCTCTGTAATTTGAAGCCAATTTTCCGCGTCCCAGTCTCCAGGGAAGCAGAAAACAAGCTTGCTCCCTCCTCCCTGTGGCTTCCTCTCACATATTTATACATGGCTATCATATCTCCTCTCACCCTTCTCTTCTTCAGGCTAAACATGCCCAGCTCCTTAAGCCGCTCCTCATAGGGCTTGTTCTCCAGACCCTGACCCACCTGACTTCGCTTTGCCCGCCATTATTATTATTATTATTATTATTATTATTATTATTATTATTATTTACTGTATTTGTGTACTGCCCTTCTCAGCCCTCAGGCGACTCAAGGCGGTTTACAGAGGCAAGGATTCAAAGCCCAAAAACACAACA
Source organism: Anolis sagrei ordinatus (assembly GCF_025583915.1). Classification (NCBI taxonomy): domain Eukaryota; kingdom Metazoa; phylum Chordata; class Lepidosauria; order Squamata; family Anolidae; genus Anolis; species Anolis sagrei. The sequence goes on from NW_026846588.1 coordinate 12,987,295, forward strand.
CTACCTCTGAGGATGCTTGCCATAGTTGCAGGCGAAACATCAGGAGAGAATGCCTCTAGACCATGGCCATATAGCCCGAAAAAACCTACAACAACCCATTCCATTTTTCATTAGGGTATTCTGTCCACTAGGGGAGCTGTTGTTTCACCGTCCATTTGTGACACTGATGAAGTACTTCCTCATTCTTTGCATGCTTGCTGGAGATTTTTATGATGTTGTAAATTTAGTTAAATTAGCCTCCCCGCATAAGCGGTGCCTAAATTTCCTACTTGACAGATGCAACTGTCTTTCAGGTTGCAAAGGTTGACAACAAGCTACACAAATTGGTTGGAAGCTTACTCCAACCCGGACTGACTTCGAACACATGACCTTTTGGTCAGTAGTGATCCTAATGCAGCTGACTCCCAACCAGCTGCGCCACAGTCCCGGTGCGCTGACACTGAAATACTCAGGCTCCTCCATTGACCTTCACTGGCCATATCCCCTTCCATGTAGCCACTCCCCCTCCTTCCAACTCAGACTGAACCATTGCTGGATGTGGAGTGGGAGAAGAGAGGCGGAAATATTATGTTCTGGCTTCTCCTTCGGAGTCTGCACAGTGGTACCAGCCAAAATGGGGAAGAAAGAAAGAAACCAAAACATATTATTATTATTATTATTATTATTATTATTATTATTATTATTATTATTATTTACAGTATTTATATTCCACCTTTCTCACCTCGAAGGGGACTCAGGGCGGATCACAATACACATATACACAGCAAACATTCAATGCCTTTTTTGACATACAAGACATACAGACAGATAGAGGCCATTCAACAAAAACATGACCTCTAAAGGGAAAATGCTGGAGGAAAAGGGGGCATTGGATAAGAGCATCAGATAAGACGGCATGTTGGATGAGCAAGACTCTACTGTATATATAATGGAGAAACTAGTAGCCCAAAATATGACAAAGTAACGCACCAACAGAGAAGAGAAACACTTTGCACAATATCTGCATCAACTATCCTGATCGGGCAGGAAGAGCCCCAATAATTTCACTGTGGTCTCACTTTTTTAGCTTTGAAATGTCCCATCTTCTCTCTCTTCCTTCTATGCCTCCCCACTTCATCCTCAGTTTATGTCACTGGCTCCAAACTGGATTTAAAATCCCAAAAAGAGTTTGCACTCCATCAACTCAGCACAATGGAGAGGATGGAAGAATCTTGCCTCTTCCCAATTCAGGCCAAAGCAAACTGGGGCCGTTTCTCTTAACTTGTCTCACAAACAACTTTTGCCATCTTGACCACGCTCTGATGTTGTCCGTCCCCATTTTAATCTCAGACATGCTAGAGAACATGCATATGTTTGATATTGGAAGCTGAGTTCATATATGATGAGTTCAAATACTTGCCACTGCAACGAATCAACGCTGCTCTAGCTGTTCTCCCTGGAGTATCAGCTGGGATGGTCCCTGATATACGGCATAGGGTCCGGCCTGGTTCTAAATCACAGCCAATGTATTAACTGCTCTTAACTCAACTTGGCCTCTGTGGAATTCAGCTTTGTAGGGAAGCTCTTAGAGTGATTTATGGAGAGGCCTGCTGGAAAACACTTCAGTGGACAGAGCCACTGACCAGGCATGGAAGCACCCTTTTAGCTGTCTCCAACCACTGCTTGGAATGTGCAGATGTTTACAGTTCTGAATGAACATTGACAAATGCCAAGATTATTAAGGGATTTGGTGAGTTTATCCCCATGAATCCATTTGAGGTGTCTCACACAAGAAGCTGAAGTCCCTATCCATGGATGGAGCTGGCATGGGGTCATGGTTTGAGCGCTAGACTAAGGCTCCAGAGACCAGGGTTCAACTTGCTGCTCAGCCATAGAAACCCATTGCCTTGGACAAGTTGCACTCTCTCAGCCTCAGAGGAAGGCAATGGGAAACCTCTTCTGAACAAATCTTGCTAAGAAAACCCTGTGATAGGGTTGCCTTAGAGTTGCCACAGGTTGGAAATGTCTTGAAGACACATAACAGCAACTATTACTGTGCATGTTAGAACTCTGAACAGTTACTGCAATTCCTAGAATTCCCCCAACTAGCATGTCTCAATGAGAGCAATAACAGCAGCAACAACAACGCTTAAATCATTACCTAAGTAATACAACATTATTTAGATGAGTATGTAGTATGAGCCTAGTAATTTTTTAGAAGTGAAAAAGATCTTGGAGTCCTCGTGGACAACAAGTTAAACATGAGCCAACAATGTGATGTGGCGGCAAAAAAAGCCAATGGGATTTTGGCCTGCATTAATAGGAGCATAGTGTCTAGATCTAGGGAAGTAATGCTACCCCTCTATTCTGCTCTGGTTAGACCACACCTGGAATATTATGTCCAATTCTGGGCACCACAATTCAAGAGAGATAGTGACAAGCTGGAATGTGTCCAGATGCGGGTGACTAAAATGATCAAGGGTCTGGAGAACAAGCCCTATGAGGAGCGGCTTAAGGAGCTGGGCATGTTTAGCCTGAAGAAGAGAAGGCTGAGAGGAGATATGATAGCCATGTATAAATATGTGAGAGGAAGCCACAGGGAGGAGGAGGGAGCAAGCTTGTTTTCTGCTTCCCTGGAGACTAGGACGCGGAACAATGGCTTCAAACTACAAGAGAGGAGATTCCATCTGAACATGAGGAAGAACTTCCTGACTGTGAGAGCCATTCAGCAGTGGAACTCTCTGCCCCAGAGTGTGGTGGAGGCTCCTCCTTTGGAAGCTTTTAAACAGGGGCTGGATGGCCATCTGTCAGGGGTGATTTGAATGCAATATTCCTGCTTCTTGGGAGGGGGTTGGACTGGATGGCCCATGAGGTCTCTTCCAACTCTTTGATTCTATGATTCTAAGTTGCAGTGGCAAGAATTTGCTAACATCATTGTGTTGGCTAGGAAGTTCTGGGATTTGTAGTACTAAATAGTAAAATAAATAAAGGGAATTTAATCATTCCTCATCTTGATGCTGTGGCTACTGAGGTATGGCTGGCAAACTTTGCTAGCCATGGATGTTTTGAGTCAGGAATCAAGAACTAGGTTGAAGACTAGCGACAGAGACTTTTACTCAATTTGCACAAAAGGGACACTTATACAGCCACAGATGCTCAACGGGTACAAGTGTAAAACATAATCATAAGCAGATATTTTTATGTACAAGAATTCTCATGCACTAACATTGCTACATTTTGAACCTCAAATTATGCAGCTGAGTTTTCTGCATTTGGAGAGATCGCAGGGGTCAGCACACTCAGAGGGGATACATCCCAAAGAAAAGGGGCCCTAGAAAGCATTCTTGAAGCAATATAATTAGCTAATTCTCACTTATTCTGTTAGGATAGAGAATGGAGTATTGTGGCACTGCTGACCATGGGGAAACCTTAATTCAGCTTCAATTTGGCTGGCCAAAATCAGATTGCTCCCCAAACACTCAACGAAGCCTAGCGTTGGATCTGTCACCAAAACGCAACGAAGCTCAAAACACATGTGATGGTCTATTAATTATCTGAGCCATAAAAGGAAATGAGGCAATTCCCGCCCTGAATGGGAGCCATGGGGCTGTGTAGAGTAAACAGGGCTTTTGGCAGACATCAATTAGCTTGCAAATTAATGAGTATTTATGGCTTTTATTTGCTTGGACGAATGAAGTCTTCATGCGGAAGGAGGAGAGTTACTGTCAAGAGCTAGATCTCTCAGTGTACCTTGGTAAAAGTGTTTGCTCTGCACTGCTTTGTTCTCCAAGTTAGCATGATACAAACACACTTTGCAACTTTTTCTGCTGTTTTTTGTGTTTTGACAGTCAAGGCCTGGTGATCGTCAAGCTTGTGGATAGTTCTTGGACCTTATGTGGGTTGGGAAGGAAATAAGGTGGAAGGTGTTGAATATCCTTTATCCAAAAAGCATGAGACCAGATATATTTTGGATGTATCTGTATATAGGTATATAATGGGATATCTTGGAGATGGAACCCAAGTCTAAACACCAAATCCCTCGCACTTATACACATAGATTGAAGGTAATATTTTAAAGAATTTTGTACACTGATCCACCAGAAAGTAAAGAGCTCACTATCTCACCTGCCCATGGGAACAATTTTGGATTATTTTGGAACCTCAAATAAGGGATGCTCATCTTGCAGATATGTATATGCTTAAACATGCCCCAGTGTTTCCAGAGAAGATCTTCCATCCTTGAAACACATCTGTATGTAGGGTGGGACATTTGCTCAGTGGCATGACCTGTGTTCAGCCTACAGATTCTGTCCCTAAGTTTTTTCCCCACTTATAGGGTTTTAGACAACATGGCAGAGAACAACCTCTATTGAATTAGAGCAGTGGTTCTCAACCTGGGGTCCCCAGATGCTTTTGGCCTTCAACTCCCAGAAATCCTAACAGCTGGTAAACTGGCTGGGATTTCTGGGAGTTGTAGGCCAAAAACATCTGGGGACCCCAGGTTGAGAACCACTGAATTAGAGGATGTCATTAGAGTCTTGCTGGACTGGATTAAAAGTGACGTGCTCCATTGATTTGGCTGATTAGAAGCATCCAGGGATGACCAGTGGCTTCCATGTCAGAATTTACTCAGGACTTTAATCTCAATAAAGTTCAAATTAAAACCCAGAGTGGATTCACTACTCCATTGAGAAGGTCATCAACAATCAGCATTGGAGGTTTCTGGGGAGCCCATAGCATGGCAATAGTTCTTTCCTACAATTGCTACTTAACAAATGATATTTATTGGCATATTGAACATATCTTTCAACAGTTCAATTTTGCAGAGACAGTCCCACTAAATCCTATGCTGTCCTACTTCTCAAGTACTTTGAAAAGGTCCTGGTTTCCTTCTTTATTTCAGCTTAGATCAGCTGTTGCAAACTGATTAGAGTTACAAACTAAGCAGTTCATTTAACTGAGCAAGAGGAAGACTAGAATTTTGTCCTTCCCAGAAGACACAGGTAAAAGCAAACTCCCACTGTGGGTCTTCTTTCTCTTTGCCATAAAGCATGGATGGACAACTTTGGGAGGTGTGGAGGCAACCTTTAGTCATTGGAAGTCTTTGAAAAACACAAAAAATGCACATAGATTTTTTTGTTATTAGTACAAGGTGCCTTTTAATCTATCTAAAAATCAAATTGTTGCATGCACTGTCTTCTACAAGCTGCACTTTCCCCCTTTTTTGGACAGAAAGAAGATGAATCTGGAGGATTCTGTAGGTTTCCTTAGGAACCAATGAAGCCCCAGGGCTGAACTTTGCCCATCAGGATAGAGGAAAGCAGGGACTGTGGTCTGATCAATGAAATCACATTTTGGATGTGCTGGATCAAATCCAAAATGGCCCAGAACCTTTTGGGTTTCAGGTAGCATTAGGTCTTGGACACAAGCCAGGAATGGACAGAATAGTTTGTTACTGATTGAGTTTGTAAAGGGCCATTCAATCCAAATCCAACATTTATTTCTGAAAGCCTCTATTGAAGTGCTTTCTTATAGAAATGCAGTTCTATTGTGTCCTTAAAATTGTATTTTTAGTTGCATTTGTGGATTTTTTAAGTCTGAGAAATTGAGCAAATATCTGAGGAAAGTATGAAATCCAGAGGATGACTGCATTCCAATTCATTCTATGTATAGAGAGGGAGGTATGTTGTGTACTGAGCTTAGAAGGAAGATATGGTGCTTTGATTTTCTCATCTTTGATAACCAAGAGTGTCTCAACACTGAGCCATCCCATCAAAATCTTTTCAGTCACTGCAAAAAAAAAAAACTGCCTACATCGCCTTCCTTCCTTCCTTCCTTCCTTCCTTCCTTCCTTCCTTCCTTCCTTCCTTCCTTCCTTCCTTCCTTCCTTCCTCCCTCCCCCCCCCCTTTTTTTTTTGCATCAATGGCAAAATATTTCTTCCAGAGGGGGAAATCTTATTTTTTGCAAAGGTTTCTTTTGTGTCCTTTATACAAAAGAAACCTTTGTTTTGCACAAACCCCACACGAAAACGGCAACAAAATTTTGGCAAAAAGGGGGTTCCAAAATGTGAAAAACCATTAATAAATCCCATAAGCTCCTGCAGTGAGGAAACAACTTTTGGCATTTTGTTTTGTGCTCAAGAGTAAGAACAAAATAAACAAAAATTCACATTCCTGGGATCAGATAGTTTCACTTCACAAGGCAGACTGAATGGGGTCTCCAAGCATCCCAAGCTGGCACTGTTAGGCATCAAGGCTGTTGAGAGACAAATTCCTGAGCCTTGGGCCTAATCCCCTTTTAAAACCATCTAAGCCAATAGCTATCACCACGTTTCATTGCAGTGAATGCCGTAAATTAAGAATGTTAATTTGTAGGAAATAAGTACTTTCTTTTGTGCTTCTCATCGCTTTCATTGGGTAGACACAAGTTGCAGGACAGGTATCCCTCAGTTAACAGGCATTCCTGGCCTTTAACGGAAAGTTTGGTCCGAGAGGCAGAAATAAGTCTGAAAGTGGTTTGATGTGCTTCAGCAAAAAAATTATCTCAAAGAGTATGAAATGAAACAACCAAGGCGAGTAAGCCCTGTAAACAACAACTTTTTAACCTTCTACAGACCACTTGAAGTCTTCTTCCAAAATACATTTAGGAACCTTCCCTCACCACCCCAGCAATTTGGACTTTGTATAAGGTTTTCTACTTGTGGCTATATTTTTTAATATGGAGCTGTGAAGTGGTGAGGCAGGCTATTTGTTTTGCCCTTTTCTTTCTGTTTAGTTATCCATGCATGCTTAGTCAGGCATTTTGGAGGTAGCTGCTGTTTCCATTGCCTGTTGTAAGCAGGCCCACACAGTATTATTATTGTTGTTATTATTATTATATTTATTTTTATCCCGCTATTTCTCTCCATGCGGAGACTCAAAGTGTCTCACAATTAAAAGTAGTACAATACAACTTAAAATATACAAATATTAAAATAGTATTAAACATCAATATTAAAAACAATTCAGGTTAAAATAATAAAAACACACATAAAAGTATGACAAACTGCCATTTATTAAACTTCTTAGAAGGGTGTGCATTAGTTTGGGATTAGCTCGGGACAATTTGAGAAGATTTGTGAAAATTCAGGTAGTGGAAGTTTGTGGCTTCTACACTGGCTTATAAATCTACAAACACTCTGATGCAGAAGCGGACTGACCCCAGAACCAAACCAGTTGCAAAAGTAGGTTGGTTTCCACATGATCCAGCCAGGATGAGCCTACCTTGGCTGCACTGGATCATCACCTTATCTTCCATCACATTGTTACCACTCCTAGCCAGTCACAGAGCTCTGTGCAAACTCCTGTCCATTGCAGGTATCTGGATTTATCTATCATCAGAAGTTCCTGTACATCCAGAAGGAGGTAAAAGGAGGCATGATGCATCTCTTTTCCTTATGCTGATAAGGGCAGGGGAGGGATGATGGCTACCAGTGTCCCATGGGGCAATCTTAATGAGACCTGGTCCATCTGTCCACACTGCCCCAAAGCCTGAGAGACTCCAGAGTTTCAAGTGATTTGATGGCATTGAATATTTGCCAGCACTGTTGCCAACACTGTGGACCGCCCTGAGTCCTCTTTGGGGTTGAGAAGGTCAGTATTTAAATACCACAACTAAATAAAAAAGCAAGCTTTGGAGCATACACCAACTGTGTCCAAAGCAGTTTAACCAGGGATAACCTGTGCTACTCAATGAAAGTACAGAGACATCATGACGAAAGCTAGGAGTCAATTCAGAGTGAATCCAGCCTGTGTAGACTCACCCAATGTCAACGGGATATGAACCTGCTTTAATTTTAGTTTGAACTTTAAATGAGCCACTCAAAGCTTACCTGTCTGAACGCATCTCTTCTTATGAACCATCTAGGAATTTAAGATAACCTGGGGAGGCCCTGCTCTCAATCCCACCTTTTTCGCAAGCGCGTTTGGTGGGGATGAGAGACAAGGCCTTCTCAGTGGTGGCCCCTCAGCTGTGGAACTCCCTCCCCAGGGATATTAGATCAGCTCCCTCCCTCCTGACTTTCCAGAAAAGAGCAAAGACCTGGCTCTTCGAACAAGCATTTGGAAATACAGCATAATAGATAAATATGGTATTATGAAAGAGTGAACATGGGACGTCTTAGACAATGGTAATGGAAAATGAGTTTTAACTGGAAGACATTGGTGATTATATGTTTTTAATGGTTTTTTTAATCATTTCTGTATGGATTTTTATTATGTCATGTTAAATATTTTAGTGGTATTTATGACTGTTGTCGCATCAAATTGCTGCCAATTTTTAAGCCACCTTGAGTCACCTTTGGGCTGAGAAAGGCAGGATAGAAATACTGTAAATAAATAAAGTTCCAAACGGTTCAATAGTCTGGACAGCTCCTTTAAAATTTGGACTCAAACTGGAGTCTTGTCCAAAAAAATAAGAATATCTAGCCATCATTTGATACAGGAATCATCCAAAGATAATCTCCAAATTGAAAGTGGGAAAATGGAATGACTCAAAGGGTTTCCAGGTGAAACAACAAAAAATATCACCTATTTTTCATTAAAAGGACACAACATAGGGTACAGCAAAGGACACAGTGTTCTGTTGTGCGCTGGGCCTGTAATAGCAGTACTTTTCTATAGGACATAGAAGCCCAGCGGGAAGCCAGGGGTGCCTCAAAGAGAAGTTCTCAGGGATTTTTCTGAAGTGATGGTCTTTAGAGTCTTTAATGATACAACAAAGTCTTTATTATGGAACAAACAACAAATCTTCAATGGTTCAAACAACACTTCAAGGCTTTCTTAGTCTAGTCCTCAATGGACTGGTACCTGACTTTGATTCACTAAACTTTCTCTGTAGGAAAAACACTTTTTAACCTCTCCCAGGCTGCTTTCTATATATGCCTCATCAGTGTGGGACCTACTACCGACTCCAAATGCGTCTGGGTATCGAGTAGACCTACCAGCCGAGGCTTAAAGATATTTCAGCTGGAGTTCCGTGGATCTGTAATGCTGTTCTCCCTTTGAGAATTCTTAGAAACTTCAGGGCTGTTCCCTCTGATGCTATGAGGCTGAGAGGCTGTGAGCTCTCAGCCAGAGCTTTTGGGACCTTTCTCCTGGAATTTCTGCTTCTGTATCCCTGGATGCTATTTTTTCCTGGATACTCCTTTTTCCCTGGATGGTTATTGAGAAAGGAAGTTTTTCTACGAGACGAGCTGGTCTACGTCCTATAGCTTAGCTACCTTGTGTGAGACTGCCCAAAAAATGGCTCCTTTCCCTCCCAGATCCCAGAACAAGGGGTGGAACCAAGCTTAATTATGATGGACAGGAGGGCTGTCCTATGACTGCAAAACAGATAACAGAAAGAAAATAAAGTTAGAGCTCCTGGTACAGCCGTACTAGCACACACAGCATTGAGACAATGGATTTGAAAACTAAACCTGTGCATCCCTCTCTCTCATTTGTCCATACCAGTACAATCAAAGCTTGTGAGCAACATGGAGACTCAAGGGGACACAGACAAATAGATGATGTGTCTCCAAAAAGATCTGAACATCCTCACCCCTGCAAAAGCTGTACATGAAATTGCCAGGGGATGTCTTCCTCTTTGTTTCAGAACAAGAAGCCTAGATCATCTCAGAATTTTGCACTGAGTGATGAGAGAGGGTATGTTGTAGTGGCCAACTCCCAGTTAGTGGTGTCTCTTGAGTCATTCAGTCCACAGCTGCCACCAACACACACTCACAAATGAATGGGAAACACAGGTGCAGTTTCTGATAAGTTCTTTCTCTCTCCCACTTGAAAACACTGTCATTAGAAATAACAAGGAGAGTCCTGCCGAACCAATCCTCTAGTTGGAAACTGCAGCTGCCTGTCATGAAATTGCTACCACCCTTCTGCTCTCCTTTCCTCCCCACCCTGGCAATTCAGTTTACAGCTTTTGCAGGGGTGAGGACTGTCCTTGTTATTTCTAATGACAGCGCTTTCAGGCACTGTGTGTGTGTGTGTTCAGCAATCTTTTCTGTGTGAACAGAAAGCTGGACTAGACAGGACTTCAGTTTGATCCAGCATGGCTCATCTAATAATTATTCCTATACACAATTTAAACTTTATTTTTGGGTCAAAACCTGCCTTTAGAATTTGGTGCTTATCTTTCTATGTATTGTTTTCAACTGGAAAAGCTTTCTTTAGTAAATAACCTGTCAGAATGGCACTTTCTGTAATTTAAATATATTTTCACTCTTTTAAAAAATTAAAACATGGCGGAGTCTCTTTCTCTGAGGTTTTGAAATACAAGCTAGATGGCTATCTGTTGGGAGTACTTTGATTGTGTATTCCTGCATGGCAGAATAGGGTTGGGATTGGATGGATTTTGGAGTCTCTTCTGACTAAGATTTTACAGTATAATAATAATAACTAATCCTGAACTCAATTTCCTCTGCCCCCCCCCCCTCCCTCAAAGTCTATATTTTATACATCCCTCTGTTTTTCTCTCTGACTTGTGAAGGCTCATGTTTTTTTTTTTTTTTTTTTTTTTTTTTTTTTTTCTTTTTGTTTGTTTTTTTTTTTTTGTTTATTTTATACATCCCTCTGTTTTTCTCTCTGACTTGTGAAGGCTCATGCCACACAATAACATGGCTGTAACTCTGTGGGTGTTTTATTCACACACTCACAGATATACTCGGCATTGCTCCCTTCTGTCATCCCTTCTTTCTCTTTCTTTCCTGCCCTCTGCTCAAATCTTTCCCCCTTCCCTTCTCTCCTTCCTTTTCTTTCTCTCCCTCTTTCCCTCCCTTCTTTCTCCATTCCTTTCTTTCTCTTCTTTTCCTCTTTTTTTCCTTCTCTCACTCACTCCCTCAGTCTCTCTTTGCTTCCCTTCCCTTCCTTTCCCTTCCCTTCCCTTCCCCCTTCTCCAGCTCTAAGGAGCCCTTCTACACTACCATATAACATCCAGATTGTATTGTCGAAGGCTTTCATGGCTGGAATCACTGGGTTGTTGTAAGTTTTTCAGGGTATGTGGCCATTTGACCCATGTTAATTTTAATATTTTATCCTGTATAATTTCTGCTATGTAAATCGCCTGGAGCATCTCGGATGGAGGGCGATTAATAAGTAATTAAAGATGATGATGATGATGATGGTGATGATGATGATGATGATCTAGAAGCATTATCTCCTGACATTTTGCCTGCATCTATGGCAAGCATCCTCAGAGGTTTGAGGTCCAGATTATCTGTTTTGAACTGGATTATATGGCAGAGTAGACTCATACAATCCAGTTGAAAGAAGATAATGTGGGCTATCTGATTTGATAATCTGGATGACTACTTACATACATACTTACTTAGGCAATCCCTCATAGCCCAAGGATGATGGTCCTCCAAGTATAGTGTCTTAGCAATGGGTCCATAGGTGGCTGTGGAGCCCTAGTCTTGATCTGCATGTTCTCCCGCAGTGAGGACATCGGTTTCCAGGTGGAAGGCGGTCCCGGTCAGGGTTGGCTTGACGTGCCTTGCTCTTGGCATGTTTCTCCCTTTTGTCCTCAATTTGTGCCTTTTTGAATTCTGCAGCACTGCTAGTCACAGCTGACCTCCAGTTAGAGCACTCAAGGGCCAGGGCTTCCCAGTTCTCGATGCCGATGCCATCATTTTAAGGTTGGCTTTAAGCTCATCTTTAAATCTCTTTTCCTGCCCACTAACATTGTTTCCAGTAAGTAAGGTAATATGACTCTCTTTGTGATTCCTTCCTTCCTTCCCCTCAAACACATGTCACCTTTCCTTTCTAGTGACATCACAGAGGGCCACTTCATCTAGCAACAGACAGACAGACAAGCTAGCATGTATGTATATATGTGTGTGTGTATGCATATATATATATATATATATATATATATATATATATATATTCCATTACACTTGTGTAATTTCCGTATTCAGTTCATCATTGCACAAAAAACATTTCCACAAGACTAACCATTGGACTTGCTATTCTTGTTCTTGGATGGTGGGTAACTTCTCATCAGTTGCTTGAGACTGGGATTGCAGAAGTAGTCATAGCACAATCCCATTGCACAAAAGAATTATTTATTATTTACTTCATTTATATATTGCTTTTCTCAGCCTTTGGGCGACTCAAAGCGGTTAACAATAGCAAAATTCAATGCTCAACATCATAAAAAGAGTTTAAAAAACAGTTAAAAACAATGATATAATAAACAATCAGTTAAACATAACTATAACATCTCATTAGCATCTCATAGGTAGAATCAAGATCCAATCTCATAATCTGTTGTTCCATGTTCCTATATTCAATACACTAGTATTGTCAATGTTCAAAGGTACACAATTGGTTGTACAATGTCAATAATCAGCAGAAGAGTCAGGTATCACCACCATTGCTTAAATACATAAGAATAGATTTGCACCATGATAGCATGGGACACATTTTTTTCATTAATTTCATTCTTAAAAGAAGGATTTTCTTAACTATTTCTTCTCACTGCAAGCCCAAGTCTGTGTAAAATAAAAGGCTCATGGCATTTTGGTGCAGAAAGTGCTTTTTCCTGGGTGGAAAAAAGCCATTTCCTATCCAAAAAAGTGCAAAATTTGGATAGAAGTCTCAAACTGCTCATTAGAATTGCTCAACTAATTTGATCAAAGAAATGGGGAAAAAGAGAATGGAATCCAGTGGTGGAATGTATGAAAAAACCATTGGAAACAGAAGAAATGTTTGGCTTCAATCAAAATCATGTATAAGAAGAAGTTAAAAATGTTTTATTTAAAGAGTTATAATGTAAAGGCCAGCCAATTTGAGCAATAATAAGGGAAAAAATGTAATACAGCATTTCTCAACCTGGAGATCAGGACCATGAGGGGGTGTCAGAGGGGTCATCAAAGACAACCAGAAAATATAGTATTTTCTGTTAGTCATAGGGGTTCTATGTGGGAAGTTTGGCCCAATTCTATCGTTGGTGGGGTTCAGAATACTCTTTGATTGTAGGTGAATTATAAATCCCAGCAACTACAACTCCCAAGTATCAAAGTCTATTTTCCCTAAACTCCACCAGTGTTCACATTTGAGCATATTGAGTATTTGTCAAGTTTGGTCCAGATCCATCATTGTTGAGTCCACAGTGCTCTCTGGATGTAGGTGAACTACAACTCCAAAACTCAATCAATGCCCACCAAATCCTTCCAGTATTTCCTGTTGTCATGGGAGTTCTTGTGCCAAGTTTGGTTCAATTTCCATCATTGGTGGAGGTTCAGAATGCTCTTTGATTGTAGGTGAACTATAAATCCCAAGAACTACAACTCCCAAATGACAAAAAAATGAGTGAAGGACATACATTATTCAAATTTGGGCCTCTCAGGCATTTATGCCACATTTGATCCAGTGAATGAAAATACATCCTGCGTATCAGATATTTACATTATGATTCATAACAGTACCAAAATTACAATTATGAAAGTAGTAACCAAAATAATGTTATGGTTGGGGTTCACCACAACTTGAGGAACGGTATTAAGGGTTTGCGGCATTAGGAAGGTTGAGAACCACTGATATAGGGTAGTACATAACATAATCACCATTAGGGAAATAAGTAGCCATATCAGTTTGTATCACTGTTACATACTTTTATTATTTTTTTAAAAAGGTATGTATGGTACGGTATAGTTTAGCTGAGTTTTTGTATGTGCTTTTTTTTTACTTGTTTTGTGAATTTGAGCCCTAGATTATGTTTTATATATCAAAAATCATGTTTGTAATTTTAAAATTTTATTAGAAAGGGATTTCTCAGAACTCAAGAAACCTGTTTCCTTTTTTTTAAGGTTTAAATATTTTGAATTTCTATTGTGGAAATGCAGCATAGGATCTCATCCAATGGTTAGTGTTTAGGATGCAATTTCTGAACCTTATCTCTTTCTCCATATTTTTAGGTCCTGTGAGTCACTGACTTGACTCTATCTCCTATCCTCAGGGATAGATTTTAAAAAATTTAGAAGTGATAGCTGCCCCAGGTAGAAAGGCCTGGAAACATGACTGCCTTCCCTTGTTCTTTGGGTTGTTTCCTATTCTCTCATCTGGGTTTCCCTTCTCCCTCCTCTTTTTTCTGTCTCCCGGTGCTTAAGATGCCCAACTGCTGCTTTGGGGGTTTCCCAAAGCCTGCCCTGGAGATGAAAAGCAATGGGAGGGAGGACTCCTTCTTTGTTTGCCTCCGCTCTCGCCTCGGCCTCCTTGGGCCTGAGAGAGGGACCCAGCCAGAAAGGAAATCAGGGGCTTAGTACATTCATTTCTCCCCTAATTTGCCAGTTCTGCCATGAAATCCCATTACAAAAGGCTTAGTGGCCACGCCGAGGAGAAGGTCACCGCTGAGGCCTCCGAGAGGGGATTTACGCAGCAGAAAAGGTGCTAGAAAAGAGCAACCCCACGCTCTCCTGGCCCTAAAGGAACAAGGTGCCCCACAACCACCCCAAATACTCCTAACCCCTCCTCCGACCCTTGCAACAACAGACGGGAGGGGGTGTTAAGGGAGAGATAAGGCTTCAAACAAAGATGGGATTCAGCTGCTGGAGATTCTTGGTTTCTTTTGGTCCTTCCTCCAGCCTCCTATCCTAGCTGTCGCACCCTTCTTTGCCCTTCTTTTCTACTTCATCTATACTTCCATATAATGCAGTTTGAAATGGCATTATATTGTCAGTGTAGACTCATATAATGCACTTCATGCAGTTAAACTGCATTGAACTGCATTGTAGCCTTCATTGCCACTCTCTCAACAGTACAGTAAAGGTAAAGGTAGTCCCCTGACATTAAGTCCAGTCATGTCTGACTCTGGGGTGTGGTGCTCATCTCCATTTCTAAGCCGAAGAGCCAGCGTTGTCCGTAGACACCTCCAAGGTCATGTGGCCGGCATGACTACATGGAGCGCCGTTACCTTCCCGCTGGAGCGGTACCTATTGATCTACTCACATTTGCATGTTTTCGAACTGCTAGGTTGGCAGAAGCTAGGGCTGACAGCGGAAGCTCACGCCGCTCCCCGGAATCGAACCTGCGACCTTTCGATCAACAAGCTCAGCAGCTCAGTGCTTTAACCCACTGTGCCACCGGAGGCTCCAGTGACAGTAGACAGTAGAGTCTTGCTTATCCAACTTCACTCATCCAACGTTCTGTATTATCCAACACAGTCTGCCTCCCACCCAGATCCACAGCTGTTTCCAATACATTGCAATGTTTTGGTGCTAAATTTGTAAATACAGTGTTTACTACATAAGTTTACTGTGTATTGAACTGATTTTTCTGTCAATTTGTTGGAAAACACGATGTTTTGGTGCTTAATTTGTAAAATCATAATGGAATTTGACGTTTAATAGGCTTGTCCTTAATCTCTCCTTATTATCCAACATTTTCGCTTAACCGACATTCTGCTGGCCTATTTATGTTGGATAAGCAAGACTCTACTCTATATGGTCAATGTGTTGTTGTTCATTTGTTCAGTCATTTCCGACTCTTCGTGACCTCATGGACCAGCCCACGCCAGAGCTCCCTGTCGGCCATGGCCACCCCCAGCTCCTTCAAGGTCAAGCCAGTCACTTCAAGGATAACATCCATCCATCTTGCCCTTTGTTGGCCCCTCTTCTTTTTTCCTTCCATTTTCCCCAGCATAATTGTCTTCTCTGAGCTTTCCTGTCTCCTCATTACATGGCCAAAGTACTCCAACTTCCCTCCAATGAGCAGTCGGGCTTTATTTCCTAAAGTATGGACTGGTTGGATCTTCTTGCTGTCCAAGGCACTCTCAGAACTTTCCTCCAACACCACAGTTCAAAAGCATCTATCTTCCTTCGCTCAGCCTTCCCTATGGTCCAGCTCTCACATCTGTAGGTGACTATGGGGAATACAATTGCTTTAACTATGTGGATCTTCATTGCCAGAGTGATGCCTCTACTCTTCACTATTTTATCGAGATTGGACATGAGTCAGTGTAGACTCACGTAATGCAGTTCGGCGCAGTTGAACTGCAATGTAGCCTTCATTGCCATTTCCCCAACAATACTCATCTGGCCATATTCTATAGCAGGGGATTGCAAAGAGGAATAGACAGCAGGTTCCCCATATCTCTGGGCTGGCCCTTCTTCTCTCATCCTCAGGATGTGGCATATAAATCTCAGGGTAAAAGCCCTGTCTTGAAAAAAAGTCTGTATCTCAATTTTCCTCATTGCTCTTTTTGAATTCTGTTTCAGAAATAGAAGTAAGTAGTTATCTCCATGCAAGAAGAATGGTCCATGAAGATCTGTGAACTAGCGGAGGTGGACAAAGGACACATCTTAGACCAAATTTAAGAAAGATGGGGACTTGTTTATTACCTTTTCACAACAAAAATGGAGGCATTGATCAATTGTAGTATTTATGAATTAGAAGAATGTTACCATAAGGAAAAGCATTGTTATATAATAACATTTAAAGGGAGTAGAATAATAAGGGATCAAAACCACCAGGTAGTGAGTGTGAGTTTTGTACAATTGTTTTCCTGTTACTTTAGTGTGTGTGTTTTGTGTAAAGGGTGAGCTTGTAGTTGGTTGCAGTAGGTAGAATGTATAGTTTAATATTACATATAGCAACATTTTGCTTGTTTGTATTCATATTGCTGTTCTGCTATGTTCTTTCCATCTCAATGAATTGTCACCTTGTCATAGTGTGTTCCAGTGAACTTGCAGGTGAACCCATCAGAGACATATTTTCCCAAAGGAGTTTCCCAGGGCAGCATGCTCACAGGGGAGGAACCATACCAAGCACAATGATGTCCTCAACAGTGGGACAGTCAGACAATAACATGGTACATGTTATGACAGCTGTGAAGGTGAAAGGAGGCTGCAACAGATGAATGACCACTGGTCATTGGGTTAACCACACTACTGGATGTGAATCTCTCTCTGTGAGGACTGTGTGTTGATTGGGTATGCACTGATCTCCCGTGTTACCGCTGAGGCAGCTTGTGATGCTCCCTCTTCACTTGCACCATAGAGTCCACCAGAAGTAGATCTATGTCATGGGATGGAAGCTGGCAGGCTCCATGCCACAAGTAAAGGAACATCATACAACAGGCAATTTTGCCCATCTGATGTTGTTTGCCTACGTTGCATAACTTTATATATATACCAATTTTGCTATGTACGGTTCTGGCCCTGCTTACTTGTCATAGAATCATAGAATCATAGAATCAAAGAGTTGGAAGAGACCTCATGGGCCATCCAGTCCAACCCCCTGCCAAGAAGCAGGAATATTGCATTCAAATCACCCCTGACAAATGGCCATCCAGCTTCTGCTTAAAAGCTTCCAAAGAAGGAGCCTCCACCACACTCCGGGGCAGAGAGTTCCACTGCTGAACGGCTCTCACAGTCAGGAAGTTCTTCCTAATGTTCAGTTGTCCGAAAACATCTCCCTCTACATCCCGCCTTGCAGTTTAAGATCATCCGGGGAGTACTTGCTATCACTCCTGCCAGCATCGCAAATACATCTGGCGGGGATGAGAGGCAGGGTTTTCTTGACTGTAGCCCCCACCTGTGGAACTTGCTTCCCAATGAGTTGCGTGTGCAAGTGTGATACACCTCCCACAGCCAACCCAATAAGTATGCTCACACATGATGTTGGGATGAACAATGGCCACAACTCATTTATTGATAACAGGAACAAGGGTTGGCAGCTAAGCATGGGTCCTGGATCACGATCGGGCAGCCCACTGCTGTCCGATACCGCAAAAACCAGGGTGCCACCGGCACAATACCAGGCAAACCTAAACTCAGCACCCCTGGGACCACCATACGTTCCCCCTTTCCACTAGGGGGGGATACCAAACCAGATCCAGGGCCCATGCCCCACGCCAACAAGGAGTTGTGACAAGGAGCACAAAAACAAAACAAGCAACTGATAACAGGTAATCAGGACAAGGTAAAAACAACAACAAAAGCTGACCACTGATGAAACATAACCGCATGAAGGGTGGGCGGGATGGGTCAGCTGGAGCAGGCACAGTGCCTGCTGTGGAGCATGGGGCAGCCTTAAATAGACTGCACGCGAAGAGGGAGAGGCCAGCTCCGGCCTCTCCCACAGTGGGGCGTGGTCAGCTGGCCATTGGCCGCTTGACCAGCTGGCGGGAAACCTTCCTGCCATCTGAGGGGGCTTGTGGGAGGAAGAAGCCCCCCTGAGGCAAGAAATGGCGGTGGGGGACGCCCCGCACCACAACTTCCCTGGCCCGGTAAGTCGGGCCATGCCTTGTAAGATCGGCTTCATCCCTCCTATCTTTTAGGAAGAAATTGAAGTCATGGTTCTGGGACCGGGCTTTTGGACAGTAGGCATAAATCACACTTTGGATATGAAATTTGACTGGAATGGTAATTCAGTGGTTAATACTGAATTCATCATTTGAATTAATTTTCTATTTATTGTATTAATTGTTGTTATATTGCTTTTTTATATTTAATGGCATCAAACTGTGCCAAATGTACGCCATCCTGAGTCCCCCTTTAGGGGGCTGAAAAGGATGGGGTAGAAATACTGGAAATAAATAAATAAAATGTAGCCGAGGTACTAAGCAATCCTGTTAATGAATTCCAAATACTCAATATAGGTTATCAGCAAGAGTGTCCTGATGTGCATCAAAACTCCCCAGTTGATATCCTAATGGACAATAGGAGCTTTGAGAAACAGTCCCAGTAGTTTTCTGGCTTCCTTCAATAGTAATAAAAATAATGATAATAATAATGTTTATTTATTACCCAAAATCCTTATGGCTCGATGTGAGGAGCAACAAAACAGTAATACTGATATAGTCATATAGCAGCAGAAGTCCCCAAAGCTGCTGAGCTGCTGAACTTGCTGACTGAAAGGTTGGCGGTTCGAATCCAGGGAGCGGGGTGAGCTCCCACTGTTAGGCCCAGGTTCTGCCAACCTAGCAGTTTGAAAACATGCAAATGTAAATAGATCAATAGGTTCTGCTCCAACTGGAAGGTAATGGCGCTCCATGAAGTCATGCCGGCCACATGACCTTGGAGGTGTCTATGGACAACGCCGCTCTTCGGCTTAGAAATGGAGATGAACACGCCCACCCCCCCCCCCCGAGTTGTACATGACAGGACTGAGAGAGTGTGACTTGCACAAAGTCATGCAATTGTTGAGTGTGGATTTGAAACTTGGTCTCCAGAGTTATATTGTGACGCTATTCTAATTCCCATGGGTGTAAGTCCACTTACGTAGTCATTATTCCTAATAAGATTCTGGTCTTCATTGTTATGCAATAAAAATGGAAATCAGGCATTACACATGAATACCAATCTGCAGAAACAATAAATCAGCAGCAATAAAAACGAAAGCAACAAAGAAAAAAATCAAAAGAAATAAATATAGCAGGCAACAGAAGATAATGCCATATGTACTTGTCTACAAGTTGCCCTCATGTTGATGGCAGTTTTGGGAGGGCAAAATTATGGATTTGGCTATGTCTTTGGGATAAGTCCATTCGGAAGAGAGGGAGGAGGGCCTGTGCCATCTAGGGAGATAGCCAGCCACTCCTGCCATTTTTCTGCCCAGTCCTTCAAAAGGCCAGAATTGGCACCAATGGAAGGATAGGAGAGGTTGGTGCTTCTTTTAGATTTTCTAGGAATGGGTTAAGCCCTTGCCTTTATCTCTGCTCAGAGAAATGGATGTTTCCTGTTGTGATAAGAGTTAAGAAACATTATTTACACTGTTCTATAGACAAATTGAAACAGGTTTTTTGGGGGTTGGTTATTTGACTAAAATTATTAGACTTTTTCCATGAGTAACAATAAATCTCTCTTTTAGAGGATGAGTTGGTCTTTGTAGAAGTCAGCACTTACTACATCTCTCTGTTAGGAGATTCCTTTCCAGAATATGCATCATGATTTGTGGCTTCACCATGTTCATTCATACACATGTTTCCCAAAATGCACCTCTAAGTCCTACTCCTTGGGCCTTTCTGGATACATAGGTCATTTTCCCACTAGAGTAGATCTTTCCAATCTGTGTATTGCAGTACATTAGTGTGACAGCTGCAATATATGTAGGCTCAAATATAGACTTTTTAAAGTTCTTGCACATATTTACATATTGTTACTCATAACTGACAAAAATCTTGGAAATGTATGTTATTATTTTACAAATCATATATTATTAAAAATATAAATGAAAGGTTTTCATGAGGTATGCTTTGTCCCTGTACAATTTATGTATGTGTCCTTATCTCTTATAAGAGGTTGGTTTAACCTTCGGTTTGCTAGTAAAACTGAATCACTGTGCCACAAAATAATGCATGTCTTAAAGGTGTGTCACCAACATGAAATGTTTGGAAAGCTCTGCTCTAGGGCACTATTCCATACCTTTTGCCAGATATAGATATATAGCTGTAGCTATATCTGATGGGGACGAGAGACAGGACCTTCTCAGTGGTGGCCCCTCAGTTGTGGAACTCCCTCCCTAGTGACATCAGGTCAGCTCCCTCCCTATTAGCCTTCAGGAGGAGAGTCAAAACCTGGCTCTGAGAACAGGCTTTTGAAAAACAGGGCAGTGCAGTGATCTTAATGTGGAATTATGTGCAATTGATCACAGAATAGCTTTAGACCTTGAACTCTGAATGGTGTGCTTTAACCTTGAATATATTTTAATCGTGTTTATTATGTTGTAATTTAATCCAAACCATTTTTAGGTGAAATTTGTATCTTTTGAGGGACTGTGTAGGTGCCATTTGTAAGCCACCTTGAGTCCACCTGCAGTAGAGAAAGATGAGATATAGATAAGGTAAATAAATAACAAGTAAATAAATAGTTATAGATATAGATATGGATAATTACATTTTGGTGGGGTTCTGGGAATTGCAGTCACCAAAAATAAGATTTCCAGTGTTTTCTTCAGTGTAGGCAGTTCTGGGCTAGATGCAGGGGCAGCTCAACCCATTATGCAAAGTAAGCATTTGCAGTATAAATGTCGAAGGCTTTCATGGCTGGAAGCACTGGGTTGTTGTAGGTTTTTTTCAGGCTATATGGCCATGTTCTAAAGGCATTCTCTCCTGACGTTTCACCTGCATCTATGGCAAGCATGTGGACAATTTCAACACAAAAGAGAGGAAACCATAAAAATGAACAAAATCTGGCTACCAGTATTAAAAAACTCTAAAATTACAACAGCCCAACAACAGAGAGGAAACAAACAAGGACATCTAATCACCTCTCAACAAAAGATTGCTCCAGGCACTGCCAGGCACTCAAATACTAATCAAGGTGGTCAGTTGAAACATTCACACCTAGCTCCAGCAGACAAGAGTCCTTTGTCCCACCCTGGTCATTCCACAGATATATAAACCCTTTTTCCTAGTTCCAACAGACCTCACTACCTCTGAGGATGCTTGCCATAGATGCAGGCGAAACATCAGGAGGAAATGCCTCTAGAACATGGCCATATTTGCAGTATAGTTGATTTTGCCCAGGGGCGCTCTTGAGGTGCTCTTGAGGGAAAATAGACCTTGACATGTGCAAGTTGTAGTTACTGGGATGTATAGTTCACCTACAATCAAAGAGCATTCTGAACTCCACCAATGATGGAATTGAACCAAATATGGCACACAGAACTCCCATGACAAACAGAAAATATATATCAGTGATTGGTTGGGGGGGGGATACTGTTTGCTTACAGTTGAAAATTACCTAGAGCGACCTCTGGCTGGATGGTGACATATTAGAAAGGCAGTGGTAAAAAGTGATTATTTTTCTAATGACTGAGCATGTTTGGAAATGGATATTCTTTAATATAAGGAGTTGGGAAGCATTTGACATTCCATAGATACATTTCAAATGGCTGATCTTGTATTCCAGGCCAATGAGAGGAGGAAGCAGGAAAGTATCCACTGTACTTCAGCATCCTCTTTTATTCAAAATCAGCATAGAGCATACTATTGCAAAATAAATGAAAACAGCAGGGTGAGAAAGAGCCTCCTGTAATGTGTAATTGTGGCTGCAGGCAGGGGGAAAATACAGGGGGGAGAGCATAGCAGGAGAAATGAAGGCACACACATATCACTGGTTTGAAGTGTGAAACACTGGAGGGCATGTTATTGCAACTCTAGTATTAATGCTGGCTATCTAGTAATGTTCAAATTGCTTGACTCTGGAACAGAAGCAGTAGCCACTGAGTCTTTAATAGTCATCCTCACCATTTTCTTACATGGCATGTCAGGTTTCTGGAGCAAGCATGACAAGTTAAAAAATAACAAGATGCGGCGTGCCACTGAAAGTATAAAATCTTGTACGGAATGACTTTTCCTTATTGGTTGGTTTTCTTTTCTTAGGGACTTGGGGTGTTTTGTACTCTGCTCTCCCTGGAAGTCCCTTTGCCGTCCAAAAGCTCCCTTCGAACTCCATTTTCCCCTCTGAATCTAAATGCTGCCTTCACTCAATGATGCTTCCATACTTTTGTTTGGCTTCTTGCAAAAACATTTTTTTGATGAGAGTTAAAAACATGTGGACATAGTGCATCGATAGGAAGTGGTCACTTTCTTATGGATGAAAAGAGTTTCATTTCAAAATAGGACGAATCCATACAAGTTATGGATTTACCAAGTGTTGCTGCTTTCAAACACTTTTGAAATGTGAATACTCTTCCTCTCTCTCATTCCATAATTATTGTTGCTTGCTCGTTTTCACTGTGTTTTTAAAAAGCTGTTTGAAATTCCTGTTGATATTTTTACAATGCCTTTTTTTCTTGGCATGTTGCTTGTTAGAGTTAGCAACTTTTGCATGCTTATATACTCACTAATTGCTAGTTTGCACATTTGCAGACTTACTGCTTCTTTTCTTTCCACTCCCATTCTCTTTTTATATCACTAATATGTATTCATTTTGTTGTTCCCCTCCTTTCTCCTCCATAAAAACTTGCATTTGATTATAAACACATGTTTAAGAGGAGAATCCTCTGTGTGTTTTACAAATAAGCATAAGTCCATTTTCTTTCTCTACTATACTCTATGTGTATCTGAGGGGGGAGAACCAGTTGTTCAGCTTCTGCCTGGTCAATTGATTACTTTGCTTGCAAGAGCCTCTACCATCTCTCACATTTTCCAACACAGCTTTAGGAGACTTCTGATGAAAAATAAGTAGCCTCTAGTTGAAATTCTACATTGTAGTTGTACAGCATAAATCTCCATATGATGAGTGATATCTTGATTGTGTTGAATGGCAACAACATGCAAACAAGTGCAACCCTTTGTGCAGATAAGAAGCTTTCCCATCCCAATGCAGATGGGATGGGGGAGGGGTTTGCCTCCTCTCCCAAAGGAGAACAATTAGTTCCTTTGGAAATTACGTCAAAGGGGGTGGAGCCAGGCCCTCGGTGCTGGCCTGTCCCCTTCTCCATTCCGAAGCTGAGCATCGACCCACCACTCCCGCCCATTAAACAGTATATTAGGGTTGCCGTTAAGAGGCCGGGTAGGAGTTTTTCCCCCTCTTATGCTCTAGGAGGGTTTTTTTGCCTACTCTATACTGTTGCAGGGCAAATTGGGATGGTGTGTCATTAAATAGTTGATCACGGTAAACAGTTAGGAAAAACTAAAATTTAGGGTATGCCCAAGGTACCCTCTTCAGGGGTGATGGACATTAAGTAAAACACTCACCTAAGATTCAGTTTGATTAAGTGAGGGGAATTGGAATGGCCTAGGAATGGGGAGAGTCAGGTCTCAGATACCCCAAGAGGGACTTCTCCGACACATTTTCTTAGAGGTCGCCCGGATTAGGTTCCCTGGGGACCTGGGTGTTTCACCCTATCTAGCCGAGGGATAGGCCTGACAGAGACACTACCTCGGCTTTGCCACCAAGTTCAGGATCCACAGATTTAGATCTAGTCAAAATTTAACAGGTAACAGTTAATAAAAGTTGCCCATATTTAAACCCAAATACTGGTGTGTGGTCTCGTTATTTTGCAGGTTGGCAGGCAAACAGCACCACATACAATATAGTCCCAAACACAGTGGGACCAATACTTGCAATTTCACTTAATTGTGTCCAAAAAAACTTCTCTCTAGTAATTGCTCAGTCCTCCAGCATGATCTTGTGATATGCTTGATCATGGAGTCATGTTGAAGGACCTACAAATACTAGAGAGTTGTTATCTTGTAGACATGCTGTATGCCCTCCTTTGTGATTCTATGGGATGCTTCTGCTGAATGTTGATCACAGAGTTGTGCTGGAGAACCTTGAAATTCCCCTCACTTAATCAAATTGAATCTTAGGTGAGTGTTATCTGCAGGCATGTTCTAAGTTCTCTGGCACAATTCTATGGTATGCCTCCATTAAAAGTGAACCATAGAATCATGCTAGAAGACCTGAAAATGCTAGAGAGTTGTTCTCTTTAGGCATTTTTGAGGTCCACCAGTATGATTTCATGGTATGTTTCCAATGTAAATCATTTGTTTTTATATGGTTCACTATTAGCTGTGGTTTCAGCAATATATTTCCCGTAGATAGTGGGGCCATATTGTACTCAACTTTGCTTCTACATTGCTTGATTGGACATGGCTATTCTGCTTCTGACAAAAACATTTCCATGGGAAATTGACATAATTATGAGAAGCCTACAAAAAAACAACTTCTCTTTGTCACACACGCAACCACATTTTCTCTCTGTAGAGAGACACAGTTGTGAGGGTATGCCAGAAAATACTTTCCTAGGCCATCTGTCAAGTTCATGATAGAAAATAATGATTAGGATTGGTGCTTGTCTTTTGCCATCTTGACAACTCTTGGCCACATAGGGTCCAGCAGCTACCGCTGTTTCAGGAACATTAGAAAACTTAGAATTCAAAAACATAACTGTGATGTGCATTCTTCCTTGCTGGTCACTCTTCATCTCCCCCTACGTCATGGTAGACTGGTCCTGTTAGGTCCAATCACTGCTTTGCTGTGGTGCCCAATCTCTGGTTCTCCAGATAGTTCTTCCAGAATACCAAACAGGTGGTCAAGCTGGCTGGGACTTCTGGGAGTTGAAGTCCCAAACATCAGGAGGACCGAAGATGGGAAATGACTGCTTGTGTTGCATTTAGTGCAGCAGATTGAGCTTCTATCATGAGCTGCTCATGGCCCATGATGAGGGCTTATTGACGTGTTGACTATTTTGAAGGAGCTGCTGTGCCTCCATAATCAGCAGGACAAGGGTTTCAGAAGATGGCAAACATAGGACTCTGTGTGAATTGCTCATGAACAATTAGGCCGATCCGGAGAGAGAAAAGGAGCCAAAGGGCAGCAGCTGTGGGAAGATGATTTTTCTCCCCTTTTGTTGTGAGCCGGAGCAATCAGCAAATTGCAGCCTGGAAGCTTAGGCAACTCTGGCTTGGAAGAAGAAGAAGAAACTAGCTTGCAAAGAAGGCAGGAGGAGGAGGAGGAGGAGCGCAAAGCAAAAGCTCAAGTCTCTTTTTTCCTGACAAGCCGGAGCCCAGCGAACGGAGAACACAAACTAAGGCTTTGCTCAGATCTCGGTGAACCAGGCCTCCAGCGCTCAAGTCAAAATCCACTTTCAAAGGATCGCTTGGCTTAAAATAACAAACACATGAAAGACCCATATTGTTTTTTGAAGGCTTTTACTTTCTTTCACTTTATCTACCCCTCTTAGTTTTCTCTCTGGATGGAGATGTTCAGAATGGGAGAGACGGGGGCCAGAGAAACGTGCTGGCGTCTTTGTAATAATCTCTTTATTTATAGGCATGCAAGACAGAACAGGAATTATAAGGATGCAGAAACAAGGACGTTGCTTGGACCAGATACCGTCTCCACTTCAACACAGGGAAAATTAGCCTGCGCTTCCCTGTAAGCCTTCCTAGTTCTCAAGGCCTGACCCTGAGTTTCTAAGCCTGGTCTCCCCACTAATCAGAAAGAGAGGAAGGAATCTTTGGGCAAGAGTGCTGTCTTGCAAAGTAGATGTGTTTTTATATTTCCTTCATTTGTTAGAGATTGCTCTGTTCTGTGCAATCAGCGAATGCTTAAGATATCAGGCAGGAAAACGAAATGCAAAGATACAGAATGGGGGGACGCCTGGCTCGAGAGCAGTACATGTGAAAAAGATCTTGGAGTCCTCGTGGACAACAAGTTAAACATGAGCCAACAATGTGATCTGTTGGCAAAAAAGCCAATGGGATTTTGGCCTGCATCAATAGGAGCATAGTGTCTAGATCTAGGGAAGTAATGTTGTTCATTCGTTCAGTCATCTCCGACTCTTCGTGACCTCATGGACCAGCCCACGCCAGAGCTCCC
>NW_026846588.1:13014219-13210235 GCF_025583915.1 Anolis sagrei ordinatus
ATTATATTGGACTTTTACCTTGTACTACTGATCTTTTTACTGCTTATACTCTGATTTGTTTGAAAATCCTCATTAAACTTCCTTCCTCACAAGTTTGGCTGATTTGTCAGAGAGAGCAAGGTGAATCTTAGCCTGAGATACAACAGTTTGAAACTGACCACCAACAAAGTCCTTGCTTCTCCCAGCCACCATGAATCCTGCAGAGGCTCAGGCGATGCAACAGCAGCTGCAGAACCTTCAGCAGCAGATAGCCACGATGCAAGCGCAAGGAGCAGCTAACCCTCCGGCCCAGCCGCTAAGGACTCCTATGGCGTTGCCTAACAAGTTCTCTGGAGACAGTCAACGGGTCAAGGACTTCCTGGGGCAGTGTGATGCCTACCTCACAGTGCGGGCAGCGGAGTTCCCGAATGAAGCAGCCAAGGTGGGCTTTGCCTACAGTCTGTTGGAGGGCCCGGCCCTCTCCTGGGCCACCGCGCTACATGAGGCCGCTTCCCCTGTGTGCAACACTGTCAAGGCTTTCATGGATGAACTGCACAAAGTCTGGGGAGGCCAAGTGCACCGGGAGATGGCGGATCGTAAGCTGCGAGCCCTAACGCAAAGAGAGGGGTGTTTGGCCCAGTACATCTCGGAGTTTCGTGTATTGCAGCAGGAGCTGGCTTGGAATGATGCCACCTACATGAGCGCCTTCAAGGCGGGGCTCACCCGGGAGATGCAGTTGGAGGTGGCCCGTTCCGCTGTCCCAGCCGACTTGGAAGAATTGATGACCCTATGTATCCGGATAGATGGGACCCTGACCAACCAACGTCACATCCTTGCCGGGCCCCGGCCAGTTGGTCAAAAGGGGGCCGATGCGGGAGTGCCACGTCGCTTGGGACCGCCGCCATCTCTTGCGCCCGATGCAGAGGAACCCATGCAGCTGGGCTCCATGCGCCCCAAAATTGATGCAGCGGAAAAGGCGCGACGGCAACGGCTAAATCTATGTTGGTATTGTGGGGGCAGCGGACATTTCTCTCGGGAGTGTCCAGTAAAGAAGAAGACAAGTCCCCGCCTGGCAGGGGTCTCCGGCTCAGTGGAGCCCATGGCGTCCCAGGCCCAGATGTCTGGTGAGCAGTGGGCCGAACAGCCGGCGGGGGAAGGCAACGACCGAGTTTAGCTGGGCTCGCAAACTCGGTCCCCACCCCGTTTCCAGAGCCCGCGACTGGGTTGCTGTTTTTTCTCTTGGTTTCGTTTTGTGTAGCCCAAAAGACTCCCACGGCGGTGCACGCGCTGGTCGACTGTGGGGCCACTAACAATTTCATGGACAGTCGGTTTGTGGAGTTCCTTGGATTACAATGTTTAGACCTCCAACCTCCCCGGGATGTACAAAACTTTGATGGGCGATTGCTGAAAGCCGGGCCGGTGGCTCGCTATACAGCGCCCGTGCAGATGGAAGTCGGGGACCATGTGGAAGAGATCTCCTTTTTGGTCACGGACCTTCCACACGCCGTGGTGTTGGGAATTCCATGGCTGGCCAAGCACAACCCGACCATTTGGTGGGCTCAGAAGAAATTACAGTTCACCTCGGCCTTTTGCAAAGAACATTGCGGCGGGGAGCGGAAGTGTCGGACCGCTGAGGTTGCCGCACAAGCCACGGTCTCCTTCTTTCTCTAACTTTCCTTCCTTCCCCCCCTTTTTTACCTCCCTTTCTCTTTCTTCCTTCTTTCTTTCCTTCCTTCCTGTCTTTCCTTCCCCTCCTCCTCTCTTCCCTTCCTCCCCCTCCCTTTCTTCCTCTTCTTTTCTTCCTCTCCTTTCTTCCTTCTTTCCTCTCCTTTCTTCCTCTCCTTTCTCCCCTTCCTTCCCTCCCTACCTCCCTAAATCCCTTTTTTTTCTCTCCACTCTCCTTCCCCTTACTCTCCCCTATCCCCAGAACAGTGTACAATACATCACGATCAAGAACCGTTATCCGCTTCCCCTCATCCCGGAGCTTCTCGACCGTTTGCGGGGAGCTCGGATTTTCACCAAATTGGACCTAAGGGGGGCCTATAACTTGGTGCGTATCCGGGAAGGGGACGAGTGGAAGACAGCCTTCCAGACCCGCTTCGGAAGCTTCGAATACAGAGTCATGAGTTTCGGACTCTGTAACGCTCCGGCCACGTTCCAGCACTTCGTCAACGACATCTTCCACGACTTTTTAGACCGTTTTTTGGTCATTTACCTGGACGACTTCCTGATCTACTCCACGAATCCACGGGACCACGCGCAACAGGTGCGTGCAGTGCTCCAGCGCCTGAGAGATCATGGACTCTATGCTAAGCTGGAAAAGTGCGCCTTCGATCTAGACGAAGTGGACTTTCTGGGACACCGCATCTCCGCGGAGGGAATTTCCATGGACCCCGCTAAAGTCTCCGCGGTGTTAGAATGGAAGTCCCCCATGAGCAGAAAGGACATTCAAAGATTCATGGGTTTTGCCAACTACTACCGCAAGTTCATTCCAGACTTTGCCCGCTGGGCGGACCCCATTACCCAATGCCTGAGAGGCAAACGGCCGTTCCTATGGACTGAGGCGGCTGAAAGAGGTTTTCAGCAGCTCAAGAAACTTTTCACTTCCCAGCCTATCCTGCAACATCCTGATCCAACTAAGCTCTTTGTGGTGCAGGCCGACGCGTCGGATGTGGCGGTCGGGGCAGTGTTGCTACAACCTGCGGGGGATCATCTCCAACCCTGTGCATACTTTTCTCGACAGTTGACTGCCCCAGAACGGAACTACACCATTTGGGAAAAAGAACTCCTAGCCATCAAGTCGGCGTTTGAGACTTGGAGACATTGGCTAGAGGGTGCTCCGCAACCAGTGGAAGTTCATACGGATCATCGCAATCTGGAATATCTCCGTACGTCCCGGAAGTTAAACCAACGACAGCAGCGTTGGGCGTTGTTTTTTGAGAGATTCAACTTCCGAATTTGCTACGTGCCAGCGGCCCAAAACAAACAAGCAGATGCTTTATCGCGCAAGCCGGAGTATACTCGGGGCCAGGAAGATTCCGCTGAGTCCTGCATTTTGCGTCCAGAAAACTTTGCGTCCACCGGCGCAACAGGACCCCCTTCGACTCTGGCTGAAAGGATCCGGGCGCGGCAGCAAGAGGACTTGTGGGTGCAAGAGCAGCTGGAGGCCGGACTAAAATTCCCATTTCAGGAGTTAGATGGGATGCTGTGTCATCGTTCAAAGGTTTATGTGCTGCCCGGCCCCGAGCGGGAGGAGATTTTAAGACTATGCCATGACACCAAGCCAGCGGGGCATTTTGGGATCTTTAAAACAATGCAGCTGGTGCTGAGGGACTTTTGGTGGCCCAAGATCCGACGAGAGGTCGAGAAATATGTCAATGGGTGCCCTGTTTGCCACCGCGCCAAGAACTCTACGGGCAAACCGGCTGGTTTGCTACAACCTCTACCCACTCCGAGTCGGCCCTGGGAAATCGTGTCGGCCGACTTCATCACGGATTTACCAGAATCTCAAGGTTTCACCACCATTTTGGTGGTGGTGGATCTTTTCACCAAGATGGGACATTTCATTCCCTGCGGGGGAGTGCCTACTGCCAAAGAAACTGCCGATTTATTCCTAAGCCACATTTTCCGTCTTCATGGACTTCCAACGAGTTTGGTGACCGATCGCGGTGCCCAATTTACCTCGCACTTTTGGAAGGAGATACAGCGGCAGTTGGGCATCGAGAGTCGGATGTCGTCAGCGCACCATCCACAATCCGATGGCCAGACCGAGAAGACCAACGCCACCCTTGAACAATATTTGAGATGTTTTGTAAACTATCAACAGGACAATTGGTCATCGCTTCTTGCTGTAGCTGAGTTTGCTTACAACAACGCTACTCACGGATCGACCAAAGAAGCCCCGTTCTTTGCTAACTATGGATATCACCCCCGGTTCTTTCCCTCCGTGGTTGGTTCAGGGGAGGTCCCTGCTGCTACCACTTGGCTGCAGGAGCTCTCAGCGATTCAAGAGATTTTAAAGGCTCAGCTTGAGCAGGCAAAAGAGGATTACAAACGAGTGGCTGATAACCATCGACAGCCGGGTCCACCGATCCAAGTGGGAGATCGTGTTTGGTTGTCCACTAAACACCTGCCTATACAACGCCCCTCTCGAAAGCTTGACGCTCGTTTTGTGGGGCCATATCCAGTGGTGGACCAATTAAATCCTGTGACCTTTAAGCTAAAGCTTCCGCGCGGCATGCGGATTCATCCTGTTTTTCATCGATCTTTGCTTCGACCCGCCGCGGAAGTCCGGCCTGATGCTGGCGGGGCCCCTCCGCCACCCCCGATTCTGCGTGATGGAGAGGAGGAATTCGAAGTGGCGGACATTTTGGACTCTCGCCGTTATCACCGCAAGTTACAATACTTGGTGGACTGGGTGGGATATGGTCCTGAGGAGCGCTGTTGGATAGATGCTCGAGATGTCCATGCTCCTCTCCTAGTGTCCCGCTTTCACCGGGCCTACCCGGCCAAGCCCGGTCCGGGGGGGGGCAGGGGGGGGCTTGGGGGGGATAGTGTTGTGGTTCAGCAGCAACAGCATGATGGGACTGAGGGTGCAGATGAGCATGATGGGAATGGGAATACAGATGCAGGTGTGGGATTTCAGATTTCTCAGTTTTCTCAGCCACAGTCTGTAGCTAGAGAGAAACCATTGTTATCACAGGAACGGAATGTGGCTGATAAAACAGCTAGTGAAGGTCAGACTGTGCCGCAGGTGTTAAGAAGGAGCTTACGAATTGCGGCCAAGTCTTGAGCCATCCGTTGGTGGGAAAACTGCTTGTTAGCTGTCTGTTTAATGTTCAATGTTTTGATGTTTTACCTATAAGTAAACTGCCTGGGAACTGATTCGGCGTCAGTTTCAACGTTGCAAAAATGGCTCGCGTTGTCTCCTGCTCTGGGCCTTGGACCTTGAGAAAGAAAGCCTGCTTCATGTAACCTCATGCTATTTCCTGGATTTTATGCTGCTTCTTGCTTCAAGTTTCCTGCTTTGACTCAAAGGGAATCTATTGGATTTTTACCTTGTACTATTGACTTTTTACTGCTTATATTCTGATTTGTTTGAAACCTCACAATAAACTTCTTTCTTCATAAGTTTGGCTGGTTTGTCAGAGAGAGCAAGGTGAATTTTAGCCTGAGATACAACAGCGACTAAAATGATCAAGGGTCTAGAGAACAAGCCCTATGAGGAGCGGCTTAAGGAGCTGGGCATGTTTAGCCTGAAGAAGAGAAGGCTGAGAGGAGATATGATAGCCATGTATAAATATGTGAGAGGAAGCCACAGGGAGGAGGGAGCAAGCTTGTTCTCTGCTTCCATGGAGATTAGGACAAGGCTTCAAATACAGGAAAGGAGATTCCCTGAACATGAGGAAGAACTTCCTGACTGTGAGAGCCGTTCAGCAGTGGAATTCTCTGACCGGAGTGTGGTGGAGGCTCCTTCTTTGGAAGCTTTTAAACAGAGGCTGAATGGCCATCTCTCAGGGGTGATTTGAATGCAATATTCCTGCTTCTTGGCAGGGGGTTGGACTGGATGGCCCATGAGGTCTCTTCCAACTCTTTGATTCTATGATTATATGTTAAAATCAATGCCTGCCATTGTGACATGAAGAGGTGACATCTCTAAATCCTGAAATCTCATAACTCTATTCAACCAATGGGGTGAGAACACTGTGGTGCCTCAAGAGCTTTTTTTGCAGACTGGGACACTAATGGCATGCTCTCAGAAATTATTGTAAATGCTAAAAAGATCTAAAAGGTCTTCTCCTGCTGATGGAAGGACAGCATAGAGAAAACTATTCTAGCTTCCCTAGTGAGGAAGTCCCCCATGTCTAGGGGCAACCACTGAGGAGGCCCTCTCTTGTGTTCCTACTGTGAAGGTGGTGGAACCAAATCAAAGGGTTTCCCCTCATGTTCATAGATCTGGGCAGATTCATAATTGAAGACATGGTCCACCAGATATCCTGGACCTAAGCTGTACAGTCAGACCTTCACATTCATTGAGGTTAGGGGTATAGGATCCACACAAAAGTGAAAAACTTCAAATAATCAAATTGTGTTTTTTGAACCTGAGAGAACATATCTCTAGAAATATCTAGGTTCTCCAACACAGCACTATGGTGGTCAACGTCCAGTGGAAGTTGGCCATAGAATTGTACTGGATGATTTCGTGATGCCTACAGAAAACACCTCTCTGGGTCCTCTAGAATTACTTTATGATCAACTTCCAGAAAAAGTCACATTGGAGGACTTAGATGTTAGATAGAAATGACCCAGCACTTATAATAACAGAAAATACTATTTGATGAACATGTGGTTGATTGGTAACACCTGGGTAATGACTGTGAATGGCATGATGCAATTCCTAAGTCATAACCATGTGAGGGTTATTGCAAAGTGTCGTTTACTGATGACCTATCAGCAAGTGGCTATATAAGAAAGATGAAGGAATATATTTCTCTCTCACTTAGAATCATAGAATCATAGAGAATCATCCAGTCCAACCCCCTGCCTAAAAGCAGAAATATTGCATTCAAAGCAGCCCTGACAGATGGTCATCCAGCCTCTGTTTAAAAGCTTCCAAAGAAGGAGCCTCCACCACACTCCGGGGCAGAGAGTTCCACTGCTGAACAGCTCTCACAGTAAGGAAGTTCTTCCTAATGTTCAAATGGAATCTCCTTTCTTGTAGTTTGAAGCCATTGTTCCTTGTCCTAGTCTCCAGGGAAGCAGAAAACAAGCTTGCTCCATCCTCACTGTGACTTCCTCTCACATATTTATATATCTCCTTTCAGTCTTCTCTTCTTCAGGTTAAACATTTCCAGCTCCTTAAGCCGCTCTTCATAGGGGTTGTTCTCCAGACCCTTGATCATTTTAGTCGCCCTTCTCTGGTGACTAAATCACACAAGATTTATCACACAAGATAGAGTCACTTGTGTGACTCAGTGTGAGTATCTGCCTATGTTGTATGTGACAATCTGATTACTCTGATTGTTTGCAAGTACAAGGAAAGTAGACCTTCGTATCCTGTGTGTATATTTGTATATACAGCAACGATGAAGATTTAAGCCTCCAGATATTTTGGATGAGTGTACTATACAGTGTGTAGATAAGGTCAGATGCTGGCAGTAGGACTCTGCTGATAGACGGGCTGAAGCACATGTTTTTGCTGTGAAAGGACTCTGCTATATTTTTGCTTGCTTCTGGAACACATGCTATGCAGCTTGCAGTAGTTTAGGGAGGTCGTGATTTGGAAACTATAAATCACTTCACATACCAGCAAATCCCACAATATTAGAGATTCTTATCAAATCTGTTAATAATCATATCTGCAAAAGTCAAATCCACAAATGTGAAAGAACAATTGTATAACACATTAAAGACTGTAACAAACACTTTGAACTGTGTCCAGAAAGAGACCAGCAGCTAGAAGAACTGTATAGTTACTTGAAAAGTTTGCTTCCTTCCCATGCAAGATTGCTAAAAGCCTCAGCAGGCTTGACAGGAAAATAAACATAGTGTATTATGATAAATGGTCACCACAATAAATGCACCATTTGACTGAAGCACCTGGACGGTGAGGAGAAGAGAAAGAAAAAAGAAAAGGACAGACAGAGAAACTGCCCAGATGTGAAAATGCTGAAGAAAAGGCACATATTCTCTTCCCCAACACATACACACAGACATCAAAAATCCACATTGTCAGCATATGAGAGCCCTTTTAAGGCTCTTCTGAAAGATAAGAAGACCAGAGAATGACAACATGGGACTCCAAAAAAATCTCCATTAAGAAAAATCCCATTTCCTGTCACCAGATGTATTGAACGATGATTTTGATATTGTGGGAAGGCTGCAGTCTATTGAAAATTCAGAACAGACTGCAAACTGGATTAGGTCCATTTTTGCAAAGTAACTGAAAAGTCAAAGCTGGGATCTGCAGAGAGCCAGATATTTTATGCAAGACCATAAAAGACAGGCATTATGAGATGTGAAGCCATTGAAAGCCATGGAGTGAATTCCTCGCCAAAAGTATAGATTGGATGTATATTGGGGGGGGGGGGGGGGGGAGCTTTTCTAGCAAGCAGTAAAGACACTGAGCCAGCATGGTGTAATGGTTTCAGCCCTGGAGTACAAATCTGGAGACTAGGGTTCAAATCTCTGTTTAGCCATGAAAACCTACTGTGTAACCTTGGGCAAGTCATATTCAGTTTCAGAGAAAGGAAAAGGCAGAACCCCCTCTGAATGAATCCTGTAAACATAGCCCCATTATAGGCTTGCCGTGGGCCCCCGGTGGTGCAGTGGGTTAAAGCACTGAGCTGCTGAGCTTGTTGATCGAAAGGTCGCAGGTTCGATTCCGGGGAGCAGCGGGAGCTTGCGCTGTCAGCCCTAGCTTCTGCCAACCTAGCAGTTCGAAAACATGCAAATGTGAGTACATCAATAGGTACTGCTCCGGGGGGAAGGTAATGGCGCTCCATGCAGTCATGCCGGCCACATGACCTTGGAGGTGTCTACGGACAACGCTGGCTCTTCGGCTTAGAAATGGAGATGAGCACCACACCCCAGAGTCAGACATGACTGGACTTAATGTCAGGGGACTACCTTTACCTTGACCTTAGGCTTGCCGTAAGTTGGACACATCTTGGAGGAGGAGGAGGAGGAGGAGGAGGAGGAGGAGGAGAGGATAGATTTTGCATTACTATTTAGCTCTTCGTTTATGTTTATGATAAAAGGCTTTTCTGCTGTATGGCCTTGCTATGATACGACCATTCACAAACTTTCTATGTTGACTGATATTGCAAAGTATATCAATCTTTGGAGTGAGGAAGCAGAGGAAAAGGGTGCAGAAAAAAAATATTCCCACCTTTCTCTCCTTTTGCAGCAAAATTGTCTTCTACAAACTCTTGTGTAAATATAAACATTGGAAACTTGGATACACTGACCAAGGGCGCATCCAGACAGCCCCTTTAACACGGGATTTCCCACAATTAAAAGGGGGCTGTCCAGATGACATCCTAGAGAAACATGAATTAATTCGCCACAAATGAGGAAACCCCTGGTTTGTGGCAAATTGATTTGTTAGTGGGTTTAGTCTGCAGCTTCTTGGAAGGCGCAGGATAAACCCACTACTTCTGCTGTCTTGACTGCTCCCTGCATTTGAGGGGGCAGACCAGACAGTAGTCCTGTGGTTTTCCAGACTAAATTAGCCCAGCAAACCGCAAGGACACCAACCCCCTCCCCAAAAGCCCCCCAAAGTCCTTTTCAGAGTAAAATAACTTACCTGGCCTCCATTAGTGTGGTGCTGGAGTTCTCCTGGCACATAGAAATGATACGCCAGGAGAGGGGGCGGGAAATTTTCCTCCTCCTCCCTCCTTCTCCTGGTGCATCATTTCTACACATCAGGAGAGCTTCAGCACCACACTAATGGAGGCCAGGTAAGTTATTTACTTTTAAAAGGACTTTTGGGGAGGTAGTTAGAGTGTCCGGGTGTTCTCCTGGAAAGTTCCAGGAAAACATCTGGCTGTTTGCCCCAGAAAACACAGGTTTTCTGGGGTGTGTGTACACTAGGATCCGGGAACATTCACATTTTTAAAACACGAATGTTCTGGGATTAAAGGGCTGTCTGGAAGCACCACATGATCCTGAAACATAGGCCA
Source organism: Anolis sagrei ordinatus (assembly GCF_025583915.1). Classification (NCBI taxonomy): domain Eukaryota; kingdom Metazoa; phylum Chordata; class Lepidosauria; order Squamata; family Anolidae; genus Anolis; species Anolis sagrei. The sequence continues at coordinate 13,023,882 of NW_026846588.1, forward strand.
TGATGCCTAACTTTATTATGATGAAGTTATTCACTGACATAGATTTGGAAGAGGCCATGAGATCTATCCACTACAATCCCCTGACATGCACCCAAAACAGTCCCAAAAGATGGCCATTTATCCTTGAAAATCTCCAGTGAAAGAAACACCTCATCACTCCTCGGCGACATATTGCAATGTCAAACAGCTCTTACTGTTTAGGTGGAATCTCTTTTCCTGTAGTTTGAATCCATAGCTCTGTATCCCAGCTTCTTGAGCAACAGAAAACAAACTTGCTCCATTTTCAATATGGCATCCTTTCAAAAATTGAAACATGTTCTCTTCAATATTTGAAGAGAAGAGAAATCCAGAGAAGAGAAGGCTGAACATGATATATTCAGCCTTCTCTTCTCCAGGTTGATCATACCCAGCTCCTGTAGCCACTTCTCATAGGGATTTATGGTGCCCAGAACTGGATATGATATTCCAGATGACACCTGACCAAAGAAGAATAGAGTGGTACACAACCATGTTGAAGAATGGTGACAATATACACTGAGGAACCATAAAAGATAATATTTTTCCAGGCAGAGACAGGGCAGTTGACTTTCCACCATTTTGGTTTACCCATGCCCTGTGGCTCACCTTGTACAATGATCCTGGAAGTGCAGCTTTGCCACACTATGAATATGACTGCTACATAGCTCTGAACCTCAAGAACATAAGTGGCTTTACAATATTGTAAAGTACCAACAGAGAACTGTTTTGTGGTGCTTGTTGTTGTTGTTGTTGTTGTTGTTGTTTGTATTACAATTCCCAGAACTATGCAGTCAGCATGGCTGCCTCTGGAAAATCCTGCAAATCTCTTGGGAAGACAGGCGGACAAACATCAGCATGCTGGAAGAAGCAAAGACCACCAGCATCGAAGCAATGGTCCTCCGCCATCAACTCCGCTGTCCATGATGCCCGACCACCGTCTCCCAAAGCAGTTGCTCTACTCCGAACTCAAGAATGGAAAACGGAATGTTGGTGGGCAGGAAAAGAGATTTAAAGATGGGCTCAAAGCCAACCTTAAAAGCTCTGGCATAGACACTGAGAACTGGGAAGCCCTGGCCCTTGAGCACTCCAGCTGGAGGTCAGCTGTGACCAGCAGTGCTGCAGAATTTGAAGAGGCAGAAATGGAGGATGAAAGAGAGAAACGTGCCAAGAGGAAGGGGTCAAGCCAACCCCGACCGAGACCGCCTTCCACCTGGAAACCAATGCCCTCACTGTGGGAGAAGATGCAGGTCAAGAATAGGGCTCCACAGCCACCTACGAACCCACCCCAGGACACCGAACTTGGAGGACCATCATCCTTGGACTGCGAGGGATCGCCTAAGTAAGTAAGTAAGTAAGCTGTCAAATTTTACCCTAACTCTAACTGAATGTTCAGAGGCTTGAAGAGAACTCTTTATATATACTCTTTAGCAGGATAGACAGGTGAAAAAAGGTGGCATACTTGTAAAACTTACTCTTTTTTCCAAAGCTCATTTCATCAGACCTTCCCCTCCTACTCTCCCTGCATGTTGCTCTGCTTCTTGCACGCTATATGATTCTGACTGGCATTTGCCTTGTCTTACTTTATAATGCTAGACAGTTTTATTCTTCCTGAACAATTGAAAATCTGCATTAGAGTCCATGTGTGAAATAGCTGCCCACATTCACGTGGTGAGAGGTAGCACTCATGCTAGGGCTTGGCAAGCTAAGGCTCTGAAACTTTGGGGGGGGGGGGCTGGGACCTATACGTTGGTAGTTTGTCTTCTTTTAGAATAGGGACAGAAAGACTATACAAAGATTTTTTAAAAATAAATGAAAACCGTGATTCTCAAGTCATGGTAAATCTTGTCAAAAAGAATCTAGGACTGATGAGAAGTTTCACAGTTTGGAATTTAGGGTGCATCTCCACTGTAGAATTAATGAGGTTTGACACCACTTTAACTGTCACAGGTCAATGCTATGGAATCATGGGAGTTTTTTTGTCGTGTCAGGGGCGACCTGAGGAACTGCAAGTAACTTCTGGTGTGAGAGAATTGGCCGTCTGCAAGGATGTTGCCCAGGGGATGCCCTGATGATTTGATGTTTTTATCATCCTTGTGGGAGGCTTCTCTCATGTCCCCGCGTGAGGAGCTGGAGCTGATAGAGGGAGCTCATCCACCTCTCCCCGGATTCGAACCTGCGACCTGTCGGTCTTCAGTCCTGCCGGCACAGGGGTTTAACCCACTGCACCACTGGGGGCTCCATATATCATGGGAGTTGAAGTTTGGTGAAGCACCTGAACTCTTTGGCAGAGAAGAAAGACCCTATAAAACCACAATTCCTGTGATTCCATAACAGAAATGCTGTTTTCTGTGCAGAACTGCTCTTTTCTGCACAAAATTACCATTTGTGAATTTTGCATAAATTTTGTGCAAATTTTGTGTAGAATAAGGTCATCTCCATTGTAGAATTAATGCAGTTTGACAGCACTTTAACGGGTCCAATGCTATGGAATCATGAGAATTGTGGTTTTACAGGATAATTATAATTATTCTGTTTACCTCAATTTCTTATCCTAAAGGAGATTCAAGCAGGTAACACTGCTAAAAACTAGAAGAAATTCCCAACCACAGCATTTTCTGCCCATAAAAAAAGGTTTCTGCACAGAAATATTATTTTCTGTGTAGATTATGCTGTTACTTTGTGTGTGTGCAAAAGTACAACTTGGAATATATTGTCTTTGCCAAATAAGTCCCAAATTGCAAATACACTTCATAAACTGCACAAAGGCGTCCTCTCAGCAGGAAGAAAATTGCTCAAATTGTTTGCTGCTTCCTTCAGAAACAAAATTAGTGAAGAATTAGAGCCTGATTTAAAGAGAAAAGTGATCCATTTGAAAGACTTCTCTGAAAGGCAGCCCAGGGCCAGTCCAATTTAGAGATAAAGAACCCCAAACAGGCAGAGGAAGGGCCTCAAAGAGCTACGTTGCCAATTTGCACCAGAAAAGGAAAAAGGAGATCAGGCACACCAGTCACCTGGTCAGGATTTCCCTTCCTCTCTCCCAAAGGATGCTTTTCATTATGCTTCTGTCTAAATCAGAGGTGACCAAAATGTAGCTATAGGATACATGTAACTCTCAAGTTCTAAGTCCTTCCAGGTTTTTGTTTCCCCCCAAATCTTTAAAGATTTTGCAAAAAAAAATCAGTCTATAATTCTAATCTGGAGTCTCTGATGGAAGTTACAAGAGAGCACATTTGAATTGAACTTTAGAAGGAACTTCTTGACAGTGGACCCATCTACACTATCATACAATGCAGTTTCAAACTGCATTGTAGGATCTGTGTTGATTATATAATGCATAAGTGACCAGAACAATACGATGTCTGTTGCATTTGTGTGTATCTCTCTCTAAAAAAGTCAAATTATGTATGTATGTATGTATGTATGTATGTATGTATGTATGTATGTATGTATGTTTGTAAGTTGACTGGTTGGTTGATTGATTGATTGGTTGGTTGGTTTGTACCACAAAGGCTCCTACATGGCTTGATGTAGGTTATCTGTGCTAGTCTATACATACAGGGTGGACTGAAAGACACAAAGTGATTTCAGTTTCAAATATTTAATAGTCTCTTTATTTTTTTGTTTATGATGTGCAATACCATAGCATCATACATAGTATTTATTTATTTATTTGAGACATTTATATGCTGCCCTTCTCACCCTGAAGGGGACTTACAAGATATATATACATACAATATATTATATTATTAGCATGTTGTTGTTGTTGTTGTTCATTCGTTCAGTCGTCTCCGACTCTTCGTGACCTCATGGACCAGCCCACGCCAGAGCTCCCTGTCGGCCGTCACCACCCCCAGCTCCTTCAAGGTCAGTCCAGTCACTTCCAGGATGCCATCCATCCATCTTGCCCTTGGTCGGCCCCTCTTCCTTTTACCTTCCACTTTCCCCAGCATAATTGTCTTCTCTAGGCTTTGCTGTCTCCTCATGATGTGGCCAAAGTACTTCAACTTTGCCTCTAGTATCCTTCCCTCCAATGAGCAGTCGGGCTTTATTTCCTGGAGGATGGACTGGTTGGATCTTCTCGCAGTCCAAGGCACTCTCAGCATAGCATAATAGCATAGCACAATATAAATATTATATATTACTATAGTGGACTATACCATTACACTGTAATATTAGTAATATTACACGTATTATATAATACATAATTATAATATTGTATTATTAGTAGAAGTATTATATTGTATTACATTATAATATTATAAATATTATATGTATATACAATATATTATATTATATTACATTACTTGTAAAATCTTTTTAATTTTTTTCTAAAACTTTATTTAAAAATCAGATGCCTTTGGGACATTTGGCCCATCCTATCTATCAATCTATCAATCAATCAATCAATCAATCTATCTATCTATCTATCTATCCACACACATACATACACACACACACACACACACACACACACACACACGACATTAATTGTGTAGCTAGAACAATATGATATCCCTATGATGTCAATTGGTGAAACGCGGACAACCATGCTTGACAAACACAATTATCCAGACACCTGCGGAGAAAGCCTACGCTTGCAAAATGTCCCATTTTAACCGGGCATTCATAATAAAAAGTCCAAAAAAAATTAGTAAGCTGGTGCAATTTACTAAAGAGTAGGATGTGAAAGGAAGTGGAGCATATGCTTGGATGAGTATATATATGCATGTGTGTTTGCTGACTTGGGTGATGCTGAGATGTGGGCTTCACAGCACCCTCCCTCCTTTCCCTCCCTCCTTGGCTCCCCCATCCTTTGCCTTTCAGACCCTCCGTCTGTGGAGACCCAGCCTAGATCTTTGTCTTTTTCCCTGAGAGATGATTAGCGGCGCATCGAGGGGGAAGAATGAATGAATGCATGAGTTTGGAGACAGAAAGGGGCTCTCTTGGCGTTTCTCACTGATTCAGAAAAGGCGCAGGAAAAGAATCCCAGCCTGTGAATGGTAATTAGCCCCAAATGAGCACGGCCCGGCACAAAGCGGGCAGCTGGGCCCACAGCCTCAAAGAAGCCATCGCTCCGTGTTTGCAAATATTGATGGCCACGTAATGCATCGAGGGGTGGGGGGTCATGGGGGATGCCAAAAGCGGGGCCAAGCCAAGTCTAGGGTGGGCGAGGAGGAAAAGGAGGAAAATGATGGTTTCAGCCCAGAATTCTCGAGGATGCTGCAGTGTGCACATTGGTTTGCTGTGTCCTGTTGGGCAAAAGAAGGCTTGGGATTGTGGAAATCCTGGCTGGAGAGATGACAAATACAAATAGCTTCCAGAATTCTTCAGCAGTCAAAAAACACATCTTCTCTGTCTCCTTCCACCTGGTCAATTCACTTGCTAGAAGGATTCGGCATCCCGAGTGAATGTTTGTTAAACAAAACTCTATGCAAACATACCTCCCAATGCCAGATAAGTGAAAATGGGATAACACATTACTTTTAAAATCTGAAATTTAATAATAACAACAAATTCATTCATTCATATCCTGCTTTTCACCGAATAACAGCACTCAAGGCAGTCTACAGATTATTGAAACTAGGGCAATCTGAGAGCTGGTGTGGAATAGTGTTTTGAGACCAGGGTTTGCATTTTGACTCGGCCCTGGAAACCCACTGGGTGATCTTGGATGACTCATACTCTCAGATGGAGGCAATGAACAAATCTTGCCAAGAAAACCACGTGGTGGGGGTGTTACAAGGCAGAAAAAGACTTGAAGACACATAACAAGAGAACAGTACAAATTAAAAACATGCAAAAAGAGTTTTAAAAATAAACAATCTTTTCAAAACAAATAAACAATCCATAGAGATAAAATACTCAACACTGATTAAAATACATAATATTTTAAAAAAATCAACAAAGTGGCACACTATTAAAAGTCCAGCACAAGCAGTTTCTCAAAGTATTGTCGAAGGCTTTCATGGCTGGAATCACTGGGTTGTTGTAGTTTTTTCCGGGCTATATGGCCATGTTCTAGAGGCATTTCTCCTGACATTTCACCTGCATCTATGGCAAGCATCCTCAGAGGTAGTGAGGTCTGTTGGAAGTAGGAAAATGGGTGGAATGACCAGGGTGGGACAAAGGACTTTTGTCTGCTGGAGCTAGATGTTAATGTTTCAACTGCTAATCAAGGTGGTCAGTTGAAACATTCACACCTAGCTCCAGCAGACAAAAGTCCTTTGTCCCACCCTGGTCATTGCACAGATATATAAACTCATTTTCCTACTTCCAACAGACCTCACTACCTCTGAGGATGCTTGCCATAGATGCAGGTGAAACGTCGGGAGAAAATGCCTCTAGAACATGGCCATATAGCCCGGAAAAACCTACAACAACCCAGTTTCTCAAAGCCTCAGAAGGACTCATATCATGCAGTTAAATGCAGTTACAATGCATCAAATGAGTCTACACTTTCAAACTGCATTATATGGCAGTGTAGATGGGACCAAAAAGAGAGACATCTGAGCCTTCCTAGGAAGGGGTTTCCAAAGTCTAGGAGCTGCCACATAGGGCCCTTCCACACAGCCCTGTATCCCAGAATACCAAGGCAGAAAATCCCACAATATCTGCTTTGAACTGGGTTATCTGAGTCCACACTTAGATAATGTGGGATTTCCTGCCTTGATATTCTGGAATATAGGGCTGTGTGGAAGGGCCCTAAGAAGCCACTTGTTCTCTTGTTTCCACCAAATAGGTCTGGGGAGATAGTGGGAGACAAATGGAGGTCTCTTCCAAAAATCTTAGCACCTGTCTGAATACTCATAACACAATTCAAAAATGTTCTATGGCATTGGCCACAAAATATTGGCCAACTACTATTACAAAGATTCCTGTCAAAGCTATGTATCTGTTATATACACCTGAATGTACAAACAAATGTGAAATGCTTGACTGGGATTATCAGTAGCCAAGTGCATTGATACTTCATTTCCCAGAGCAAACTTCTCGTGGGCAAACTTTAGCCCTCCGGGTGTTTTAGACTTCAGCTCCCACCATTCCTAACACCTGGCTGGGTTTTCTGGAAGTTGAAGTCCAAAACATCTGGAGGCCTGAAGTTTGCTCATGCCCGATCTACACAGTAGAATTAATACAATTTGAAACAACTTTAACTGCCATGTCTTAGTGCTACAAAAACATGGGGAAAGTAATTTTACAGTCTTTTGCTTTCTCTGCCAAACACCTAGAATTCCATGTCATTGAACCATGACAATCAAAGTGGTTTCATACTGCATTCATTATACAATGTAGATGAACCCCAACTCTCAACCCACTATTTTCTGCTAAATATGAGCATTGCGACATGTCCATAAAACTTACAGCCCCATTATCTCAACTGCCAAAGGCATTCAAAGGGAAAATTACACGGTCATTTTGCTCTCCTTCTTTTGTAACTGCAAAGTTGCCACCTTCTTCAATTACATCTGCTCCTATGCTGTTTACATCAACCCAACAGTGTGGGTGACAATGTTGGCAATCCTAAATTAGATGGGTGATGACATTATCCCTCCCATTTAGAATTGCCAACTTTCCAACCATCATTTGCAGCTGAGCATAGAACCACAGCTTGTTCGGCAAGTCTTATGAAGGTGAAACATTTGATTGCCTCAAAGGAAGGTTTATCTGCTGCTAAGGCAACAGAGTGAACTGCTGCTAGCTGCTGAAGTTGGTTGAAAATTTGGCAGTTCTAATCTCCATCCGTTGAAAAGCCTCACCCATTTAATATGTGCATGTCAGCCTACGGTTAAGCAATTCTTTGGAGAGCGAACGGAACGGATATATCTATCTTTTGCTGATTAAGCTCACGAAGGAAGCTGAAAGTCAAAGCCCAGCTCGCGTTTCTATATCAGCATTGTCTCCCAAATTTAAAAGTCACACGCCGGTTTTAGCCATCTGTAGATTGATGACTAAATTTTAAGCACTTCCATAATTTTCTTTGCCTCCTTTCCTTTGGTGCTTTGGAGGTGTCGATTTATGTGCATGGGCTTAGCCATTTGCATATTGCAATGCAGTGATGATTTCTCTGAAATTAAATCCTGATGCTTTTGATTGGTAGGGGGCCGTTAAGGAGATATAATGCTGTCCAGTTAAAAATAGCGATTAATAGGTATAAATCGTAGGCCTGCGTACTGGTCCCTTGAGATTTCTGGGCCATTTCTTGCCATCATTTACGGATGCTCTCCGTGAAGAAGCACTTCCATTTGACTGCTTTCCCTCTCTAGCTATTCAGCTTCATTATCTCCTTCCCCACTTTCTCCATCATTTGATACACTTCTATCACATCTCCCTTTATTTATGCCCCCCCCCCCCCACTCCACCAATGCCACACTTCTGGTCTTTCTTTGTAAGGGAATTGCTTTAGCTCCTTGATCCTTTCAGCTGCCCTCAGGTTGCAGGCAGGTATTAGATGGATATTCTCATATTCTAACATGAAAGCCTGCTCACCCTCTGAGATCTTCATTATCAAATTATCAAATGTCCAGATGACACCAAATGAGGAAGGATAGCTAAAAAAAAAACCCAGAGGCCAGGATCTGAATCCAAAATGACTTTAACAGATTAGAATGCTGAGGGAAAATGAACAAAGTGAAAGATACTAGTAAGGCAGAAGAAATGAAAAAGGTTACTCCTGCCTTGAAAATAGTCCATATGAAAAGTGTTGGGTTTCATCTCCAGGCCTCAAGAGTAGTTATCCTAGATAGAATTAGAGTGAGGGATTCCTTCCCCCAAATTCCTATGCATGCCAATCCCAGAAGGGGTTTTGTCTCTTCTTCCTTGCCACTATCTTTCCCCCCTTTGAAGATTTAGCAATGTAATCTCTGTGAGGGATAAGGGAACTTCCTCTTGGGGTTGTTCTAGGTTTCTTCGGGCTATATGGCCATGGTCTAGAGGCATTCTCTCCTGACGTTTCGCCTGCATCTATGGCAATCATTCTCAGAGGTAGTGAGGTCTGTTGGAACTAGGAAAAAGGGTTTATATATCTGTGGAATGACCAGGGTGAGACAAAGGGCTCTTGTCTGCTGGAATTCCCACGTGGCTGGGTTGGACTGGATCAGTGGTTTCCAACCTTTGAGCCTCCAGGTGTTTTGGACTTCAGCTGCCACAGTTCCTAACAGCTGGTAAGCTGGCTATCCAAAACACCTGGCGGCCCAAAGGTTGGAAACCACTGGACTAGATGGTCTTCGTTCTCCCTTCCAAATTAAATCTCAAGATGGTATTGGATAGACCTGTGATAATTCAAGTGGAAGATAATTCTCTTCCATTTTTGGTCCTCTGTTGATGCACATGTAGAAGAACAGCAACAAAGCTAACATCAGAAAGCTATCTGCAATGAATCAAGCGGTTCTGAGGCTGCAAATCATAGCTGATGACTTGTCACACAGGCTTTCAGTCAACTGAGAGAATTTTCCATTTATTCCTTCCATCAGACTCTTGCTATGATTCATCCTCTTTCTCTATTTTTAAAGCCACCTATTTAGGATGGATTTCTCAAGTATTCTGCCCACTGACATGATTTCTAAATTAACCTGCTTCTCCAGATCAAACTTTGAAAGGCGTACCTTTTTGGATTACCACCCCCAGAAGAGAGCAGCTAAAATAGCCACAGGTTGGTCTGGCCAGAGATTGCCTAGGAATATTAGAGGATGTCTTTCTTATGCTCTATCAGTCCATGCTATCAGTCCATGTAGGAGCCCCTGGTGGCGCAGTGGGTTAAACCCCTGTGCTGGCCAAACTGGAGACCGACAGGTCGCAGGTTCGAATCCGGGGAGAGGTGGATGAGCTCCCGCTATCAGCTCCAGCTCCTCATGCGGGGACATGAGAGAAGCCTCCCACAAGGATGATAAAAACATCAATTCATCCAGGCATCCCCTGGGCAACTTCCTTGCAGATGGCCAATTCTCTCACACCAGAAGCGACTTGCAGTTTCTCAAGTCGCTCCTGACACGACAAAAAAAAAGTCCATGTAGATTCATCTAGACCACTATTGTCAACTCTGTGTGCATTTGCCCTTCCATGGCTCGATGCTATGGCATTGTGGGATTTGTAGTTTGGTGAGACACCAGCACTATTTGGCAAAGAAGGCTAAAGACCTTTTAAACGTACAACAGCCATGATTTCATAGCATTGACCCATTACAGTTTAAGTGCTGTCAAACTGCAATAATTCTATAGTGTAGTTGCACCCATTGATAGCCTACAGCAAGAGTGAAGAATTCACTGTGTGTATGTTTTTCCTCTCCTTGACCTAGTTTGTCCTCTTTAGTATCTTAAGATAATACCATCTTGGTCCAAAGGATATGAAACAAGTCATTACTTCTTAGGATCGACCACGTGCATTGGAGGTATTTCTGAGTTTTATCTGAACATATTCCACCTTGTCGATATCTTCTTTTTTTTCTACTGTGGTGCCCAGAACCAGTATTCCAGTTGAGGTCTGACCAGAGCTGAATACAGTGGTACTATTATTTCCCTTTTTTCGCGTCAAGAGTGACTTGAGAAACTGCACCAGAAGTGACTTGTAGTATTATTTCCCTTGATCTAGACACTATTTCTTACTGATGTAGCCTAGAATTGCATTGGCTTTTTTAGCTGACGCTTCACCCTGTGCACCTGGTGGCGTAGTAGGTTAAACTGCTGAGCTGCTGAACTTGTTGACGGAAAGGTTGCAGGTTCGAATCTGGGGAGCAATGTGTGCTCCCACTGTTAGCCCCAGTTTCTGCCAACCTAGCGGTTTGAAAACATGGAAATGCAAGTAGATCAATACATACTGCTCCGGCGGGAAGGTAACCATGCTCCATGCAGTCATGCTGCCCGCATGACCTTGGAGGTGTCTACGGACAACACTGGCTCTTTGGCTTAGAAATGGAGATAAGCACCTACCCCAGAATCGGACATGACTGGACTTAATGTCAGGGGAAAACCTTTACCTTAATCGATCACCCTGTGAATAATAAAACTTTATTTATATTCCACCCTATCTCCCTGAAAGGTCTCAGGACGTATATGTTAACTCATGTTCAGCTTATGGTTTACTAACTGATCACATGCTACATTATGGCATATGCTCCAATTCTTCACAGGTGAAAATCAGGATGCAAGTGGCCAAGGAACATCAGAGTGTGGTGCAAGCGAGAGTCCAAAAGTGGCAGGTTCAAACCCAGAGCCTCAATCAATGGCTGATACCAAATGAGAGGCTCCCCACTGGGCACACAGAGGACTGGGCGACTTGGAAGACGCTGAACAGACTGCGCTCTGGCACCATGAGATGCAGAGCCAACCTTCAGAAATGGGCCACAAAGTGGAATCCACGACATGCGAGTGTGGCAAAGAGCAAACCACTGACCACCTACTGCAATGCAACCTGAGCCCTGCTACATGCACAATGGAGGACCTTCTTGCGGCAACACCAGAGGTACTCCAAGTGGCCAGATACTCGTCAAAGGACATTTAATCAACTACCAAGCTTGCAAACTCTGTGTTTTTGTATGTTTGTTTGTTCTGTTAAAAAATGTAATACAACTGTTCGGTTGCCCGACACGATAAATAAAATCAGAGTGTGGTGAAGATGGCAAAAGTTAAACATCTGGAAGAACACACAAGCTGGAAGAAGTTACAGCAGTTTGCGTTTGCCTATGCCTACTGGGAAGAGTAGGATTCTGCTCCTTCCTCCCATCTCAGTGCTGCTAAGTTGATGGTGTGCAAAGTACTTCTGCACTTTAAACTGAATCCCACAATATCTGCTTTGAAATGGGTTATCTGAGTCCACACTCAGATAATGTGGGATTTTCTGCCTTGATAACCTAGGATATACAGCTGTGTGGAAGGACCCTGATTTTGCCACAACTGAAGTAAACTAAGTGGAATGAGGAAAGTAGAGAGGGGAAAAGAAACAGGGACATTCTAAAAGCACCTGAAAGAGTGAGATTTATTGAGACTGTCCTTGCCCAATTGGGACTATTAGAGGGGATGCTCTACAGCAGTGTTTCTCAACCTGGGGGTCGGGACCGCTGAGGGGGTCACGAAGGGGTGTCAGAGGGGTCACCAAAGACCATCAGAAAACACAGTATTTTCTGATGGCCATGGGGATTCCATGTGGGACGTTTGAGCCAATTCTATCGTTGGTGGAGTTCAGAATGTTCTTTGATTGTAATGAACTATAAATCCCAGCAACTACAACTCCCAAAAGTCAAGGTCTATTTTCCCCAGGCTCCACCAGTGTTCACATTTGCGCATATTGAGTATTTGTGCCAAGTTTGGTCCAGATCCACTATTGCGTGAGTCCACAGTGCTCGGATATAGGTGAACTCCCAAACTCAAGGTCAATACCCACCAAACACTTCCAGTGTTTTCCGTTGGTCATGGGAGTTCTGTGTGGCAAATTAGGTTCAAATCCATCGCTGGTGGAGTTCAGAATGCTCTTTGATTATAGGTGAACTATAAATCCCAGCAACTATAACTCCCAAATTACAAAATCAATCCTCCCCCAACCCACTAGCATTTACATGTGGTTGCATTGGGTATTTGTGCCCAGTTTGGTCCAGTGAATGAAAATACATCTTGCATATCAGATATTTACCTTATGATTTATAACAGTAGTAAAATGACTGTTATGAAGTAGCAACAAAAACAATGTTATGGTTGGGGGTCACCACAATATGAGGGACTGTACTAAGGGGTCAGCATTAGAAAGGTTGAGAACCACTGCTCTACAGCCTCACAAGGTTATTCAGTGGCACACAGAGAATCTTCACAAAGAGGTAAGGAAAGCGCTGAATGAATATTTTGGACACAACCCAGTCCCAGCGAAATCCTTTCAGCAGTCCCCTTTTTCCCAGCAAGTGTGGCCACACAATTAGACATAAGATTCTCCCGCTGAAATAAGCAAGATCTTGCTCTGTATTGTGTGGGTTAAGCCATATCCCTTGAGCTATCCTTAGTATTTTAGCAACAGTTGCTAGGAGAATGCATCTTTCACTCTCCTCCATGGCTTCTTTCCACGTTTTCAGAGTTCCTGTTGATTTTCTGGCCTGTTATCTTCTCATTTTGTCTTCTCTCAAAATGTGGGCAGCCCAAGTTTGGCCACTGAGCTTGCATGGAATGCGAGGCTAGGGTTTGGGGGAGGAAGAGGGTAGTGCATTTGAGGGATCGCTGAGACCTGGAGCATTGGGTTGATTTGGCCCGCTTTGGGGCCACTCCAGTTCTTGGCTCAGTGGCCACCCTTTCCTGCCAGGCTTCCCAAAGGAGCCCTTTGTTGCCGAATGGAGTTCCGGGCTGCTTTGGAGGGTGGCTTCTCTCTCGGCAGCCAGGGGAGCTGGGCGCACCGCGAAGGAATGTGCCCTCCTCAATACCCACCAAATCCATGCATGACAAGCTTGAAATCGAGCTGTCAGTTCCCGTCTGGACAGCCCTTCACCCCTCATTCGATCTGCCTTGTTAGGCTCCACTCGCCATTCAGCTAACACAAACAAACCACTTAACCCCCGGCTCACATACACAACCCACCACTCACCCACCTCTTTCTATTTTTTGTTCCTCTCCCCCCATCCTGCTCCACCCCTCCAAAACTCCCAGAGAGAAAGGGCGAAGGAAAAACTTGGCCTTGGCAGCCAGGCTTGGCCTTCTCTCCTGTGAGGGACGGCCCACCAAAGTTTTAGGACTCATGGTGCAAAGGCTGGCACCATTGCCTCAGAGAGACCATCCGCATTGCAAAATTGGGACGAGGTGACACCACTTTAACTGAATTCTATGGAATCCTGGAATTTGTACTTTCAAATTCTGACATTGAACACCCCAGTTCTTGCCAAACTACATATTCCTGGATGCCACATGATGCACCTATCATATCCAAGTGTGATAATGCTGCAGTTTCATAGGATCATAACATCTTCCATAGGTAGCCAAACACCTGGAGTTTGTAACTGTCTAATAATATTCTCGATGGAGGCCATGGAAAGTCATTTATTGTACACCCTCCATATGTTCTGATTTGTTGGAAGGCTCCAGATTAATCTTCTGTCATCCTACTTTTCAGAAGCTTTTAAAATGTCATGGTTTCTCTCCCCCTCCATTTGTGAGTTCTTCCTCATTATCAACATTTGCAATCTTTACCATGATTTGCTATTAATAATATTTGCTATCCTCATTATTAATATGTGCTGTCCTCAGATGTTGCTTGCCTACCTTTTCTTCTGTGACTTACTTAGGCGATCCCTCGTTGTCTGAGTAGGATAGTCTTCCAGGATCAGTGTCCTGGAGGTGGGTCCGTAGGTGGCTGTGGAGCCCTATTCTTGATCTGCATCTTCTCCTGCAGTGAGGGTATCAGCTTCCAGGTGGGAGGCGGTCCCAGTCGAGGTTGGACATGCCTTCTTCTTGGCACTTTTCTCTCTTTCACCCTCCATTCGTGCCTCTTCTAATTCTATGACAATCCTGGTCACAGCTGAACTCCAGCTGGAGCACTCACAGGCCAGGGCTTCCCAGTTCTCAGTGTCTATCGCAGAGTTTTTAAGGTTGGCTTTGAGCCCACCTTTAAATCTCTTTTCCTGTCCACCAACATTCCATTTTCCGTTCTTGAGAAAAAGTAGAGCAACTGCTTTTGGAGATGGTGGTTGGGCATCCGGACAACGTGGCCGGTCCAGCGGAGTTGATGGCGGAGGACCATCGCTTCAATGCTCGTGGTCTTTGTTTCTTCCAGCATGCTGACATTTGTCCGCTTGTCTACCCAAGAGATTTGCAGGATTTTCCGGAGGCAGCGCTGATGGAATCATTCCAGGAGTTGTATGTGATGTCTGTAGACAGTCCACGTTTCGCAGGCATATAGCAGGGTTGGGAGGACAATAGCTTTATAAACATTTCTTCTGTGAAATGTTGATATAATTGAGGTATCATGTTCATCCCATTTCCTTTCTCTAGCAGCCAACAGAACTCATGAGTTTTTGAAACACTGCATTTCTCCAGAAACAATCCTGCAGGACTATATATCTTTCTGTGGCTGTTGTTTCGTACTTCAAATCAACTTCAGCTTGGTGTTAGGTGAGTTAGGTAATCTTCCATAGTCTGAGGATGATGGCCCTCCAAGTGTAGTGTCTTGGTGGTGGGTCCATAGATGACTGTGGATCTTGAACACATCTTGATCTGCCTGTTCTCCCACAATGAGGACATCAGTTTCCACATGGAAGGCAGTCCTGGTCAGGGTTGGCTTGACACGCCTTCCTCTTGGCACATTTCTCCCTTACGCCCTCTATTCATGCCTCTTCGAATTCTGCACCACTGGTGGTCACAGCTCACCTCCAGTTCTTGATGTCTATGGCTTCCCAGTTCTCGGAGTCTGACAGTTTTAAAGGTTGGCTTTAAGTCCATCTTTAAATCTCTTTTCCTGTTCACCAACATTCTGTTTCCTGTTGTTGAGTTTGGAGTAGAGTAGCTGCTATGGGAGATGGTGATTGGGCATTCAGACAATGTGGCCGGTCCAGCGGAGTTGATGGCGTAGGACGATCGCTTCAAAGCTGGTGTCCTTTGCTTCTTCCAGCAACATTTGTCCACCTGTCTTCCCAAGAGATTTGCAGGATTTTTCGGAGGAAGCACTAATGGAATTGTTCCAGGAATTGCATATGATATCTGCAGACAGTTCACGTTTCGCAGGCATATAGCAAGGTTGGCAGGACAATGGCTTTATAAGCAAGCACCTTAGTCTCCCTACAGATGTCCCGGTCCTCAAACACTCTCTGTGCTGTCTTGCGCTGGGCCTGTGAAAAGGTCTGTAGACAGGACGTGTTCTGTATGCCCAACAGGACGCCGGAGGTGCCTCGGATAAGAGGCCCTTTGGATTTCCCTAAACAAATCTTAAGAAACTTGGAAAATTTAACAATGTTCTTTATTAGTGCTTTGATCTTCAATAAATCAAACAAATACTTCAAGGCTTTGAATCAACTGGTGGCTTTCTTAATCTTGTCCACAAGGGACAGGCAACTATCTTCATGAACTGTTTCTTCACTGTCAGGGAAATCCTTGACCTCTACCTGGGCAATCTGTCTTAAGCTCTGCTGGTGTGGGCCCCTACACCTGGTCCAAATTGCGTTATGGCTGCCGCGAGTGGTCCTTACCAAACAGAGTCCTTTTGTAGATTTCCAAGAGGAAAGAAGGTCTTCAATTCCCAGCGAAGGTTGGCTGTAAAGCTGTGGGACTGGATTCCCCCCAGCAAAAGCTATGCTTCTCTATAGAGCTGTGGAACTGAATTTCCCCCAGCAAAAGCTGTAAAAGATGAAGCTTTCTATAGGTGGAACTTTCACGTCCTGTATGAAAGGCTTTCCTGTGTGAACTGAACTAGAGGTCCCCTTTTTCCCTCCTAAACCCAGAAAAAGGGGCAGAACTAAAGAACTAATGATGATTGATGGGTCATTGGCCCTATAATTGCAAACCAAGGGAAGCCACCTTATTGCAAAATACATGGAACTTTGAAATACATGCAAACACTTAAAGAAAAAAAAAAGAAGTTGGAGCTCCTGGTACAGCCATACCAGAACACTCTCTGCGCCATTCAGAAAAATGCTGCACTTGCAGAGCTCAGGCAGTGTTGCGTTTCAGTGTCAATGTTGACTTTTGTGGAGAGGTAGCAGAAATGGTCAACATTTTCTAATGTTACACCATTAAGTCTCTAACACTGTCTCTAACACTGTATTTCTGGCATTTTTCCACTGTGCATCCTTTAGCTCATTGGCATTTCAAGGATTTTGACACAGAATTTGGGAAAGCAGTTTGCTTCTCCAGAGTCTCAAAACATGTCTGGCTGGGAAATTCTAGGAATATTTCTAATCTCTATATATGTGTATGAATTTCCAGGCTCTTGGCTTCTGGCCTACCCGAGTTTCCCCATCTTTTGTTGGTTCCTAATGCTTTTTTCAGGAAGAATGGAAGGACACAGGACACATCTGTGGTTCCCCTCAAAACTCTAATGGAAATGATGGGTTTTTAAAGCTCTAGGCAAATGCCTCTCCCTGTCCTTCATCGTATCATCGGTATCAAATTCATTTTCCCCACTTTATTTGTAATTTTCATAAATCACAGGGTTAAGCTGCCCAATAAAAAAAGAAGACTGTAAAACCACATAGGCTGATAGACTGGAAAACTAGTTTTGACATTTCTCTGGAAAAACAATAAGCGCTTCCCACACATATGGACACACAAGCCCTTTTATGGCAGGTCTCATTTCATTTTTATTTCATTTTATTAAAAATAGTAATATAACATTGTGTTTAATTTTTGTAGACGTTAAGTTTAAGGCTGGTAGGGGAAAATATCGTTGTTAAATGAGAATTTTAAATCCTCACAGACAGAAGATAATTTATCTGGAAACTCGCCAGTTTGGAAACCCCAAAGGGAAAGGGAAATGTTTTCTGAGAGAGATTTTACCCATTTCTTCTTGGACGTTTTTCCTCAAGCTTGTGGTTATTCCTTCCTCTTCAGGGAAAACAACAATGGGTTGCCAAATAGCACTTGTATTTACATTTTCAGAGTTACTACCACTGTAATAACCACCTAATTTTTTTAAGCTGATGCGGTGCGTTGGTTTAAGACTTAACTTAGCTATAAACTCACTAGGTACTCATAAGCAGAATTGGTCTCTCCGCTGCTTTCCTTTTTTTTTTCAACATGTGTATTATGAATAATGTCACAGTGTTTTGTGTCATACATGTGTGAGAAAGAATATGATTAAAGCGCAATTAAAACAGGTATAGTTGTTACTGTAACTTGTTGTTGTTGTTATATAAATAAAAATGTAATGTATTATCRAAGGCTTTCATGGCCAGAATCACTGGGTTGTTGTAGGTTTTTTCGGGCTATATGGCCATGGTCTAGAGGCATTCTCTTCTGACGTTTCGCCTGCATCTATGGTAAGCATCCTCAGAGATAGTGAAGTCGACCTCACTACCTCTGAGGATGCTTGCCATAGATGCAGGCGCAACGTCAGGAGAGAATGCCTCTAGACCACGGCCATATAGCCCGAAAAAATCTACAACAACCCACTAAAAACRTAATGTTTGTTTGTGGGATTAACATAACTCAAAAACCACTGGACAAATAGACTCCAAATTAGGACACAATATACCTATCAGGCCAACAAGTGACCATCACTCATAAAAACACTGAAAAACACAGCAGAAGAGACTTAAAAAGCCAAAAATAAAAAAATACATTACAACACATGCGCAAAACTGCATATATATRAAAACACACATATATACACAAATATATTCATACACATATATACACAAACAAAACACACATACACAGACTGGGCCACAGCAATGCATGGCAGAGGAAAGCTAGTATCTCTATAAATAAAAATGTAATGTTCGTTTGTGGGACAGACATAACTCAAAAACCACTGGATGAATTGACACCAAATTTGGACACAATACCCCTTTCAGGCCAACGAGTGACCATCACTCATAAAAACACTGAAAAACACAGCAGAAGAGACTTTAAAAGCCAAAAAAACAAAAATTACATTACAATTCATGCACAAAACAACACACATATATATACGCAAACACACATATACACATAAACACAAATATATACACACATATACACACACAAAACACATATACACAGACTGGGCCACAGCAACACATGGGGATGCCTACTCATTAATATATTTATTAGTCACTTTTCCTTGCAGCTTGAGGCAGGGTAAGTAAAAGTTTTTCCTTGACATTAAGTCCAGTCATGCCTGACTCTGGGGGTTGGTGCTCATCACCATTTCTAAACCCAAGAGCCGGCGTTGTCCGTAGACACATCCAAAGTCATGTGGCCAGCAGGACTGCATGGAGAACTGTTACCTTCCCGCAGAAGTAGTACCTATTGATCTACTCACATTTACGTGTTTTCAAACTAATAATAATAATAATTTTATTACCCAAGGCAGCTCGAGGCAGGGTACAAGATAGTTAAAACAGCGAAATAGAAGAAAGCATTATGTAAACATATATAACATACACACAGGCAAAATTTACTGATAAAATGCAGCTTAAAATTCACAAGTTAAAAATTGGCTGGCTGACTTATGAAGATGAGGAAGAAGAAAAAGTTGTGGGAAGAAGAGGAAGAAAAGGAGGAAGAGGGAAAGAAAGAGAAGAACAAAAGGAGGAGGAGGAGAAAGGAGAAGGGGGGAAAGGAGGGAGAAAAGGGGGGAGAAGAAAAAGGAGGAGGAAGAGGGAGAGAGGAGGAAGAACAAAAGGAGGAAAGGAAGGAAGAGGAAAAGAAGAGGAGAAAGAAAAAGGTGTGGGAAGAGGAGGAACAACAAAAGGAGGAGGAGAAGGAGGAAAAGAGTAGGAAGGGAGAAGGATGAGGAAGAACCACAAAAGGAGAAGTAGAAAGAAGGAAAGAGAAGAAAAAAGATAAGGAAGAAGACAAGGAGGCAAAGAAGGAAGAGGAAGAAAAAGGTGTGGGTAGGTTGACTTATGACGATACTATCATGGGATTGTTTTGGCAAGAATTGCGCAAAGGGGTTTGCCTTTGTCTTCCGTTTAGGCTGTGAGTGTGTAACTCACCCAAGAGTTTCTATGACTGTTGGAATATGAACCCCAGTCTTTAGAGCCATACTCCAACATTGAAGTGACTACTGCCATTGGTAAATCACAGTTAAGCCAGCTATCATCTTAAAACGTAAAAAGAAATAAATTGCATGGTGAAGGATCCCAGCACAAGAGTACTGGGCCTCCTGTGTAAGAACAATTTATTGTTGAAGGCTTTCATGGCTGGAATCACTGGGTTGTTGTAGGTTTTTCAGGCTGTATGGCCATGTTCTAGAAGCATTCTCTTCTGACGTTTTGCCTGCATCTATGGCAGGCATCCTCAGAGGTTGTTGGAAATTAGGCAAGTGAGGTTTATATTGGGAGACCAGGATTTGATTCCCCGTTTGGCCGTGAAACCCCATTGGGTTTCATGGCCATGAATCCTAAAGAGATAAAACTTCCCAGCAAAGGATTCCCCCACACAGTAAGAAGCCACACCTTGAAAATTGCTAGGCCATTAAATGCTAATCAAGGTGGCCAATTGTGACATTAACACCTGCCTCAAATAGACAAGAGTTCTTTCTCCCATCTTGGACCTTCCACAGATATACACCCCATTTTCCTAGTTTCAACAAACCTCACAACCTCTGAGGATGCCTGCCATAGATGCAGGCGAAACGTCAGGAGAGAATGCTTCTAGAACATGGCCATATAGCCCGAAAAACCTACCTTAGTCGGCTAGGCCGAAGCCTGCATGGCAGTGGCTGGCATCTTGGTAGTCAAGCAGAGCAGGAGGAGGAGTCAGGCTGACTCCTGATTGGGTGTAGCAATTGGGGGAGGAGTCAGCTTAGAGAGGGAAAATAAGCTGCCAGTTTTGACACAAAGGAGAAGGGTCTTAGACTAGAGAGAGAGAAGGTTGTGGATTTTTAGAGAGGAAGTTACAGCAGGGAACTGACAGGAGAAGAAGAGCTTTTAGTGAGCCTATAGGTTTGGGAATAAGGTGAAGACATTAGGCTAGGGTTTTACTACGTCGAAAGGACTAGTAAAAGAGAGCTGTGTCTTATTAAACTTAAGAGAGGTTTAAAGATACCTTATAGCCCAGTGAGTTGAGGCAGACGGGAGTCTGCGCTCTAAGAGAAACTGTGTCTAAAGATAGAACAGTTTGCTATAGAAGCCTCACAGTGGTTAAAGCTATTCTGTCAGGGGAACTGTCTGTTCAAGCAACCAAGTTACTGCATCAAGATTCTGTACCACTCATTTCCAATGAGTTGTTGTTATTCTAAAGTTAAAATAAACTCTTTCTTAGTTAACTTTCAACTGTTTTATGCCTCAATCCGTCTGTTCTCTCAGTAACTTATTCAGACAACTCATTTTTAAAGTCCAGTCGGCTAGGGAGGAAGCCATAGAAGATCAAGAACTCAAACCCACATTACCTATAATACATTCACACCCTTATGGTTCCTCAGGCCAGTAATTTCTGAGGTGGTGGCGGCAAATATTACCAAGAACATTCGGTCACTTTCACATTTATCCTGTGGTCAAACCTCTAATTTGTATTATACTGAGGGCAGAGGTGTGATCGTTGTGTCCACCCTGCCTCGATAAGCCTTTTAAATCCTTTATACCATACATCCCAAAAAACCTACAACAATCCTGTGTAAGAACCTATTGGGATTAGATAGGGACTTTTTTTCATCTTTGAGGAGAAAAGCTTGGGAAGTAAGGCATGTAGGGAGAACACTTTTTACTCTTTTTCCTTTGTGTGCAAAAATCGAAGCAAGGCATGATTTACATGCCCAATAAAGAGATGTCTAGGGACAGCTTTGAAGATCAGAAAATTGAGTAGGAAATGGAAGTAAGTAGGAGGCCAAAGCAGGAAAGTTGCATTCCCCCTCCTCCAGTCACCAGGACTTGGGAATTTGCTAAACCAGGCTGTTATTCTCTGCCAGACAATGAATTGAGAATCGAGGACCAGATCTGCTGTTCTTTGCTTGTGCAATTCATTCCCGTAAAGGCACCCCAACCTTTTTCTTCCTTGGAGAGTAACAGTCTCCCTTCCTTGCTCCTCTGCCTCCCTTTGCCCCTTTCTCCCCTCCTGTGTGCGAACCATTTCCCCCCAAAGCCCTGGCTCTTAATGAAAGGGCAAGTGTACAAAATTTTCTTTGACACAATTAAAAAGCCCGGGGTCCCGGCCCTCTCAGCTTGCGTCAGTGTGTTAAATTAATGTAGCATAAAAAATCATTATGCGGGGACACAGATGGATGTGGCCAAGCAGAAAATGCGATGTGCGAAGGCAGAAGGCCCCCGGTTACCCATGTAAACATTAACGCGGAGAAGACCAGGTTCCAAGCCAAAGGGAGGGGGCCAAAGGAAGGAAGCCCTGGCTTGCCCCAGGCGATGGAAAGGCAGGACTTAATGCCCAGAAGCAGGGGTGCCAGGGATCAAACTTCTCAAGGATTCATGCTGGTTGTCCTAGAACGCCTGCTGCTTTGTTGGTATTCCACCCTCTCCAAAGCTTATTGATGCCTAGAAGTGTGGGAAAGACACTTTGCACATGCTCAAAGGAAGCACACTCAAAAGGCATCTGGGTATCTTCCATGCAGGAGAGCCACTGTGATGTTTGAATGGCAAACTAGGCATTAATACACTGTGGATTGAATGCATTTTCATGCTACTTTAAGTGCCATGGCTCAATGCTATGGAATGATGGGGGTTTTACAAGGTCTTTAGGGTTCTCTACCAAAGAGTGCTGGTGATTCACCAAACTATAAATCCCTGGATTCCACAGTATTGAGTCATGGCAGCTATTGGTGTCAAATTGTATTGATTCCACAGTTTAGGATTCTGGAAACGCCAAGGTTCAAATTCCAGCTCTGCTACGAAAAGGTTTGCAAAATACAGTCTGTCCACTGTATCTAGGGATTCTATATTTACAGATTCAGCCATCCTTGGCTTTGATTAAAAAAAAAACCAAAATCATTTTTGTGCCATTTTATATAAGGTATATTGTTTTACCCCACCACTGCATATAGTTGGGCTTGAGTTTCCAAAGAGTGCTGGTGGTGCAATGGGTTAAACCCTTGTGCCGGCAGGACTGAAGACCGACAGGTTGGAGGTTCAAATCCAGGGAGAGTGTGGATGAGCTCCCTCTGTCAGCTCCAGGTCTCCATGTGGAGACATGAGAGAAGCCTCCCACAAGAATGGTAAAACATCAAAACATCAGGGCATCCCCTGGGCAACGTCCTTGCAGACAGCCAATTCTCACACACCAGAAGCGACTTGCAGTTTCTCAAGTCACTACTGACACACACACACACACAAACCTACAAGTCCCTGTGGCAATAAAAGTGGTGACAAATCACATTCCTTCTATGGTGGAGAGCAGCCAAGGAAACAAAAGGTGAGCAAGAATTCTTCCTTGGAAAGACCTCGCCATTCATTTTCCATCTTGTTTGAGCAGAATTCCCTTTATTTTGGGAAAGGTATCTGGGTCTCTCTGTTTTGCTCCCAAGGCAAGGGACTCTAGGATCTAGAGAACAGACCAGTGTTTGGACTGGAGGGCCATGGAGGCTGATGGAGGGGTGTCGGTGGAGTGGGGCTGGACCTAGCCCCCTGACAGCCACAATTAACATGTCATTATGGTCAAGCACAGATGGGGGTAACAGAGCAGAAAACAAGCCCTGCACATGCAATGGTGGGGGCAAAGGGCAGGGGGCTTACATACACACACAGGGACGGCACAAAAGGCAAAAAGAGGCAGCTATTGGGCATGGGCTTGCTTTGACAGGCTGGTTCACACATATAGGCAATGTTGCTGGCTTTCTCACCACACAGTTTTGATCAGATCTTTCTGACTGTCAGCTACTGCATGACTGAAAAGCACTGGGTTTGGGCCTGGGTGATATGAAAACATGGAGTCCAGATTGAGTATCCCTTATCTAAATGCTTGGGACTATATGTGTTTTGGAATAAATCTTTTTGGCTTTTAAATACTTGTTCAGACATTCTCTGAGTTAAAAGTATCCCACTTACAAACAACTTATAGTAACTGGGTTGCTGTGAGTTTTCTGGGCTGTATGGCCATGTTCCAGAAGCATTCTCTCCTGACGTTTTGCCTGCATCTATGGCAGGTGTCCTCAGAGATTGTGAGGTCTGTTGAAAACTAGCAAGAGGGGTTTATATATCTCTGGAAAGTCCAGGGTGGGAGAAAAAACTCTTGTCTGTTTGACGCAGGTGTTAATGTAGCAATTGGCCACTGATCAGCATTGAATGGCCTTGCAGATTCAAGGACTGGCTGCTTGTCTTACTTATAGAAAGACAATAGGAGGTGAGACAACAGGAAATGAGAGAAATCTATTCCAGAAAGGGAAATTTACTCCTGAAAGAGTTATTATCACAGGAAAAGGGGGTCTCTGCTGAAGCTTTATCTCCAATCCTTGTTTCCACAACAAGCCAAAATTTCAAAATTTTGTCACAGGGACAGAAAGTGAAGTCTTCTGAACAGGAACACAGACAGCAAAACCAATACTACAGGGTTGTTAACTATTTGCTATGCTATCCAAAGCATGCAGATAGATAGATAGATAGATAGATAGATAGATAGATAGATAGATAGGCTGGAGTTACACTTAAAATGTACCTGTTCTGACTTACAAACTAACTCAACTTAAGAACAAATCTACAGAACCTCTCTGGTTCGTAAATGCCCGTACTTACCTAATCTTGGAGATGGGCACCAAATTCATTTATGTTTGATAGACATCTCATAAATACATCCTGATGGTAATCTTATGGAATTTTAATAATTTTGCGCATAAAGCAAAATTGTGTGCATTGAATTATTTTGGATTTTGGAATATTTGGATTCTGCACCCGCCTTTCACAATGCCCTCCAATTTTCCCAATGTGGCAGGGATAGTCCCAATGAATCCATCCTAATATTTGGAACGGCCCTAGACTATGATTGTTGGATTGTGTGATTTTAATGTTTATTTTGATATGTTATTGATATTAGAGGCAAAGATGAAGTACTTTGGCCACATCATGAGAAGAAGGGAAAGTCTAGAGAAGACAATGATGTTGGGGAAAATGGAAGGAAGAAGGAAGAGGGGCCGACCAAGGGCAAGATGGATGAATGGCATCCTTGAAGTGACTGGCTTGACTTTGAAGGAACTGGGGATGGTGATGGCCGACAGGGAGCTCTGGTGTGGGCTGGTCCATGAGGTCATGAAGTTTTAGCCTGCCACCTTTGGACTCTTGCTTGCTGAGGTGTTCCAGTGAGTGTCTCTGTAGATCTTAGAAAACTATTTCTTGATTTAAGTCAATTCCAACTGGATGATTCTATGATTCCCCTCCTTAGTAGACTCAGGCGAAACTAAAATGCTGCAACCTCTAATACTGTGCATTCTTCATTAACCATTTTGGCCCTCTTGTCACTGATGTGGCTTCATCTTGGTGTTCATTTGAAAAAATGGTGTAGGGCATTTATAAAGAAACATTAACAACCTCAGATATGCAGATGATACCACTTTGATAGCTGATAGTGAGGAGGAGCTGAGGAACCTTCTAATCAAGGTGAAAGAAGAAAGCGCAAAAGCTGGGTTGCAGCTAAACATCAAAAAAACCCAAGATTATGGCAACAAGAATGATTGACAACTAGGAAATAGAGGGAGAAAACATGGAGGCTGTGACAGACTTTGTATTTCTAGGTGCAAAGATGACTGCAGATGCAGACTGTGGCCAGGAAATCAGAAGACGCTTACTTCTTGGGAGGAGAGCAATGTCCAATCTCAAGAAAATAGTGAAGCATAGAGACATCATACTGGCAACAAAGATCCGCATAGTTAAAGCAATGGTATTCCCCGTAGTTACCTATGGATGAGAGCTGGACCATAAGGAAGACTGAACAAAGGAAGATAGATTCTTTTGACACTGAAGGAAAATTCTGAGAGTGCCTTGGACCGCGAGAAGATCCAACCAGTTCATTCTTCAGGAAATACAGCCCGACTGCTCATTGGAGGGAAGGATATTAGAGGCAAAGATGAAGTACTTTGGCCACATCACGAGAAGAAAGGAAAGCTTAGAGAAGACAATGATGCTGGGGAAAATGGAAGGACAAGGGAAGAGGGGCCGACCAAGGGCAATAAGGATGAATGGATGGTATCCTTGAAGTGACTGGTTTGATTCTGAAGGAGCTGGGGGTGGTGACCGCCAACAGGGAGATCAAGGTCACAAAGAGTCAGAAGCGACTGAACGAATAAACATCAATTGTAACAGAAAGGAGGAAACCATGAAAATGAACAAAATCTGGCTATCAGTATTTAAAAAACCTCTAAAATTGCAACAGCACAACAACAGAGAGGAAGCAGGCAGGGACATCTAATTACCTCTCAACAAAAGTTTGCTCCAGGCACAGTCAGCCATTGTATGCTAATCAAGGTGGTCAGTTGAAACATTCACACCTAGCTCCAGCAGACAAGAGTCCTTTGTCTCACCCTGGTCATTTCACAGATATATAAACCCTTTTCCTAGTTCCAACAGACCTCACTACCTCTGAGGATGCTTGCCATAGATGCAGGTGAAACATCAGGAGAGAATGCCTCTAGACCATGGCCATACAGCCCAAAAAAACCTACAAGAACCCAGTGATTCCGGCCATGAAAGCCTTCGACAAACATTGAACAATTGTAACTGATTTTTAATGTATTGTTTGGCATCAAATGGCCGCCTGTTGTAAGTCGTGCTGAGCCCCTCTTTGGAGCTGAGAACGACAGGTTATAAATGCTCGAAACAAACAAACAAACAAACAAACAAACAAATTGTGGGCTATATTTTAGGCAATGGCCCTGGCAAAGCAACCTCTGAGTATTCTTTGCCTAAGGAAACCCTTTGAAATTCATGGGGTCACCATAAGTCAACTAGTGACTTGAAGACATTTTCACGTTCAATTCCACTTATGACTTACAATGCGCCTTAAAGGTGGAAGACCCAAATGTGTGTGTGATGTCTTCTTTCCATGTGCATGGACAATGCCAGGAGTTATTCATGCTGAATCCCACATAAACGGTGTGGCCAGGCCTGGTGCAGGTCACATTCTTGGCCCAGTCCACAGACTTCATTACTGCCAAAAGGCGGAGTGCTTCTTCATGCTCAGATTAATTTCTCTCCCTTTTTTGCCCCGCCCTGCACATGCAGCTTCTGAGATGCTCACTGTCTCTTCTGTCACCCTCATCTCCTTCCCCAGCTGCCGGTGGGGCAAGGGTGGGCTGAAAGGGGGATCCATCTGCCGTAATGGAGCTGTTTGGCTCTGTCTCTCACCCTGACCTTTCTGCCTGACTGGTCCCAGCAATGTAAATGGGCCCCTTTCTTCCTTGCCCTGGCCCTCCCTCTCAGCTTCACCCGCCATCCCCACCTCTGATCCTGCTTACATCTCTCTCTCTCTCTCTCTCTCTCTCTTCCTACACCCACCACCCCCAGCACAGCAGAAAACCTGTCACCTTGGGTGTATTAATCGGAGAGGAATTTTAATCCCCGTCATATTAACCAGGACTCCTCACAAAACCCCTGCTAAGCGCTGCTCTCTTTTGCCCACCCCCGGGCTGGCCCATTACTGCCTCCCTCTTTCTTTCTCTCTCTCTCTTGCATTCCAAGTCTCAGCTCTGCCAAAGGAAGGCAGGTTGCTTTGCTCTGTTAGTTTTCACCGCAAGGAGAACTTAATCCTTCTGTAAGGAGAAGCAAAATGGCCAGAAGTAATTCACAGCAGTCTTGCGAGAGGGGACAGGACTTGGGAGGAGAGGAAGGGAGGGGTAGAAGAAGGTGGGAAGGAGAGGCCGGCACACCCCCAGAGAGGAAACTCAGAACAAGTGAATGCAAGAACATGGTAGAATCCTCCCTCCAGATTAGCTTGATTCACTTGACAACTGTAACCCACAAAGCTTCTTCCAACCTCTTTCCTCCATACCTATGTACAGTACATGGGGATTAAGAGTTCAGGGCCCGTGCAGAAGTGGGGAAGGGTGAATTAAAAACAAGCAACCATTTCCTAAACTTTGGAGAACACCTCTCTTATAAATCCCTAGGTCCTCCAGCACCATGGCATATTAGTCAAACCCACAAATAATAAAACTGCAAAAGTTAAACCCACACATGTGGAGGATCAACTATAGCAGTGTTCCTCAACCAGGGGGTTGGAACCCCTGGGAGGGTCACGAGGGGGTGTCAGAGGGGTTGCCAAAGACCATCAGAAAACACAGTGTCTTCTGTTGGTCATGGGAGTTCTGTGTGGGAGGTTTGGTCCAATACTATTGTTGGTGGGGTTCAGAATGCTCTATGATTGTGTTGTAGTTGTTCATTCATTCAGTCGCTTCTGACTCTTCATGACCTCCTGAACCAGCCCACGCCAGTGCTCCCTGTTGGCCGTCACCACCCCCAGCTCCTTCAAGGTCAAGCTGGTCACTTCAAGGATGCCATCCATCCATCTTGCCCTTGGTCAGCCTCTCTTCTTTTTCCTTCAATTTTCCCCAGCATCATTATCTTCTCCAGCTTTCCTATCTTCTCATTATGTGGCCAAAATACTTCATCTTTGCCTCTAATATCCTTCCCTCCAGTGAACAATCGGGCTTTATTTCCTAAAATATGGACTGGTTGGATCTTCTTGCGATCCTCCAACACCACAGTTCAAAAGTTCCTTCGCTCAGCCTTCCTTATGGTCCAGCTCTCACATCTATAGATTACTACGAGGAATACCATTGCTTTAACTATGCGTATCTTTGTTGCCAGTGTGATGTCTCTACTCTTCACTTTTTTATCGAGATTGGTCATTGTTCTCCTCCCAAGAAGTAGACATCTTCTGATTTCCTGGCTGCAATCTGTGTCTGCAGTAATATTTGCACCTAGAAATACAAAGTCTGTCACTGCCTTCACATTTTATCCCTCTATTTGCCAGTTATCAATCAGTCTTGCTGCCATAATCTTGGGTTTGTTGATGTTTAACTTGATTGTAGGGGAACTATAAATCCCAGCAACTACAACCCTCAAATGTCAAGGTCTATTGTCTCCAAACTTCACCAGTGTTCACATTTAGGCATATTGAGTATTTGTGCCAAGTTTGGTCCAGATACATCATTGCTTGAGTCCACAGTGCTCTCTGGATGTAGATGAACTACAACTCCAAAACTCAAGGTCAATTCCCACCAAATCCTTCCAGTATTTTCTGTTGGTCATGGGAGTTCTGTGTGCCAAGTTTGGTTCAATTCCATTGTTGTGGAGTTCAGAATGCTCTTTGATTGTAGGTGAACTATAAATCCCAGCAACTACAACTCCCAAATGACAAAATCAATCCCCCCCCCAACCCCACCAGTATTCTTGTCTGGATTCAATTCAGGTATTTGTGCCAAATTTGGTCCAGTGAATGAAAATACATCCTGCATATCAGATATTTACATTATGATTCATAACAGTAGCAAAATTACAGTTAAGTAGCAACAAAAATAATTTTATGGTTGGGGAATCCCTCAGTATGCCCAAATGTGAACACGGGTGGAGTTTGGGGAAAATTTGGGAGTTGGAGTTGCTGGGATTTATAGTCCACCTACAATCAAAGGGCATGATAGAATTGGGCCAAACTTCCCACACAGAATCCCCATTCTTTGAAGGGACTCATTGGCACCAGCCTTCCTCCAGCCTCACACACTCTCCTTCAGCCACACATGCACACCATGCTACTATGTGCTGAACATGCCTGCTCTCCCCTCCCTGCTTGGAGTCTCAGAAACAACGCCCCCCCCCCCCTGGCAGAGCAGCCAGCCAATCACAGCAGAGGAGGGCTTTTGGTGAGAGGATTTGCTGTCTGTTTCTAAAAAGGAAGAAAAAGACAGGTAGAGAGATCTTCAGCCTTCTCTGTCAAAGGGGTTCTTAAGACCATCATAAATATGTGTTTTCTGATGGTCTTTGGCGACCCCTCTGAAACTCCCCATGACCCCACACGGAGGTCCCGATTCCCAGGTTAAGAAACACTGTGTTTCAGGAACTGTCTTCTTTTTCAAGGGAGAGGGGCACCATGATATAGTGTTGAAGTAGAAACTGGAAATCCAAGCTTTGGATCCTCATTCAACCATGGAAAACTACTGGGTGGCGTTGGGCAAGTCACACTCTTCCAGCAGAAGAAGGTGGCAGAGGCAAATCAGTTCTGAACGAATTCTGCCAAGCAAATCCCATGACAGGCTTGCCTTAGGTTCACCAACAGACTTTCTCCTCCAGTTCCCAGATGTCCAGCACTGAAAAGGGTGAGTTGTTGACAATCATTAACCACCTAGACCTCTTCCATGAGAGCCATGTTTAAATATCTGAAAGGCTATCACATTAAGGAAAGGAGAGTCTTCCTTTCTGCTGCTCTAGAGACTACGTCATGGAGCAATGGATTCAAATTGCAGGAAAAGAGGTTCCACCTAATCATTAGGAAGAACTTCCTGATGGTAAGAGTTGTTCTGCACTAGAATAGATTGCCTGGGTATGTGATGGAGTCTCTGTGTCTGCAGGTTTTAGACAGAGTCTGGATGGCCATCTCTCTGGAGTGCTTTGACTGCATTTTTCTGCATGGCAGGAGGTTGGACTGGATGACCCTTAGGGTCTCTTCCAACTTTATAATCATATAATTCTATGAAAAGAGGACATTTCAGCAGGTGATGCTTGTTACGCAAGCAAGTAGTAAGCAATGCCTGCGGAAATGCCGCCGTGCCTTTTCAGACTAGGAATCCCCACCTGAGTTCTGATAGTACCTTAGCATAATTAATTGCCACTGCACACTGCACTTTTAATTCCACGTGCCCCACCACCTCAGCACTTTTAATTTCCTGTACCCATCGCGCCGGCCGAGCCAGTTTTAATAATGTTTGATGTATTGTTGGTGTCGTTATTGCTTATTGTTTGATTTGCTTTGCTATTGTTGTGTTATGTTTTTTACTGTATTGTGTTTTGAGGCTTCGGCCTGTGTGAGCCGCATCGAGTCCCTCGGGAGATGCTAGCGGGGTACAAATAAAGTTAATAATAATAATAATAATAATAAAGATAAAGTAGCTCTCACTGGTTTTCATTGTGGCAATCCCTGGTACGTATAAGGAGGGAGCCTTCCACACCTGTGGCCTCTGTTTCTGCACTCCTTGGTCACTCTTGACCTGTCAGAAAACACAGGGAGCTGCAGCATGGAAGCCGACCTCTTTGTCTGCCGGAGTGTGAACTCTCCAAGAAGCGACAAGTACTAATTCTGTAGGGAGGAAACTGGCTGTCTCCCAAGCCATGGTGCGAGGAGAAGGAGGAGGTTTTGGCGCAAGGTTACAAACACCAGCAGCAAGCGTGAGACCCCAGTCATGGAACAAGATGCTGTGTGTGAGAGTGTGCATAGAGAAAGAGATGCAGAGAAGGGAAAAGGGCGAGAGGGAAAGGATTTGGCATGCAAGAGCTCTTTTCACACCCAATCGGCACAGAACACACATTTGCAGACAGAAGGAGGCTGTTGTTGTGGCTTTGTCTGCTCACTGGCCTGTGGTCTGTGGTCTGCTTCAGAAGCAGTTCAAATCCAGAGGGCACATCATCATAGGAATGCGATGGAATAAGAAGGTAAAGAATTGTCAGTATGGTAAGATTCCTTTATCCAGGATTTTCTAGTTTAATCTATAGGGGGATATGTTCCTGGCCAGACCCAGGTTACGTGAAACCATGGATACAACCAAACACCATTAAATTATTTTGTTTCCAGTTCCAGAATTCATAAAATAGAGTTGGAAGACCTAGAGATTCCCAGAGAGACACCCTCACTAAGAATTAGTTAGGTCCTCTAGCAAATTCCTAGGGATATTATTTTTTCAATTAGCATGGGTAAGTGAGACTGCGGATCTAGCTTCCACATCTATGGCAACCTTTCTGTACTTCTCATCCTTAAACAATGTCTTAAAATTATCTACACATAGAATGAATAGAGTTCTACGCCACTTTAATTGCCATGGCTCAATGCTATGGAATAATGAAAGTTGTAGTTGTGCAAGATCTTTAGCCATCTCTACGCTGCTTTTGAAGACAGAAGGAAAATGTTGATGGGGTACTGAATCTGTTTTGTGTTTCAGTTTGAACTCTGGAGCTATTCAGACAGCTGGAAAAAATGGGAATGGGGTTCAGCACTTTGGACAGCTCTTTTGCAGTCAAGGGAGATCCACATCCTCATTGGCATCAGTGCCATGAGCCTCCATGGAGTAAGAAAGTATAGGCAATCCTCCACAGGTGGCTCAAGAGTGGCCCAATATGGCTGATACAATGTGGAATTGAGAAACCAGTACATGTCTTTGGAGACTGGAATGAGAATAAATGGATTCAAATGACAAGAAAAGAGATTCCACCTAAATAGAGTTGTATGACAGTAATGGTTGGATGGGCATCTTTCAGGCATGTGTAGTCACATATTTCTCCATGGCAAGGGGTTAGATTTGATGGCCCATGTGTTTCCTTCCAGCTCTAAGATGTTATGATTGTATTCTGGATGAAATCTTGGAGAGTCTCAAGCTTTGAATAAAATGATTTGCTACTGTGCTAGTTGAAGGCCCCAAGAAGGGGGAAAGGGCTTCTCCAAAAGAACAAAGCTCAGGCCCTATCCTACCTCCTCTTTTGGCCCTTGGTCTCCATTCTCCAAATGTGGCAATCCTACCTTCTGTGAATTGGAAGATCCACCACTGGCCATTGATTCGGAGGATTAGTGAAAGGCTCAGATAAGTAGCAAGTCCTTTGCTTAAGCCCTTGATGCCAGTAAAGCTGCAGAGCAAACTGAAAGCAGTTAGGAACTGCAAACCTTCCCCCACAGGCCTTTCAGCATCTGGACACTTTATTGCCCCTAAAAGCCATCTGAAATGTGGGACCTGCTATAAAGCTGGCAGGAAAAGACTCACCTTTGACCCATGGCCAGGCCAGGAGCAATTTTCCTGCACTGAAAGGCCTGCTGGGAAAGCTTTGAGTATGTTTTACAAATTCTTCCCTTTTTCGTTGACTTGTGCCCAGATACCCAAAAAGCATCTGATCTGGTATGATCTTGGAAACTAAGCAGGATCACCTTTGGTTGGTACTTATAGTGTACCATGCTGTACACTATATTTTGGAGGAAGGAGTTGACATACATGCTTAAGAGAACTCTAGTGAAATTCATGAGTCCACCAGAGGTTGGCAGGAAAGTTAAAGGCACATATCTACAGTAGTGTCACTAGAGTTGGTGTCACCCAGTGTGGAATCCTGGGATTTGTAGTTTGGTGCAGGGTTTAGAATGATCTTCCAGAGAACTCTGGTGCTTCACCAATGTACAAATCCCAGGTCCCCGTGGATGTTGCTATAGCAGTTAAACTGCCACCAAACTGCTGTGATTGTGTAGTGTGATAAAAATCTTCGAGGAATAGAGGAACTATATTGGTTGCATTTTCATCCAAGCTAATTTTAAACCTCAAAACCATTCTGTCCCAACTATAAAATAATTGTAACTTTGGAGAAACTCTTCAAAAATGGAGTGAAATGAATATACCTTTCCATCTACTCTGTTGTTGTTGTTTGCTTCCAAGTTATTTCCCATTTCTGGCACCCCTAAGGTGAACCTCTCACAGAGATTTCTCAGCAGGATTTGTTCAGAGGGGTCTTGAAATATATCCAGACACATTGTGTCCCAGCAGTAATAAAAAGAGGTGGGGAAAGGTGGTGTTATGATCTACAACTCCAATTGTAGTCCCTACTGGAAGATTCTGGGAGTTGTAGTCCAAAAAGGGCACTGAAGCAAATTCTGTGTAAACAAGACTCAGAATGATTACCGAAGCAGGAAAGCACAAAGACAGGTTTACAACTGAACCTTAAGAAAAGAAAAAGTCAGTGCTTGTTTCTTTGGATCATGATTCACTCATGGTTCTCCTCCAACTCCATTTGTGCTGCTTCCAAGCAGCTGTTTCGCAGCAGATGTGGATGCTCTGTTCTCAAGAGAGACCCCTCATTTCCTGTGTGTTTCCACCACCATCAGGAAGGCTACTTTTGGTGTCCAGACAGAGCTGCATTTTGTCAGAAGAGGGTCACACAAATCAATTGAGCCGGCTGAGAATTTGTGGGGAACTCAGGACACTCTCTTCCCTCCCTGATTGATGAAGCCCACATTGCACCTGACATCTTTGCAGATGGGGAAACATTAAATATTCCCCAATTATCCCGCGTGACTGCTGGCCAACACCCCAAGCGAACAAACAGGTTCCATCCCACTGCCATTAGGACAGGGTTTCTCCAAGCCACCTGGCCGGAGAGCCTTTTCAGGGAGGAGGGGAGAGAAGATGCTTGGCCAGGTGGCTTCTCAAATCAGATTCCTTCTCCATACTGTTTTGCTTTAACACATGCTTCCCATTAAAAAACAAAAGTAGCAAGATGCTCAAAAGCGAGTTGTTTCATTACCAGAAAAGCCCTATGTATTTCATCCTGTTTCTATTCTTCAGGGGGCTCTTTAGAATTAAACTTCAGAGATTTCTAAATCAGGCATCCTCAAGCCATTAGCTGGGCAAGTGAGCAAAAAAGCTTCAGAAGAAGATCTAAAGAGTACACACAGGCTGAAACACGTAAGGATTGCCTGCTAATAAAACAACTATATTTTGCCCATTTGGAAATGTGTCTCTTGTTTCTAATGATGTACATCCTCCACTATTTTGTTGTTATATGTGAAGATGAATAATAGATCAGCCAGCCAACTGTTCCGATATGATGAGTAGTCCCAGTTAGTTACTATCAGAGCACTTTTCCATGTGTTTTTAAAATGTCCCAGTTTCTCTCTCCTTCTTCCAATTTACTCTTTTGCCCTCAACTTATTTCAGTTGCTGAAAGTTGAGTTTTAAAAGCGCAATTATTATTATTGCTGTCCCAAGAGTGGGCCATAAAAAAATGTTTCTAATCTCTCTTAGCTTGGGTGTTGTTCCTCATTAATAATGTTTATAATCTTGAACAAACTCTGAGGTTGCTTTTTCCAGTTGTTGTCTGTAGTAGTATTTCTCAACCTGGGGGGGTCAGGACCCTGGGGGGGGGGGTGCCAGGTTGGTGTCAGAGGGGTTGTCAAAGACCATCGGAAAACACAGTATTTTCTGTTGGTCTGTGTGGGAAGTGTGGCTCAATTCTATAGTTGGTAGGGTTCAGAACTCTTTGATTGTATGTGAACTATAAATCCCAGCAACTACAACTCCCAAATGTCAAGGTTTAGTTTCCCCAAACTCCACCAATGTTCACATTTGGGCATATTGAGTATTCGTACCAAGTTTGGTCCAGATCCATCATTGTGTCCACAGAACACTTTGGATGCAGGTTAACTACAACTCCAAAACTCAAGGTCAATGCCCATCAAACTCTTCCAGGATTTTCTGTTAGTCATGGGAGTTCTGTGTGCCATGTTTGGTTCAATTCCATCATTGGTGAAGTTCAGAATGCTCTTTGATTGCAGGTGAGCTATAAATCCCAGCAACTACAACTCCTAAATGACAAAATCAATCCCCCCCCCCCAAACCCCACCAGTATTAAAATTTGGGCATATTGGGTATTGGTGCCAAATTTGGTCCAATGAAAGAAAATACATCCTGCACATCATATAGTTACATTTTTATTTATTTATTTATTTACAGCATTTATATTCCGCCCTTCTCACTCTGCAGGGGACTCAGGGCGGATTACAATGTACACATATATGGCAAACATTCAATGCCAATTAGACATACAATGTATATGGACATACACAGAGGCTATTTCACTTTTTCTGGCCGCTAGGGGAGCTGTCACTTTCATTGTCTATCTGTGACACTGATGAAGTACTTCCGCATTCCCTGCATGCTTTGCTGGAGTGCTTTTTGCTGGAGTCTTTTTATGGCTTCATAAGTTAGTTAGCCTCCCCACACATAGGTGGTACCTAATTTTCCTACTTGACCGATGCAACTGTCTTTCGGGTTGCAAAGGTCGACAACAAGCTACACAATTGGCCGGACACTCACTCCGACCCGGGCTGGCTTCGAACTCATGACCTTCTGGTCAGAGTGATCTTAACTCAGCCAGCTGCACCACAATCCCAGTGCATAACAGTAGTAAAATCACAGTTATGGAGTAGCAATGAAAATAATGTTATGGTTGGGGGTCACCACAACATAAAGAACTGTATTAAGGGGTCATAGCATTAGGAAGGGTGAGAATCACTGGTCTGTGGGATATTGAATGCTACAGAACAATAAAAGTGGTCTTCCCCAGACCTCTGTGAGGAAAAATAATACAGTATTTCTCTGCAGTATCTCCCCAATATATGACCATCCCAAAATGTTGCATAGTGGTCATTCTGGGGTTACACAAACTAATTCCAGTGCATCACCATGGGATGTCTAATACTAAGAAAAACTGCCCAAATTTCTCACTAGTCTATTATTCTTCCCAGTGAAGTTTTCCAATTGTTATAAAACACGTTCTTTCAACCTGGGGATTAATAATTGTGAATAAGCTTTCTTGCCCTGCTTGTTTCTTCTGTGGTTTTCATTGGGTGGTCCCCACTTTCTGCTTCTCTAGGGAAGAAAAACACCAATCGGGGCTAAGATTCTAGTTAAATATTTGGACCAACTTTGGCTTATGACAACCCCATGAAGAACAGCCTCCAAGTCACTCTATACTTAGGTTTTGCAGACTTAAGGCATTTGTGATTTTTTTCAATTACATTTTTAATAAGTCCTGTGTTTAATTCTATTTTAATGCTTATATGCTTTGGGTTTTAGTTCACATATTTTATGAGTTTTAGTGTTAGCCACTTGAGGATTCGTTGGGAGAGAGGAAGTGGGCTATAAATCCTACTACTACTTTTACTACCATTGTTATTATTAATAATAATAATTTCCAACTTTTCTTACTGATTTCTATCTTACCAAGCAGGAAGTACACTGACATTCACTTTTCAAGATTGCATTCTCATCCTGAGATTCTTCCCTATCATCCTGAGTCTTGGAGAAGAGGATCCAGGCCATGAAATCTGACAACCTTCGCGATAAGATTTTGTTAGGTACAGTGAAGACACCTGCCCTTGAACTTTGCTACTCTGCTGTTGAATATGCATGCCCAGTGTGGAACACATCTCATCATGCTAAAACAGTGGATGTGGCTCATAATCAGGGGTGGCTCAACCCATTATGCAAAGAAAGCATTTGCAGTATAGTTGATTTTGCCCAGGGGCGCTCTTGAGGTGCTCTTGGGGGAAAATAGAACTTGTTATATGCGAGTTGTAGTTACTGGGATGTATAGTTCACCTACAATCAAAGAGCATTATGAACTCCACCAATGATGGAATTGAACCAAATATGGCACACAGAACTCCCACGATGAACAGAAAATATATATAAGTGATTGGTTGGGGGGGGGGGGGGATACTGTTTGATTACAGTTGAAAATTACCTAGGGCCGCCTGTACTCATAATGAGACATTCTGCATTATTACAGGATGTCTATGCCTTACACCACTGGAGAAATTATTCTGTTTAGCTAGTATTGCACATCCTGACATCCGTCGGGAAGTAGCAGACTGTAATGAAAGGACCAGGCCCGTAGCCAGGATTTCGTTTCGGGGGGGGGGGGTTCTAAAAAATTTTCAGGGGGGGTTTCGGGGGGGGCTGAGTTTCGGGGGGGGCTGAGTCTGAGTGAAAGAGGGTCTAGCCTAGCAAACCTTTTGTATCATTACCCCAATACCCCCATGCATATGGATATATTGAGTATGGTGATCAAATCATGATATGAATAAACATAACAGTTTAAATAATGCACCAATAAGGCCTTTTCGTGCACCACCTGATATCGGCTAGGAAGTAGCAGTCAGCAATGGAAGGACCAAGGCATTGACATCTCCGGCCCATCCTCTGTTTGGATATCAGCCAGCATGCCAATGTCTTAAATCAAGAAATAGCTTCCTAAGATCTACAGAGATATTCACAGGAACATCTCAGCAAGCAAGAGTCCAAAAGTGGCAAGCTAAAACCCACAACTTTAATCAGTGGCTGAAACCGGATGACCCCCCTGGGCACCAAGAGGACTGGGCGACTTGGAAGGTGTTGAACAGACTGCGCTCTGGCACCACAAGATGCAGAGCCAACCTTAAGAAATAGGGCTACAAAGTGGAGTCCATGACATGTGAGAGTGGAGAAGAGCAAACCACAGACCACTTACTACAGTGCAGTCTGAGCCCCGCCACACGTACAACGGAGAACCTTCTTACAGTAAGACCAGAGACACTCCAAGTGGCCAGCTTCTGGTCAAAGGAAATTTAGTATAATGCCAAGTTTTTAACATTGTTTGTGGTTCTTTTTAAACATTATAACATGATAATTTGCTTCTGGCATGATAAGTAAATAAATATTGTCTTTATGTCTTAGTGTCTTGAGCTTTTCCACAAACAAGTGCTGCATTGGTGCCTCTGTGAATATGTAGGATTTGGGGAGATACACACACACACATAGATAGGGAGAAAGAGAGTGAGAATTGCTAAGTTGTATATTATGTTGCATTTTTGCTTGTTTTTCTACTTCTTAAAAAAAAAGGCAATTGTTTGCAATATTCATTTATAAGGTAACCTGCGAGAACCCAAGAGAGTGGCACACTGGCACACATGCATGGGCCATTGGGGGGCATGGTATTTTTAAAATTAAAAGTCGACAACCCTCTTTCCATCTGGATGACCTCTCTACGAGGCTGTGGGTTTCCACCTCAGAGTAAATAGCCACTGGAGTAATATAAAAAAACTCCCATTGAGAAAGGCGGGGAGGGGGAAACCCCTTCCCTTTTGCAAAGAAAGAATGAGGCCTTGGCTGATTTTGTCAAAGCACAGGAACTAAACCAAGGCCTGGACCAAGTTTCTGCTTACTTTCAAGAAGGCTGCATTAACAGCACACACGGCAATAAAGACAGGCTCTATTTTTTTAAAAAAGGGAGGGGAGATGGAGGGGGGAGAGAAAGCAATAAAGTGTGCAAAATCCAGGCCTTTTGCAAAATACCGAGACATAGAAATCCATCTGTGCATAAGAAGCTCCTTTGGTATTTACGAAGCAAACACTTTCAGATGCAATAGCAATCAAGGGTTATGTGCAAAAATTGATTTTGTGCGTGAAATAGAATTCCCTCCAGGCGTTGCACAAAAAGTCTGAAAATTGTTCTTATCAGTCAATAGCTACCTCGGCGTGAGGCGTAACTGCCAGTTTGCAACCATAGAGACTCGGGGACTGAAACACTCGGGTGGGGAGCAGGGGAAAGGAAGGTGTTTGCCGCTACTGAGATGGTTATATAAAACTAAAAAGGGCACAAGAGGAAACTGTGCAAAAAGGTAGAGGAAGAACGAAGGAGAAACTGGGCATGTCGAAACATGAAAAGAAGAACTTGAGAGGAAGGTGATAGCCATTTTTAATGTGCTTGTTGAGTTATACAAAGTTGTACGCACACTGAAGTATTCTGTGCTACCAGAAGAGTCTGCAGTGGTTATATGGAAAACTAATGCAAATAAAGGGATTCCACCTAAACATTAGGAAGAACTTCTCAAATGGTTCCAGAGCAGTGGTTCTCATCCTTCCTAATGCCATGACCCCTTAATACAGCTCCTCATGTTGTGGTGGCCCCCAACCATAACATAATTTTCATTGCTACTTCATAACTGTAATTTTGCTACTGTTGTGAATTGTCATGTAACTATCTAGTATGCAGGACGTATTTTTATTCACTTGACCAAATTTGGCACAAATACCCAATATGCCCAAATTTGAATACTGGTGGGGTTGGGGGAGAGGGATTGGTTTTGTCATTTGAGAGTTGTAGTTACTGGGATTTATAGTTCATCTACAATCGAAGAGCATTCTGAACTCCACCAATAATGGAACTGAACCAATCTTGGCACATAGAAATCCCATGACTAATAGAAAATACTGGAGGGGTTTGGTGGGCATTGACCTTGAGTTTTGGAGTTGTAGTTCACCTACATCCAGAGAGCACTGTGGACTCAAACAATGATGGATTTGAACCAAACTTGGAACGAATACTCAATATGCCCAAATGTGAACACTGGCGGAGTTTGGGGAAAATAGACCTTGAAATTTGGGAGTTGTAGTTGCTGGGATTTATAGTTCACCTRCAATCACAGAGCATTCTGAACCCCACCAAAGATAGAATTGGACCTAACTTTCCACACAGAACCCAGATGACCAACAGAAAATACTATGTTTTCTGATGGTGTTTAGTGACCCCTCTGACACCCTCTTGCGACCCCCCCCCCCAGGGGTCCCGACCCCCAGGTTGAGAAATGCTGTTCCAGAGGCTTGTGAACTCTGTTTCTGGATAACTTTCAACAGAGATCAGAGTGCTTTAGTTGTGTATTTCTGTGTTGCAAGGGTTGGACTACATAGCCCTTGTGGTCTCTTCTGACTCTGTAATTCTATGATTCTAGGAGCAGCCCAGTGAAATCTGGAAGCAGTATCGCAGGTTGAGAACTATCGCAGTCTCTGATATTTCAGGCCAGAAATCTGGAACCAAGAGTTGCTGCATTGTGATGTTCAGAGTCAACCCCAATGATGACATTCAGCACAATACGAGAAATGCCAACCACAGAGTAAAGCATTCAAGTATCAGACACAAAGTCTAATGAACGAGGTATAAAGAAACACAATTTTCAAGGCAGCGCTCTTGCCCTGAGATGATTCCCCAATGAGGTCGGAGAACCTTAGCAGTTAGTGTGTGTCCCAATTGCCACTTTCATATTGGAATTCAGTGGACAGAGAGTACATTTCCTCCCTAATGGCACCTTGTATTAATCCACATAGTTGAGCGCTAAGAATAGCATAGTCCATCTTGTGCTCCAGGGCAGAAAAGTGGATTTATTCATGCCTGGAGACTTAATGGTTTTCGGTTACAGGAGAGTAGATTTTGATTGAACTTTAGAAGGAACTTCTTAATACTAAGAGCAATTCAGGAATGGAACCAATTGCTTCGAGAACTGGAGGCGTCTACTTCTCTGGACATCTTCAAAAAGAGGCTGGACAGCTCCCTGGTGGGGATTTTTCCGCTGGAGATCCTCCTGACCTCTCCTAAGACCCCTTTCAACTTCACACAGTCCTAGACGCTTGGGAAGCGTTTGACTTGTAATTTTATTGATACAAAATACAGCACATAGATCTCGATTGCTGTGACATACTGTGCCTTTGTGTCAGTAAAATAATAATAATAAAATTAATTTGTCCCAAAACATCATCCACTTCTGAAAACAGCTTAAAGTTTGAAACGGTGGGGTATTGAAATCTACTTTGTGTTATAGTCTGATATACAAGGTGTAGGCTCTTGAGTGCCATGCTAGGAGACTTGATAGATGTAGACTAAATGTATAATTTATTTAATGCTAACCTTTAAACAGGATCTGTACCTTGAAAAGATCCTTCACATTTTGAAGTGAACCCCAGTTTGACTTTACCATCCCTCTGACGTTGTAGTCATAACTGCTTTCCTTTAAAGCAGTGGTTACCACATCTGCTATTTGTAGTCCAAAAAAGTAAAGGGTTTTGAAGCTTTGCCCACAACCACCACCTCCACATTGTTCCTTGCAGCATGCCTCCATTAGAAAATAGATAGAAAGCTAACAAATAGATAAGAGATAAAATAGATGATGGATAGACAGCACGTAAACCAAATAGGCAATGCATACATCTCTAACAGTGTATCATTCTGAAATGTTTTGCAATATTTTTTGTATAAAAAATATATTAAAAATGTATATACTCTCAGCAGGATTGCAGATTACAACAGTAGAAAGGTATCACAAAATTGGAAGAGAAGCTTGAAGTGATGCTCACAACTTTGTACTCTGGCAATGCAAGCACTGCATCGCTGTCCAAGGACACCAATTGGAAAACCTTAAATAAACTTGTAATTTCAGCTGGTATTCCTATCTCTGATTAACTCCTTATTATACCAGTTGTTCTTCAAAATAAATGTATTTATGTGGCCTTCAAATAATCACCACACTATTAATAGCTATTAAGGAGTATATACTTTTGAAGGGTGTGTGTCCACACTCTATAGACTGAGCCCAGGCAATCTTAACAGAAAAGGAAACCCTGGAGGTAGACATGGACTGGGTTGTTTTACGACATTTACGGGGAACCTTTAAAAGCCTCCAAGGTAAACAAGGGAGGCTGTTTCTAATTACATCACCTCCCTACCTTTCCTCGGAGCACACACCAGGCCTTTTTCTTCGGGAGGCGGCTTGCTGTGGCAGGGAAAGGAGGCATCCCAGGGTGGCCTGCTTTGTTTTCATGCCTCAGCTTGAGCACCAAAATAGTATTTTACTATGGTGTTTGAGATAAGATAGAGCCAATTTATCACCACAGGTGCCATCATTTACCATACAAAACACACAGAGAGCTCTGCAATTTCTTTCCAATGCATGCATATCCCAGGGTGCATCTACACTGTAGAATTAACATAGTTTGACACCACTTAACTGCCATAGCAAAATGCTATGGACACATAACAGCTGTAGTTTCACAACTAAACTACAAATCTCAGGATTCCATAGCATTAAGCCGTAGCAGTTAAAGTGGAGCCAAACCAGATTAATTCTACAGTGTAGATGCACCTCCTATATGTTCAGTCAAATTTATTCTCAAGTAAGCCAGGAATCTTTGTAGCTTTGCATGCTTCTCCTTTAAAGACGGAAAGAATATTAACAGTAGACTCAGAGGCCCCATCAACACTGCTATATATTCCAGTTTCTGAATGCAGGTTACCTGCTATGTACTGGATTATATGGCAGTGCAGATCCAGCCTCAGGTACCTTCTGCACTGCCTATAAAATCCAGATTACCTGATTTGAACTGGATTATATGGTAGTGTAGAACTGATTCGTAACTCTTTTGTTACTAATGTTGGAGAGTGGTCCCTGGTTAGTGGTCCCTGGTCAAGTGTTGTCTGATCAAATGAGAATAATAATAATAATAATAATAATAATAATAATAACCTGTC
Source organism: Anolis sagrei ordinatus (assembly GCF_025583915.1). Lineage (NCBI taxonomy): Eukaryota > Metazoa > Chordata > Lepidosauria > Squamata > Anolidae > Anolis > Anolis sagrei. The sequence continues at coordinate 13,066,501 of NW_026846588.1, forward strand.
ATTAGATACACTGCTGTAATTGCGAACTGGGCGCAAGCAGAGCTGAATGATCTGGACAGAAAAACAAGAAAACTGATGACAATGCACTACTCGTTACACTCACGTAGTGATGTCGACAGACTGTACCTGCCTAGAAAATCAGAAGGCAGAGGGGGTTCTGCAAGTGAAACCAATGGTAGAAGAAAAGAAACATGCACTGGCAGATTATGTGAAAGACACTCAGGAACCAACATTGAGGGAAGTCAATAGTAGTAAACTGCTTCAAGTGCAAAAGACAAAGAAGGACTACCGTAAAAACACAATCCAGAGCAGAAGAGAAAACTGGCGAAAGAAGGCTCTCCATGGACAATTCCTGGCAAAAATTGAGAGCCAAATTGACAAAGAAAAAACATGGTTGTGGCTCACAAATCCCAGGTGACAGCAGGATTGAAGAGAAACAACTGGAAAAGCTGACACGATATGAGGATTTAAAGATTGAACTGCAAAGACTCTGGCACAAACCAGCAAAGGTGGTCCCAGTGGTGATCAGCACACTGGGTGCAGTGCCTAAAGACCTTGGCCTGCACTTAAACACAATCGGCGCTGACAAAATTACCATCTGCCAGCTGCAAAAGGCCACCTTACTGGGATCTGCATGCATTATTCGCTGATACATCACACAGTTCTAGATACTTGGGAAGTGTCCAACGTGTGATCCAATACAACAGAGAGCAGAGTGTCTGCTGTGCACTCATCTTGTGGGGTTTCTAATAATAATAATAATAATAATAATAATAATAATAATAAAATAATAATAACAACAACAACAACAACAACTTTATTTTTGTACTTCACCTCCATCTCCACAAGGGGACTTATAATAATAATAACAAATAATAACACTTTATTTGTACCCCGCTACCATCTCCCCAAGGGACTCGGTGCGGCTTACATGAGGCCGAGCCCAAACACAACAATACAGCAATAAAACAACAATACAAGCAATAAAATAAAAACATAGACAGTAAACATATAACATTATTAATAAGACAACATACGATTAAAACTGTGGGAAGGCCAAATGTAAAATTAAAATTGGAAATAGTGCTGAAGCATGGACGAAAAGGTGATAGTGGCTTTTGTGGAAAGACATACGAGCAGACCTAAAAGTGTAAAGTGCTTTGGAGGGACAAAGTACTATGGAATCATTATTCCGGGAAGGCACACTGGAACAACCACATCTTCAAGCTCCTTCTGAAGACTGCCAGGGTTGGGCCTGCCTGATGTCCTTAGGGAGTGAGTTCCAGAGTCGAGGGGCTACCACTGAAAAGGCCCTCTCTCTCGTCCCCACCAATCGCACCTGCGATGCTGGTGGGATCGACAGCAGGGCCTCTCCAGATGAACAAAGAGATCATGTGGGTTCGTATACAGAGATGCGGTCACACAGGTAATTATTTGTACAAGACGAGTCCCGAACTGCAAATAACCTCCAAAACCTGTATTGTATTTTCCAACTTTCTCATCGCAAAGAGGAAAGTGGTAAAATTACTCATTCTTGCCTGTGAGAAGAAAAATTATGAATATTTACATCCCTATAGTATCGTCTCCCCCCACCCCATTTTTCTTGGATTTTTTCAATTATATGGAGGGTAGGAATGTATGAATGTTTATATCTACCTATATAACCTGTATGCTAAACCTACCTATAAAAAATAGAGCAGGAAAAGGGATATTTTGCTTTTGAAGCTGGATTTCCCTTCCTTTAAACTGTCTGTTCTTCCGGGCAGGGAGCTGTAGATCTTTCTTGGTGAGGCAAACGTCTTGTGCAGAGTCAATGAATAAATGATAGCAGATTCATAAATAATTTTAATTTTTGGACTGATAATCAGGCTCCGGCAAGACGGGAAAAGTTGCATTCATGTGGCCGAATACTGAGGATGTTTTATCAATTATTTCTATTATTCTTAATGATCACCAGCCCAAGGCAAAGGGATTTTTTTTTAGAAAGCCTGTCTTTTCAAAGGAGAAAAGGTTCAACAGTGATTCCTGGAGGGAAAGTTGTCATGGGAGCATCTCAAACCGCTTGGGAATTGGACACTAAGCTGAAGAAATTTGGGTAAATGGATGAGGTGCTGAGGGAGCAGTGTCGCAACTATATCTTCCCAGTAATGTGCAGATTTTGGGAAATCAGAGAATGGAAGCATGGTGTGAAATCATTCAATTAATATTCCCTTGTGCGTCTGCAATGGATGGTGAACAAAGCAGAGCAGGAGTAGAGAAACCTTCCATGTCATTTTCTTTGGCCCTCCAGATGCTGGAATACAACTTCTGTATTCCTCATCATCAGACTAGAACTGATGGGAGTTGTGATATAGGAACATCTGGAAGGCTTCAGTTTGTTCTGTTTAGTCAGGAGAGTGGGACTTGAACTTAGATACAAGGCTTGTGGATAGGATGCATGACTTTAAAATGCCCTTTAACCTTCCTCCAACCTCAGGGGGTTGTTGGGTTGCAATTCCTATTATTCCCAATCCACATGATGGATAATCAAAAGTGATGGGCATTGTCATTTGATAACATAAAGAGCACCAACCACTATGTAAACATATTATAGTTGGCCCTCTTATCCATGGATTCTCCATCCTTGGATTCAGCCGTCCTTTGAAAGCAACCATCAGGCTGTTATGGCCCTCCATGAAAATGAGTTTGAAACCTCTGATCTAAACATTAAGAAGAACTTCCTGGTGGTATGAGCTGTTCAACAGTGGAATATGCTGCCACCTTAGAGTCTGATAAAGTGCCCTTCTGTAGAGTTTTTAAAATAAAGGCTAGATGGCCATCTGTCAGGAGAGCTCTGATTGCATCTTCCTGCATAGCAAATTAACGTTGGACCGGATTTATTTATTTAGAACATTTATACCCCATCCTTCTCGACCTCCAAGGAGGGACTCAGAATGGCTTCCACCAGGCAACAATTCAATGCCAATACAATGTAAACACATAATACAAACAACCATATACATGATAAAATAGAGATAAATATTCATTAAAAACCAGTTTGCCAAGTTAAAAAACATCATCCAACTCAGTCCAAATTGTGGTCAAATAAAATCTTGTCTCCACCAGTACAATCAGTCTATTCGGTAAATGCCTGATCCCAAAGCCAGGATTTCTGGAAGGTCAGGAGGGAGGGGGCAGATCTAATCTCACTAGGGAGAGAGTTCCACAGCCAAGGAAGGCCCTGTCTCTCATCCCCATCAAACGCAACTGTGATGGCAGTGGGACTGAGAGCAGGGCCTCCCTGGATGATCTTAAGGTCCTTGATGGTACGTAGAGGGAGATACATTCGGATAGGTAAACTGGACCAGAACCATTTAGGGCTTTATAGTTTAAAACCAGCACTTTGAATTGTGTTGTTGTAGGTTTTTTTGGGCTGTATTGCCATGTTCTAGAGGCATTCCCTCCTGACGTTTTGCCTGCATCTATGGCAAGCATCCTCAAAGGTAGTGCTTGCCATAGAGGATGCTTGCCATAGATGCAAGCAAAACATCAGGGGAGAATGCCTCCAGAACATGGCCATGCAGCCCAAAAAAACCTACAACAACCCAGTGATTCCGGCCATGAAAGCCTTCGACAATACTTTGAATTGTGCTCGAAAGCTAATTTGCAGCCAGTGGAGCTGGTGTAGCAAGGGAGTAGTGCGCTCCCTACACCCTCCTCCCCTAAGCAACCTGGCTGCTGAGTGTTGGACTAGCTGAAGCTTCTGGGCAGTTTTCAGAAGCAACCCCATGTAGAGTGCATTTCAGTAGTCTATACGGGATGTAACCAGAGTGTGGACCACCATGACCAAGTCAGATTTTCCAAGGTACAGGTGCAGCTGGTGCACAAGCTTTAATTGTGCAAAAGCATCCCTGGCCACCGCCAAGACATGGGGTTCCAGGTTTAGCGACAAATCCAGGATCACTCCCATGCTGCAAATCTGCATCTTCAGGGAAAGTGTAACCCCATCCAACACAAGCTGTAACCTTGTGCCCTGTGCCCTTACAGTCTCTTACAACACTATAATTCTATATTTTCGCTCCCTAGTGTCCTAATCCAACACTCAAACCACTGCACCATGCTGGGTTTCTAAAAGAGACATAGGTAAACATTAGTTTTGAGTTCTGCCTGAACATGCTACTAACGCCCCTTCTACACTGTCATATAATCCAGATTTTCAAATCAAATAATCTACATTACCTGCTTTGAACTGGATTATATGAGTCTACACTGCCATATAATTCAGTTCAAAGCAGATAATCTGGATTACATTATAACTGTACCCTCAATGCGCTTCTGACATGATAAATAAATAATCTGGATTTTAAGTGGTAGTGTAGAAGGGGCCTAAAAGACTATCCACACTGCAGAATTATTGCATTTTGGCACCAATTTAACTGCCATAAAATCCTGGGATCTGCAATTTTTGCATCAACAGAGCCCTCTGAGAAGGATGAAATATCTCACCAAACTATGAATCCTATTCAGCTGTGGCAATTAATGTGGCTATAATTTTGCAGTGTGGGTGCAGCCTAAAATAGGCCACTGTGGTGTACTGGTTTGAGCGTTGGATGATATTTTTGGAGAGCAAGATTTGAATCCTACATGGAAACCTGATTGCAAGCTATGCTCTCTCAGCCTCAGAGGAGAGGAAAGGCAGTCCCCCTCTGAACAAATCTTACTTCTAAGACCCTATGATCAGGGTTCATTCATCAAAAATGATTCGAAGTCACACAACCACAATGCTACTATGAGGCAACTTATTTCTTCACTCAACTTGCATGTGTACCTAACTACATTAGCAATGGAGAACTTGTGGTCCTTCTGATATTGGACTACATCTCCTATTGGTCTCATATGGATGGGATTTGCAGCAGAACCATACCCATCCCTTGCCTTTTAGGGTCCGATAGAAAGACAAGTAGATATGAACCAAACAAGCTAGAACGATACTTTAACTCTTCTAAACTCACAAGAGCCAGCCAACCATGATATGTGAAAGACTCAACATTTCTGTCTTTCTCCTGCTTTCATTGCCTTGTAGAGAGCTGCCGCCTTTGAATCACTGAGCCGGTGGCAAGAGGGGAGATGACCCTTGCCTCCAGGTCAATGGGAGTGAGGTGGGAAGATAACAGGGCCATTTGGATGTTCATCATGCCAGGGCTGCCACTTATGGAACAGAATGTGCTCCCAGTCCGGAGAGGAGACATTATTGACAAAGGTTATCAGCCCTGTGCCCCAGTAGGCATTGACCTGGGCAAGGATGCTAACCAGAGCGTTAACCCTGTCCACACAGGGAGGTGTAATGGGACCAGGATGGGACAGGGAGATGGGACTACTGTCCACAGACCAGGAGTGACAAAGCATGGCCTGACAGCAAAGGGCAAACCCTCCCCTTGAGAAGCATTTTCATCTTTGGGAAGTCAACCCTTGCTGGAAGAGGAGATCTTTTGTGAATATACAAAAATAGCTGGGCAAAGGTAAAGGTTTTCCCCTGACATTAAGTCCAGTTGTGTCTGACTCTGGGGGGTTGGTGCTCATCTCCATTTCTAGGCGAAAGAGCCGGCGTTGTCCATAGGCACCTCCAAGGTCATGTGGCCAGCATGATTGTATGGAGCACTGTTACCTTCCCACTAGAGTGGTACCTATTGATCTACTCACATTTGCATGATTTCAAATTGCTAGGTTAGCAGAAGCTGGGGCTAAAAGCAGGAGTTCACCCCGCTCCCCAGATTCAAACCGCCAATCTTTCGGTCAGCAAGTTCAGCAGCTCAGCGCTTTAACCAGCTGCACCACCAGGGGCTAAAAAACAGCTAAATAAACTAAAATATTGGGTTGAAATCAATTAAATGAGGTTCACAAAAGACAAGTGCAAAGTTCTACATTTAGGAACAAATGCATGGGAATAGGATGGGGGCAATCCTTGGCTTAGTAGTAGCATGTGCAAAAAGGACCTTGGGGTTATTGACCATAGACCGAACATAGCCCACAATACGATGCTGCAGCAAAGAAGGCAAATGATATCATTTGTTGTGTTGTCTAAGGCATTGCTGTGAGTTTTCCAGGCTGTATGGCCATGTTCCAGAAGCATTCTCTCCTGACATTTCACCCACATCTATGGCAGGCATATTCATAGGTTGTGAGGACAGTTGGAAACTAGACAAGTGGGGTTTATATATCTGTGGAATGTCCAGGGTGGGCGAAATACCCGATACAACCAAATTTGTATACTGGTGTGGCATTTGGGAGTTGTAGTTCCTGGGATTTATAGTTCACCTACAATCAAAGATCATTCTGAACTCCAGCAATTATGAAATTGAACCAATCTTGGCACACAGAACTCCCATGACCAACAGAAAATACCAGAAGGGTTTGGTGGGCATTAACTTTGAGTTTTGGAGTTGTAGTTCACCTACATCAAGAGAGCACTGTGGACTCAAACAATAATGGTTCTGGACCAAACTTGGCACAAATAGTCAATATGCCCAAATGTGAACACTGTGGAGTTTGGGGAAAATAGACCTTGACATTTGGGAGTTGTAGTTGCTGGGATTTATAGTTAACTTACAATCAAAGAGCCCTCTGAACCCAGCCCACAATGGATCTGCACCAAACTTGGCACACTACAAGCAATAACAACAGTACAAGCAAATTAAAATAAAGTTGGGGGGGGGGGGCTGTTTTTGAATTCTAGGAGTTGTAGTTCACCAACACCAAAAAGGAAAAGAAGGACAGGTGGAGAGATCTTCAGCCTTCTCTGCCAAAGGGGTTCCTAAGACCATCAAAAATATGTGTTTTCTGATGGTCTTTGGCAACCCCTCTGAAACCCCCTCGCGACCCCCCCCCCCCAGGGGTCCCCCCCCCCAGGTTAACTGCCTTTGAGAAACACTGGTGTAAATGTATCTATGTTCCTGCCACTCTAGTGAGGCTTGTACTGCAATCTAGCAGTTTGCAGAATCCTATTTTGATTATTAAAAGAAACTAAACAGCTTTCTTTTAAGAAGGAAGTAAAGCACTACTTCTGAAAAAGTTCAACTGGGAAGGCAACTAGTTTGAGGACTGAAGAACTGGAAAGGAAACTGATTCCTTTCAAATCTAACTTTTGAAGCTCTGGCCCCTGGGGAGGAGGAAGTGGGCCGGTTGTGCTAATTGCGGAGGAATGCATCTTGGGTGGGGGGGGGGGGGGGGGGGGGGGGGGGGGGGGGGGGGGGGGGGGGGGGGGGGGGGGGGGGGGGGGGGGGGGGGGGGGGGGGGGGGGGGGGGGGGGGGGGGGGCATCTTGAGACAAAGAAATTCCTTCCTGGTCTGCCAAGGCTGGCTTCATCTCAGGAAGGTGCTTTCCCTGCTGTCAGGGAGGAGGAAAATAAAGGATGGCTGGACATGATGTCTTGGCCATATTTTTGCTGCCATTTTTGTGCAGACGGGGTTTGACTTGTTCCTTTCAAGGGCCTTGTTTTTCAGCTCTTGCCTTTCCGTTCTGGCATGGCTCCCATGTATGCAAGTGTAAACATACAGCACATACACCCCTGTGCAAAGCAGTAGGAAGAACTTCCTGATGGTAAAAGCTGTTTGGCAGTGGGATATGCTGCCTCAGGTGTGGTGGAGTCTCCTTCTTTTGAGGTTTTTAAGCAGCAGCTGGGTGGTCATCTGTCAGGAGGGCTTCAATTGGGTATTCCAATAGGGAAGAATAGGATTGACCTAGGTGGCCCTTGTAGTCTCTTCCAGCTCCATTATACTATGATTTGATGAAAGCATTGGGTTTCCAAATCCGAGTACTTGATTTGGATCTGGACTGTTCTTTCCAGTCCTCAGAGCAATGGGAAGGAAGCTCAAGGCAAGAGCACTGTCCTGAAAAATGTGCATGTGTGTATGTTGCAATGGCCAAAGTAGCATAAAATTTTGAGTACTGGGCTAAAGGTGCATATACACTGTAGAATGTATGCAGTTTGACATCACTTTAAGTACCATGGAATCCTGGGAGGTGTAGTTTGGTGAAGCACCAGCACACTTTGGCAGAGACAGCTAAAGATCTTGCAAAACTACAACTCCCGCAGTTCCATAGTATTGAGGCATGGCAGTTAAAGTGGTGTCAATTATAATATAGATGCATCCTAGGACTCTGGGAAACCATGGTCCAAATATTCAAGTGATGGAAACTCCCTAGGTAATTGTGGACAAGTCACCTTCTTTCAGCCTTCTAGGAAAGCAATGGCTAAACCTCCTCTGAGGAAATCCTGGCAAGAAAATATAGGTCTGTATAGTTGAAGTCCTGGATTAGAACTCCAGGAAGGTGGAGTCAAATCCCCGGTCTGTGATGGATGAACTTGGGTAAGTCACTTTTTCTCAGCCTCAGAGGAAGGCAAATCTCTGAGAACAAATCGTGACAACAAAAAAAGTTGGATTAAGTACAAAACATATGACTAACCCCATTGAGCAAGGAAAAGGAGTTTGGTATTTACTTTGAAAGAATGTTTCTGCTTTTGCTCAGAATCCTACCTTTGAAAGGTTTATTGATCTCAGGTCTAGGCAACTTCCTGAGGTCTGGGGGCCATACACTCCCTTCCCAGGACCTTGGAGGGCAGCACTCCCCTCCATTTTATTGGTTTATTTTTTGAAACTCGACATGACTTCAAGGGATGGGAACAATATTCCTGAGACTAGGGCGCTCTTTCAGTCCCATGGCTGGCCTTTTTAAAAAAGAGATCTAAGTTTTGTCAGTTCAAGACAGGATAATAATAATAATAATAATAATAATAATAATAATAATAATAATAATACTTTATTTGCATTCTGCTTTATCTCCCCGAGGGGACTCAAAGTGGATTACAGCATACACAAATAGGCAAACATTCAATGTCTTTAATACGGTGAAATAACAAATGACACACGAATACACAGAACAAAGTTAAAGGTTTCCCCTTTCATCTCTGGCTTTTAGAGGCAGTGCTCAACTCCAGCTATGGGGAGGTGCTCTTTCTCCATTTCCATGCCTGTTGTCTGTAGACACCTACTTGGTCATGTTGCAAGCATGACTACATGGGCTCCTTCATTACCTTCCCGCCAAAAATGTGCATGTTTTCGATCTGCTAGGTTGGCAGGAGCTAGGGCTAACAGTGGGAGCTCACCCCCACCCGTAACTTCGAACTGCCAACCTTTACATCAGCAGATTCAACAGTTCAATGGTTTAACTCTTTGTGCCACCACGGCCCCTAGGTTACATGAATAAAATGGAGATGAATATATCTTCCTACCAAAGTTAGAAAATATGATATTTGGGACTATAGATTCCAGAATCCCCCCGACCTTGGGAAGTTGTCCAGAGCTATGCTGAGTAGAGAAAACTCTTATCCCTGCACTTGAAAGTCTTAAATCCTTGAAAACTCAGGGCCGTGCTAACTGTTAGGATCCAGCAGGCATCATTCCAATTCATTTTCTGCTTTTCTCTTTTACAGCTGCTTTAAAAATGCCCTAGTTTCTCCTCCTTTATCCTCAGCTTATTTAAGCTGCTGCAGACTGAGTTCAAAATGCTAAAGTAGTTAGCACATCGGGTGAGAGAAGAGAAGGGAGCAGAATGTTTTCCTTCCTTGGAAACTCAGGCAAAAGCAAACTGCTGCCACCTCTCCTACCTTGTTACTCCAATGTATTACTTTTTTTTTCCCCTGGTAGCACAGCAGGCTAAACTGCTAAGCTGCTGGACTTGCTGGCTGAAAGGTCAGCAGTTTGAATCCAGGAGAGGGGTGAGCTCCCTCTGTTAGCACAGCTCCTGCCAACCTAGCAGTTAAAAAACATGCAAATGCGAATAGATCAATAGGTACCACTTCTGCAGGAAGGTAACAGCCCTCCATGCAGTCATGCCAGCCAGATGACCTTGGAAGTGTCTACAGACAATGCCGTCTCTTTGGCTGAGAAATGGAGATGAGCACCATCCTCAACTCGGACTTAATGTCAGGGGAGACCTTTACCTTTACTTTTTTCCATCTTGATCACACTCTGATGCTGTTTGACCCCACAGATCCACACTCCCATCTATGAATTGTTGGAAGGCTTTGTGGGCTGTCATCCAAACAAGTAGAGTTTTTTTCCATCCAAGTTTTGCTTCCAAGTGTCTGCCTTTTCCAGTCTCTCTGTTGCAGGTAAATCCCCATGCTGCTTTTGTCTCTGTTTTTGCCTTTGGATGTTTCTTTATTAAATTGCTCTTGCTGGGAGTTCTTAAGATTTGTTAGTTTTAAGGCTTCAGAACTCAGCTGCAAACCTGCTCACATGCAGTGATGGCTTCCATGCTAGGAGGGCACAGCGAATCTTGCCTGGGATTTAGTTCAGTCTTCAAAGTTGATTCCTAGGGTATTGGAGGCTTCAGCCTTTTGTTTCAGCCTTTAAAGTTCAAGCTAAAATCCAGAGCAGATTCTTACCTCATTAACACTCATCCACAGGTTCAAAGTATGTATGTAGATTGGTTGATTGGTACCACAAAGGCTCCCATGTGGCTTGGTGGATCTGGACCAAACTTGGCACATTTATCTTTCATTATCCAACTTAAAATAATTGAGAGGTTTGAACTAAAAAATAGAGCTGGGGAAAGAAACGGAAGAAAGCAGATAGATTGTTGCTAAGTGAAGTGGAAAGAAAGGATGGAGATGGATGGAAGGAAGGAAGGAAGGAAGGAAGGAAGGAAGGAAGGAAGGAAGGAAGGAAGGAAGGAAGGAAGGGCAAAAGGTATGAGGAGAAGAGGGGAGGAAGGAAACAGAAAGAAGGGAAGAAAGAAGGGATGAAGAAAGGGGGATTTCTGGCCTACTCAGTAAAGTTATCAGTGTGGAAAGCCTTTAGGACAGTGGTTCTCAACATTCCTAATACCACGACCCCTTTGTACAGGTCCTCATATTGTGGTGACCCACAACCATAATGTTATTTTTGTTGCTACTTCATAACTGTAATTTTGCTACTGTTATGGACTGTAATGTAAATATCTGATATGCAGGATGTATTTTCAGTCACTGGACCACATTTGGCACAAATACCCGATATGCCAAAATTTGAATACTGGTGGGGTTGGGGGTGATTGATTTTGTCATATGGTAATGCTGGAGTTGCTCGGATTTATAGTTCATCTAAAATCAAAGAGCCTTCTGAACTCCATCAATGATGGCATTGAATCAAACGTGGCACACAGAATTCCCAAGAGAAAATACTGGGAAGGACACTGACCTTGAATTTTTGGAGTTGTAGTTCACCTACATCCAGAGAACACTGTGGACTCAAGCAATGATGGATCTGGATCAAACTTGGCACAAATACTCAATATGTCCAAATGTGAACACTGGTGGAGTTTGGGGAAAATAGAATCTTGACATTTGGGAGTTGTATTGTTGGGATTTATAGTTCACCTACAATCAAAGAGCATTCTGAACCCCATCAATGATGGAATTGGACCAAACTTTCCACACAGAACCCCATGACCAACAGAAAATACTATGTTTTCTGATGGTCTTTGGCGACCCCTCTGACATCCCCTCGTGACCCCCACAGGGGTCCCGATCCCCAGGTTGAGAAACACTGCTTTAGGAACTTCTCAGACACCCACAGCTTTGCCATGGAGAAGTTCTAAGGTAGGCCTTTGCAGAGGAATCACTGTTTTTGCCTAGCATATCTTTGGCCAAAATATGGGGATCGAGAGGCCCACCTTCTCTCCTCCTCTCCAAAACACTTACAAGTACAGAATAAATCACTTAGCAAGCTCCAGAAGCTTTAGCACAGGGGTCCTCAAACTAAGGCCCGGGGGCTGGATACGGCCCTCCAAGGTCATTTACCCGGCCCTCGTTCAGGGTCATCCTAAGTCTGAAATGACTTGAAAGCAAACAACAACAACAATCCTATCTCATCAGCCAAAAGCAGGCCCACACTTCCCATTGAAATACTAATAAGTTTATATTTGTTAAAATTGTTCTTCATTTTAATTATTGTATTGTTTTAAGTGTTTTTTGCACTACAAATAAGATATGTGCAGTGTGCATAGGAATTCATTCATTTTTTTTAAAATTATAATTCCGGCCCTCCAACAGTTTGAGGGACTGTGACCTGGCCCTCTGTTTAAAAAGTTTGAGGACCCCTGCTTTAGCATGTAGTAGGAGTCTCCGAGACTAACTTTACAGGTGAACAGCTGATATTTTCATCTTTGGTATTTGGGAAGTTATCGGGGTTTGCTCGAGAATGGAACTGTGATCCAGAACATTTGCAGGCCTGCATGTATCACTTATTTGTGTTTTGGATTTGTGCCTTGTTTTCAATTACTGTGTGTGTATATCCACTAAGGAACCCCTGGTAGCGCAATGGGTAAAACACTTGTGCTGGCAGGATGGCTGACCAACAGGTCAAAGGTTCAAATCTGTGGAGAGCAGGTTGAGCTCCCTTTCTCAGCTCCAACTCCCCATATGGGGACATGAGATAAAACTCCCACAAGGATGGTAAAACATCAAAACATACGGGCATCCCCTGGGCAACGTCCTTATAGACAGCCAATTCTCTCACACCAGAAGTGACTTGCAGTTTCTCAAGTCACTCCTGATAAGAAAAAAAATCTTCCAATTGTCCCAATCTGTTCTGGGTGGAAAACACAAGTGTTATAGTTTGTGTGCAAAAAAAAAAGTGGATAGGGTGTTTTTTGCATGGAAACATGTTTCATGCTCTGAAAATAACATGTTTTTATGCAAGAAAACATTTGTTGTTGAGGTTATTATTATTATATTTATTATAGACTCAAAGAGGCTCACAACACTACAGTTTGCAATCTTCTGGTATTTTCCCTGTGCAAAATACCCACAACATTTTTATATATAATCATTCCTGAATGTTTAATTTTTTTTAAGATTGTATCATTTTTATGACCTTCTCACAACAAAGAGGGAAATGGTAACATTTTTACCTGTGAGAATAACATTTAGGAAGATTTGCACCCTGACTCTGGTGACAGCTGGAAAAATCGAGGCTAAGATCCTACATTGGGTTTTAGTAGCCAATCTCTGCATGTAGAGTATTGTGTTAAATCTGCAATACTAATCTTTAACCAAATGGCAACATTGTGCCCTCCAGTATGCAACCAAATGCACGTTTCTGTACAGTGCGCAGGGATCACCAATGCACAATTCATGCATGATAGCATACATATATACCTCCACATCCTCAACTGTGAACCAGATGCAGCTGTTCTTCAACAGTAAAAAAATGCACTACTTCTGTGCACAAGAGAACATTTGCACAGAAAAGACAATGACAAAACTCTGGCTATTGGTCTCTTAAAGCTCCCATGTCAGCAGGTTGGTCAATCTACTTTGGATTTTAGAAACAAGCTGGCTCTACTCTGCCACATAATACAGCTTGAACTTAATGATATAGATCCATATAATGCAATGCAATGCAGTTCTGACTGTTATATGGCAGTGTAGATCCAACCCAAGCTTTATAAGGGCTCTCCAAGGTGCTGAACCTTTTTCTGGACTAGTTCTAGCACTTTGGATAACTCCTCTCATGTTTGGACTCAAACCACATTTGTCCTTCTATATCTGTGGTTTTTATTTTTGCAGATTATTCACAGATATGATTTTAAAACTTTATAGGAATTTCGTCATCCTCCAGTGTGACTCTATGGCCAACTTCTTCCAATTGTATTCGAGGACCAACAAATCACTAGAGAGAACATTTGAACATCACTTCAGTGTGATTCTGTGTTCAGCTTCCTGTGGAAGTTGATAATAGAATCATGCTTGATGACCTAGGGATTCCTAGCCAGGTGTTCTCTCAGATTTGAAAAAATAGTAACTTCTTCATTTTTATTTTTATGTTACTTTCATGGGCTCCTATGACTCTAATTTCAGCAAATATGGAAGGCTGATGGTAGAGTAAAACCTTCCGCAGTTGATGAAACTTATCATTTCTAGACCCCAAGGAAGTAAAAGTAGTTTTCTTAGAGCTTTGTCAGGACCGACTAGGAGATTCTGGGAGTTGCAATCCAACATTAAAATTAAAATCTTTCCCAAGTTCTGCATATTCATGGGTGGGGTGGAATTGCAGATTGGAAATGCAACTCTGGGGAAGAAGTGGGGGGTGCTCTCTAGGCTGCTTGTAGTGCTTGCAGGAGTAGGACATTTGGCAACCAAAGGGTGCTTCTTACACTGTAATCCGGAGCACGGAGTGGGTCCAGGCTAGCAGCTGTGGGTCTCGAATGGTCCATAGAGGCTGTTTGTTCAAGGGATATGCCAGTTTGTTCAACAATCCCTCGGAGGGCCTTCCTTTCTGGGCGGATTAGCTGCTGCGAAAGCCGCTGCTTGGGGAATTGCAGAAAGGGGGAAGACATGACCCCCATGAATATTCCAAATGGTGAGAACCGAGCCTCGGTAACCAAACAGAAACAAAATGCAAGAAAGAAAAGACTAAGGATTGGGAGGAGGAGGAGGGAGGAAGAGGAGGAAGAAAGTAGCAAGGTTAGCTACTGACTGAGTAGCAGCTGGACACAGGCAATCCTCTCCCCATGCCCAGCTAAACCATCTGGTTCTTCTCAGCTAAAGATTATACCAGTTGGTAAAGTGGGTCCTGCCAAAACATGACTCTCCATCCGCAGGTTTTTCAGAAAATTGATTGTATCAAGTGGATCTGGCAAAGAGATGGCGATGACATTCTCAACTGAGTATTTTTCTACCTTTCTGATCCATGGGGCTATTTTTAATTCACCTTCAAGACAAAGAATGCTCTGCATATGTTCAGAGGTGCTCTGGCCACAGATTAAGTTACAGAGCCAGCAACTGTTTCTCTTCAGAATTGCTCAAAAATGAGATTTATCTAGGGAATCATGTTTCACAGAAGAGAACTGCTGGGGGATTATTGAGGCAATTTGTATAAAGCGTTCTGGCTATTCTACAGGTGTGCCCATGCATATATTAAGTTGAGTGTCTGAGCTCCTCTATAGCATTCCCGTTTTGCACAGCTCTGACTGGCTAGTGATGGAGCCACCACAATATCACACACCAACTCCCATCTTGATAAGAGTGCTTTGGAAAATCAGCAGGAGATCTTGGACAAGCCATAGTCATTCAGTTTCTGAGGAAGGTAGAGGCAAACTCTTTTGAACCTCTTCTGAGCCATTCTTGCCAAAACTACCATCAGAATCAACCTTAAAGTCCATAAAAATAACAAAGTAGTTTACATGAGAGCAGGAGTCAAAAACACAAATTTAATCCCAAACTGGCTCCTGAATAGGGGAGAAGTTTGTTATAATACCATATTTCCTCACATAATAGTCATCATCACACAATAGTTCCCCCCACCCATTTGTGGTGTGCAAAATTAGTATTTTGGTATTCCTCACATAAGGATGGATGGCATCCTTGAAGTGACTGGACTGACCTTGAAGGAGCTGGAGGTGGTGAAGGCCGACAGGGAGCTCTGGCGTGGGCTGGTCCATGAGGTCACGAAGAGTCGGAGACGACTGAACGAATGAACAACAACAACACATAAGGAGCCCCCGGTGGTGCAGTGGGTTAAAGCACTGAGCTGCTGAGCTTGTTAATCGAAAGGTCGCAGGTTCGATTCTGGGGAGCGGCATGAGCTTCCGCTGTCAGCCCTAGCTTCTGCCAACCTAGCAGTTCGAAAACATGCAAATGTGAGTAGGTAAGGGCGCTCCATGCAGTCATGCCGGCCACATGACCTTGGAGGTGTCTACGGACAACGCTGGCTCTTCTGCTTAGAAATGGAGATGAGCACCACACCCCAGAGTCAGACATGACTGGACTTAATGTCAGGGGACTACCTTTACCTTTATTCCTCACATAATAATCACTCTTCATTCACTCCCCTATATGTCCACCCTCTTTCTAGCTATGGGGCTTCACTGGGCTGCTGGCCAAGTGAAGCCCTGTAGCTGGAATCTTTTTTTCACTGCATAATAGTTGCACCTCCCTTTTTTGATCCCCCCAAAAGAATAAAAAGTGTGACTAATTACTCAGTGAAATGCAGTGTACTTTGAATGTAGCTGTGGACTTACCGCCTAAGCAGGGGATGTGCCTAGATGACCTCTAGGCCCATTCCCTGGTTCCAAGTCCCTTCCAAGTCTCTGATTCGTATCTCCATAATTATCCTCTGTCCTCATCCTGCCAGTGGAGCTACAGGGAGCTCCTTGGAGTATATGCCTCTTGCTACCTGTTGTATTAATGAATGCTCTTGAAGCTTTTTCTCTGCCTCTGTGTGTGTGTGTTGCTTCCAGAATCTTCCAGTTCTCTACCAATCTTTGTGTATCCCTGGATTGTCTGCCTCCTTGGGGAACATTAAAGGATACTGCAGGCCAAATGCAGCTCTGTTCTTCCCGTTCTCTTTTGATCAGCCTTCCACAAGAAGGGGGCAAGATAAAATGCCACCACCAGCCAAGCATTTCATGTTGTTTGGTTGTAACCACTGAGGTATTGCTCTTTGTTTTTTATTCATTTGAGTTTGGGTTTTCATATTGGGAAATTATCCATCGTGACAGGACAAATGCATGTCTTTTAATGCTGACACCCCACATGACTCTTGTTTGCTGTACTGGCAGCAGATCTGCAGTAGTAGATCTTAAAGTTACTTTTTGGTCAATATCTGTAAGCCACAGGGAGGAGAGAGCAAGCTTGTTTTCTGCTTCCTTGGAGACTAGGACGTGGAACAATGGCTTCAAACTACAAGAGAGGAGATTCCATCTGAACATGAGGAAGAACTTCCTGACTGTGAGAGCCGTTAAGCAGTGGAACTCTCTGCCCTGGAGTGTGGTGGAGGCTCCTTCTTTGGAAGCTTTTAAACAGAGGCTGGATGGCCATCTGTCAGGGGTGATTTGAATGCAATATTCCTGCTTCTTGGCAGGGGGTTGGACTGGATGGCCCATGAGGTCTCTTCCAACTCTTTGATTCTATGATTCTATGATTCTATGATTCTATCCCGTTGTTGTGTGCAGTCAAGTCATTTGTGACTTATGGCAGTCCTAAGGGGACTCAGTCCTCCAAATGTATGGCTTTTATTTTTGTGGATTTTAATATCTGTGGGTTTGATTGAAAGGTTTTCTCTAGCAATTGTTATGGTCAACTTCCACTGGAAGTTTAAAAAACTTCCAAGAAGCCGATCCCATCATATTCCAGGGTGACGTTTTTCACTGTTGAACAGCTCTTAACTATCAATAAGTTCTTCCTAAATGTTTAAACAGAACCTCTTTTCCTGTACTTTGAATCCATACCTCCATATCTGAGAATTTGGGCCAGCAGAATACAAGCTTGTCCCCTCCTCAATTTGACCTCCTTTCAAATATTTAAACATGGCTATCATGTCCCTTCTTAACATTCTCTTCTTCAAGCTAAACATACTCAACTCCTTAAGCTGCTCCTGATAGGCATTCATGGCTTCCAGGACTTTGACTACTTAAATTGCTTGCCCTTAACTGGACACTTTCCAGCTTGTCAATATCCTTCTTGAATGGCGGCACCCAGAAGAGGACACAGGGTTATTCCAGGTGAGGTCTGACCAAATCAGAATAGAGTAGGACTATGACTTCCCTCAATTGGACACTACACTAAAGTCTTATTGATGCAGTTGTGAATTGCCTTCAATTTGTCTGGTGACATGAATTCATTGGCAAGGAATACCCAGGTTGTTTTTGTCAGTTCTTTCCTCTGAAATATAGTCTATGGCACCTGGCTTTTTTCAGCTGCCATGTTCCACTGTTGACTCATGTTCAGATTGTGGTTTTCTAAGACTCCTAGGTCCTTTTCACATGGACTGTATTCAAACCATGTGTTGCACGTGCATTTTATTTTTTTTTCTGCCTGAATCTAGTGACATCTATTTCTCCACATTGAAATTCATTTTGTTTGCTCTCTAATCTATTAAGTTCATTTTGAAGTATGATCCTGTTCTGTGGGGTATTCACCACCCTTCTTAATTTGGTGTAATTTGCAAATTCGAGAATCATATAGGACTTTAAAGGACAAAATCGGGATCTTTGTTTGAGATTTCCGGAATACATAGTTGTCTCCAAAATCATTCTGTCAATTCTAGCCAATTCTCCAAAATCAGTCTAGTCAACTGCTGCTTGAGGCTTCACTCATTGATTGAAGATATCTATATCCTGGCATGTCTAAATACTAGAGTCGTATGCGGAGTTCGTTTCTACCATTCCTTTCATGTCTTCCATTTCTCTGGAAGCATGAAGCGGGAAGCCCCCTCTGCTCAACACAAAAGCCTACTTTCATGTGCATCCAAACTTGCCTCCTTGCCTTGGAAAGGGAGTACGTGTGTGGCAGGGCATACAGGCAGACAGGCCTGGGGCTTGGCTGCAGGCCTGCTCTGTGCCTGCCTACATACCCTGACACTCACTCACTCCCAGAACATGCCTGCAGCTGAGCACCTCTTACTCTAGAGTAAGAGGCACTCAGCTGCTGGCACTAGCAGGTGTGCACACTTTCTTAACCTGCCTGCACACCCCTCCACACATGCACTCTCATTCCAAGGAGAGTGCATGTGTAGCATGACTTGTGCGCCTGCCAGTGCTTACAATCAAGCACCTCTTACTCTAGAAYAGAAACAGCAGGTTCCAGGTAAGAAGAAAGCATGCCTGGAAGGTGAGCCATTGGGTGAGCMCCCCCCCCCCCCACACACACACACATAATGGTCTGATTTTCAAGTCCCCGAACCAAAGTAAATGAAAACAACCCTCCTGCTTTCAGAAGACTCACAAAAAACCGATTGGGGGCCCTCAACGAAAGCCAGGATATGAAACAGGGCGAGGTTTACGCCAAATGCACATGTCTACCAAATACCCAAAAGGCACTAAGTCTCATCTGATCTTTAAAACTTAGCACTGTCAGACCTAGTTAGTACTTGGATTGGTGACTGCCAACAAATACCAGGTGCCATTTCAGAGGAAGGAACTGATAAAAAACAACCTGGATATTCCTTGCCAATGAATTCATGTCACCAGTCAAATTGAAGGCAACTATACACATTTCCATCCTGTCTTTCCACTGTAGGTATCTTCAAGGCTATTTTATTGCGTGTCATTTCTTCTATTTATTAGCCACCCAAGAACAAAAGCATTCCAGGTGACACACAGGTTAAAACTGTCTCCAAAAGAGACAGCTTCCCAGCAGGTGTTACCCCCAATTCCACTCTGATAAAAAGGGAGAAAAGGAGTGCCACTAATATCCGATGTCCTCTGGATGTCCCCCAGAGTCCACAGTTTGGCTGCCAAAAGTCATAAATCTAAATTCTATTGAAATCAAACAGAATGATTTCCAAACAAACATAAATGCCATGCTACAATGTGATGCCCACTTTTCCCTGTTGAACGTGGTGGGACTTGCTTCCAAATAAACCACTCCAGGAAAAGGCTCTTGCCAAGCTTGTGCTTTTCAGTCTCTTGTGGCTAAGCCTTCATTTTTAATGAGCTCCAAAAATCCTTTTCACCCTCCCCAGTTCAAATGCAGAGGAATCTGAGGGTAAGAGCACTGCCCTAAAAATGTGTATGTGTGACAGCCAGGAAGGTGTAGGGTTTTAAGTATTGAACCAGGGGTGCATCTACATAGCTTTGGGCATTGAAATGGTGTCAGACTTCATTGATTCTGCAGTGTTGATGCACCCTGAGTTGTCTTCCCAATGACTCTACACAGTAGAATGGATGCAATTTGACATCACTTTAACTGCCATGGCTCAATGGGAGATGTAGTTTGATGAGGCAACAGCACTCTTATGGCAGAGGAGGCTCAAGGCCTTGTAAAACTACAACTCCCATGATGCCATATAACATTGAGTGGTCACAATTGTGTCAATGTGCAGGTAGAACTGTACCAGGAGCTCCAATTTTGTTTGCTTTGCATTGAATGTTTGTTGTAGTCCTAAGTTTCAGGGACTCTGCAGATAGGTGGCTTCTTTTGGCTGCAATCATGGGGCAAGCCACCTGACAATTATAGTTAGGTCCTGCCCCCCTTTTGGGTTTTAGAGGGAATAGGAGCCATTTTGGGTTCAGTCCACACAGAGAAGCCTTCCATGCAGGACATAATACCAAGAGCTCCTGTAGAAAGCTTCATCTTCTACAGCTTGGCCGGGGAGATATACAGCCCACAGCTTGGCTGGGTTTATACAGCCCTACAGCTCCTTTGCTGAGGGACTTCAGTCAGCTATCACCGAAGCCTGAATTCCTTCTTTTTTCCCCTGGAAGTCTACAAAGTTCTGCTTGGTAAGGGTCACACACGGAAGCCAGAAGCAGTTGGTACCGGGTGTAGGGGCTCCACGCCAACAGAGGCAAAGACAGACTGCCCAGATTAGAAGTTAAGGATTTCCCCATTAGTTAAAATACAGTTGTGAAGATAGTGCCTGTTCCCTGTGGACAAGATTGAGAGAAAGCCAATATACTATTAAGAAAGCCTTGAAGTACCTGTTTGTTTTCAATAATAAAGAACTTTGTTAAACCTTTGAGCAATCTAAAGACCTGTTTTAAGGAAATCCAAAGGCCTTTAATCTGAGGCAGCCCCAGCATCCTGTTGGACACACAGAATTTATGTCCTGTCTACAGTCTTATGCACAGGCCCAGCGTACGACAGCACAGTCAAACTGTGGCCTTTTAGGTATTTTGTGCTCCGGGTCCCAGAATCTCTGACCATTGGCCAAAGTGGCCGAGGCTTCAGGGATGACCAGCATTTGGGTTGATGTATTCTTCCTTCTCAAGTAGGAGAGGCAAGGCTTGACTCAGCCTCATGCTCAAGGACTCCCCAATTCATTTCAGGCCCCAGCCCTTCGGAGCACAAGGCTTGGGACCTAAGGGTCAGAAAGCCTGTCGGGCTGGGAATATTGGCGAGAGGGTCTGCTTTGTCCCAACAGTAAAATAAAAAGGAGGGGAGGAAGGGGGGTGAGCGCCTGCACTCTCCCAGCAGTAAAAGCTGACAGCTTTAGGACGGCTCTGCTGCCACCTCTTTAAAATGTCTCTGGGCCATGCAGGGAAGGGGGCCATGTGGGAGACCACCAAAAACAGGTTGCCCCAGCTCCATAAAGCCACACTCATATGCATGCGAGCACACACCTACTGCCCGCTGCAGCCCTTTGCTTGCTCTCTTTCAATGCCTGCGTTTGTTTGGATAAGCCTCCCAGACACTAAAATCTTTCTTTCCATTGCAGGGTTTCAAAGCTTAAATGGAGGCTTGAGTCGTTTGCCTCTTCTGGCCTCAATCCTGCTTCTGATCTGGGCACTGGATATTTAGGATTCTGGTGAAGAAGTGGAGGAGATACTTCATAGTTTGGTTACAGAATCTTTGAAAGATTTTTTGTGTGTGTGTCAGGAGTGATTTGAGAAACTACAAGTCACTTCTGGTGTAAGAAAATTGGCTGTGAGCAAAAATGTTGACTGGGGGATGCCTGGATGTTTTGCCATCCTGTGGGAGGCTTCTCTTATGTCCTCGCATGGGAAGCTTGAGCTGACATATGGGAGCTCACCCCACTCCCTGGATTCAAACTGCTGACCTTGCTGACACAAGGGTTTGACCCATTGCACCACTGGGGGCTCTTCTGAAAGATTATACAATACTTTCAGAGACGAACCTGCCTGAAAGTTAATATTTTTGGTGGAGGGCACAGGACCTTGTCTGTGTTTGCTCTGAAGCTGTGGAAATCCATTTCACAGGAGGCCTTGGGTGCATCTAAGTTCTAGAATTAATGTAGTTTTGACATCATTTTGATTGCTATGGCTCAATGTTGTGAAATCCAAGAAGTGTGGTTTTGAAAAGTCTTTTGTATTCTCTTCACCAAACTTCCACCGCCATGATTCCATAGCATGAATGCATAGCAATTACAGTGGTGCCAACTACATTCATTGTGTAATATACACAATTAGCCACCTTTCTGCTCTCTTTCTGCTGGCAGCCAAAGTCCATTTTGCTTAGGTAGCTCTTTGGCTCTTAACTCATGTGACAGAAGAGTATTTTGAAGTGGTGGAGTATGCTTTCTCTCTTTTTATTATGTTTTAAATGCACGTTCAGTTGCTTTAACTTTGTGCTTTTAACCAGGCAATTTGCTTATTTACTGATGTATATGTGAATGTTGGACTTCTATGTCTTGTTGAAGGCTTTCATGGCTGGAATCACTGGGTTGCTGGGAGTTTTCCAGGCTATATGGCCATGTTCCAGAAGCATTCTCTCCTGACATTTCACCCACATCTATGGCAGGCATCCTCAGAAGTTGTGAAGTCTGTTAGAAACTAGGCAAGTGAGGTTTATGTATCCTTCTTTGGGAGACCAGGATTTGATTTCCCCGCTTGGCCATGAAACCCCATTGGGTGTCCTTGAGCAGGTCACACTCTCACAGCCTTGGAAAAAAGCAAAAGTAAACCTTTTCTTGAAATCCCTTGTCAAGAAAGCTCCAGAATGAGTTCTGCCTTGAATGAAAAATGACTTGAAGACACATAACAACAAGTAGTTATGTTGCAATATGTCTCTAACTGGAAAAGTCACTAAACTGTGGTTTGTGCTTTGGACTATGACTCTGGAAAACTGAATTCAATTCCCAATTTGGCTGTAGAAACCCACTGGGTGCCTTGGCCATGTCACACGCTCTCAGCCTCAGAAAAATCCATGATAGAATTGTTTTAGTGTTGGAGAATTACTTAAAGACACATAGGAAATGCTCTTTGGGCCCATTCCCAGATAACGTGGAATATAAATAAAATAAAATCTATCTATCTATCTATCTATCTATCTATCTATCTATCTATCTATCTATCTATCTATTTAAATGCTCTGTGCATAATGAGTACCTTAAAAACAAAAGGACCAATGAACGAAATCACACCAAATTTGGCAACAAAATGTCTCACAACACAAGGAGTGACCATCACTCAAAAAATTATGATTTTGTCATTTGGAAGTTGTAGTTGCTGGGATTTATAGTTCACCTACAATCAAAGAGCATTCTGAATGATGGAATTGAACCAAACTTGGCACACAGAACTCCCATGACTAACAGAAAATTCTGGAACTCAAGGTCAATTCTCATTGACCTTGAGTTTGGGAGTTGTAGTTCACCTACGTCTAGAGAGCACTGTGGACTCAAACAATGATGGATCTGGACCAAACTTGGCACAAGCACTCAATATGCCCAAATATGAACACAGATGGAGTTTGGGGGAAATAGAGCTTGACATTTGGGAGTTGTAGTCACTGGGATTCACAGTTCACCTAAAATCAAAGACCATTCTGAACTCCACGAATGACAGAATCGGGGCAAACTTCCCACACTTAACCCCCATGACCAACTGAGTATACTTAAGGCCATCCAATTCAACTGCATCAGGGCAAAAAAAACATAATCAAAGACCTCCTGACAAAGAGCCATCCAGCCATAGATGATAGATGATAGATAGATTGATTGATAGAAATATATGATTCGCACACAGAGAGATATATAGTATCATAGATTTGAAAGGGACCCTTAAAGAAGGACAATGATATCTTGCATGTTCTAGGGTGGGCAAACCAGACACTCTCCACATCAACACTGACAAAGAAACAGCAAGAAATACTCTTTACCCAGAAGCATAAAGAAATTACACATATTAGAAACCAACCCTTTCTCATTACTCTATTTTCCAGATCAACAGACTGGGCCACAGCAATGCATGGCAGGGGACAGCTAGTTACTATTAAAAATAATAATTTTGGTATACTGGTGCATCAGCTACCATTTGGTTGGAGAACCTTACAACTGAAGTCCTCTGGTCAGATTTCGCTGAGGGTTTGGAATCAGTGTCCAAATAGGACCTCCAACATTTGTAAGGAGATCTTGTTTTGTTCAAGCTCAGTTTGTGGAGTGATTAATTAATCTTCCTATTTTGGGAAAGTGGGTGTGTGGAGCATGTGGCTGAGAGTGAGTAGGAGGCAGGGTCAGGAAAGGTCCTGTGACTCCTTATTCTGGCAGGAGAGGGAAAAAATAATACTGAGGTTTGAAATGGCTCCGGGGCCTCTCTCACCCCACCCTTGAAAGAGCGGGTGGGTGGTTTGCTTCCTTTCAGCTTGAGGCATAAATGAGTGTGGAGGCCAGGTGCCTCCATATGCAAAAGAAGGAAAAAATGTCCTCGATATTGGATCTTTAAGCTGAAAAGTCCTTTGAGCCTAAATTCTCCCTCGGCTGCTTGTCAAATATTTACCGATCAGGGCTTCCAATCCTTATTGACAATGAACACATCATGTACCCTTTATGCGCAGAGGACAGGATATGGAACAGCTCCCAACACTAACATCCCCCCACCAGCAGCTTGATGTGTGAGGGGCCAAGGTGCCTCCAAGCTTTGTGACTCAAGGAGCCCATCTGTGCCTAAGGCACCCCAAATGCCCTCATGAATCAAAAATAGTCCCTGCCTTCTTGGTCCTATTCCTAGGAAAGAATTGCTTCCTCTTCTCCAGGACAGAACGATGGCAGAGTTGGATTGAGACTGAGCTTCAAATCCCCTCTCAGCTGTGGATTCCTCTGGGTGACCTTGGGCAAGTCACACTCTCTCCGCCTCAGAGGAAGGCAGTGATGAATCTCCGCTGAACAAGTCTTGCCAATAAAACATTTCCTTAGGGAATGATTGGAGTATCTATTTATTATTTATTTAAAGCATTTATATTCCACCCGTCTCACCCTGAATGGGACTCAGGGCAGACCACAACATATATACAGCAACCATTCAATGCCGAGTCATAAAATCTATATAAATAAAAATGTAATGTCCGTTTGTGGGATTAACAGAACTCAAAACCACTGGGGGAATTGACACCAAATTTGGACACAAGACACCTAACAACCCAATGTATGTTCTTCACTCAAAAAAATGATTTTGTCACTTGGGAGTTGTAGTTGCCGGGATTTATAGTTTACCTACAATCAAAGAGCATTCTGAACCTCACCAACGATGGAATTGAACCAAACTTGGCACAACCATTCTCCCATGAAGTCCAACGGTGACAAATGCAAGATACTCTACTTCGGCAGGAAAAACAAAATGCAAAGATACAAAATGGGGGACAATGCCTGGCTCGAGAGCAGTACGTGTGAAAAAGATCTTGGAGTCCTCGTGGACAACAAGTTAAACATGAGCCAACAATGTGATGTGGCGGCAAAAAAAGCCAATGGGATTTTGGCCTGCATCAAGAGGAGCATAGTGTCCAGATCTAGGGAAGTCATGCTCCCCATGCTCTATTCCGCTTTGGTTAGACCACTTTACCTGGAATATTGTGTCCAATTCTGGGCACCGCAATTCAAGAGAGATATTGACAAGCTGGAATGTGTCAACTAAAATGATCAAGGGTCTGGAGAACAAGCCCTATGAGGAGTGGCTTAAGGAGCTGGGCATGTTTAGCCTGAAGAAGAGAAGGCACCAGTTCAAGACGTGAACAGCTTCCTTAGCATCTGGTGAAAAGGAGTAGTAGAGTTGGATGTCATCTGTGTACAAATGGCATTGAACTCCAAAGCTCCAATTGATCTCACCCAACAGCTTCATGTAGATGTTAAACAACATGGGGTACAGTACTGCACCCTGCGAGGCACCAGATGACAATGTCTGTGGGGCTGAACAGGTATCCCCCAGCAACACCTTCTGGGTATGATCCCCCAGGGGACAGTACCTCCAAGACCCATCCTCGTGAGGCGACCCAGAAGGATACTGTGGTCTATGGTATCAAAGGCCACTGAGAAGTCCAGGAGAACCAACAGTGATAGTATGTGTCTCAGCAGTACTACTAATGCAAAAGAATTTGGGACTATTGTTGATCACATATTGAGCATAAGCCAGCAGTGTGATGCTGCAACAAAAGAGGCAAATGCTATCTTAGCCTACATTAATTGAAGTCTCATTTCCGAGTCCTACTATATTCTGAGCTGGTCAGCTCTCATCTAGTTTAGGGAAGAATGTCTCAATTTAGGAAGGATATAAATAAACTGGAACAGGTTCAGAGAAGGGCAACAAAACAAATCTGGAAAGGTTGAAGGAGTTGGCCAAGTTCATCTTGGGGAAGAGGAGATGGAACTATGATTTCCTTTCCAGCTCTTCTATGATTTCAGCATTGCAGTAACTTAAAACTTCAGCAGAGAGTTTAGAAATATAGATTGGGCATTCAAAGCAAAGGCAATGTGACTAAGGGAATGTGAGAACACCAGATATAAAAGTCATAAGTTTGAATGATTTTCAATATCTCACACTTTCCAAGGTTAAGCATTTGAAAACTGAAAGGAAAAATAAATTTGGAAGAGGCAAGATTCTTATTTGAAAGAGCAATGCTCCAACGGGGAGTGGCAACTTTCCTTCAGGACCACAAATGTAGCTGAATCCACAAGAAAATCATCCTAGACTTTTATAGTTCAGTTTAGGGGAGAGACATTAAAATCCCTCAGCATGTCCATTTTGATTTCTGTCACATGTCTATATAAATAAAAATGTAATGTTCGTTTGTGGGATTAACATAACTCAAAAAACCCTGGACGAATTGAAGTTTGTAAGTAAATGAGATAATTTTTAAAATCTCCGAGTTCATATTTTAACTAAGAGGTTTCAAGGGAGTGTATATCTTTTGGGCAACTTAAACTTCAAAGAAACAACCATCCTCTGCTAACTAGATATGTTTTCATTGTGGCATGTCTTTATCCTTGGCAGTTCAAAGGTATGGTCCTTCAGTTTAACAGCTGAGTTACCTGTGTGCCATTACATTAATGCTTGTGAATATCACTTCTTCAAAGAGTTGACTTCTAACAAGGTCATGCTTTCTTGACTAATGGTTTTCAATAAGGTTATGGTGCAGTTATTTCCAATAGGTTATGGAATTTCCAATAGAAAAGGGGACATGGTAAATATCAGGTACATTGGAGAGCAACTTAGGGAGAAGAACCTCCCAGGGTTGGAAATAACAGCATTTTTATGAGGCTAATTTCTATGGCAGGAGTAGGAATTAATAAATCTTACCAAGAAATAGAAATAGTTTTCTAAGATCTACAGAGACACTCGCTGGAACACCTCAGCAAGCGAAAGTCCAAAAGTGGCAGGCGCAAACCCAGAACCTCAACCAATGGCTGATACCGAATGAGAGACTCCCCCCTGGGCACATAGGCTCATGCAAAATCCTCATAGGCTCATGCAAAATCGAACTGCTGCAACCCCTCCTAGTTTGTCTGTTTTTCCTCATCAGTAACTGTTGCCATCTTGATCACACTCCAGTATTGACGGTCCTGGTTCTTTTTCTATGAAATGTTGGAAAGTATGCTATTATGACTTCTACCCAAATGATTTAGGGAATTTTGACCATGCTGAAAATGTAAGTTCTTTCTTAACTGCCCATGATGCCAAATTGGAAGGGATAGGCAGTATCACAGAGAGCATGGTCACAATCCAAAATGGCCTTAACAGATTAGAAAACTGAGCCAAAATGAACAAAATGGGGAGAAATGCATAGTACTACATTTGGGTAATACAAATAAAATGCATGGAAATAGGATGAATGACACCTCACTTGAAAACAGTCCATGTGAAAGGGATCTAGGAGTCTTAGTAGACCACCGGCTGATCATGACTCAACATTGTGCTGTGGCAGCTAAAAAAACCCAACCATAATTCTTGAGATCGAGGGAAATCATAATCCCACTCTGCTTTGGTCAGAACTCAACTAGAATAATCCTGAGTCCAGTAAGGGCATCACAAATCAAGAACAATATTTACAAGCTGGAAGGTGTCCAAAATGATCAAAGGTCTGGAAAAAGCCCTATGAGGAGCAGCTAAGGTAACTGGGTGTGTTTAGCTGGAAAAAGAGAAAGTTGAGAGGGGACATAATAGCCATGTTTAAATATTTGAAAGGGTGTCAAATAGAGGAGGGGGCAAGCTTGTCTTCTGTTGCTCTGGAGACTAGGGGCACTTCCAGACCACACCAAATTACGGGTTTTCCGTGAGTGTAGAGAACAAAGTTTCTCCTGGCAGGATAAAGCTTTCACCCTCTAGTCAACTGTCATCCATGTTTTTAGAATACAACCAATCAGGAACCGATATGTATACCCTGGGAACAAACCAACATTAAAAACAATCCCATATTTTCTGTAGGGACATTCAGAGATTCGAATATCCGCATTTTCTGGCCAGAACTGGGATATCCCTTCAACTGAAAATCTTGTGTTTTTAGTGCTTTGTAGTGATTCCTTCCTTGTTTTCAGAGGACATTGTTTGGCCATCTACCATTTTGAACCAGGAGCTTCTGGGTTAAAGGTACTGTGTGGATGGGCCCTTTGACACAATGGAGCAATGGATTCAATTGCAGAAACAGAGACTCCATCTAAACATTAGGAAAAACTCCCTGATGGCAAGAGCTGCTCAGCAGTGGAATATGCTGCTGGGAATGTGGTTGAATCTTCCTCTCTGGGGGATTTAAGCAGAGGCTGGATAGCCATCTCTCAGGAGTTATTTGAGGGTGTGTTCCTGCATGGCAAAGGGTTGGACTTGATGGCCCTTGGGATTACTCCCAACTCCATTTTTTTTTGTCATATCAGGAGTGACTCCTGGTGTGAGAGAATTGGCCGTCTGCAAGGACGTTGCCCAGGGGACGCCTGAATGATTTGATGTTTTTATCATCCTTGTGGGAGGCTTCTCTCATGTCCCTGCATGAGGAGCTGGAGCTGATAGAGGGAGCTCATCCGCCTCTCCCCTGATTCGAACCTGCGACCTGTCGGTCTTCAGTTGTGCCGGCACAGGGGTTTAACCCACTGCACCTCCATGATTCTATTCTAGTTGGAGAACTGCAATTCCCAAATACTCTCAAAATAAACAACCAAGTACTGAGATATACCCTGAGAAGAATAGCATGATTGGAACAATATGGTAGTGATGGGTCTCCCAGTATTTGTGACACATGAAATTGGAAGGAAACGCCACATTAATTCCAAGAGCCCAATTTGTTATACAAAAGACAAGAGGCTCTCTTCATTTCCCCTCCTTGATCAATGGGGAAAGCAGAACAAGTATTTAAGTATGACCAGTACAGAAGTGACATTCATCTTCTGACAGACTGCATACATTTGCTTTACTTCACTACATAGCAGCCACAGGCATGCAGGATCACGGCCATGACATGGGTAGAAAGGAAGGGGAGGTTTAAAGGCTCTGGGATAATGGCCAAGCCACAGCCCAACTGCAATTTGGAGAGAGAATTTGAAACCAGGGCAAACACGGATGTTCAAAGAACACTTTATGCTCAGTAAATGAGCAAACAGCTTCCCTTTGAGATATGATACTTTTACAAGGCTCCATTCATATACTCCAATATTTCATGGATGTGACCAAACAACATCAGAATATGGTCAACATGGCCAAAGTTATTCACAATAAACACAAACCAGGAAAGGCTGCAGCAGTTTTCTCTTGTCTGACTCTACTGGAAAGGACAAAACTATGCGTATTTTTGTTCTCTCTCTCTCTCTCTCTCTCTCTGTGTGTGTTTGGGAACTACTTTCACACATCAAACTTAGGGCCCTTCCACACAGCCCTATATCCTAGAATATCAAGGCAGAAAATCCCACAATATCTGCTTTGAACTGGGTTATCTGAGTCCACACTGCCATATATTTCAGTTCAAAGCAGAGAATGTTTGGCAGTGGAATTGTCTGCTCCAGAGTGTGATGGAGGCTCCTTCTTTGAGGCTTTTAAACAGAGGCTGGATGGTCATCTGTCGGGGGTGCTTTGAATGCAATTTTCCTGCTTCTTGGACTGGATGGCCCATGAGGTCTCTTCCAACTCTTTGATTCTATGTGGGATTTATTCAGCTGTGTGGAAGGGGCCCTGGTTTGCAACAATTTCATTAAGCAGAGGACAAAACTAACATGTGGAATGTGTATGTGTATCATAATAATAATAATAATAATAATAATAATAATAACAACAACAACAACGACACTTTATTTGTACCCCGCTACCATCTCCCCAAGGGACTCGGTGCGGCTTACATGAGGCCGAGCCCAAATACAACAATACAAGCAATAATAACAACAATACAAGCAATTAAAATAAAAAAACATGGACAATAAAATATGCAACATTAACAATAAGACAACACACAATTAAAACCTTGGGAAGGCCAAATGTAAAATTAAAATTGAAAATAATGCTGGAGCATGGGCAAAGAGGTGGTAGTGGCATTTGTGGAAAACATACAAGTAGACCTAAAATGTAAAGTGCTTCGGAGGACAAAGTGCTATGGGATCATTATTCTGGGAAGGCACACTGGAACAACCACGTCTTCAAGCTCCTCCTAAAGACTGCCAGAGTTGGGGTCTGCCTGATGTCCCTAGGGAGTGAGTTCCAGAGTCGAGGGGCCACCACCGAAAAGGCCCTCTCCCTCATCCCCATCAATCGCGCCTGCGATGCTGGTGGGATCGAGAGCAGAGCCTCTCCAGATGATCAAAGAGATCGCGTGGGTTCGTATACAGCGATGCGGTTGCGCAGGTAAGCGGGTCCCAAACCGTTCAGTGTATATGGAATGAAACAAAGCTGTACTGTAGAATTAAGTTTGACACCACTTAAACCGCATTGGCTCAATGCTATGAGATTTTTGAGTTATAGTTTTACAAGATCTTGAGCCTTCTCTGCCCAAGAGTGTCAGTGCATTGCCAAACTATAGCTCCCTGGATTCCATAGCCATGGCAGTCAAAGTGGTGTCAAACTGCATTCATTCTCCACTTCAGTTGCACCCAGCATTAATTGGGCATTTCATTTTGATTTATTTTTAGGATGGAGCAGCTGTTGTTGAGCTCTTGTGAGAAACAGCAAGGAGATCTGAGTCCTTTCCAGTGGGATGAGATGAGATGTCATTTTTGGATGACTTTAGAGCAGCCTGGTGGATTTGTTTCTTCCCGCCGCTCCGAAATCCAAGGTGATAAGGCTTTGGGAAGGTGGGAAGTGAGGCAATGCCAAGCTGAAGGTAAAAGGACCACATGGCTTTCCTCTGCTCCTGCTTCATTTGGGAGAGGGCCAGGTCACAAGCGGGTCACCTGAAATGCTCCCATGATGAGAACGCTCCGAGGGTGCCTTCGGATGATTAAAGGACTCAGGGAAGCTGGGAGTTGATCTGGTTTGTGTCAGGCAATCCCTGAGTAATGAAAACCTCTCTGTCTCTCAGAGTGATGTGCAAGCCATGGGGGAGAGCAAGCCCAACCTACGGCAATAAAGTTGGGGGGCAGAAAAAGCAGAGGGGATTGTAATTGTCACTGGGAAGGGTGACAGCAAGAGATGTGGGGAAGGGGCCAGAAGAAAAGGTGGGTGTGAGAAATATGTTTGGACGTGAGAGAGGGCAGGGGAAGTTCAGGTCTCCACGGAAGGAAGCAACAGCGTAGAGGGCAACCCTCACATTCTTTGCTGTCCACAAGTCCAAGGGCTATGAGGTTTGCATCCAGAGCTTCCAAGGGACGAGAGGGGAGCAAAGCAGGAATCACAGGAAGTAAATGGCTGAGATGGATCCCTCAATGTGTCACAGAGGAAAACTGAAAAACTAAAAAACTGTGACAGCTGAGACTTCCTTCTTTCCTTGAATCAACCCAGCTTATAGTGTGGAGGCCCTCCTACCTTCTTACTGCCCCCATTTGATAAAGCATTGTGCTCTTTTCTAATGAGTCAGGCCATCTCATGGTTTGTCCAACACACAATAGCCTCCACTAGTTGTCTTGATTTCTAATGAGAGTTCAGACCAGATTTGCTCTTGTACCCATAAAAATCATTTTTAAAATAATAATTTCAGCAGTGGTTATTTTTAATTTTATTTTTTTTAAAAAAATCATTCATACTCTGCTGTATTTTCTGGAGAGCAAGCATGGTTTAGTGCAGGCATGGGCAAACTTTCTAACTTGGGGGCCGCATGGTAGGCTAGAGTGGGATCGGCATGCCGGGAGCGGGTGTGTGCTCCTCAAGCCCCTTTGTCTGCCCTTTCCTCCCCTTCCTTTTCTCTTTCAAAGGCAGAAACTGAAGGAAAGATGAGAAACGTTTGGACCCCAAAAGGGTTGGCCTTGGTCAGGATGAGATGGTGAAGAGGAGAGAAAAACTGTATCCATTAGACCTCATATTGCCTAGTCTTGATATAGAATCCTAGAATCCAAGAGCTGGAAGAGACCCCCAAGGGCCAACCAGTCCAACCCCCTGCCATGCAAGAAGGCACTATCAAAGCACTCCCAATAGACAGCCTCTGTGGGAAAGCCTCCAGAGGAGACTCCACCACACTCTGAGGAAGCCTATGCCACTCCCAACAGCTCTTAATCTCAGGAAGTTCTTCCTAATCTTCTCAGTTGAATCTCTCTCTTTGACATTTGAAATCATTGTTCCCTTGTCTCTAGAGCAGTAGAAAGTCAATTTTTCCCCCTCCCTCCTCCTCAATGGGACATCCAGTGGCGGCTCATCCGTTACGCCAAGTAAGCGGTCGCAGAACACTTTTTTTTGCCAGGGGCGCAGAGGCGCCTCTGTAAATGCCCCTCGACCAGGGCCGGCTGAACCATTAGGCGAATTCTCCGGGGGCGCTCTTGCCCCCCCCTCCCGGCCCACCCGTCCTCTCCCTGCCAGGCAAAGGATCGGCCACTCGTCAGGCCTCACCTTCCCTTGCCTGGGCGCCGAGGGAAAGGGAGCCGTACAGCCCTCGGCCTTGCTGGGCCCGACGCGGGGTGGGCAGGAGGCGCTTTTCAAGATGGACCTCGCTCAACAAGTGCCGGTCCCTTCTTTCTTCTGCCACGGCCGGCCGTGGGGCGCCTTCCCGCCTGTTTGGCAGGTGGGTGCGCAAACGGGTCACGTGAAAGGCACCTTTAATTAACAAACCCCTTTCACGTGGCTCGGCCTGTGCGCCCACTCGCCAAACAGGCAGGAAGTTGTCCCAAGGCCACGGCAGAAAAAAGAAGGGAAAGGGCGGCTGAAGCAATAGGGCCCCTCTTCTACTTCCTCCTTTTCTTGCCCTGCAACACTTGCAAACCGATCCGGGCTCCAAGCAGCAGCAAGAGGGGTTTTGCAGTAGCAGCAGCAGGAGGAGGAAGAGATGTAAGAAGACGGTGATGGCACAAGCAGCAGCAAGAGGAACAGGAGGAGGAAATGCCGGCTCCTTCCTTCCTTCCTTCTCCTCCTGTTTCATCCTCTCCATTCTCGCAGCCTCGTGTTCCAGCCCCAGGAACACAGAGTCATCTTTGCCCCCAAAGGTTTGCTGCTTTGAATTGGACTCTATGGCAGGGTTTGGGGTTTGTTTTGTTTTGCGCCCCTCTTTGCCCTGCCTCCTTCACCTCTTCTCGCTGGAGGTTTCTTCCCCAGAGAGAAAAGGCAGCAGCGAGAAAGAGGGGAGCCAAGGCTGGCCTCCTCGTCCTCCTGCCTCTCGCTGGGTTTCTTCCCTCCTTGGCAGGGCTCCCTTGTTGTTTTCTAGGTCACCCCTCTCACCTTCCAATGTCCGCCCAAAGGATCCAAGGAACTTTCTCAAGGGAAGGGTCGGCTATGATCCAGCTGATTCCCCCCTCACTCATCCCTCACCAAGGCTGGATCTACACACTGCCATATACAACCCACATATCTGATTTGAACTGGATGATATGAGTATGCACTGCCACAGAAAACAGTTCAAAGCAGATAGTCTGGATTTTATATGGCAAATAAATGACTTAGCCTACATTTGATTTAAACCGGATTATATTAAAACCTTGTCCACTGCCATAAAAATCCAGATTATCTMCTTKTACATTATTCTACATTGCCATATACAATCCAGAATATCTGTTTTGAACTGGATTGTATTAAACCCCTTCTCCACAGCCATATAAAATGCAGATTATCTTCTTTAAACTGGATTATATTAAGACCTTTCTRCACTGCAATATAAAATCTGGATTGTTTTATTTGCACTGGATTTTATTAAGCCTATTCTGCATTGCCATATACAATCCAGAATATCTGTTTTGTACTGGATTGTATTAAACCCCTTCTCCTCAGCCATATAAAATGCAGATTATCTTCTTCAAACTGGATTATATTAAGACCTTTTTCCATTGCCATATAAAATCCAGATTATTTGCTTTGGACTGYATTARATTAAYCCTATTCTACATTGCCATATACAATCCAGATTATCTGCTTTGGACTGGATTGTTTTAAGCCKTTTCTCCACAGCCATATAAAATGCAGATTATCTTCTTCAAACGGGATTATATTAAGACCTTTCTCCACTCCAATATAAAATCTGGATTATTGTATTTGAACTGGATTATATTAAGACCCTTTTCCACTGCCATGTAAAATCCAGATTATCTGCTTTGGACTGGATTATATTAAGACCCCTCTACACAGACATATACAATCCAGAATATCTGTTTTGAACTGGATTATATTAAGCTCCTTCTCCACAGCCATATAAAATGCAGATTACCTTCTTCAAACTGGATTATATTAAGACCCTTCTACACTGCCATCTACAATCCGGATTATCTGCTTCAAGTGGGATTGTATTAAACCCCTTCTCCACAGTAATATATAATCCAAATTATCTCCTTTAAACTCCACTCAAAAACGGGAATTCCAGACAGCAACCAGTCAAGTGCCAGTGGACACCTCCCATACAAAGGATGCCTCCAGGCAACAACACTAATTAAGCTGTTGTAGGTTTTTTCGGGCTATATGGCCATGTTCTAGAGGCATTCTCTATTGACYTTTTGCCTGCATCTATGGCAAGCATCCTCAGAGGTAGTGAGGTCTGTTGGAAGTAGGAAAGTGGGTTTATATACCTGTGGAATGACTAGGTTGGGGCAAAGAACTCAAGGGAGCTAGGTGTGAATGTTTCAACTGACTACCTTGATTAGCGTTTGAAGGCCTGGCAGTGCCTGGGGGAATCTTTTGTTGAGAGGTGATTAGATGTGCCTGATTGCTTCCCCTCTGCTGTTTTGCTGTTATAACTTTAGAGTTTTTTTAATACTGGTAGCCAGATTTTGTTCATTTTCATGGTTTCCTCCTTTCTGTTGAAATTGTCCACATGCTTGTGTGATTTCAATGGCTACTCTGTGTAGTCTGACATGGTGGTTGTTGGAGTGGTCCAGCATTTCTGTGTTCTCAAATAAAGTTGTTGTTGTTGTTGTTGTTATTGTTGTTTGAAACACAACAAGATTAGTACACAGCGAACAAATCACTATGCTGGGAGTTGTATTGGATCAAACATCAGACACTTACCAAGTGTCTAGGACTATGTGTTATATCAGCGAATAATGCGTGCAGATCCCAGCAGGGGGCCTTTTCACCTCTACCTTCTACCTTTTATTTTTCAGTGATTGGTTGGGGGGGGGGGCCGCCAAAATAATGTTTGCTTACCTTTGAAAATTACCTAGGGCCGCCTCTGGGGACATCCTTTAAAATCTTGAAACATGATTCCCTCTCTACCTTCTCTTCTCTCAGCTAAACATCCCCCAGGAGGAAAGGAAAAAGATATGGAATTAAGGGAGGAAGGAAGAGAGGAAGGAATGGAGGAAGAGAAGGATGGAAGGAATGGAGGGAGAGTGGGAAGGAGGGAGGGAGGAAAGACAAAAGGTAGGGAAGGAAGGAAGGAGAAAGAGAGAGGGGAAAGGAGGGAAGAAAGGAGGAAAGGGTGGAAGGGAAGGGAGGGAGAAAGAGGGAGGTAAGGACAGGAGGGAGGGATGGAAAGAGGGTGGAGAGAGAGAAGGAAGGAAGGATAGGATGGTGAGAGAGAGGAGGGCCTGAGAAAATAGCCCAAGGGGCCACATCGCCCCTGGGCCTGGGTTTGCCCATATATGGTTTAGTGGCTTAAGCTTTGGGCTATATTTTTGGAGAACAGGATTAGACTCCCTGCTTGACCATGGAAATATGTTTTGGCGAGTCACACACTCTCAGTCACAGGAAACCCTGTGATAGAATCATAGAATCATAGAATCAAAGAGTTGGAAGAGACCTCATGGGCCATCCAGTCCAACCCCCTGCCAAGAGGAATATTGCATTCAAATCACCCCTGGCAGATGGCCATCCAACCTCTGTTTAATAGGGTTGCCTTAGGATCCCCATAAGTCGGAAACACTTTGAAAGCACACAACAGCAACAACGTTTTTTTTTAATCTCAGGACAGTGTCCAATAAATCCAATGAGCATCATTTAAAATGATTTTTAAAGCACTTAAGTGCTATCAGCGTCTAAAATCCAGTGCAGTATGGTAGTTTGAGTGTTAGACTATAACTCTGGAGACTAGGATTTGAATCCCCACTCGGCCACAAGACCCACTCTTGCAGGCTCACAGGAAGCTAAAGGCAAACATCCTTGAACAGATCTTGCCAAAAACACTCCCCCATATGAGAGGTTCATCTTAGGATGATCGTACATTGGAAACAATTTGAATACACACAACAACAGAAAATATCCCTCTGTGATGCTGAACTGCAATTCCAGTGGTTGACTGCTCACCAAGGCTGATAGGACTTGCAATACAGTAACATCTGAAAGACCTCATGTTTTCCTCCACCAGTATAAAGAATGCATTTTTATTGTTATATGCCTTTCTGTTGATTCCAATTTATAGTGACCCTATGATGTTTTCTTAGCATGTTGCAGATTTGTCATTGCCTTCCTCTAAGGCTCTGAGAGTATGATCTGCCTAATGGGATTTTGGCCTGCATCAATTGGAATCTAGTGTCTAGATCCAGGAACGTCATGCTATTCATCTATTCTGCCTTGATTAGACCACATCAGGAATATTGTGTCAAATTCTGGGCACCACAATGAAGGGAGATGTTGACAGGCCGGAATGTGTCCAGAGGAGAGTGACTAAAATGATCAAGGGTCTGGAGAACAAGCCCTATGAGAAGCGGCTTAAAAGAGCTGGGCATGTTTAGCCTGAAGAAGAGAAGGCTGAGAGGAAACATGATAGCCATATATAAATATGTGAGAGGAAGTCATAGGGAAGAGGGAGCAAGCTTGTTTTCTGCTGCCCTGGAGACTAGGACGCGGAACAACAGCTTCAAACTACAAGAAAGGAGATTCCATCTGAACATTAGGAAGAACTTCCTGACTGTGAGAGCTGTTCAGCAGTGGAACTCTCTGCCCCAGAGTGTGGTGGAGGCTCCTTCTTTGGAAACTTTGAAACAGAGGCTGGATGGCCATCTGTCAGGGGTGATTTGAATGCAAATTTCCTGCTTCTTGGCAGGGGGTTGGACTGGATGGCCCACGAGGTCTCTTCCAACTCTATGGTTCGGTGATTCTATGATCACCCAATGGGTTTCCTTGGAAGAAAACGATTTGAACCTTGGTCTCCCATGACACCAAAACTCAAATCACTTCACCACATGGGCTCTGCTATGCCCAGCTTTCATTCATGTATTTGTCCTCTATGCCTGGCTGGAAGGATCCAGCACAATGTTCTTTTCCCACATCCTGCAGAATCACATTTTTAAATCACTACTTTGAATGCCTGCCAAGGGATATATTGTAATTAAC
Source organism: Anolis sagrei ordinatus (assembly GCF_025583915.1). Taxonomy (NCBI): domain Eukaryota; kingdom Metazoa; phylum Chordata; class Lepidosauria; order Squamata; family Anolidae; genus Anolis; species Anolis sagrei. The sequence continues at coordinate 13,103,998 of NW_026846588.1, forward strand.
CCAGAATGGATCTATTGTAGGCTGGCTAAGGCTACAGGGTTTGTGTTATAAAGCTATAATCTGGCATCTAGTTTCCTGGGAGTAAGCTCTTGTGTAATTCAATGGGATCTACATTTGAGTAGACATATCTGGGATTGTACTTGTAAGTCATGTGTCAGAGGCTTTAGCTTGGCTGAGCCTAGTGCTGTAGCTGTTCTTTGTGCATTTTTCTGCTCCTTTAGACATTCCTCCCATTTCTGATCTGATTTGCAGCATAACTTTGAACTCCTACTAGACGACCAGGACCCAGAGGTCTTCTAACAACAACTGCACCAGGCCTTACACTTAGGGTGCATCTACATTACAGAATTATACTGCAATGGACTTGAATATTTAGGGTGCATATGTATTGCAGGAGATTCCACCATTTTCTGCGGCAGCCACATATTACACTTTTTAGTCACAGACTGAAAAGGATAAAAAATGCTCTGCTGAAACTGCTGTGAAACATTTGTATTGCTTTTCCTGCTGATCATAGAATCATAAGGTTGGAAGAAACCTCGTGGGCCATTCAGTCCAACCCCCTGCCAAGAAGCAGGAAAATCACATTGAAAGCACTCCCAACAGATGGCCATCCAGCTTCTGTTTAAAAAGCCTCCAAAGAAGGAGCCTCCACCACACTCCAGGGCAGAGAGTTCCACTTCTGAACAGCTCTCATCATAAGGAAATTCTTCCTCATGTTCAGGTGGAATCTCCTTTCTTGGAGTTTGAAGCCATTGTTCCATTGTGTCTTAGTCTCCAGGGCAGCAGAAAACAAGCTTGCTCCCTCCTCCCTGTGGCTTCCCTCATATATTTGTACATGGCTGTCATGTCTCCTCTCAGCCTTCTCTTCCAAAGGTGAAACATGCCCAGCTCTTTAAGCCGCTCCTCATGGGGCCTGTTCTCCAGACCCTTGATCATTTTAATTATCCTTCTCTGGACACATTCCAGCTTGTCAACATCTCCCTTCAATTGTGGTGCCTAGAATTGGGCACAGTGTGATTCCAGGTGTGGTCTAACCAAGGCAGAATAGAGGGGTAGCATCACTTCCCTGGATCTAGACACTAGACTCCTATTTATGCAGGCCAAAGTCTCAATGGCTTTTTTCGCAGCCACATGACATTGCGTTGTTCAACGAAGGGAAGGTGAAAAAGCCATTGGATACATATTTTGATGGAGAATGTTCTGTTGCGCGTTGGGCCTGTAAAGAATTTCCTTTAGAACAGGACGTGCAACCTTTGCCCAGAGGGAAGCCAGGGGCCCCGAAGAGAAGTTCAGAGAGGTTTTCCACCACAAATGATCTTTAGATGGCTTGTGAAGTATAACAAAGTCCTTTATTAATGAACAATCAAACAGAAACTTCTCTTGTCTACAGATGACTACAGACTTATATGCAACTGGTAGCTTCCTAATCTTGTCCACAGAAGACAGGCAATTGTCTTCAATAACTAATTCTTTGCTTTAAAGGAAAATCCCCTTTTTAGCTTCTCCCAGGCTGACTGTAATCTTAATTCTTACTGATGTGGGCTCCGCTACCGGGTCGAATTGCGTCTCGAACGCCAAGTGGACCTAACAGTAAGGCTAGTAGATTCTCCAGCTGGAGTTCTTTGGTCTTTAGGGCTGTTTTCCTGGAAATCTTTGGAGACTCTTAAGACTGTTCTCCCCCGGAAAGTCTTAAGGGTTGAAGCTTTTGTACAGGAGAAGCTTGAACATGTCCTGTACATTAGTTTTCCTTACTGAGACTAACTGAAAATGGCTCCCTTCCCAATTGCCCTGAGCAAGGGGCGGAACCAAAACTTAACAATGATGGACAGGTGACTTGCCCTATGACTGCAACCAAAGGAAGCCACCCTTCTGCAGAACCTCTGAAACCCTGGACTGCAAGCAAACATTTAATACAAAGCAAATAAAATTGGAGCTCCAGGTACAGCCGTACCAGAACAGAGAATATTTCACATGTGTTGCTGTAAGTTTTTTTTGGGCTATATGGCCATGTTCTAGAGGCCTCTAGAACATGGCCATATAGCTCGAAAAAACCTACAGCAACCCAGTGATTCTGGCCATGAAAGCCTTCGACAATACAATATTTCACATGTTCAGAGGCATCCAGCAGAATGGAACACACTTCAGTGATCGATGCATTGTCCAATAACTTTTCGAACCCGAAAGAAGCATACACCTCTGCAAAGAAGAAGAGAGGACCCCAATGGAAATGAACACAATTTTCCATCCAATACAGGATTGAGACAGAATGGAAAATCAAAAACTCAACGAGAGGAAGAGGGACAGCTTTGCACATCTGTACCTCCCAACAGTTATCTCTACAACCAACATCTCAGCATCTGGGTTATGTCCTCGAAGTTGAGAGCGATGGCACCGGAGTTCCAAAATAACAGGCTTGAGATATGAATGTCCCCAGTTAGCAAGGCCTCATTATTTATTTATTTATAGCATTGTTTACCTCGTTTTAAATCCGGCTGTCAGCATGGCTTATATATCAGCCGAAACCAGACAAGAAGGTCCCTGTCTCTGGGCTTATAATGCTGTATTATAAATATACAGTGCCGAGATATATTATAAACATCTATATAAATCGAGATACCTTGCAAACCTCAATGGAGATTTTGCGCTTCCCTGGTTGGTATTCCTTTTAACCCAAGCAATTTGCTGCTGTTTGTGGGGTTACTTCTTGCATTTCAACTTAAAATGCATCCAGGATTGCGTACCAAAGAAACAATAAAAAATCACATAAGGTGGCATTAAAAACCTGTATTTTAAAGTCCCAGATTTTGTGCTTGTTCTTTCTGATTTTATTTTGAAGATACATAGAATAATTCTTGTTTGGCTAACATAGAATAATTCTAGTTTTCTCATAGTATGATCAGAGATTTTTATACCGGTTCTCAAGATCAGTTTAATTTTAACCTGAAGTGAGGAAGTGATTCAAGCATAGGACTGAGTCCATGAAGACCAGGGTTCGAATCCCTGCTCAGCCATAGAAACTCCTGGGCAAGTCACACTCTCTCAGCCTCAGAGAAAAGCAAAGGCAAAACCATTCTGAAGAAATCTATCCAAGGAAGGATTGATAGGTTTACTTTAGAGTTACCATATAATTTATTTATCGTGTCAGAGGTGAACTGAGAATACAGTTATAATGTAAAGAAAAACCACAAAAAAGCTAAAAACTTGGCATTATATTAAATTTCCTTTGACCAGAAGCTTGCTGCTTGGAGTGCCCCTGGTGTTGCTGTAGCAGAGCTCAAACTGCACTGTAGTAAGTAATCTGTGGTTTGCTATTCTTCACACACGCATGTCATGGACTCCATTTTGTAGCACCATTTCTGAAGGTTGGCTCTGCATCTCGTGGTGCCCAGCACAGCCTGTTCAGCACCTTCCAAATCCTCCAGTCTTCTGTGTGCCCAGGAGGGAGTTTCACATCTGGTATCAGCCACTGATTGAGGTTCTGGGTTTTAGCCTGCTACTTTTGGACTCTCGCTTGCTAAGGTGTTCATGCAAGTATCTCTGTAGGTCTTAGGAAGCTATTTCTTGATTTAAGGTGTTGGCTTGCTGGCTGATATCCAAACAGAGGATGGGCCAGAGATGTCAATGCCTTGGCCCTTTCATTACAGGCTGCTTCTTCCCAGTGGATGTCAGGTGGTGCAATACCAGCTAAACAGTATAATTTCTCCAGCGGTGTGGGGCATAGACATAGAAGCATTCTCTCCTGACGTTTCCCCTGCATCTATGGCTGGCATCCTAAGAGGTTGTTTACATTTGATATTTTAGCTATTGGGTTGTTATAGGTTTTTCGGGCTATAAGGCCATGTTCTAGAAGCATTCTCTCCTGACGTTTCTCCTGCATCTATAGCAGGCATCCTCAGAGATTGTTTATATTTGATATTTTAGCTATTGGGTTGTTATAGGCTTTTCAGGCTATATGGCCATGTTCTAGAAGCATTCTCTCTTGACATTTCGCCTGCATCTATGGCCGGCATCCTAAGAGGTTGTTTATATTTGATATTTTAGCTATTGGGATGTTATAGGTTTTTCGGGCTATATGGCCATATTCTAGAAGCATTCTCTTCTGATGTTTCGCCATGTTCTAGACCTCACAACCTCTAAGGATGCTTGCCATAGATGCAGGCAAAATGTCAGGAGAGAATGCTTCTAGAACATGGCTATATAGCCCGAAAAACCTACAACAACCCAGTGATTCCAGCCTTGGAAGCCTTTGACATTTTAGCTATTGTTTTGGATGTAAATTGTTATTATAATTGTCTTTGGGCATCTAACGGTTGCTGATTGTGAGGTCACCCAGAGGTGAGAAGGATGGGATGCAAATGTAGGAAATAAATAAATAAATACAATCATCTGGAGAACCTAAAAATGACTAAAGAGAACATATATTTTTTTGGCAGGCAGGGGTTAATGTATTGGTGAGTACAAGGGTCATACTATATATAGATTGGGGGTGGGGGGGTGGGAAAGAAACCAAATAAGACTTCCTCCCAGAAATGTTGGCAAGATTAAAAAGATGAGGGAACATTGTGACGTGCCTTGAATCTCAGCTTGAACCATAAATTTGCCCGAGACACACCACCATTTTGCAAATCCTTCATGACGACTTTAATTATAAATACACTGGGTTGACTGAACCAAGAGAGGCCTCCAAGGTTTTGTGGAGGATCATTCTTGCTGGATAAGTTTGCTGTTACAATTTCTTTCTCCTCCTTTTCCCCCTTTCCTTTCAGTCTGAGTGAGGAGGAAACGTCGGCTAACAAAGGTTACCTCATAAATTCCGAATGCTGGCACAAGACAGTCCTCCTTTCGTGGAGGGCGGTAAGTATGAAGTTAAGAGATAAAGAGGGAATTACATGATAAGGTCTCCTTAATCCCAGTTGCTTCATGCAATTAAAATGAGCTTCACCCTGCTGTAATTGGAAGGAGGCAAGCTGCCAAGCTCAGCCTTCACTTCGCTGGAGCAAGAAGGAAGGAAGGAAGGTGCGAGGAGGAAGAGAGCAAGGCAACTGAGCATCTCACTGGGGAAAATAATAATAATAGAAGTATAAAAATATTTTTGGAATAAAAAAGAAAGAAATGCAAGCAAGAGTGAAATGGAGGGAGAGCTGTTGGTGATGGAGGAGGAGGAGAGGGAATTAATGAGATGAAAGTGGAAAAGACAGGAAATGTCAGGATTAGTCCTTTTCTGAATATTGACAGGGAAAAAAATAATCCTACATTGTTTTTATCCCTCCACCTTCCATATTTCACCTTGGGAGATGGTTCACACCTTGACTGCAAGGATTGGGTGAGGCTCCGCAGGAAGGAAGTGAGGCTGCGTCTACACCAAGCAAAATACTACTGAATATAGTTGTCCCTATTTTCATTTTTGACTTTTGCCTATTTGATTATTCACAGTCTTGACTTAAAATGTTATCTCTAGATCCTCCAGTGTAAGTCTATGGTGAACTTCCTCTGGTCATGCTAAATGACCTAGAGACTTCTAGAGTGTGCTGGTATGGCTATACCAGGAGCTCAACTTTATTTTCTTTCTGTTATCTGTTTGCAGTCATAGGGCAGGCCTCCTGTCCATCATAATTAAGCTTTGGTTCCGCCCCTTGTTCAGGGCTCTGGGAGGAAAAGGAGCCATTTTTTTTGGTCAGTCTCACTTAAGGAAGCTAAGCTATAGGATGTAGACCTGCTCATCCTGTAGAAAAGCATCCTTTCTCAGTAACATCTGGGGAAACAGAAATTCCAGAAAAAAAGGTCCCAAGGCTCTGACTGAGAGCTCACAGCCTCTCAGCCTCACAGCATCAGAGGGAAAACAGCCCTGAAGTTTCAAAGAATTCTCGGAGGGAGGACAGCACTACAGATCCATGGAACTCCAGCTGAAATATCTACAAGCCTCGGCTGGTAGGTCTACTCAATGCCCAGACGCATTTGGAATCGGTAGTACGACACCAATGAGGCATAGATAGTAAGCAGCCTGGGAGAGGTTAAAAAGGGTTTTTTCTTACAGAGAAAGTACAGTTAATCAAAGTCAGGTACCAGTCCATTGAGGACTAGACTAAGAAAGCCTTGAAGTGTTGTTTGAACCATTGAAGATTTGTTGTTTGTTCCATAATAAAGACTTTGTTATATCATTAAAGACTCTAAAGACCATCACTTCAGAAAAATCCCTGAGAACCTCTCTTTGAGGCGCCCCTGCTTCCCGCTGGGCTTAAAGTATACGTCCTATACAAAGACAATTGTTACAGGCCCAGCGTGTGACAGAACATAGAGAGACCTTATCTACAAAGCTCTAGATCAGTGGTTCCCAACCAGTAGGTTACAAGACCTAAAATCAGGTCTGTGTGACATGTGAATAATAACATCCCAACCAAAAATAATTTTCTTGGTGTCTTTGTTTATAGGTCTGTTCCTGGGGTTATTTGGATTGCTGATTCAGAAAATTGCATTGGATAGACCACATCAGCTCTAGATTATTAAATAAGGTTTTCTGTGGGTGAGCAGATGGTGACTACTGGATGGCATATGTTCTGCATCAGAAACTAGAGCTGATGTGGGTCTATCCAATGTAATTTTCTGAATCAGCACCCCAAATAACCAAACTGAATCTAAAGTTGACCAAAAATTGATTTATAACCCTTTTGGTACTAATGTTGGAGACGGTTCCCTGTCAAAGTGATCCCTGGTCATGTGGTCCCTGGTCAAGTGTCCCTGGTCAAGGTTCCTGGTCAAGTGGTCCCTGGTCAAAAGTGGTCCCTGGTCAAAGTGGTCCCTGGTCAAAGTGGTCCTTAGTCAAGTGGTCCTGGTCAAAGTGGTCCTGGTCATGGTCCCTGGTCAAAGTCCTGGTCAAGTCAAGTGGTTCTGGTCAAAGTGGTCCCTGGTCAAAGTGTCCCTGATCAAGTGGTCCCTGATCAAAGTGGTCCCTGGACAAAGTGGTCCCTGGACAAAGTGGTCCCTGGTCAAAGTGGTCCCTGGTCAAGTGGTCCCTGGTCAAAGTGATCCCTGGTCAAAGTAGTCCCTGATCAAGTGGTCCCTGGTCAAAGTAGTCTCTGGTCAAAGTGGTCCCTAGTTTAAAAAAGTTGGGAACCACTGCTCTAGATCCTCCAGTGTGATTCTGTGGTCAGCTTCAAGCAGAAGTCAACCATAGTATTATGCTGAAAGACTTAGAGATTCTTAGAGGTGTTCCCTAAGATTTGAAAAAAAGCAATTTATTTATTTGCGGTTTTTCACTTTCATTGGGGTCTCATGCCCCTAACCCTAGTGAATATGGAAGGGTGAGAAGCTGGTCAAGATACGTTATAGGATGTCCCAAAACCAGCAGTCGGGCAGGCAAGCAACATATCAGTACTGTGGCCCTGTCCTCCTGTGGGACCACTGCTGCTGCCTCATCAGCCAGAAGCAGCTTCCTGGCAAAGCCTTGGTGACAACCTTGCTTCTGGTGAGGTCACCTTGCTTCTGGTCGGCATCCAGGAAAGAGATGACTGGAAGCAACATCACTGGCAAGACTCTGCTGAGGAAATGCTTCTGGCTGGCCAGGTAGTAGTGGGTCTTTTTGATGAGTGGACACTGGATAGCCCTGGATCCAGATGCACCTAACAGTCCACATATCAATAACCTCAAGGTTACTCTGGGGCTTTGTCATGGCCAGCTCTGATAGTGAGGACAAGGAGTTGCTTGAATTGGCGATGGGTCTGTAAGTGACTTGAGATCTATTTTGGATCTGCATGGTCTTTCGCAATGAGGACATTGATTTTCAGATGGACGGTGGTCCCAACAAGGGTTTGCTTGATGCACCTTCCTCTATTTATGCCTCTTCAAAATCCATAGCACTGTTAATGACAGCTGACCACCAATTAGATGCTTGAGGAACAGGATTCTCAGTGTTTATGCCACATTTTAAAGATTATTTATTTATTTATTTACTGTATTTATATACTGCCTTTCTCAGTCTTGGCGACTCAAGTCGGTTTCCAACAAATCAGTACACATAAAACATTAAAAACAGTATAAAAACACAACAAGAGCAATAAAAAACATCATTAGCTTCTCATTATTATAAAGCATTGTCCAGTTCCATTGTCGAGTCATTCGATTTCCTATATATTGGCTACTCTGCAGTTGTATTTATTTATTTATTTATTTTGAGCTTTTGTAACCTGGTCTCCGAAGAGGGACTCAGGCCGGCTAACAGCAGAGGGTTAAAATACAATAAGATAAACCACAGTAAACATCATAATACAATAGTACAAAAATACGTTAAAATACAATTATACAACTTACAAAAGGTCAGTTGTATATGCTTGCTTGAACAATCATGTTTTAACTTGCCTCCAAAATGTTAAGAGGGAGGGAGCCAATCTGATCGCCTTAGAAAGGGCATTTCATAGCCAAGGGGCTACCACTGAGAAGGCCCTGTCTCGTCCCGGCTAGGCGTACTTGTGACGAAGGTGGGACCGAGAGCAGGGCTTCTCCGGACGATCTTAAAGTCCTTGATAGTTTGTAAGGGGAGATGCGTTTGGACAGGTTAGCTTTAATCCCATTTTTAAATCTCTTTTGCTGTCCATTGACATTTTGTTTTCCATTCTTGTGCTGGAAGTAAAGTAATTACTTTGGGAAATGGTGATCGATAAGATCCTTGTGCCCATATCCATAGTTTCATGCACACATACCTGGGAAGAAATAGTCTCTCTACGAATTAACTTGATATGCTTCCTCCAGAAGATACCACAATGCATTAGAAAACCTAGCAAATTTTTAGATGAATCCCTCTATATGAATTTCTAAGAACTCCAATGCAGCTTTATGGTATGCTGGGACTGGAAGAAAGGTAATTGCACATCATCTAGTCACTTCTGTAGTTTCACCTAACTGATGGCGGAGGGCCCCCGCCAACGATTGGCCTGCACTGCAGCGGAGAGTTCCGCAGTTCCTGGTTGTCACAATTGGAAGAAACTGATGAAATGTGCCCCAGCAGGCAGCTCAATAATAAGACTGCACTCAGCCTTTCTTTGCTTTCCCTTCTCCCTACATTGTAACATTCCCCTAATAAAGCACTTGAAACTTGCAACATTTAATCTTTCCGCTTGATACTTTTGTATCTTTCCTGCCTCAGACTAATTCAACATTAAAATAACCCTTTTTCCAGGCTCCGGAGAGCCGTGAGCCTGTGGGGAGGTGCCTCCAGGCACCCCCCGGACCAAGGATCTGTGTTCGCCCAATTCGCGGATACTGAAACCGCCATTTTGGACCCCAGTAACCACTAAAACAGTAACATGGCGGATTGGCGCCGTTCTAATTTTGTATTTTTCTGCTATTAATTCTAAGACTAACTGCTATCTCGCTTTCCTCATTTTGGACTCCTGCGCTCGGGGAATAATCATTTTGTTTAAAGCATTATTATCTGACAGCAAACAGCTGATTGCCAAAACTCTGCCGGCTCGGCGAAAGCAGCCTGTTTTTCCCTTGCTACCACTCGTTCCCGCCCGGCCCTGCCATCAGGGGCTTGCTGTGGGCTCACATAAGAAGCCCCAGAGAAGCGGCCAGGCGGGAACCCCAGCCCCAGCTCGGAAGATCTAGTTCGCCAAGGGCCGGGCAATGGACTCTGTTACTACCCAACTCAGCGCCCATCACTGGACTTCTGCCTTTTCTTATTGACTCTCTGCTTCATGAACTGAACTGTTTATCATATCCATGACCACGAACTCTCTATTGGTGCCTGACTTGAGATGCAGACAGCCTCCGCTTCCGCAGATCCTCTTCAAAGCTTATGAAGCCTCCAGTTTGTGCCATAATAAAATCAAATATTGTAATAAACTTTGCTGGGGATGGGGATGGGATTGCCATATGAAATATATGAAATGTATGTATGTAATGAAATATCATGTAGAATGTACTGTGTTTCCCCTTCCCGCCTTTCCCTTTGACCCTTGCCCCAAAAGGATGTGACCTGGGGATTACTGTTGTGAGGAGGAACTCCTTTGTCCTCCCGAAACTATTCTTAATTACATTTGCATGGGCCGTGCTGTTGTCTTTCCCCCGATCCTGGCTTTCAGAGCAGACAGTGAGGGGAGGGGGAGTCAACAGAAACTCAGGAAGAAAAGACTGATTGAATCATTTTAGGTATTGTTGATCCCCCCTTTTGAGGTCCGATACCGAAAAAGCCTTTTCATATTTCTACCCAAATCCCATCAACAGACCAGGAAACTTATTGTTCCCTTATCAGACACCCCGCCAGGTGAGGACAAAGCCTCACATTCCAGCTGGCGGATGCCCTTAAGGCTGTCATTTCCTCAGTCTTTGTCAGGCTTCGTCCCGCCTCCTAGCTGCCGATTGGTCCATCTTCAGAGGCGCTAGGAAGGCACTGATTGGCCTCCCAGAGGCAGCGGAGCCCGCTGATTGGTCCAGAGGCGAGGCATGCTGCCAAGCCTCCTCCCAGCTGTTCCGCGGCCAGCCAATCAGCACGAAGCCGGCTGACAGAGGGTGGGCGGGAGTTTTGAAACTGTTTTCCTTTGTCTGTGTACTATAAAAATGCTTGGAAATTCTGTAAAATCATGCTTGCAGTGGAATGATTCCTGCAATGCATCTGATCTCAGCTGAATCACAAATAAACCTCGGTTGCTGGAAACTTTTTCCACTTGGATGGGGCATTATTATTTTTAATATTTTTATCACAATTTGGCTTCGCTGGCCTCACCAAGGGACCAAAAGGCCCTTTTTGGCGCGGTCCTTGGGTTCTCTTCTCTTGAGGAGACCCTACTAAAAGCAGCTCAATATCATAACTGTGGCCCTGTGATGGCGCGAGTGGTGGCACCTAAGTATAGAACTGTTAGTTGCAATATTTAAACTGTTGTATCATGCTTAATCCTGCCCCTTTTACCCTGCTTATGTATAGTTGTATGGATTGGTTGGAGCCCCCGGTGGCGCAGTGGGTTAAAGCACTGAGCTGCTGAGCTTGTTGATCGAAAGGTCGCAGGTTCGATTCTGGGGAGCGGCGTGAGCTTCCGCTGTCAGCCCTAGCTTCTGCCAACCTAGCAGTTCGAAAACATGCAAATGTGAGTAGATCAATAGGTACCGGAAGGTAACGGCACTCCATGCAGTCATGCCGGCCACATGACCTTGGAGGTGTATACAGACAACGCTGACTCTTCGGCTTAGAAACGGAGATGAGCACCACACCCCAGAGTCAGACATGACTGGACTTAATGTCAGGGGACTACCTTTACCTCTTATGGATTGGTTACTTATAGCTGTCAATCAGTACTGTTTGGCTCCACCTCTTCCTGCAGGAGGGGAGTGCTTCCTTTCTTTTCATTCTGCCATCAGAGTTCCTACCATATGGACGTGAGTAAGAGACTTGACTCTAAAGGACCCTGATTTAAGTTACCTCTTAGCACCAACTCTGAGGGGTTTTTTTTACCCTTGGGACTCATTCTTTATGTCCAGATCATCCTGGACAACATTGAGGAGACCCAAGCGCCTTCAAACCGGTTCTTTTGGCACCAAAGGAAGATCCTGAGTCTTCAAAACATAGGCCATCTGAACTGGGGTTGTGGTTTGCTCCGGCATTCACAGCCATTGAGGAAAGAAGGAAACTTGGTGAGGCTTCTCAGCTTCAAACCCCTGGACTAATTGAGACTGTAACGTATTATCATTTGCGCATACTAACTTTTTCGCAAACCTGTTTGGACCCAGGACTGTAACGTATATTTTCCTTCACCCCTCTGAAGTTTCCAGCTCATTGCTTTAAAGAAATAACTCTTTGTGATCAATAAAACTTATTTTGAGTTATTTACAACGTTTTGGGTTTTTGAGAGTTCCAGTTTCCTATAGGAGGGCAAGAAGCAATCCCTTGGGGGAAAGATGCCACGTCCATCCCTTCTTCATTAAGAATAATAGCCCCCAAGCGCGATGGCACAGGCCCAGCCAGGAGCATATTCCCTAAGGATAAAGGTGGCCTCACTATAATGAGACTACAGGTCTGATCTCTTCTAGGACATTCATTTCCTTTTTTAGCAGTCCACAGTTATCCACAGAACTCTTCCCCACCTTCTCTGATATCCTTCTTTTCAGCTTTCTTTATTGTCCAACTTTCCCAACCGTACATAGAAATTGGAAATTCTGTGGCCTGGATGAGCCTGACTTTGGTATTTAGTAAAATAGCTTTATGGAGAACTGCTTAAACAGAAACACATGAAGTCTCAAATGCATCCGATCGCTAAGGAATGACAATAGACGTAGCTCTTTGCATTCTTAAATCACGCCCCATTTGCCTTCTGCTTGGGTACAGTCCTAAGTCAACTAATGACCCATAAAAAGTAGGGCAACTTCTATCAGTGAAAAAAAATCTGGATTTATTTGGGGCAACAACTCTCCTTCCAAGACTTTAGTAGCTTTTTTATATTAAAAAAAAAAACCAACCTCTCTCCTACTTTTCCATCTCACCAGGCCATGGAGAACAAGTGGGGATTTACGATGGAGACGGCGGATGAGTTTCTGAAGAGACGTGAGGTGAGCGCTCGCCTTTATGGTTTTTAATACACTTTTTGATAATGAAGTTGAAATAGCCTCATAAAAGGACCCCCAAATGCAAGAGAAGGCTGCCATTTATTAGGCTCGTAATTCTTCTGCTGGCATTTAATCAATGTTCTTTTAATCTGTACTTCGTTAGTTTATTTCTGTTTAAGATTAGTGGCTGTAAAAATTATGAGGGGATTGTCTCAGTCTGGGAGCAGGGCAGGGGGGGGGGGATGCTCTGGCAGCCACCTGTATTGCAAGGAGGAATGGGGGAAATGGAAGCATTCCCATGTAATACACTCCACATATGTGGGCAGAGTCCCAGTTGGACAGCCATGGCAGGAGGTATAAGCAGACTTACTTACTTGCTTACTTAGGTGATCCCTTGTAGCTTGAGAATAATGGTCTTCCAAGTGTAGGGTCCTGTCAGTGGGTCTGTACGTGGCTTGTTGTTGTTATATATTCACTAGCTGTGCCCTGCCACGCGTTGCTGTGGCCTATAGTAAAACTTAACAAAGTTGAGGTAGATATCTGGACTATTATGAAAGAGAGGTACCTACCTATTCCTTCCCCCTTTTCCTCCCCCTTTCTCTCCTTTCTTCCTTCTCTACCTCTTTATTTCTTTCCTTCTTTCACTACTTGGTTTCATCCTTCTCTCTTTCCTTCATTCCCTCCCCCTTTCTTCCTTTGCCTTTCTTCCCTCCCTGTTTGCTTCCTTCTTTCTCTTTTTATTTCCTTTTATTTCACCACCATCATAACAATAACAATAATGCAATGCATTGCCTCTGGGACCTGACACCTCTCCCATTCCCCCAGGGTCTCAGAGGAATAATAGCATAGTAATAATAATAGAAATAACAACCTTTACCCGCCACGCGTTGCTGTGGCCAACCTTCCCTCTTTCTCTGCTTCTTTCGCTCCCTCCTCATTTATTTATTATCTTTCCTTCTATATATTTTCCTTCTTCAACCACTTGTTTTATTATATCTACTAGTCTCTTTTCATTCCTTCTCTCTTTAATACTAGTCATTAAAATAACTCTTTATATAAATTATTCACCTTCTTTCTCTCCTTCCTTCCTGTCTTTCCTTCTCTTCTTTCCTTCTCTATCTCTTTCCTTTCATTCCCCCTTTTCTTCTGCTGTCTCTCTTTCTTCCTTCTCTCCTTTCCTTCCCTCCCTCTTTCTCTTACATCTTCCCCCCCTTCCTTCGCTCCCTCTTTCCTTCCTTCTTTCCCCTTTTCTTTCCTTCTCTCCTTCCTTCCTTCTCTAACTTTTTCTCTTCTGCTGTCTCTCTTTTCTTCCTTCTCTCTTTCCTTCTTTCCTTCCCTCCCTCTTTCTCTACATCTTCGCCCTTCTTTCACTCCCTCTTTACTTCCTTTATTCTCTTTTTCCTTTCCTTCTCTCCTTCCTTCCTTACCCCTTTTTCTTTCCCTCCCTCTGTCTCTCATTTCTTCTTTGGGGCGGGGGAGTGATGGAGCGTGGGGTTGTGTGTGTGTGTGCGGCGGCGGGGGGAGTGATGGAGCGTGGGGTTGTGTGTGTGTGTGCGGCGGGGGAGTGATGGAGCGTGGGGTTGCGTGTGTGTGTGCGGTGGCGGGGGAGTGGGGTTGCGTGTGTGTGTGCGGCGGCGGGGGGAGTGATGGAGCGTGGGGTTGCGTGTGTGTGTGCGGCGGGGGGGGGAGTGATGGAGCGTGGGGTTGCGTGTGTGTGTGCGGCGGGGGGGGGGGAGTGATGGAGGTGGGGTTGCGTGTGTGTGTGCGGCGCGGCGGAGTGATGGAGCGTGGGGTTGCGTGTGTGTGTGCGGCGGCGCGGGGGGAGTGATGGAGCGTGGGGTTGTGTGGTGTGTGCAGCGGCAGGGGGAGTGGGGTTGTGTGTGTGTGCGGCAGAGGGGAGTGATGGAGCGTGGGGTTGCGTGTGTGTGTGGGCGGTGGCGGGGGAGTGATGGAGCGTGGGGTTGTGTGTGTGCGTGCGGCAGGGTGTGTGTGTGTGCGGGAAGCGGCGCGGCGGGGCTTGGAGTGGGCATGGCTTCCGCAGAGGGAACGTTGGCCGGAAGACTGTGTGCGCGCGCCAGGGAACTTGCGGCTGGGCACCAATGCGCATGCTCAGTTGTTTTGCTGTTTTGTGAGTGTGTTGTTGTGTTGTTTTTCATTTTGAGTAGATATGTTTGTACCTTGTGGGTTGTGTTATGGGCATGGGAATTTTGGTTAAGTTTCGTTGGGGGGTTTGTGAGTTTTGTTGTTTTGCCGTTTTGTGAGTGTGTTGTTGTGTTGTTTTTCATTTTGAGTAGATATGTTTGTACCTTGTGGGTTGTGTTATGGGCATGGGAATTTTGGTTAAGTTTCGTTGGGGTTTTTTTGAGTTTTGTTGTTTTGCCATTTTGTGAGTGTGTTGTTGTGTTGTTTTTCATTTTGAGTAGATATATTTGTACCTTGTGGGTTGTGTTTTGGGCATGGGAATTTTGGTTAAGTTTCGTTGGGGTTTTTTGAGTTTTGTTGTTTTGCCGTTTTGTGAGTGTGTTGTTGTGTTGTTTTTCATTTTGAGTAGATATGTTTGTACCTTGTGGGTTGTGTTATGGGCATGGGAATTTTGGTTAAGTTTCGTTGGGGGGGTTTGTGAGTTTTGCTGTCCGGTTGAACCAACCTAACAGATTTATATATATAGATAAGTTGCTTCCGACTCTTCGTGACCGCATGGACCAGCCCACACCAGAGCTGACTGTCGGCCATGGCCACCCCCAGCTCCTTCAAAATCAATCCAGTCACTTCAAGGATACCATCCATCCATCTTGCCCTTGGTTGGCCCCTCTTCCTTTTTCCTTCTGTTTTCCCCAGCATCATTGTCTTCTCCAAGCTTTCCTGTCTTCTCATTATGTGGCTGTGGAGCCCTATTCTTGATCCACATGTTCTCCCACAGTGAGGACATTGGTTTCCAGATGGAAGGCAGTCTTGGTCAGGGTTGGCTTGACATGCCTAACTCTTAACATGTTTCTCCCTTTCACCCTCCATTTGTGCCTCTTTCAATTCTGCAGCATGGCTGGTCACAGCTGACCTCCTGTTAGAGCACTCAAGGGCCAGGGCTTCCTAGTTCTCTGTGTCTATGCCACAGTTTTTAAGGTTGGCTTTAAGCCATTAGGTTTCCCATTCTTGAGTTGGGAGTATAGTAACTGCTTTGGGAGACAGTGATTGAGCATTTGAACAACGTGGCCATTCCAGCGGAGATGATGGTGTAGGAGCATCACTTCAATGCTGGTGGTCTTTGCGTCTTCCAGCATGCTGACATTTGTCCACCTGTCTTCCCAAGAGATTTGCAGGATTTGTCTGAGGCAACACTGATGAAATTGTTCCAGGAGTTGAGTGTGACATCTGTAGACAGTCCATGTTTCGTAGACCTATAGGAGGGTTGGGAGGACAATAGCTTTATAAATAAGCTCCTTGGTCTCCCTATGGATGTCCTGGTCCTCAAGTACTTTCTGCTTCATTTGAAAAGATGCTGCACTTGCAGAGCTCTGGCTGTGTTGTATTTCAGTGTCAATGTTGACTTTTGCAGAGAAGTGTCTGCCAAGGTAGCGGAAATGGTCAACATTTTCTAATGTTACACCATTAAGCTGTATTTCTGGCATTGCAGGAGAGGGATTGCCTGGTGACTGCTGGAAGAGCACTTTGGTTTTCTCGATGTTTAATGAGAGGCCTCATAAGCAGAACCTGGTGGTGGCAAGACAAAAGTCAGTGCTCCATACTTGTGAGTTTGACTTTTGCAGATTTAATTATTCATGGATTTAATTAATATGCTATTTTTAGGAATCTCTTAGTTCTTGAGTGCAACTTTATGGTCAGCTTCCAGAGAGTCACCCTGGATAACCAAGAGGCCATCCTGACAGATGGCCATCCAATCTCTATTGAAAAACCTCCAAAGTAGGAGACCTCACCACATTCCAGGGCAGCATATTCCACCATTCAACAGCTCTTACCACCAGAAAGTTAAGTTTTAGCAAATATAAATAAATAGAGGAAGCATTCTCTTCTTTGAGTAGAGTAATGAATGGCCTTTTTGAATGACTGGGTGGAAAATGACAATGATGGACAGGGGTCCTGATCCCTTGAGATGGTGCTTCTGCTTTTTCCTTTCTGCAAAATAACCTCAACTTATCCTTATAGGGCATATCAATACCCATAATTTTGGCCCCCAAATCTTCCCCTGACTTATACATGAGTCAATACAGTGGTGCTAAGTGCCTGCTCTCAAGAGTAGATTAACTTGGAAACTTCCAAAATCCTATCACTCCAATGGCATGTGGCCCAAAATACATTCTCTTCTTTTTCACTTTGTTGCACAGAGCATGAAGTGCCTCTTGAGCCATAAGTCTTCTGCGTAATATGCACAGAATCATAGCCCACTTCTGGGTTGGCCATTTCGAGCCAAACCTTTAATGATTATCTTATCTGCAGCAACAGATATCTTGTGCACAACAAGTGAAACATGAGCCAACAATGTGATGTGGCAGCAAAAAAAGCCAATGGGATTTTGGCCTGCATCAATAGTGTTTAGATCTAGGGAAGTCATGCTCCCCATGCTCTATTCCGCTTTGGTTAGACCACACCTGGAATATTGTGTCCAATTCTGGGCACCACAATTCAAGAGAGATATTGACAAGCTGGAATGTGTCCAGAGGAGGGCGACTAAAATGATCAAGGGTCTGGAGAACAAGCCCTATGAGGAGCGACTTAAGGAGCTGGGCATGTTTAGCCTGAAGAAGAGAAGGCTGAGAGGAGATATGATAGCCATGTATAAATATGTGAGAGGAAGCCACAGGGAGGAGGGAGCAAGCTTGTTTTCTGCTGCCCTGGAGACTAGGACATGGAACAATGGCTTCAAACTACAAGAAAGGAGATTCCATCTGAACATGAGAAGAACTTCCTGACTGTGAGAGCTGTTCAGTAGTGGAACTCTCTGCCCCAGAGTGTGGTGGAGGCTCCTTCTTTGGAAGCTTTTAAACAGAGGCTGGATGGCCATCTGTCAGGGGTGATTTGAATGCAATATTCCTGCTTCTTGGCAGTGAGTTGGACTGGATGGCCCATGAGGTCTCTTCCAACTCTTTGATTCTATGATTCTATGATTTTAACTATCAGGTTTGTACTATAAAACTCTTCATATGGGCAAGACAGCCCATACTCAAAGCTATGATATTCACCTCCGTTAGTGTCTTCTGATCAGTTGGCCTACCAATTCCCTATTAGTGATTCAGCCCACATTGAATTTGATCAATACTGAGCCGAAAATCCAAGGTTTTGCCCTGTACCATTTGATATGATAAATGAGAGAGCATTTCTGAACATGTTCCGAGGTCCTGTGGTTAAAAGCACGGTGCTCCATGGATTCAGTTTCCAGGCAGCTCTAGATCTCCTTAAAAAATTAAGCGCCGCTTTTCACCTCCAGCCTGGCCTCTCTGCCCCGGAGAGTGACTTCCCTCTATTAAAAGCCCCAGTGAGGGCGAAAGGGGATGGGGACCTCGTTTGCGGGATTAATCTCTTACCTGTAAAAATAGCAATTTAAGAGGATTTCATTATTCAGCGCTTCTCTGTCCTCAGGGAATACTCCCAACTGTCTATCATATTAGAGAGAGCAGTTAGAAAACGGGGCATGGTAATATTTCAACTTTCTAAAGCTGTGTTTTTTGGTGTTCAGCTTTTAGGGTTGCTAACAGTTTGGTCTAGAAAAAGGAGAAAGACAAACCATTCCAGACTGATGGACCTTTTCTGACAACTGCTCAATCTACAGAAATCAGTAAATGACACTTTCCTTTTAGGCATGGCAGGAAATAGCATGGTGTAGCATTGGACTCAGACTGGAGACTAGGATTCGATTCCCTACTTATAGAATCATAGAATCCTAGAGTTGGAAGAGACCTCATGGGCCATCCAGTCCAACCCCATTCTGCCAAGAAGCAAGAATATTGCATTCAAAGCACCCTAGACAGATGGCCATCCAGCCTCTGTTGAAAAGCTTCCAAAGAAGGAGCCTCCACCACACTCCGGGGCAGAGAGTTCCACTGCTGAATGGCTATCACGGTCAGGAAGTTCTTCCTAATGTTCAGGAATCTCCTTTCCTGTAGTTTGAAGCCATTGTTTCACGTCCTAGTCTCCAGGGCAGCAGAAAACAAGCTCGCTCCCTCCTCCCTGTGACTTCCTCTGACATATTTATACATGGCTATCATATCTCCTCTGTCTTCTCTTCTTCAGGTTAAACATGCCCAGCTCTTTAAGCCACTCCTCATAGGGCTTGTTCTCCAGACCCTTGATCATTTTAGTCGCCCCTCTCTGGACACATTCCAGCTTGTCAATATCTCTCTTGAATTGTGGTGCCCAGAATTGGACACAGTATTCCAGGTGTGGCCAAACCAAGGCAGAATAGAGGGGTAGCATTACTTCCCTGGACCTAGACACTATTGATGCAGGCCAAAATCCCATTGGCTTTTTTTTTTTGCCGCCACATGACATTGTTGGCTCATGTTTAACTTGCTGTCTACAAGGACTCCAAGATCTTTTTCACAGCTTGGCCATGTACTGGGTGACCTTGAGTGACCTTGAAATGTACTGGGTGACCTTGAGTGACATCTCTCAGTCCCAGAAAACTACACAGAAGCTCACAGTTTACTTTTGCATGACCCTACTGGGAAGGGCAAGATTCCGACCTTCCTTGCCTACCTCCTCTGCTAAGTTCATTGAGTGCAAACTACTTTTGCACTTTAATCTCAGTTTGCAGCAGCTAAAGTAACCTAGACACCAAGCAGGAAAGTGCAGGAAAGAAGTTGGGACATTTTAAAGCAACTGAAACTGGGATGACAGTTTCATGACAGTGCGGTTGGTCTGATAAGAGACAGGGCCTTCTCAGCGGTGGCCCTTTGGCTATGGAATTCCTCCCTAATGAAATTTAATCTGTCCCCTCCCTCCTAGAATCATAGAATCATAGAATTGGAAGAGACCTCATGGGCCATCCAGTCCAAACCTCTGCCAAGAAGCAGGAAAATTGCATTCAAAGCACCTCCGACAGATGGCCATCCAGGCTTTTCTTGACCTTCAGGAAAAGGCTAAAGTCATGGATATGAGATCAAGTGTTCAGTTAGTAACCCACGAGAATAACAATGGTGCAATAACATTTTGGAATGGCCTGGACTATGACTTTGGACATTGTGATTTTAATAAGTGTTTTTGAGATTTGATATGTTTTAATGATTATTTTAATATAGTTGTTTATTTTTTTATTAATTTATGTTAACATGGCATTGAATGGTTGCCTATGTATTTAAGCCACCTTGAGTCCCCAATGGGTTTGAGAAAGGTGGGCTATGTATAGGGCAAATAAATAAAATACTTAATAAATGACAGAAAATGAATCAGGACTGTGTTGCTGCATCTATGGCATGCATCCTCTGAGGATGCTTGCCATAGATGCAGGCAAAACGTCAGGAGAGAATGCCTCTAGACCATGGCCATATAGCCCGAAAAACCTACAACAACCCAGTGATTCCGGCCATGAAAGCCTTCGACAATCAGGACTTCGACAATCAGGTCCCTGCCAAATTGACACAGGTGGAGCGTATGAAATCATAGAAATGAAGGAAACCCTGAAGATAATCCAGTTGCCTCTCAATGCAGCTCTTACAGTTAAGCAACCCTGATAGATGGATTGGATATCATGCCTGTTTAAAGTCTTTCAAAGATGATAATATTGTTGTTCTTGTACAAAAGAATGAAATAAGATTTACCTTCCTATTCACAATTAAACTCCTCTGAACTCACAGGATCTACTTCCAAGTCAGTGTCACCTGAACTGGGTCATCCACTAGTGCAGTGTATCCCAAACTTTGGTCTTCTAGATGTTTTAGACTTCATCTTCCAGAATTCCCAACTATTAGCCACAGTGGCGCAATGGGTTAACCCTTGTGCTGATGAACTGCTGACCTGAAGGTTGGCAGTTCAATTCCACGGGACAGGGCAAGCTCTCATGGTTAGCCCTAGCTCCTGCAAACTTAGCAGTTCAAAAATATGCCAAGGTGAGTAGATAAATAGGGAAAGGCAAAGAGATGCTCTAAGCACTCATGACAGCCACATGACCAGGAGGTGACAATGCAGGCTCCTTGGCTTAAAAATGGAGAAAAACTCCTCTCTAAGCTGGAATATGTCTCTCTTATCCAATCTTCGCTCATCCAACGTTCTGTATTATCCAACTCTGTTTGCCTCCCGCTCGGATCCACGGCTGTTTCAATACATAATTGCAATGTTTTGGTGCTAAATTTGTAAATACAGTAATTACTAGATAATGTTACCGGGTACTGAACTGCTTTTTCTATCAATTTGTTGAAAAACATGATGTTTTGGTGCTTAATTTGTAAAACCATAATGTAATTTGATGCTTAATAGGCTTTTCCTAAACGGTTCGGGCCCCGCCTATCTTTGCAATCGCATCTCCTTCTATGAACCGGTGCAAACTCTAAGATCTTCCAGGGAGGCCCTCCTTTTGCTCCCACCACCGTCACAAGTACGGTTGGTGGGGATGAGAGAGGGGGCTTTCTTGGTGGTGGCCTCCCCCACCTCTGGAATGCCCTTCCAAGGGAAATAAGACAGGCCCTATCCTTCCCTCCTTTCGTAAGAGCTTGAAGACCTGCTGGTTTCAACAAGCCTTTGAGAATGGCCAGTTCTAGCCCAGCCCCAAATATTGTTGAATGTGGCCTTATTCTTCCTACCTGTTACCCCAGTCATCCCTCTAATAGGCCCTGGAAATGAGCAGCCACAGGCCCATACCTGCTATTGCTGTTAGCCTGTTTATTTTATTTATTTATTTATTTCGATCATTTTTACCCCGCCCTTCTCAACCCCTGGGGGGACTCAGGGCAGCTTACAATTGGCAATAGTTCAATGCCACATCATAAAATACAGAATAACAAATATAACAATTAAACATGAACATTAACAAATAAAGATTAAAACAGTTTACTTACACTCTGATTAGCTATTGCCCGTCTGGTGGCTGTTTAGCTAGCCATCTACTAATGATTACTGTGCTTAACTTATCCAAATCCTCTTCCATGCCATAGTCAAACATTATCTGTTGTCCTTTAACCTGGTTGCCCGAAGGCCTGGTCCCACAGCCACGTTTTAATCTTTTTTCTAAAGGTGAGGAGGGATGACGATGACCTAATTTCCCCGGGGAGCAAATTCCACAGGCAGGGGGCCACCACCGAGAAGGCTCTATCCCTCATCTCCACCAAGCGTGTTTGAGACAAAGGCGGGGCCGAGAGCAGGGCCTCCCCAGACGATCTTAAGCTCCGAGGTGGGACGTAGAAGGAGATACGTTCAGACAGGTATGCTGGACCGGAGCCGTATAGGGTTTTATAGGTCAAGAATTGTGCTCGGAATTGGATCGGCAGCCAGTGGAGCTGGCACAGCAGGGGGGTGGTTATAGCACTGTACTTAATTCCCAGTCCCCTCATATTTTGAGTTTGCACTAGCTCAGCCCGGCCTTTTAATTGCTCTGAACAGGCAGGATTATTTTTAATATATATGTGTAATTGTGATAATTTTATGCTTATGTTGTTTTGTTAATTTTGTTATGCTATTTACTCTGTATGTTTTGGTGATGTTGCTTGGAAACTGCCCAGAGTTTAGACCGGTATGTGAAGTTTTATTATTATTTATTCCTTAATCCCTCCTTATTATCCAACATTTTCATTTATCCAATGTCCTGATGGCCCGTTTTTGTTGGATAAGTGAGACTCTACTGTATGTAGAACAATCAGACCTTGAATTATGGGATGTCAAAAGCAACAGAAGTGTTGAAAGTACATCTAGAGAATGATATGAATGTTCTTTTATGGGGCAATCATATTGATTTATCTCTACCCCTTTCTCTCCGTCTGTCTCTCTGAATGGGATTGTCCCTTTAAAGAATCCAAACCATCCGTTATTCATACTATACAAATGGAAAGTTTGGGACTGTTGCATTCCATCCATCTCACATCACCCGAAGATCCGTCCCCATAACAGAGATCATCCCTGTTCTCTTCTTCTCCTCTCTGTCCCTCCTTCCCCGCCACCCCGCCTGCTCTTCCAGCCATAGGCAATAAAAGGGAGCGCCTCCTCCGTCCCCCACTGCACAAGCAGCTTAAGAGATGCAGAGCCCCTCCTCTTTGTCTAGGCCAAACAGAAAACAAAGGCTGAATGGGGCACAGTAAAGCTATCCCCTAATCCGGGGAATTCTGAAGGAGAATTTTGCGGGGAGGGAGGAGGGAATATTTTATCTCTGAATTATCTGCCAACAGCCTAGAGCAAAAAAAGCCCCACAAAAGCAACAACCGGACAGACTTCGGTCCTTCTTGTCTGGTGGTCCATTTTGAAAATGATGATTATTAGCATCCCTGTGGTCAACCAGCGTGGTTTAAATGGCTGAAGTGAGCAACGTTTAACCATGGGGGCTTGACTAATCTATGTTAAGTGATCCTAAGGAAAACTCTTTTTTGGAAGAATAGCCATTGCAATAAAAACAAGGTGGAAAAATCATGGGGCACCTTACAGGCGTAAGACAAACTGCTGGCCCTTTTGTGGATTGTCCACTTCATCATACTCAGGAAATGCCCTCCTGGGTTGGCAATGTGTGTACAGCACAGGGTTCGGGGGAGAATAAAATGCAAGAAAAACAGAGTGTGAATAAGGTTGCTTGTGCAAGGCTGTCCCAGGCCCTGAGGTTTCCAAGACCTGGGGTAATGCCATCAAGTGTCATGCATTAAATCCCAATGATGGTCACAGCTTGTCATTGACTGACTGACTGAATGAAACTTTATTTATAGCCCGCCTTGTCTCCCCAAAGGGACTCAGGGCAGCTCACAACAAAATATACAGTGGCAAACATTCAAGGGCAACCGTAATATATAAACAAATCAAAGATAACTCAATAACTAAAACCTGTGCGCCAGTTGTGCCCGTACCTTGAGAAGTCAGACTTGGCTATAGTCGTCCATGCTCTGGTTACATCCTGTATAGATTACCACAATGAGCTCCTGCTTTTAGCCTCAGCTTTTGCCAACCTAGCAGTTAGAAAACATGCAAATGTGAGTAGATTTATAGGTACAGCTCCAGTGGGAAGGCAACGGCGCTCCATGCAGTAATAATAATAATAATAATAATAATAATACTTTATTTATACCCCACTACCATGAGCAGGGTTTTCAAAGAGAGATGAGGGAACACACTCAGTCCTAAATAAGTGGTAAAGTGCATTTTGAGGGCATATTGCTGAGAATTTTCCTTATTCTGGGAAGGCACACTGGAACAACCACGTTTTCAGACTCCTCCTAAAGACTACCAGAGTTGGGGCGTGTCTGATGTCCTTGGAGAGTGAGTTCCAGAGTCGGGGGGGCCACCACCGAGAAGGCCCTCTTCCTCGTCCCCACCAATTGCGCCTGCGAAGGAGTTGGGAGCACGAGCCAGCCACATGACCTTGGAGGTATCTATGGACAACGCTGGCTCTTCGGCTTAGAAATGGAGATGAACACCAACCTCCAGAGTCGGACATGACTGGACTTAATGTCAGGGGAAAACCTTTACCTTTACCCTTATGATACTGCCAAGAGCTCTCCCTGGGTCTCAACAATCTCAGAACCTGGGACAATCCTGAACTTGCAACCTTTGGTGGAGCCACATGTGTGTCCACTGCACACTGACATTGTGCAGTTCATCTCATTCTTTGGACATGACATGGAGCATCCAAAGATATAAGGCAAATAATAAACTGCTCCTTGTGCTTCTATCACTTTGGTTGAATCATACAATCAGGGCATGAAGAAGAACAGGAGAAACAATCCTCCTCTCCCTAGATTCCGGGGCACAATGATAACTCTGGAGGGGAGACTCCCCTTTTAGGAGGAAATGAATGGGCTGAAAGCCGGAGGAGGCAAAGCTGGCTGATAGACTCGACTTGATTGGGAAATAGTGATATTTCTGCATCGGAATCCAAGGGGTGACTTCAGAAGAGATAGAAGGAGGCCGAGGGCTCAGAAGCCGGCAGTTTGCTGCGCTGACTCACCACTGTCACCTTTATCAGTTCAGAAGCCTCGGTGGAGAAGGGAATCTTTGATCACTCCTAATTCATCATTCTGCCTCACCATGTTCTCTTGGGCTCAGATACAAGAATCAGAAATGCGGGGATCAGACTGACGACGCCAGTCCAGCTAGCCGAGGCAAGCTTTTTCCTTCATGCAGCCACTCTCTCCCGGGTCTCGGAGACAGCTGCTGGAAGAGGTTTAAGCAACGGAGAGCCAAGGCTTGAAAGAACAACACACCAAACACTCTTGCTTTTCATGCTACCCGACTCTATAAATAAAAGAACAACCATGATGACCTGGCTAGTTAGCATCTTTGAAGAGCTTATGTGGGATTTTTTTTTCTTTTTTCTCAAATCTCCAGAGAGAATTGTATTAAAAATTATTTAACTTCACAAGCCTGAGCAGGCGATTCCCAACCTAACAACATTTCATAGATGAATATGTGTGGCCAAGCAATTTCAGAGTGTGGCCAAGATGGCACAAGTTATGAATGAGGCAGGATACACAATCTAGGAGAAGATGTAACAGTCTGATTTTGCCTTAGCCTACTGGAAAGGGCAAAATTTTGCACCCTCCTCTCCTTTCCCTGCTCCTGGGTTGAATGCAAATTACCTTGCATTTTGCAATCCATCTGCAAAAAAAAGCACAAATCCACTAAAAGTTGTGGTACACAAAACACATCAAGTTCACCACAATAACAATACTTCCTCGGATGTTTTATACAGTGAAACAGTGGATCTACAGGGAATATACACAAGTGGCTAGCCATCCGAGGAAACATTGTTATTGTGGAGAACTTGATGTCCACTTCATTACTCTCTACAATTCTCCACCTGAGGAAGACTTTAGTCGAAACTGGTCATGGATATCTTCGTACAAGAAACTGAAAACTTACTCAAGAGTAACTTTCTCTAAAGTAAGGGATTTTATGCCCCCAAGAGAAGTGTGGGTATCTTATTACAAGAAACTGAAAACCTCACTCAAGAGTATCCTTCTCTAGAGTAAGGTACTTCATGCCCTATAGAGAAGTTGGCTTTACACCAAGAAAGACTCTTTTTGCTACGGTTGTATAATCACTGTGTAAACCACAGTTTGTAATTCATTATATACTGCTGTATGCCACACTATATAAATTTGTTATTTGTTCAGCATTGCATTATATTAGCTGAAAGAATATATTTACCTTTGTGTTTTGTGTACCACAACTTTTAGTGGATTTGTGCTTTTTGTGATTGTGGGAATCCATTGTCTTTTGTGTTTATTGCACTCCATCTGAAGCCATGGAAATATATCAAGGGGAAAGTTAGAATGTAGGAGGAAGAGAGAAAAATTGGGACATTTTGAAACTGTCTTTAAATGAGGAATGATCAATCAGATATTTCCCCGATATGGTGTGCTTATGTTTGTGAATTAAACACCCCTCTTTTTAATATATGTAGCATGCAGGCTGTAATTCAGTGATAGGAGCCCCTGGTGGCACAACACTTTAAACCCTTGTGCCGGCAGGAGTGCTGACCGAAACATCGGTGGTTTGAATCCAAGGAGTGAGTGAGCTCCCATCTGTCAGCTCCACCTTCTCGTGTGGGGACATGAGAGGAGCCTCCCACAGGATGGTAAAACATCCAGGCACCCCCTGGGCAACCTCCTTGTAGACAGCCAATTCTCTCACACCAGAAGCGACTGAAAAAAATTAGTGATAGAAAATAAAACATTTGAATGCCAAATGTTCTAGGTTCCATCCCTGGCATTTCTAGTTGGCCCTAGGAAAGAAACCAGGTGGAAATTCTGGATACTAGCTGCCTGTCAGTGTTGACACTATGTTCATACATGGACCAAGAGATTCTATGGCTAGTCTTGGCAGGTTTTCAAAATAACAATAAGGAATAATAAAAAAATCATGATATGTCAGGTCAATAATCAGGACCCAACTATCAACAAGCTTTGTATTACAGGTTGCATCTTCTTGAAAGCATGTGAAATGCTTAGGACCAGAGGGTTTTTTTTTTGGATTTTGGGGAGGGGAGGGTGGGAATGCCTACATTTGCATGTACATAGTGAATGAGGGAAAGGGGACTAGTCACATGTGTCAGGAGTCCTGATGGGAAAGAGAACAGAGGAAAGGATTGCATTTATACAAAGCAGATTTCCTGAACACTTTCCTGGCTGTCAACACATATTCCATCCTTTTGGCAAAGTAGATGGGAAGTGAGTGGGAAATCCTCCTCACCCCCATTCCCATGAGTCTTTTCCATTCTCTCCTGGTTGGATACAGGCAGGAGCTAATGGGGCCACTTAATGCTTACCCTCATGGCCCATTTCCAGGGTGCCTGCATGTCACCCCTGGCAGCCACTGAACATGTGGCTAGCCCCCTTTCCCCAAAGGTAAACTGGGGTGGTTTGTAGCAAAACGTTTCAGGGAGACTCAACCTATACATACCACCCCATCACTTTTACCTTGGGAAGTGTTCTACAATGCTTCCATTCCAGCTGGAGGACTTATGGGTCTGATGCCCATCAGCTGACATAAGGTAGCTTCCTGTGGAAGCCCCTCTTCCAATTGGAGGAAAAGCATCACAAGATGCTTCCCTCTCAACACACGAGGCTTCCATTAAGGCCTCCCCAGGAGGGCAATGTTTTTCCAATGTGATGGGAAAAGCACCACTAAAAGGGAACTGTCCACAGGGCCACAGAGTCACCCCGCTGCTCCCTCTTTCCTCCTGGATGCCAGATTAAGTGGGATGCTTTGCCTGGCTAATATGATGAGGTTGTTACAACTCCCAGAAATCCCAGCCAGTTTACCAACTGTTACATATCAAATGAGATTATTGATTTCACATAAAATATCCAATTTTATGCAGATATCTGTCTTTATGAAGGGCCCATACCCCAAAATATGAGGGGAGGATTTAGTTTTGTTCGATCTGTATGAAAAAAAAAACGCTTTCCAACCCTGAAATAAGGAATATCTGACAACCCTACTCAGGGTCTTCCAGAATGTTTGAAAGAAAAAAAAATCTCAACCTACAGCTCCCCATGTATTACTAGCTGGAGTCATATCCATATTTGCTCATCATATTCTTTTAGGGAGCTGTTCATAGCAATTTACTGCACAAGAGTTCTTTGGGAAATCTTTAAAAAGAACTATGGATTTGGTTTCATGGTGTGGTCCTATGGCTTTCCTTTTTAAAAAGCTTTGTTATAGCATTATAGCAGTGGTTCTCAATGTGTGGGTCCCCAGGTGTTTTGGCCTACAACTCCCAGAAATCCCAGCCAGTTTACCAACTGTTAAGATTTCAGGGAGTTGAATGCCAAAACATATGGGGGCCCATAGGTTGAGAACCACTGCATTATAAGATAAAACTGATATTTTCCAGATGCACTCTAAGGCAGTGTTTCTCAACCTGTGGGTCCCCAAATGTTTTGGCCTTCAACTCCCAGAAATCATAACATATGGGAAAATGACTGGGATTTCTGGGAGTTGTAGGCTAGGCTTTATACACAAAGAACTACCATGACAAAAACTGCAATCTCCTAACCAGCCATTGTCCAAAACATCTGGTACACCAGATGTAGAGAACCCAGCCTCTAATGGCTAGGCTTTATACACACAGGGCCTTTGGGAACAGCTGTGCTTGGGTTGTCATTGACAGCTGTTTGTTACCTGGATCTTTTTTTCCATGAAGAGTTATATCACCACAGCTCTTGCCAGCAGGAACCTGGCATGACATAGGTGAGATGAACTTATCTTGTCTGTTGTCTCTTTCCCACACAAAAGTTGCATTTGTTTAGTCCTAGAGTTAATTCCAGGTTAATTGCAGGCTCCAATCAACCCATGTGATTCTGGGGATGAGGTTGGGAGAGGTATCAAATATGACTTGTAAGAATCCTTATGTGCCAGTGGAAAAAGGAATGGGTGACACTCAACAGCATGTGAGTGTGATGTTCCCTCCACTGGTAATGTGAGTTCAATGCGATGACTGTAACTGACAGCAAGAAAGGTCTATTTCTGTCTTCCACTATGGCTGTAGTCTGTGTCTTGAGATCTCAACTCAGGGTGGATAATCAGCTCTCCATCATCCATACACAACAAGCTGAAGGATTCCACAAATGCCTGCTTTTGCCTATCCATATAGGTAGCAAGAGCAGAAAGTTTAATGAAGCCTTGGTCAGCCATCTACCATGTAGGGCAAAATTTGGTTAGTGGTAAACAGGTTGTAAACATTATATCTTAGTTCTGCAAATATTCCCCATCAGGTATAGTTCTGCAAATATTCCCCATCCTGCTCATGCATTCATTTGATGAACTGGTGCCAACAACTCTTGCGATGCCCTGCACAGGTTGGCATATCAACTGTTATGAATATCCAAACACTGAATCCCATGCCTCCATTGTGAATCAATTAACTGCATATTGAAATACTGGAGACCCATAGCTATAGCTCTCTGTTTTCTTTACAAGAGCCCACTCATAGAATCATAGAATAATCATAGAACAAATAGAGCTGAGAGACCACATGGGTCGTCTAGTCCAACCCCCTGCCATGCAGGAAAAGCTCAATCAAAGTACTCCTAACCGATGGTCATCCAGCCTCTATTTAAAAGCTTCCAAGGAAGGAGCTTCCACCATACTTCTTTAATGCAATACTTTCTGCATATATTTCATTAAAAATTCAATTATTCCTTAGCAAGATTACTATGTTATAGGAGAGTTCCACTGCTGAACAGCTCTTACAGTCAGGAAATTCTTCCTAATGTTCAGGTGGAAATACTGTGCACCTATGAGATGCAGACTCTCATGAGGAAGGGGAGGGGAAATCCAATCTCTGTTAATCTTCATCTGTCTATCATTATTATTCTGTTAATAGCAGCCCCACCTGGGACTAGTAAACACAGTTTGCAAGGAAAGGCATTCACATTTCTAGAGGGCAGTAGAAGTCATGCTACGTGGCATCATTGGGACAAGCACAGAGAGTGTTTTCTCTGGTCCTGAACAGATGTTTCCCTTACAGCCAGCCCATTCGTTTATTCAAGAAGCAAAAGGACACTGTTCAGCAAAGCCAGACAGTTTATCTTTATGCAATCATCCGTGCTGTGGTGCTGCCTAGCTTCAGGTCAGGGTGCAAATAGCAGGCGGGATCTCTGGAGATCAGGACACTAGACTTTGGATAAGCTTGATGTCAGAGAGGGCTGCAGGTTCTGTTTCATGGACCAGAAAGCAGCATCAGATTTGAGATGGTGGGAACTAGCAGGATGACCTTCTTCCATGGTGTGTCGGGCTCCTGAGAAGCTCACCAATGAACTGCTTGAGCCTGATAGACAATATACATTGTAGGAGACAATACAATGCCATTATTTTACCTGGGCATTTTCCTTCTTGGAAAAGGATAATCATAGAATCAGAGACTAATAGGGTTGGAAGAGACTTCAAGGGCCATCCAGTCCAACCCCCTGCCAAGAAGCAGGAAAACGGCATTCAAAGCATCCCTGACAGATGGCCATCCAGCCTCTGTTTAAAAGCTTCCAAAGAAGGAGCCTCCACCACACTCCGGGGCAGAGAGTTCCACTGCTGAACAGCTTTCACAATTAGGAAGTTCTTCCTAATGTTCAGATGGAATCTCCTTTCTTGTAGTTTGAAGCCATTGTTCCGCATCCTAGTCTCCAGGACAGCAGAAAACAAGCTTGCTCCTGCATCCCTATGACTTCCTCTCACATACTATCATGTCTCCTCTCAGAGGCCATCTCTTCTAAAGTAGAACATATTAGGTGAGATTGCCAGAGAGTTCTGCAAAATATTGGAATTATGAGAGAAGGACTACAGAGAAGGGGGAGAACATCTCACACAGAATACTTCTTCTGAATGTTTGAGATAAGAGTTCTCCTTTAACATAGTCATCTTGCAAAGGAATAATTGAAATTTTAGTCCAATATATCCAGAAAGTATTGCATTAAGGAAACCTGTTCAAAAGGAAGAGCAGTCTGAGGACTCATAGAATAGGCAAGTAGTTTTGATTCTACCCAGTAGAGGGGAGTGATGACATGCACACCTGGGCAGGTACACAAATTCACACACACACACACACACACAAACCAGCAACTTGGCAGGGAACCTGGCATTAGCCTAGGGCAACACAAGCTGTCACCTGCTAGGTTTGTTTCTTTCTCCCCGAGGTCTGCATAGAACTGGCAATCTTAGCATGACAACATCCCTTGACTCCCAGTTTGCTCCTTGGTGCTTTGTCAAGTCCCAGAAATGAGAGAAAACAACTCCAGTGCATGACCTTCAGCCTTCTACGGAGTTTGAGAAAGGGCCTTTGGGAATGCAAGTGGGAAGGCTTTCCAAATCATACATCTATGCATTACAGTGATACAGTAGTCTCTCCACTTTTGAGGGTTTAGGGCAGGTATGGGCAAACTTCAGCCCTCCAGGCATTTTGGACTTCAACTCCCATAAATCCCAGCCAGTTTACTGGCTGTTAGGAATTGTGGGAGTTCAAGTCCAAAACATCTGGAGGGCAAAAGTGTGTCCATGCCTGGTTTAGGGGTATAGCACTCGCATAAAAGTGGAAAAATTGTGAATTAAAAACTATTATTTTTTTCTCTGTGATAACACCTCCCTAGAAATCTATAATTCTCCAGGGCAACTCTATCACAAATTGTGCTGAAGGATCTGCAAATGCCTAGATAATGGTTCTCTCTAGAAATCTCTAGATTTTCCAGCATAATTCTGTGTTAAGCTTTTAGCAGAAGTTGACAATAGAGTTGCACTGGAGGAGTCAGTCCCCTTCTACACTGCCATATAATCAAGATTATCAAAGCATATAATCCACATTATCTGCTTTGAACTAGATTATATGAGTCTACACTTCCATATAATCCAGTTCAAAACAGATAATCTGGATTTTATATGGCAGTGTGAAAGGGGCCTCAGAGATTCCTGAAGAAACTATATGGTCAAATCCACAAAACTTAAAACTATAGATGTGGAGGTCCAGCTGTGGAGGTATCACTATGGAGAGTTAAAAGGTTACAATTAATTGATACTTTATTGGGTGATTGGTTACAATGTTAGGTTGAGGGGAAACATACAAGGCAGAAAAGGAGTCTTTGGTTGAAGCTGCTGCTGTGGCCACATTTCCATTGATGTTGGCCCAAGCGGGCAACGGAGAACTGCGGAACTCCCTGCTGCAAGGCAGATCGGCTTCAAGGCTGGGGCTCCTGGCTGGCTCGCCATTACAACTATATTTCTTTGGTAGGACTGTCAGGAATTGGGTTCCAAGTCAAGTGCTGCTGATTTCACAGTTTATCAATGTCTTCGACAATATCAGAACTCAGAAACCATTGCGCTCTGTATGTATGTGTGTGTGTAATTCAATTCCGTATGTCATAATTCTCAGGAAGATTCCAGAATCTCTACTCTTAAGGGAAGAGAGGAAGAAGGAAATGGAGCATTCTGTCTTACTTGAGTCATTATTTCCAGGAAAGTAGGCACAGGTCAAGAAAAAGTCATGTTCTATTTGATCTCCAGAAGTGTTTGACTCAAAGCAACATCACTCAAAAATAGAGGGGGGAAAGAATTGCGTTGAGTTCAGAATTCTTGATGGATGTATTTGTCTCACATTTCTTGCCATGCGCTGTAAGACAATGTCCTCACTGTCTCCCCAATACCACACGTCATCAAGGCGTGCAGCATATTTCAGAGAAATAGAATACATAGCAAAAGCAAACAAACATGTATTTTAAGAATATGCACATCCAAACTTTGGTCAATGGAAACATATATACCAAAGAGTCTTTTAAAAATATGCCAAAATATGTTTTTTTTAAATGGAACAACAAAGCAAATTTCCTTCTGAAAATTAAAAACAAAGGCTCACATCAAAAATGTTAAAGCCCCTTCCACGCAGATGAATAAAATCCTATATTTTCTGCTTTGAACTGGAATATATGGCAGTGTGGACTCGGATAACACAGTTCAAGGCAATATGGTGGGATTTTCTGCCTTGATATTCTGGGTTATATGGCTGTTTGGAAGGGCCTCAGGACTCTGGAGGCCAGGATTCAAATCCTCTCTTATCCATGGAAACCCATTTAATGTCCTCTGACAAATGATACTTAGAGCAAAGCAATGGCAAACCTCCTCTGAATAACTTATGTTGAGAAAACCCTATGATGAAGTTGCCATAGGTTGAAGTTGGCTTGACAGCACATAACAACAAACATAATATAAATCAAAGATGGGATAAGAATTCATGAAGTATTAACAGAGATCCAGCAAAATTAAGACAAGATATTTTGACATCCATGTTCAAAAATGTATGTTTGTGATGACTCTGTGTGGCCAGTAATCTATAATATGAAGCCAACTCACACAGAAGCTTCAAAGAAAACTAGAGTTCATGTGAAGTCATGAGAGTTCTAAATAGTATTAACTGTGTTGTGTTTTCTTATGCATTCTTCAGGCTTTCCATGAACATTATTCTGGAGAAATAACCGATGTGTTTAGGTGCTTCATCATTGTGTTTAAGGGCTTCACCTTAATGACCATAATTGGGGTGCATCTACACAGTTTACACATTACTTGAACTGCTCTGGCTCAATGCTATGGAATTATGGATATTGTAGTTTAGTAAGGTCTTCAGCCTTTCCTGGCAAAGACTGCTGGTGTCTCACAAAACTTGTATTGCATCACCTGACATCGGTCTGGAAGTAGCAGCCAACAATGAAAGAACCAAGGCATTGACATCGCTGGCCCATCCATTGTTTTGATATCAGCCAGAAAGCCAATGCCTTAAATCCTAAGATCCAGAGACACTCGCAGGAACATCTCAGCAAGTGAGAACCTTAATCCATGGCTGGTACCAGACGAGAAACCCCACCATGAGCACACGGAAGATTGAATGACCTGAAAGGCGCTGAACAGGCTGCACTCTGGCACCACGAGATGCAAAGCTAACCTTAAGAAATGGGGCTACAAAGCAGAGTCCATGACATGAGAATGCGGAAAAAAGCAAACCACAGACCATCTGCTACAATGCAACCTGAGTCCTCCTACATGTACAATAGAAGACCTTCTCGGAGTGACAACAGAGGCACTCTAAGAGGCCAGCTGCTGGTCAAAGGACATTGAGCACAATGGCAAGTTTTTCTTAACTTTGTGTTTTAAATACATTACATCTGTATCCAATTCACTTCCGACCTTGTAAATAAATAAGGTAAAGATAAAGGTTTACCTTTGACATTAAGTCTAGTTGTGTCCGAGACTGGGGGGTGGTATTCAACTCCATTTCTAAGCCAAAGAGCCAGTGTTGTCCGTAGATGCCTCCAATGTCTGCATGGAGCACTGTTACCTTCCCGCCAAAGCGGTATCTATTGATCTACTCACATTTGCATATTTTCAAACTGCTAGGTTAACAGAAGCTGGGGCTAACAGCGGGAACTCACCCCACTCCCCGGATTCAAACCACCGACCTTGCGCTCAGCAAGTTCAGCAGCAGCTCAGCAGTTTAACCTGCTGTATCACCAGGGATTACTTAAATAAATAAACCAAACTACAAATTACTGTATTCCATAACATTGAACCATGGCTGTTCAAGTAGCATGAAGCTGAATTAATTCTACAGTGTAGTTGCATCCTTAGCCATAGGCCCAGCAGCAGATACAAAACTAGTTGAAGGAGGCAAAATGGAAGCAGGTTTTCTCAGCAGATGTGTGCATATCCAGCTCGGGCAAAGGATTCTCTTTGTTCTAGTCTCTGCTCCACTCTGTTCTTCTCCTTTCCCATTCTTCAATGAATCCGTGTCCTACAGTTCCTCTTTGTGGAGTTTTCTTAGGTGGTCTACTGTACCAAATTTGGTGCTTGGTACATTTCTGAAGCACTTCAAGATCTCTTACAGCTGAGAAGAGCTGTAAGTGAAGAGACTTTGAATTCTACTTCTAAAAGGACCTTTGGCTGCTTAGTTCAAGAATGCTTGACTTGAAAATCATTTTTGATAAAAACAGGCATTGATCCCATGTTACTCATTCTTTCAGAGATTCTGCCGATCTCTGAGGCATTTCCTCTTTCGGGGGTCTAAGAAGTTGTACATTTTCTTTTTTTATAGCATACTAGAGAGTTGGAAAGATATGTCCTGCAGCCTATTTTGGAACAATTCTTTCTGATTACATGAAAGTAAGTGTTCCTCAAAGACCTTCTATGGATATAACTGTATTAATTTTATCCCAGTGTAATTTCTTCTCCTCCACTGACCATCTATAGTTACTTATGTCCTCATTTCGCCTGCAGCCATTTCAGGCAACCTTGTGGTCACCATCACACAAGCCTTCAAAACTCTAAGGATCAACCGGAGGGTGCTCAGAAATAGAGGTGTACAGACTTTCCTTTTGATCGCTTCCCTTTCCTTTTCATCCTTTGATCAAAACGGGGCCTCTAGTCAAGAAGTCAGAAGAAGATAAAAATTGGGAAGGTCAGCTATAAAGGAACTATATAAGCTCCTCAAACGTTATGATCTATAATTATATATTGATGTCAGAATCATCCATGATGTAGTATATCCAGTTTCTATGTACCAAAACTGAACAGTGAAGAAAG
Source organism: Anolis sagrei ordinatus (assembly GCF_025583915.1). NCBI lineage: Eukaryota > Metazoa > Chordata > Lepidosauria > Squamata > Anolidae > Anolis > Anolis sagrei. The sequence continues at coordinate 13,139,218 of NW_026846588.1, forward strand.
CTGGTGGGAAGAAAATCAATGCATGTAAAACATGGTGTTGGAGGACAGATGTATCCTTATTATCCTAGAATCATAGAGTCATAGAGTTGGAAGAGACCTCGTGGGCCATCCAGTCCAACCCCCTGCCAAAAAGCAGGAAAATTTCATTCACAGCACCCCCGACAGATGGCTTTCCAGCCTCTGTTTAAAAGTCTCCAAAGAAAGAGCCTCCACTACACTCCAGGGCAGAGAGTTCCACTGCTGAACAGCTCTAACAGTCAGGAGGTTTTTCCTAATGTTCAGAAAGAACTTCCTGACTACTGTTCAGCATTGGAACTCTCTGCCCCAGAGTGTGGTGGAGGCTCCTTCTTTGGAGGCTTTTAAACAGAGGCACCATGAGATGCAAACCTAACCTTAAGAAATGGGACTACAATGCAACCTGAGCCCTGCCACATGCACAATGGAGGACCTTCTCACAGCAACACCAGTGGCACTCCAAGTGGCTAGCTTCTGGTCAAAGGACATTAACATAATGGCAAGGTTTTTTTAAAAAAACCCAACAACTTTGTTTTCTTTTCAGATTCATTATATGATATGCCTACAAGACAAAGAAAATTGAGAACAAACCAAGACTGAACTCCAACTAGAAGCCAAAATGACTAAAGTGAGACCATCAAACTTTGGACACGCCATTAGGTGACATGATTCAATGGAAAATATAATAATGCTCAGTAAAGTTGAAGGATCTAGAACAAGAGGAAGAGCACAATACAAATGAGTTGTGTCAACCAAGGAAACTATGGTCCTGAATGTATGAGATCTGAGCAGGGCTGTATATGACCAAGGCTCTTGGAGGCCTCTCAGTCATAGAGTTGCCCCATGTCAAAAGCACAGCAGTAAAAAGAGTTTCCTCTTTCCTAGTTCAGAAGTTCTCCATAATTTGCTTGTGCTTCAAATGACACTCTCTTGTCTTCTAGTCTTAAATATGGCGTTTATGATAATGATTGTTTTTGAATTGATATGTTTGTATAATGTGTTTTAATTGCCTTTTGATGTTGTTGTGTTGATCTTTACTGTGTAAACCGCCTTGAGTCGCCATTCGGCTGAGAAAGGCGGTATAGAAGTAAAGCAAATAAATAAATAAATTTATGGACTTTGTTTTGGTAATAGAAGATACGGAGTTTGCTTTCATCACAGTTTCCTCTGTTATGCAGAGTGATGAGCAATTATTACTGGAAATATTGCATGGATATATGCATGAGTACACACCATGCAGCATGCAATTGCACCCCCAATTGCATTGCTGTTGCCTCTGTTAGTCAATCGTATTCATGTCTCAATAGAGCAGTGGTTCTCAACCTTCCTAATTCCACAACCCCTTCATATAGTTCCTCATGTTGTGATGACCCCCAACCATAACATTATTTTTGTTGCTACTTCCTAACTGTAATTTTACTACTGGTATGAATCGTAATGCAAATATCTGATATGCAGGATGTATTTTCATTCATTGGACCAAATTTGGCACAAATGCCCAATATGCCCAAATTTGAATACTGGTGGGGTTGGGGGAGTTGATTTCATCATTTGGGAGTTGTAGTTACTGGGATTTATAATTCACTTACAATCAAAGAGTATTCTGAACTCCACCAACAATGGAAGTGAACCAATCTTGACACACAGAACTCCCATGACCAACAGAAAATACTGGAAGGGTTTGGTGGGCATTGACCTAGAGTTTTAGAGTTGTAGTTCACCTACATCCAGACAGCACTGTGGACTCAAACAATGATGGATCTGGACCAAACTTGGCACAAATACTCAATATGGCCAAATGTGAACACTGGTGGACTTTGGGGGGAAAAGACCTCAAAATTTGGGATTTGTATTTTCTGAGATATATAGTTCAGCTACAATCAAAGAGCATTCTGAACTCCACCAATGATAGAATTGGCCCAAACCTCCCACACAGAACCCCCCATGATCGACAGAAATTACTGCGTTTTCTGATGGTCTTTGGTGACTCCTCTGACACTCCCCTCATGACCTCTCAGGGATCCCGGCCACCAGGTTGAGAAACACTGCAATATAGGTAAGTCCCAATAGGAATTCCACTTGAGATTATCCTACAAAAATCTTGTTCTGTTGGCTTATTTTGTTTAGAAGAAACTGGCTATCCAAAGGCAATTCCAGTAAAACATAAGCTGTGGGAGATGCTACCAAGCTGATACAGTTTCAGTTATAGTCATGGCCCACATCATGTCTGCATTTGAGCATCAGCCAAGCTGCATGAGTGGACCATGACAAGTTGTCTGATCACCAAGTGATAAACTGGTCACGCCAATCAGGGACATAATGATGATGCGGACCAGCTGAAATCTGCATAGGTGGAGAACATTCTGTATTAACATAATGATGGATTTTTACAAGATTCAAGGTATGAAGCCATTGTTATGAAGCATATCTGCCCAGATGTGCACCTATAAATGCTAGCTGATTCATGCATTGACTAGCCTCTGGTCATATGTGGGCTTCAATTCCTTATTTTATTCTTTTATTGGGGTGTGTGTTCAAGTCATTTTTGATTTATAGCAGTGCTAAGTTTGACATGGTGTTTTTTTGGCAAGGTTTGTTCAGGAGCTTGCCATTGCCCTGATCTTAAGCTGGGAAAATACAACTGATCAAAAGTTTCTTAGTGGCTTCAAACCCTGGTCTCCGGATCCCACATTCAACACTCAAGCCATTGCACCATGTTGACTCTCTAAGAAGAAATTGAATCATAAGAGCTCAAATAGCTTAATTCTGGCTGGCCATTTGTATTATCTTTCATAGCAGATTTTAACTTTTTCAAGTCCCTAACCAAGTCCCAAATTCTTCCATCAGAAGATGCTTCAAATTTTTCCAAGTCTGACTTATTACTACTCTTGCAGCAGTACAAAGGAGTTAATCACTTATTTATGATTCAGTGTATTGCTCTTGTCACAAAAATGCAGGAACTGTGAGGCACTGGGTACATATTTCCACAGGTGGAGGGAGTGTCATAGTATATCTCATTTTTGGAAAAAAATATTTTAAATTATTATACAAACTAAGCAGTTTCAGTTGTGTATCTCACACACACACACACACACGGGGACATAAAAGTGTATATGTATTTTAGGAATGTCCCACATTTTCTTGGGTATGTATATATTGAAACATGCCTGTCCTGGAGATACAAACTGGGTTAATCTGTTATTTTTAAAAAAAATATTGCCAAAGCATTTTACACAGAACCTTAGTTGTAATCATTTTCCGCTTATTTTTCTTTACCATTCATCAATCTTCTAGCTGAAAGCTCTATCTGGCTGGTTAGCACTTCTCTAATCCCCATTGTTTTTCAGTTGTTATATAAAGATGATTGATTTCCATTCTTAGAGTAACAGCTACTTACCTGCCTGCCAACAAAATACACTCCTCCCTTCATCTCTGCAGTCCTACCAAACTGACATCAACTGGATATCAAATCCGAGAGGTTTAGAATGGGCAAGCAGCTACACGCAAAGGCAACAATCCAGATCGGGAATTGTGCATGAAATTTCAAAGTTGGTGTTTAATAAAAAGTAATTGCTTTGCTCATGCACTAACAAATAGACTTTTCATTAATGTAAATGGTGCACATGAAGACATGCTCAAAAATTTGGGTAGAGTTTTTTCAAAATGCACAAGTCTATTCATGTGCGCAACTTGCTCGGAGGGAGATAATATTTTCACACAAATGAAATAAACAACAAAAACAACAAAAGGCTACAGAAAGTGCAAAACATTATTTATTTATTTACAGTATTTATATACTGCCTTTCTCACCCCTGGGGGGTATATATGCACCTTGTTTGTTCGCAGTGATTTTATACATTCTGGAAAAAATGGAGAAGGGTCTTGCTAGAACAGTGGTTCCCAACCTGTTTTTGACCAGGGACCATTTTGACCAGGACTACTTTGACTAGGGACCAGTCTCCAACATTAGTACCAAAGGTTTACAAATAAATTTTTGGTCAACTTTAGATTCAGATTTATTATTTGGGATGCTGATTCAGAAAATTGCATTGGATAGACCACATCAGCTCTAGTTTCTGATACAGAACATATGCCATTGAGTAGTCGCCATCTGCTTGCCCACAGAAAACCGTATTTAATCTTCTAGAGCTGATGTGGTAGTAGTAATCTTTCGTGGGTAGTCAGCCTCTCCCCTCCTGATATCCCCGTTGCCTTTGCACTACAAGAGGGTTTTGCAAGACCAGTCGCTCTCATTGCTGCATGGTTTGGATGCAACTGTGTAGTAATGGTGAGGCTACGGAACATATTTTCATTCTTGGGGATCACTGGTGATCMACGGACCACAGGTTGGGAACCACTGCCCTAGAATTAGGATGAAGTTAACTGAAACTATTAAACGTTACAGTTGAAGAGGGGGGGGGGGAGTGCCATTATCATCATCATCATCATCATCATCATCATCTGCCTCTCCCTATGGAGAGAGACAGTGTACAATAGATTAACATTAAAATTGTATTGTACAATTTTATATTTTATTATTCCTCCCTTCTGTGTGTATATGTATTTTACATATAGTTTAAACTGTATGCCTTTGGCAGGATCCACTGGTTTTATTTACTGTTTTATTTGTAAAGAATCATGTAAATAAATGTGCATTTGTATAAATGTTGGTTGGTGGTGGCAGGGTAACATCCAGCAATAAAGCACATTACACATTTAGAAACACAAACACCAATGAAAAATACATAATCGGTTAAAAGAGCATAGCATCTGTTTAAAAATAATGCACATTAGAAACAGTCAATTCATAATTTTAAAAAACACATGGTTTCAAAACCCTCTAGGTAGACTTGATGGTAGAGGTTGGGCTTTAATGCCCTTTTAAACTTAGACGGCATACCAAAAGTGTTTTGGCAGGTCGTTCCACAATTTGGGGGTGGCTGATAAAAAAGGTTCTCTAGCTAACAGATGCTATCCTCATCCTGGATCAGGCATGTAGCCGGGGAGGGGGGGGGGGCTTGAGGGGCTTCAACCCCCCCTGAAATTCACAGGGTGGTTTGCAAGAAGGCCTTACTGGTACGTGGCACAATGGTGTCCTTGTCTGCGCCTGGGCCCTTGGCTCACTCTCTTTCCTTTTCGGTGCCCTTGGTTTCAGTCTTCGGTGCCGGGAGGGGAAGGGGAGTGTGCCGACAGTAAAAAAGTATTCTAAACATTTTGTTAATTAAAGTAAATAAATAACATTTATTATTTAAACTGTTAAGTTTATTCATATCATGATCTGATCACCATAGAATCATAGAATCAAAGAGTTGGAAGAGACCTCATGGACCATCCAGTCCAACCCCCTGCCAAGAAGCAGGAATATTGCATTCAAATCACCCCTGAGAGATGGCCATCCAGCCTCTGTTTAAAAGCTTCCAAAGAAGAAGCCTCCACCACACTCTGGGGCAGAGAGTTCCACTGCTGAACGGCTCTCACAGTCAGGAAGTTCTTCCTCATGTTCAGATGGAATCTCCTCTCTTGTAGTTTGAAGCCATTGTTCCGTCCTAGTCTCCAAGGAAGCCAAAAACAAGCTTGCTCCCTCCTCCCTGTGGCTTCCTCTCACATATTTATACATGGCTATCATATCTCCTCTCAGCCTTCTCTTCTTCAGGCTAAACATGCCCAGCTCCTTAAGCCGCTCCTCATAGGGCTTGTTCTCCAGACCTTTGATCATTTTAGTCGCCCTCCTCTGGACACATTCCAGCTTGTCAATATCTCTCTTGAATTGTGGTGCCCAGAATTGGACACAATATTCCAGGTGTGGTCTAACCAGAGAATAGAGGGGTAGCATTACTTCCCTAGATCTAGACACTATGCTCCTATTGATGCAGGCCAAAATCCCATTGGCTTTTTTTGCCGCCACATCACATTGTTGGCTCATGTTTAACTTGTTGTCCACCATGCTCAATATATCCCATATGCATGGGGGTATTGAGATGACGATACAAAAGGTTTGCTAGGGTAGATCCTCTCTCACTCAGACTCAGCCCTCTCCCTGGCCCCGAATCAAAATCTTGGCTACGGGCCTATCCTGGATGACTAAAGTAAATGTCTCTTAGAAGTCCTGAGCGTAAAGGGTGGATTATATCATAACCCTCATATCTGCAGGACTTTACGTACAGTTATGAAACCACTGATAATAGTAAACCATATTGTTTCCAATGGAACAAATAACAGAGGGGCCAAAAAGCAGAAGCTTGTGCATTGTGAATAAGTGAAACTGTGTATGTTGATTCCATCGATTTGGAGGTCATCCTGTACACTGGAGGTGATCCCACTGGTAATCTGGATCCAAACCATGCAGGACTTTAAAGTTAACTACCAACACTTTGTACCTTGCACAGATTCAATGATTCTATGAAACATAACACAGTTTCACCAAAATGAGAACCGACTGAAACCAAGACTTGAATCCCTGCCTCCTTGCCCTTGCCAATTGCAAACGAGTCTGGGAGGAACACCCAGCCGGTCCCATCATCCTAGAAACCATCCTTCCAGAATGGAGGTTTATTTGTTCTGCAATGAAAAACATCGGCCCGCATACCTCAGCAATTAAACACGCCCCGTTGAATTTACTCACTTTCCTAGTCTCGCTTGTGTAAGGTTCAGCTACATAAATAAACATTTGCCACTCTGACAAAGTCCCAAAAGGGGACGTTTGTTCCCTGATCCTTCAATGCCATCATGAACTGGCTGACTGTGTTACAGGTCCCTGTCTATTCCAAACCCATTTGTAGATAAAAGGTTGCCAACTCTCCGAATGCCTGGCGTGTCGCTCCAGTCAACGGCAAAGAACTTGGCTGGCAGAGTCAACCTGCCCCATCCGGCTTTGGAGGAAGAGCGTGACTCAGTAGGAAGAAGTTGTGGTTTCGATGGGATTTTCCTCCTAAACCTGATGAACAAAAAGTATTGCTCCAACAGTCTTTCTCCTGTACCCAGTGGTAGAGTTGATACCCAGCTAAGAAACCCAGGTTGTTGGTGGAATGTGTCACTGTATCTCCACATTAGAATGACATTGGCAGAAACCACAGAAGGAGCTGGCTGAAAAGAATTTATGACAGGCAGATAGTGGCCAAGAGAAACTCTTGACTCCATTCCTATGGGTTATATCACCTGAGATCGTACAGAAAGGGAAATTGAGGATATTTGCCTAAAATGGCAAAAATAAAATGCCCTATAAGGTACTTTTTACCTTGGTGGTGGGAGGCATGGCCTGTGACTTGAGAGAAATATACAAAATTATAATCGTGTTGAGAAAGTGGACAGAGAAATGGCATTTCTCCTTCTCTTGTAAAAACTATATTATATAGAGGGTGTCTATACTGTAGAATTAAGGCAATTCGACACCATGTTAACAGCCACACCTCAATGGAATCCTGAAAGTTGTAGTTCAGTGAGACACTGGCCTCTTTGGCAGAGAAGGCTAAAGACCTTCAGAAACTACAACTCCCAGGATCCCATACTAATGAGGTGTGAGTGTTAAAGTGGTGCCAAACTGCATTATTATTATTATTATTATTGTATTGTCGAAGGCTTTCATGGCCGGAATCACTGGGTTGTTATAGGTTTTTCCGGGCTATATGGCCATGTTCTAGAGCCTCTAGAACATGGCCATATAGCCCGGAAAAACCTACAACCTTATTATTATTATTATTATTATTATTATTATTATTATTATTATCCACTTTCCTCTTTTAAAAGAGACTAAAAGTGGCAAAATTTTCTGCCAATAATACTAAATGACAGAAAATTCAGTACTGGCAAAAGTTTGTTTGTTGGTACTTCCAAGTTGATTTACAGCAACTCCACGATTTTTTTAGGGTTTCCTTAGCCAAGGAATATTCACAGGAAGTTTTATGAGTTCTTTCCTCTGAAATTGGGCCTACAACACTTTTTAAATTGCCTTGAACAGGCAGGGTTATTTTAAATTTTAAATATGTATGTACTATTTCAATATATATATGTACTATTGTGATTTTGTATGCTTATATTGCTTTATTAATTTTATGTTTATGTTGTTTTCTCTGTGTGTATTGATGATGTTACTTGGAAACTGCTCTGAATTCCCTCGGGGAGACAGAGCAGTATATAAATAAAGTGTTGTTATTGCTGTTGTTGTTGTTGTTGTATGACACCAGATATTTGTTGGGGGGGGGGAGGTCTCCCATGCAAATATTAACAAGGTCTTATTGGGTTAAGCTTCCAAGATCAGCTGAAACATGATCCTTTTAGGGCATTTACTGTTTGACAAAAGTATCTTACACAACAGAGTTAAACTATGGAATTGACTTGCAGCTTAGTAGGCACCTGAAGTCTAAGGGCGCTTCCAGACAGCCCTTTGTCCTAGGAGCATCCACGTTTAAAAAACGTTCCTGGGGCCCGGTCTATACCCACCCCAGAAAGCGCATGCTTTCTGGGATGGGTGTCCAGATGTTCTTCCGGGACTGGTCCAGCAGAACATCTGGATCCCCCCCCCTCCCAAAGCTCCCAACCCCCCTTGGAAAGTAAAATAAACTTACCTGGCCTCCATTACAGTCTTGCCTGAGCTCTCCCAGAATGTAGAAATGACGCACCAGGAGAGCCGGCAGCGGGGAGGGGGTAGGAAAATTGGGGGTGGGATTCCCCCAGTTTTCCAGACTTTCCCAAAACTATGAGAATGGTGTCTGGATTGCCAAGAAGGCACAGAATGAATCCACTATCTAATTAATTAGCCAAGGTTTTCCTGGTTTGTGGCAAATTAATTGCGGGTTGGCCAGAACATCATCTGGACAGCCCCCTTTTTATTGTGGAAGTTTCTGCAATAAAGGGGCTGTCTGGATGGGCCCTAAGTTTATCTATGATCCCGGTCTGTTTCACTCTAAGGCTTGTGGGCAATTCCTGGGGTAGAGGATGAGGGTCATTTCACTTCTGTTTATGCCCAGCATGTTGTAGCATTGTTCTCGACATGAAAGGAGGTTTATCATACATTCTCTTTCTTCTCCCTACACTTTTACTTTTCATCCTCAGTTTACTTCATTTGCTGCAAAATCCCCCCCCCCCCCACAAAAAAATAATTGGCTCCTAATCAAGAATTTGGAAAAGAGGGGTTAGAATCATGCTCTTCCCAATACAGTGGGGTCTGGATATTTTTCCAGTTTTGTGGTGGTTCTGCCCCACTAACCCCAGCAAATGTGGAGGGTTGACTGTACTAGAGATGGAAGTTGTTGGGCCAAGTTGTTGCAACATGGCCAAACCTGTCCTTTTCAAAAGCAGGACATAGTCATGGTTCTCAAGTAGCCACAATATCAGCTCGTCTTGTATAGATTTCTAAAGCCAGCTCACCCTGAGGTGGCATAGGATGTGACAAAGTAGCTGCCTTCACTCTTGGGAAACAAAAACAGAATTCATTGGTGGGACAGACCAGACTGAGTCACTTCAAGGGAACTTTGATGGCTAGCTTGGCTGAGAGAGGGGGTAATGATGAATTTGCCCATACATTCAGGCTTGGGAGGGATGCGAGGCTGAATCTTTAATGGAATGGACGAGTCTCAGCAAAGCTTGTTTGGAGAAGAATTCAGGAATGTGAGCGGTCTGCAGTTTGGAAGCCAAGATGGAGGGACCTGAGAGGAGGAAATATGAGTCACTGGCAAAACAAAGCAGGAGGCAGGTGGTCTGTCATGAGACAAAGCAATGCATCAGACTTGAGCAACCTTAACCAGGGAAAGGAGAACCCAGACAGCATGGCCAGCATGTCCAGCTGTGATGTGGCCACATCCTCATAGGGTTGGTTGATTCGGGATATTTCCAACCAAGTGCTGCCTTGAATCCAGTATGTACCTGATGAGTCTGGGATCAGTGTTCAAACAGTCCAGCTTGTCCTCGTGTTGGCCCTGTGCATGGATCTCTGCTGCTGCTCCTAATCAGCCATGGAACTCCTTGCAAGTGCCTGACTATCATAGAATCAAAGAGTTGGAAGAGATCTCATGGGCCATCCAGTCCAACTCCATTTTGCCCAGAAGCAGGAAAATTGCATTCAAAGCACCCCTGACAGATGGCCATCCAGCCTCCAAAGAAGGAGCCTCCACCACACTCGGAGGCAGAGAATTCCACTGCTGAACAGCTCTCACAGTCAAGAAGTTCTTCCTAATGTTCAGATGGAATCTCCTTTCTTTTAGTTTGAAGCCATTGTTCCGCATCCTAGTCTCCAGGGAAGCAGAAAACAAGCTTGCTCCCTCCTCCCTGTGGCTTCCTCTCACATATTTATACATGGCTATTATATCTCCTCTCAGCCTTCTCTTCTTCAGGCTAAACATGCCCAGCTCCTTAAGCCGCTCCTCATAGGGCTTGTTCTCCTTGATCATTTTAGTCGCCCTCCTCTGGACATCCTTCAGGTTGTTGTAGGTTTTTTGGGCTATATGGCCATGTTCTAGAAGCATTCTCTCCTGACGTTTTGCCTGCATCTATGGCAGACATCCTCAGAAGGCAAACCAAGTGCAGACAAAACGTCAGGAGAGAATGCTTCTAGAACATGACCATATAGCCCGAAAAACCTACAACAACCCAGTGATTCCGGCCATGAAACCCTTCAGCAATGCATAATGGCATTCTTTCCTAATCAGCAAGAATGGGATACAGTGACCTTCTTCCTTGCTGGCCATGAGGGAACCCCATTCTGACATCAGTAAATGTGACTATGAACACAAGGCTCTCACATGGAGCTTTGTGGCCAGCAGGGATCAGAGGTGACATGAGGAAGCGACACTGAAGGGAAAGGGTGATGACAATTATATCCTTCTGGACAATGTTTCAGGCTGAAAATGATCTTATCCAGCTGTCAAGACATCTGCAACATCCCAAGATATCCCAGAGTTTGCAGGAGTATCCCCTGGCTTTGTTTAAAGCAGACCAAAGTCAGATCAAGGGCAGAAAAGTAGGGATACACACTAGAAGTCACCAGAAGAGGAGATTCCACCAGGCACTGCAGTGCTTGTTACCTGGTTGCCTGACAAGGAACACTTGCTGAAATGTCCTCTTCTGCTCAAGCATTAAAGATACACCATCAAGGGAAAAGGGGGTCTCATTGGTTTTCAAACTGGCAACCTTATACTAGAGCTCTCAGATCTCAAGGCCTGGTTGTGAATTCCAAGCCTAGAATTTCTTCATCAGCATTGAGGTTGAAGAAGATTAATCTCAAGGCGAGTGCTGCCTTGGGAAGTGTGTAATTTCCCAATTTTTACACCTATGGATTGCTGCAAGTTTTCCAGGCTGCATGGCCATGTTCCAGAAGCATTCCCTCCAGACGTTTCACCCACATCTATGGCAGGCATCCTCAGAGGTTGTGAGGATGCCAGCCATAGATGTGGGCAAAACATCAGGAGAGAATGCTTCTGGAACATAGTCATACAACCTGGAAAACTCAGAGCAATCCAGTGATTCTGGCCATAAAAGCCCTCAACAACACATGGTTACAAATATGTTTTGTAATTTTTAATGGCATATTGTGTACAACTGTGGCTGATGTTCATGGTGCCATGTTTAATGACAGCACCAGGGATTGTCTTTTATAGCAACCATCCTTTTGCGACAGAGGCAGGGCCCGTCCTTAGTTCTCAGGTCTGGATATCAAATTTCTTGAACACTCTCCGATCTCCTGAATGGGGTCAGTACCTTGGGCCATTGTTTTAAAGTTCAAACTGAAAGTGATCGTTAATTCATCATCAAACTGAAGTGGGATCCAGCATCCAGGACTGGATAGGACAAAACCTTGCTTGTATTTGCCACAAACTTTCAATGAATAACTGAGAAACTATACTAGGAACTCGTGGCTTCAGACTGAGTTTTAAACTTCTGCTGATGGGATGGATGGCAGTAGTGAAGGGGCTGGACGAGGGCTCATTTAGGCCAACCACTCTTGTCTTGATGTTATCTAACTAGGGATTGCCAATTCAGGATCATCCCAGTGTTATGGGCCAGAATACTGAGACCTAGAGTTGGTCCCTGGCGACATCATTAAGTATTAACCACAGTTGCGCAGAGCTTGTTATTTCAACACACGTGGAGAGTGTGTGTTTTCTCATTTGGAGACTGAAACCGAAATCTTAGCTAAGGGAGCTGTTCCCATATCAAGGTGAAAAGGAACATTCCTTAAGAGAGAGATGGGATAAAGAAATATGTAATCTATCCTGCTTCCTTCAAGCCAGATGGTGGATGAGGAGCAGAGGGACAGAGGCGCCTTGGTACTAAGACTGAGAGGAAAGGAGGAAGCTACGTAAACAGACAGGCTGACCCCATTTGCAATTTGCAGCAACAAATTAATTCAATCTTGCAATTTATAAGAAGCTGCTACTCTTCTAGTTGAGCTGGCGATTTACACCTCACTCTTCCCTCTTTCCCAGAGCCGAGCCTACATGAACTGAAGAGTTTGCACCTTCATATCCAACCTGAGGATGACCCTTGGAATTGGAAACTCAGTGCCAAACCCTAAGATCTGGCAACCTTCTGCCTGACTCTCTTCAACCAGTTTGGAAATGGCTGCTTATTTTTTAAAAAATACAAATATGGAGATTTCAATTTGCACTTCTCCCACGCTCAAGGTTGCCCCAATTCCAGCCCCCCAGCCCCTGATGCTTCTCATGCGGGATCATTAACTGGTTGAGAGAAAGGAAACCTGTTAATAGGCTCAAAATGACTCAGGGCTGTGTGTGGGAAGGAAGAACACGGGCAAACCAAATCCCACACAGCTGCTCAAAGAAATGGGGGATATTTTGAAGATAGGAAAATAAATGGGGTAGAGAAGAGAGGAGGGTGAAAAAAAACCCTTTCAACTTATTCCGCACAGCTCCGGGCTCTGTTTCTTTTTTTTCTAGATCATCTCTAATGACTTGGATTCTGGGGCAACCATGGCACAGGGCAGCTTTAAGCAGGAGATGGAACTGCCGAAAGCATTCATGTGCATTGTTTGTTAGGTGCCGGCACACATCACCCGGAGCTTGGGAGTTGAAGTGCCTTGGGGCAGGGAGGCCCCTCCTAATTTGCAGTGGGAGCTGTGCTTTTTAAAGTCCCACTGAAGCTTCAGCCTTGTGTTCTTCTATGGCAGAAGTAGGACTCCGCAATGGTGAAGATTACATACTGTGAGCTAGATGTCCTCAATTGCCCATTGCAGCTGTGAAATCACTGGGCGTGCCTTGGCCTTCCAGGTATGAAAGTTATTAAAATTATGAGCAAAATGACACAGAAGAAATAGAGTACTGTAGAAATACTGGCGGTGTTTGCGTCTATAGGTGGAAGATGGAAGTCTATGTCTTTGTACTTCACTCATCCCTCCATTTCTTCAGATTCTAAACCCATGGATTCAACCAACCATGTCTCCAAAATTCCAATAATTTCAACAGTAGGAGGCGATACACTATGCCATCTTGTCATCTTGAACTGACTCTGGTTTTAGGAGAAGAACACTTTCCATGTTGCTGGAAGTATCATAATACAACCCCCCTGTTGCGCCAACTCCACTGGCTACCGATTTGCTACGGGCTCAATTCAAAGTGCTGGCGTTGGCCTTTAAAGCCCTAAACGGTTCCGGCCCAAGCTACCTATCTGACCGCATCTCTGCCTATGAACCCACCAGGACTTTGAGATCTTCCGGGGAGGCCCTGCTCTCGATCCCGCCTGCTTCACAAGCATGGCGGGGACGAGAGATAGGGCCTTCTCGGTGGTGGCCCCCGGCTGTGGAACGCCCTTCCCACAGACATTAGATTAGCACCATCTCTAATGGTATTCCGCAAAAAAGTAAAGACCTGGTTATTTGTGCAGGCGTTCGAATAATTAGTGCAATGAATGGTAATGACATAGGAATGGAACAATGGATGATGAATCTGGATCATGTTTTTAGTGATGAGACGCTAGTGAATGGTTATTATAGGAATTGTGTACTAATTGTGTATTAGATTAGGTTGTTAACTGTTTTTTATATTGCTGCATTGATTTCTGTTGTTGCTTGTGTATTGTGAACCGCCGTGAGTCGCCTCAGGGCTGAGAACAGCGGTATAGAAGTTAAGTAAATAAATAAATAAATAAATAGTCTCATTATTTATTTATTTATTTATTACTGCACTTGTAGACCGCCGTTCTCAGCCCTAGGGCGACTCACGGTGGTGTACAACATATAAAACCAGGTACAATTTACAACATAAGCAATATCACATCAACAGTAAACAACGACACTATCAATAATACAGTTATACTAAATCATTCGCAACGTCTCATCATTGAATCACAATCCAAATCTCGTTATCCATGTTCCGTTCCAATCGTCATTGCCAATTGTTGCAGCACTTACTCAAACGCCTTCTCAAACAACCACGTCTTTAGTCCCTTGCGGAATGTCATGAGGGAGGGTGCCATTACATTCTCTCCTGGTCTAGCCAAATCTAAAGTAGTATGTTTAATTCTGGGTGCCTCATTTTAAGAAGGATATAAACAAGTTGGGGGAGATTCAGAGAAGAGTAACACGAATGATAAGAGGAATAATGAACAAGACCAATGGGGAAACGGTGAAGGAGCTGGAGTTCTTCAACCCAGTGAAGAGAAGACCGAGGGCTGCCATGATACCTCAAGGGCTGCCACAGAGGCCTCTTCTACACAGCTGTATAAAATCCAGATTATCTGCTTTGAACTGGATTATATAGCAATGTAGACTCAGATAATCCAGTGCAAAACTGATAATGTGGATTATCTGCCTTGATATTCTGAATTACATAGAAGTGTAGAAGGGCCCAGAGAGTAGCGGGAAGCTTTGTTCTCTGTTGCTTCCGAGGGTAAGACCAGGGGCCCTTCCACACAGACATATATTTAGGCAGAAAATCCCACAATATCTGCTTTGAACTGGGTTATCTAAGGGCCGGAGCCCCCGGTGGCGCAGTGGGTTAAAGCACTGAGCTGCTGAGCTTGTTGATCGAAAGGTCGCAGGTTCGATTCCGGGGAGCGGCGTGAGCTTCCGCTGTCAGCCCTAGCTTCTGCCAACCTAGCAGTTCGAAAACATGCAAATGGGAGTAGATCAATAGGTAACGCTCCAGCAGGAAGGTAACGGCGCTCCATGCAGTCATGCTGGCCACATGACCTTGGAGGTGTCTACGGACAACGCTGGCTCTTCGGCTTAGAAATGGAGATGAGCACCACACCCCAGAGTCAAACATGACTGGACTTAATGTCAGGGGACTACCTTTACCTTTACCTATATAAGGGCCCTTCCACACAGCCCTATATCCCAGAATATCAAGGCAGAAAATCCCACATTATCTGAGTCCACACTCATCTCCCCGAGCTTTGAACCCAATTCAAAGCAGATATTGTGGAATTTTTTGCCTTGATATTCTGGAACATAGGGCTGTGTAGAAGGGCCCTGAATCCACACTGCCAAATATTCTAGTTCAAAGCAGATATTGTGGGATTTTTCTGCCTTGATATACTGGGTTATATGGCTGTGTGGAAGGGCCCTAAGTATCATGTTTTGATGTTACAGAAAAAGAGATTTCGACTGACTTTAGAAGGAATGTATTGACTGCGAGATCGTTTCCCACAACAGAACTAATTGCCTGAGAAGAGTATTTCCTAAATCATGGTCTTTCAGATGTTTTGGACTTCAGTTCCCAAAATTCCTGTTGGTCAAGCTGGATAGGACTTCTAAGTGTCGTAGCCCAAAACAGCTGGAGACCAAAGTTCGGGAACCACTGTCTTAAAGAGGTGTTGGAGTCTTCTTCTTTGGACACCTTCAAAAAGAGGCTGGACAGCTTCCTGCTTGGAGTGCTTTAGCTGGAGATCCTGGACTGAACAGGAGGTTGAACTCAGTAGTCCACAGGGCTCTTTCCCAAATCTATGGCTTTATGATTATGTAGCAAGACTCAACAATAAATCATTCACAATATGTTGGGGATAATGCAATTAACGTGAGACATACACACAACTATTTGGCAGTGGTTAACTCTGGCTGTCATGTCCATATGCCTTGCAACCAAGTGTTTGCCAGTGTCCAAGTTCTGAAATCAGAGCCACATGACACACCGGTCAGGTTTTCCTTTTCTGGGAAGCCTTGCTTTCTCCACTCTGCATTGTTGTGTCTCTGTGCTGCCCGTCCCTGTCTGTGTCGCATTCCTCAGCTGCCACACCCAGGTGGGAGCACGCAACAGCAAAACACATCCTGTGCTTCAGAGAAAGACTAGGACAGTTTGGTGACACCTTGTTAGAGTTGCAGCCAGCAATGTGAAAAATGTCATAATCTGAATGGAAAGGATTCTTTTTCAGGAACAAGTGTACATGGAAATCTAAGTCATCTGCTTTGAGGGATTTGGGTCATCTATGTGTGTCCGTGTGCCTGCCGTCAAGTCACATGTCTTCTTATGGCCATGAATAGGACCCCCATGTACCAGCAGGACTGAAGGCCAACAGGTCAGAGGTTCGAATTCAAGGAGAGTGTGGATGAGCTCCCTTTTTCAGCTCTAGCTCCCCATGCAGAGACATGAGAGAAGCCTCCCACAGGATGTAAAACATCATATATCTGGCTGTCCCCTGGGCAACGTCCTTACAGATGGCCAATTCTCTCACATCAGAAGTGACTTGCGGTTTCTCAAGTCACTACTGACATGGGGAAAAAATGGCCATGAATTTCATAGGTTTTTGTTAAACAAGGAATACTCAAAAGTGGTTTTGCCCATTCCTGTCCATGAAATAAGAATCTACAGCAGCTGGTATTCATTCACGGTCTCCAAACCAAATGGTAACCAAAGTTAATTCTACTTAGCTTTCAAGATCTGATGAGGTCTGGTGCCTTTAAGACATTTAGGGTAGTACAGGACAGGTAAAATCTGTATGTGTGTTTATGCCAATGTAAGCTCTATTGGGGCTAGATCTGCACTGCTATATAATGCAGTTTTACACTATAGATTAATTACATTGAACTGGATTATATGGTGGTGTAGACTCATATAATCCAGTTCAATGCAGTTAATTTGCATTCTGAAACTGCATTATATAGCAGTGTAAATCCAGCCTGAATCTGATGAAGCCTACAACTGAGCACAGGATTTGCAACCTAAGGTAGCATTTCTGGTACAGGCAGTCTGCAAGTTATGAACAAAATAGGTTCTGTAGGTTTGTTCTTAAACTGAATGTGTTTGTAAGTTGGAATGCATACATTTTTCAAGTGTAACACGATAGATAGATGATAGATAGATGATAGATAGATAGATAGATAGATAGATAGATAGATAGATAGATGATAGGTAGGTAGATAGGGGACCCGGTGATGCCCGCGTTATTTGAGAAAGGCATTGTTTGTTTTGGGAAGTTTGGTAATACCACTTAAGTCTGTTCCAGATTCGTCATTGGTTGGGTTTAGTGTTCTCTGGATAAGGGTGAACTACAACTTCCAGATTCCCAGGGCAATCACCCCTAACTCCTGCATGCATGCACAGCTGGCCATGTTGGGTCTATGTGCCAAGTTTGGTCCACATCCGATGTCAGATGGGTGGACTGCTCTCTGGGTAAGGGTGAACTACTACTCCCATAATCAAGGTCAGCTCCCACAAACCACAGCTGTATGTTCAGTTGGTCATGGGGGTTCTCTGTGCCAAGTTTGGTCCCGGTCCATGGTCTGTACGTGTGTGTGTGTGTATAAATATATATATAATATTCCATGCATATGGATATCGAATTAGAATGCAGATAGATAGATAGATACATAGATAGATAGACAGATAGAGATATAGATGCATGCATGCTTTGGATAGGATAGAGAAGGGTTAACGTCCCTGTGGGGGTTTTTTTGTTTGTGCTCCTGTTCAGAAAATTTCACCTCATTTTCTGTCCCTAAATGGATTTTGAAAAAATTGGCTTGTTTCAGACACAAGGATTGGTAATAAAGTTTTGGTGGATATACCTTTCCCCATGATAACTCTTTCAGGAGTGAATTTCCCTTCTGAAGGGTAGATTTCTCTCACTTCCTGTTGTATCACCCCTGTTTGTAACTATGAGTTGTTTGCAAGTTGGATGTTTGAAACTCGGGGACTGTCTGTATAGTACTTTCTATTTTCTGGGTACTTCACAGGGTAGTCTGTCTCCACGTTTCCAGTGAAGCTTTGGCTTACAGGTAAGGGTTCAGAGGACCGCAGCCAAAACGACTGGAATTCAGTCTATTTATATTTTTCAGTTTTTACTGTTTCACAGTGACTTACGATCTCCACCCACCCCACCTCACATACCACGATTAGATCTCCCCATCAATATGACCATTACTGGCTTTTGGCCCAAACGGCTGCCAAGAGACATGAGAAATGTTTTTCATAATAAGTCGTTCTGGATGAGAGGATGGAGTCGGGGTGGTGGAATTGAAAGTGCCGTCTCCCGGGATTCAACACAGTGCCTGGGCTAGTCAAGATGGCATTTTCCCATGCTCCTGGTTCAGCTCTTGAATATACAACCAGTAGCAAAAGAAAGATCCCAGGAAAAGGCCAATGTGTTTTCCCAAGGACTTTGTATTTTCTAGAAGGGTAGACTATATAGCAGGCATGGGCAAAGTTAGAAATCTTCCAGAACATCAGGGGATTCATCTCACTTTCCATTTTTAGTCATTATTTCCAAAATTACAAATATGCCTGCATTCTGGATTGTGCGCAAGGGGTTATTTTGCAATGCTCTTTGCCATCTCCCCTCTCAGCTCTTCTGTGTAGGTGTGTTTGTGCCTTTAAAGTGCCTGCCAACTTATGGAGACCCCATGAATTTCACAGGGATTTTGTAGGCCAGGAATATCCAGAGATAATTTTGCAAATTTCTTCCTCTGAAATAGACCTCACATCATAGAATCGAGTTGGAAGAGATCTCCTGGGCCATCCAGTCCAACCCCTTTCTGCCAAGAAGTAGGAATATTGCATTTAAATCAACTCTGACAGATGGCCATCCAGCCTCTGTTTAAAAGCTTCCAAAGAAGGAGCCTTCACCACACTCCGGGGCAGAGAGTTCCACTGTTGAACAGCTCTTACAGTCAGGAAGTTCTTCCTAATGTTCAGATGGAATTTCCTTTCCTATATTTTTAAGCCATTGTTCTGTGTCCTAGTCTTCAGGGCAGCAGAAAACAAGCTTACTCTCTTTCCTATGACTTAAAACTTCACATATTTATACATCACGTCTCCTCTCAGCCTTCTCTTCTGAAGGCTAAACATACCCAGCTGTTTAAGCCGCTCCTCATAGGGCTTATTTTCCAGACTCTTGATCATTTTAGTCACCCTCCTCTGGACATATCCCAGCTTAGAGTCAACTTCAATTGCGGTGCCCAGAATTGGACACAGTGTGATTCCAGGTGTGGTCCGACCACGGCAGAATAGTGGCATAGCATGACTTCCCTGGATCTAGACACTAGACTACTATTTATGCAGGACAAAATCCCATCACCTGATATTCATTGGTGGTCTCCCATTTAATTACTAACCAGGGCTGAGCTTCCATGATCAAACAAGATCTGGCACCTTTTGGACCCTTCCACGCAGTCATTATTACTCAGAATATCAAGGCAGAAAACCCCACAATATCTGCTTTGAACTGGGTTATCTGGGTCCACACTGCCATATATTCCAGTTCAAAGCAGATGTTGTGGGATATTTTTTTTAGCTGTGTGGAAAGGGCTGTTGAGTATTTAGGCCCACTCCAGCTATTCTGAGCCTATGAAAATTTTTGTTTCAACCTGGCGCAGCAGGCTGAGTGTCAGCTGCATTAATATCACTCTGACCAAAAAGGTCATGAGTTCGAAGCCAGCCCAGGTTGGAGTCGGTTTCCAACCAATTGTGTGTAGCCTATTGTGGACCTTTGCAACCCGAGAGACAGTTGCATCTGTTAAGTAGGAAAACAAGGTACCACCTTAAAGTGTGGGGAGGCTAAATTAACCGATTTATGAGGCCATAAAGAAGACTCCAGCAAAGCATTCCAGCGGGGAAGCATGCGGGGAATGTGGAAGTGCTTCATCAGCGTCGCAGATGGACGATGAAAGCGACAGCTCCCCTGGCAGCCAGAAAAAGTTAAATATCCTCTGTCTATGTCTGTATATGTTTGTATGTCAAAATCGGCATTGAATGTTTGCCATATATGTGTACACTGTAATCTGCCCTGAGTCCCCTGCGGGGTGAGAAGGGCAGAATATAAAAGCTGTAAATAATAATAGAGTTGGATGTTTTGTTAAGAAAATGCCTTTTCCATTTTTGCATCAGTTCCAGTTACTTGTTCCAATGATTTGTAATGTTTGGAAATGGTTCCATTGCTAATTACAGTGTTTACGGTGTCTCATTGCAATGTTTATTACTTTCCTGTTGTTCTTTAATTGCTACTTTTTAGAAAACAAGCAAGCAAACAAAAACAGTGAAGAATGGCAAGAAAAGATACATAAAACAAAGATATTCAAAGTGGTGCTACTTGACACACCTATTAACAAACTTTGTTCTTCCCTGTCAGGATGTCATAGAATCATAGAGTTGGAAGAGACCTCATGGGCCATCCAGTCCAACCCCCTGCCAAGAAGCAGGAATATTGCATTCAAAGAATCCCTGGCAATTGGCCATCCAGCCTCTGTTTAAAAGCTTCCAAAGAAGGAGCCTCTACCACACTCCGGGGCAGAGAGTTCCACTGCTGAACAGCTCTCACAGTCAGGAAGTTCTTCCTATTGTTCAGATAGAATCTCCTTTATTGTAGTTTAAAGTCATTGTATTGGAAGGGAACATTTTTGGATAGGGTTGCCAGGTCAGGAGCACCCCAGATCAGAAATGGCTTTTCAAGACAATGCTCTTGCCCTAAGAATCCTACTTTAATCTAGAAACCCAGAAAAGAGTACCTAGGAAGGCTTAAACTTTGGGACAGGTCTTGAGATCAAGAAGCCCTAATTTTAGAAATATCACTAGCCTTTCTTTAAAGAATGATTATTAAAATTGAACTGATATGAATAGTAGGGATTAAGAACATAAAAAGTTGAGTCCAGCTTGCTGTTTATTGCAGTACCCCTCCAAATACTGCTGGGATATCCATAAGCAAAGCAAGGGTCTTTTTATCTGTTGATTGCCTCCCAACATTTGGTATTAAGTGTCCTTTTTAGGGGTCAATGTGCCATATTTTTCTTAGAAACTGAAAAAAAGCAGGTTTATGGATCTAAAAGACTGCCCCAAAGAGAGTACCTGTAGCATGGGATCAAACATTGCTTTCGTAATGGAAATCTACACTCATGTTGCTACACAGTGGTTGTACTACACCACCCTCCTCCTGAAATCTGACCTTGTGCAACTGATTGCATACCTGCCAATGGGCCAACTTATTGACCCATTGGGCAATGAGGAATGCCAAGTGGCTATTACTGCAACACCACTGAATTAATTTGTACATTACAGTCATTGAGACATATAGTTATAATACAACCCCTCCAAGAAAACACGCTGTGATACTGCAATCCTATTGGTTAGCATAGACCCATTTAACCAACTGTTCAGTGGTGAGACAATCCATGGGCAATTTATTCACTTAATGGCTCACCTCTCATTGGAATTATGAATGGGGTTTATGTGAAATAGTCACACTTGTGGGACGCTGCTTACACAACCATGACCTGAATACACCCATTGCGCAACAGTATGAAAAAGTACAAGACATATTGAAGGAAGGTTACACAGCTATATGGTACCAATAAGAAGGGCAAGGAAATTTTGTACCTACTTACTCTATTAGTTAGACCACACCTGGAATTCTGTGTCCAATTCTGGGCACCACAATTAGAATCATAGAATCATAGAATCAAAGAGTTGGAAGAGACCTCATGGGCCATCCAGTCCAAACCCATTCTGCCAAGAAGCAGGAATATCGCATTCAAGGCACCCCTGACAGATGGCCATCCAGCCTCCGTTTAAAAGCTTCCAAAGAAGGAGCCTCCACCACACTCCGGGGCAGAGAGTTCCACTGCTGAACAGCTCTCACAGTCAGGAAGTTCTTCCTCATGTTCAGATGGAATCTCCTCTCTTGTAGTTTGAAGCCATTGTTCCGCGTCCTAGTCTCCAGGGAAGCAGAAAACAAGCTTGCTCCCTGCTCCCTGTGAAGGGAGATTGTTGATAAGCTAGAATGGGTCCAGAGGAGGGCAACTAAAATGATCAAGGGTCTGGAGAACAAGCCCTATGAGGAGCGGCTTAAAGAACTGGGCATGTTTAGCCTAAAGAAGAGAAGACTGAGAGGAGACATGATGAGGGCCATGTATAAATATGTGAAGAAAAGTCATAGGAAGGAAGGAGCAAGCTTGTTTTCTGCTGCCCTGGAGACTAGGACGCAGAACAATGGTTTCAAACTACAAGAAAAGAGATTTCATCTGAACACGAGGAAGAACTTCCTGACTGGGAGAGCTGTTCAGCAATGGAACTCTCTGCCCTGGAGTGAGGTGGAGGCTCCTTCTTTGGGGGCTTTTAAGCAGAGGCTAGATGGCTATCTGTCAGGGGTGCTTTGAATGAGGTCTCTTCCAACTCTATGATTCTATGATTCTAATTGTTAATGGACAATTTCAAGGTACCACAAGATGCAGAGCTAACCTTAAGAAATGGGGCTACAAAGTGGAGTCCATGTCATGCGAGTGTGGAGAAGAGCCAACCACAGACCACCTACTACAATGCAACCTGTGCCCTGCCACATGCACAAGGAGGACCTTCTCACAGTGACACCAGAGGCATACCAAGTGGCTAGCTTCTGGTCAAAGGACATTTAGCATAATGCCAAGTTCTTTTTTTAACTTGGTGTTTTTAAATGAATTTTAACTGTACCCTCAACTTGCTTTGGATGCGATAAATAAATTTCAGGGTCCTACTTTCACTTCTTAGTGTACTTCACCTTCACAAGGGAATTGGATTGGAAAAATCTCCAGATAGAGAGCACCATGAAAAAGAGGACTGTCCTCTGAAAATAGGACATATGGCCACTATGTGGGCCATTGTTTTCTCTCATAGACCAGAAGGAAATTTTCTAGAATCTTAAACAGGATAGGGAAAAGAGAGATCTCAGGAAGGTAACACTTCTGGATATGGTTGAGCATTTCTTACCTGGAATTCCAAAATCTAAAATATTCCAAAACTGTCAGCATGGTGCTGATAAAATGGCATCTTTGCTTTCTGGTTGTTCAAGATACCTAATCTTTGTTTTGTGCATGACATTATTAAAAATATTGTGTATACAGTAAACATCAAGCTATGTGTATAAGGTGAACAGGAAACCTTAATGAGTTTTGAGTTTATACTTGGGTCTCATCAATGTACATACCTGCAAATACTGGTATTCCAAAATCCGCCAAAATCCGAAATCCAGAACACATCTAATAGCAAGCATTTTGGATAAGAGATACTCATATTATCTAAGAGATGAAATCTAGTGGAAACCATTATCCAAACCAACCTTTCTTCTCACTTATAATTTCTCCAGGGGACATATATTGATGAAATATGTGTACAATTTGGGTCTGGAAGGGAGAAAAAAAGATCATTCCCAAGCCACTGGAAAACCTGCTCGGCCTTTCTTATTCCTTTCGAAATGTCAACAGAAGTTGGCCTCACCTTGGAAGTGCTTAAGGACTAGAAACCTAGTATTCCAATCACAAAATCAGCTTCCCAGGAGGTGGATTCTGAGTCCTCTGCCAAATCTAACACTTGTATGAAGCATTTGCAAAACACACGATGCGGCTATTAACATAATTGGCCTATTTGTGTTATTATAATTTTTAAATTCAGTTCTACAGACTGTGGGAACCTCCCAGAGCTGAGGTTTGTTTATGGATTTCAACTGACGCATCCCAATGAAAGGGATGATATTTCATATGAGGCCCATCTAAAGGGACATTCCCTGGGCAGAAGCTAAAAGGGGTCATATTTGTAAAGTGGAGAAACAGCCAAAAATGTTGAGTGTTTCTTAGGGGGGGAGAGAGGAACTATTCCTTTTACAAGTAAAGGAGAAAAAAAATATCAAAGATTGAGGAGAAGCTGGACTCCTTGCCAGTTAGAAAATGAGATGGAGCAGACAGACGAGATGCAAGTCACTCCTTGGAAGTTGCCGCTTGCATTTCTTTGGTCAAAAATGAAAAAGTTGCTACATTTAGGCAGGGAAAGAGGCCTGTTTTGTGCTTGGTTTAATCTCGTGGGTGACATTTATGGCTCAGGCATGGTTTTGACTAAGTGCTCTGCCTTCTCCCATCTTTTTCATTAGCCAGCAGCCCTAGATGGTTTTGTAACAACTAAACACCTATGCTTTACATAGACTACCTCCATGTCCTACTGGTGGGACTGTGTTTGAAGGGACCTTTATATGATAATGTAGGCATGGACAAACTCTGGCCCTCCAGGAGTTTTGGACCTCAACTCCCACAATTCCTAACAGTCTAATGCAGGGGCGGCTCAACCCATTACGCAAAGTAAGCATTTGCAGTATCGTTGAGTTTGCCCAGGGGTGCTCTTGAGGCGCTCTTGGGGGAAAATAGACCTTGACATATGCGAGTTGTAGATACTGGGATGTATGGTTCACCTAAAATCAAAGAGCATTCTGAACTCCACCAATGATGGAATTGAACCAAATATGGCACACAGAACTCCCACGATGAAAAGAATATATATATAAGTGATTGGTTGGGGGGGGGGGGAAATACTGTTTGCTTACCATTGAAAATTACCTAGGGCCGCCTCTGGTCTAATGGCAAGCTATGTAACCCCAGCAGACTGAAAGCCAAAACCAAGGTCACAACAACATCTGTTATAGAACTCCAATATGCTGGTGATAACATAGTCTGTGCGCATTCAGAAGACCTACAAACTAGGGCTGGGCAACCACGGAAAAATTTGTTTCTAAACTCGATTTGTTTTTAGGGGGTTTTTGCGTTTCGATTTTTAAAAGAATTCCGAAATTTTCCTTTAAAAAAGTTCGAAATTTACGAAATTTCAGAAATTACGAAACAATTACGAAACAATTATGAAACAATAACGAATCGATTCGTTAATGGCGGACGCGATCACGCAATACGCTAAAGAAACCTCCAAATGGGACAGGGGGAACTTCTGAAGCTTCCCTCTCCCTTTGTTGTTGACTGTTGGTGCGATAATTATATATTTTTTTCACTGAGAAAACAAACAGCAACCCTAAAACTTGCACCAGACATGCGGAAATAATAACGAAACGATTTCGAAAGGATTTCGAAACAATTACGAAACAATTACGAAATGAATTGAAAAAATATACAATATATTGAAAATATATTGAAAATATATACTTTGCAGAAATATACAAGAACCTCGGCCTTTCATTGAACATTGAGAAAACCAAAGTGCTTTTCCAGCAGTCACCAGCCAATCCCTCTTCAATGCCAGAAATACAGCTTAATGATGTAACATTTTAAAATGCTGATCATTTCTACTACTTTGGCAGCCACCTCTCCACAAATCAACATTGACACTGAAATGCAGTACCGCCTGAGCTCTGCGAGTGCAGCATTTTTCCAAATGAATCAGAGAGTGTTTAAAGATCAGAACATCCGTAGGTAGACCAGGGTGCTTGCTTATAAAACTGTTGTCCTTCTAACCCTGCTATACACCTGTGAAACGTGGACTGTCTACAGACATCACACTTAACTCCTGGAATGATTCTATCTGAAAAATCCTGCAAATCTCTTGGGAAGACAGGTGGGGAAATGTAAGCATGCTGGAAGAAGCAAAGACCACCAACATTGAAGTGATGCTCCTACGCCACCAACTCCACTGGGCTGGCCATGTTGTCCAAGTGCCCAATCACTGTCTCCCAAAGCAGTTACTATACTCCCTACTCAAGAATGGGAAATGGAATGTTTGTGGTCAGAAAAAGAGATTTAAAGATGGGCTCAAAGCCAACCTCAAAAACTGTGGCATAGACACTGAGAACTGGGAAGCCCTGGCCCTTGAGCACTCAAACTGGAGGTCACCTGTGACCAGCAGTGCTGCAGAACTGGAAGAGGCACGAATGGAGGGCGAAAGGAAGAAACATGCCAAGAGGAAGGCACGGCACACCAACCCTGGGACTGCCTTCCACCTGGAAACGGATGCCCTCACTGTAGAAGAACATGCGGATCAAGAATAGGGCTCCCCAGTCACCTATGTATCCATGGCCAAGACACTTGGAAAGTCATCATACTCGGACAATGAGGAATCGCTTAGGTAATCATTGATAATTACACCAGCTCTCCACATTAATTTTCCCTACAAAAGTGAAAAACCACAAATAAAAAATGGCTAATGTTTTAATGTAAGAATGAACCTCTCTAGCAATGTTTAGGTCTTCCAGGAGGACTCTATAGGCAATTCTATAGAGGAGGACCTAGAGATTCCTAGGTAGATATTTCCTCTAGAAATCTCTAGGTCATTTGGCATGAATGGAGAAAGTTGACTATAGAGTAATACTAGAGTAATACTGGAGGATTTAGAGATTGCTACAGAGAATGTTTTAAATCTAATATGTGATAATGAAATCTACAGATATGGAGGGACAACAGTATTAACCAGCTCTAGAGGTCCATAGCCACATCATGGCTGCCATTTAAGCAAGCGGATAGAATCATAGAATCAAAGAGTTGGAAGAGACCTCATGGGCCATCCAGTCCAAACCCCTGCCAAGAAGCAGGAATATTGCATTCAAATCACCCCTGACAGATGGCCATCCAGCCTCTGTTTAAAAGCTTCCAAAGAAGGAGCCTCCACCACCCTCCGGGGCAGAGAGTTCCACTGCTGAACGGTTCTCACAGTCAGGAAGTTCTTCCTCATGTTCAGATGGAATCTCCTTTCTTGTAGTTTGAAGCCATTGTTCCGTGTCCTAGTCTCCAGGGCAGAAAACAAGCTTGCTCCCTCCTCCCTGTGGCTTCCTCTCACATATTTATACATGCTATCATATCTCCTCTCAGCCTTCTCTTCTTCAGGCTAAACATGCCCAGCTCCTTAGGCCGCTCCTCATAGGGCTTGTTCTCCAGACCCTTGATCATTTTAGTTGCCCTCCTCTGGACACATTCCAGCTTGTCAATATCTCTCTTGAATTGTGGTGCCCAGAATTGGGTGAAGTAGAGCGTCTCCCAGATACCTTTAATACCTTAGTATCCCCTA
This sequence comes from Anolis sagrei ordinatus, assembly GCF_025583915.1. Taxonomy (NCBI): domain Eukaryota; kingdom Metazoa; phylum Chordata; class Lepidosauria; order Squamata; family Anolidae; genus Anolis; species Anolis sagrei. Next base: position 13,166,406 of record NW_026846588.1, read on the forward strand.
TTTCTTTCAGGTGAAAAAAGACCTCTCTCAACTCACATAATAATGTGAGTTGAGAGAGGTCTTTTTTCATCTGAAAGAAATAGGGGATACTAAGAGCTTAGAGAGGGGGTCACTCGACATCCCTCAGGACTTAGCCAAGACCTCCCAATTCCCCACCTTGATATGGGTGGCCACCAATAAGTAATCTAATCTCTCGGCAGGTTTTGTTGTGAGCTCACCTGCCTTTCACTCCTCTTCCACCCGGGCAATTTGCCGCACAGGATGAAAACATCAGAGAAGCCGCCTGGTTCAATAAAAAGGTAATAATGGGCAGTTGAAACTTCCTGCATCTCATAAACTGACAGTATGACACATTGGGATGGAGAGGTAGGGAAACGAATTTCTTTCTCCGCGTCCTCCTTGGAACGGTTAGTTCCAGAAGGTGCAAAAAGGGGGAAGCCGCATCCAGCTGCAATGTAAGTAACAATCCAGGCATGGATTCAAGCAGGAACTAGAGATAAGCCCCTAAATCTCAGAAGACCACAAAGTAATAATTAAGATTAACGCTCTCGAGGGATGGACTTGTCCCAGAAACGAACAGGTGCCACTCAGCTATACAAACAGAGAATTTTCCAGAAGAATAGAAAGAAGCTTTTCTTTTTGAAAAAGCCCCAACTCGGAATATTTCGACTGTGCTTAAGCGGCAGAACTGCACAGGGACAGTGCAGAAAAAGATAAAAGACAGGCTTTCTCCAAATTAACACTGTGGAAGAGGGCAGAAGAAAGCCAGGGGAGAGAAAGATATTAAAAAGCAGTCAGATTTGAAAGAAGGGAAATACTTTTGAAGCAATCAGGTGTTTGACAAGCAATAGAACTCCATCTTTAAGACGGATAACAAGAAGTACAAAAATGTGAGCTGTTCATGGGAAGGAGTGACCAGCAAGCATAATCATTCAGGGACGAAATAGAAGCCAAAGCTACATCCTTTTGTTGCAGGAAGTATTCAAATACTTCTTTTGTTTCCTATATGCATTGGAACATCCTCCCATTTCTAGAATAGGCAGGACCTGCACCTCCAAGTTTCACAGGCCATCTCCAGATACCAATCTTCAGTTAGGCTCCACATCAGTCTAAGAAACAGCCATGTGCAAATTTCCAACTCCCATAATGCAGCCACAGTTTGCTACAATTTGCAAGGCTTAACTGATTTGTTGCTGCATCTTGAACAGACTCCCAAGTGGGTCTATCTATATACTTAGTAGACTTGTGCAAGGATTACATTTCCTCCGTTTTCTCCGTGACTTCAGGAGCTCGTAACACTAAGGGCCCTTCTGGTACGAAAACCCACCCAACACTAATGCAAGTTGCAGCCAATCTTTGCTCCTCCTCCCCTATTCAGCATCATAGTGGAATTCAGGCATGTAACCGGGGGGGGGGGGGGGGGGGCTTCAGCCTCACCCACTCATACCCCACTCGTGCAACTCGCGATCCCCCCCCCCCACCCCCCCCCCCCCCGAAATTCTCATGGTGGTCCGCGAGAAGGCCTTACTGGTACATTATTTAAACTGTTATGTTTATTCATATCATGATCTGATCACCATGCTCAATATATCCCATATGCATGGGGGTATTGGGGTAATGATACAAAAGGTTTGCTAGGGTAGATCTTCTCTCACTCAGACTCAGCCCCCCCCCCCCCCCCCCTCCTGAATCAAAATCCTGGCTATGGGCCTGGTTGAATCTTTTTTATTTTGCTTTATTTTCCTCATTATTTTTATTTAGTGGGACTGACTGGAGTTGGAGACCTGAGGGACGGTGGGTGGGCTGCACATGCATGCGTTTGTAGGCTTGCCTTTCGCCATTTTCTCCTTCCCTTCCTCTCCTTCAGAAAATACTTCTAAAAGATTAATAATAATAATAATAATAATAATAATAGTAGTATTGGTAGTAATCCCAACAAACAAAAAGAGTAGCTTACCCCTCCTCTAGAGTACAAAGTAGAAGTAACCTTAAGGAAGCAAAATCCCAAGCAGAAAGGAGATTGCAGCCTTGCAGGTAAGAGAGGGGATTTTTAAGGTAGTCCAGGAGGATAGCTCGACTGAAGTCTAGGTCTTCACTCTTCTTTCTCTCGGTTTCCTTAAAATGCCTTGTGAAAGTTGCTGGTGTTAGGAGAGAAGAAAGTGTGCATGCCTTCCTCTAGATTAGAACAACTTTAAGAAGCTGTAAACCCAATCTCCTCCTCTACAAACAGAAGGGAAAGGATCCAGAAATGTAAAAGTGGTAAGGATATGGAAGGGGAGCCTGTGGGAAATTCCCCCACCTTAATGGGCTGGATAGGGTGCTTTCTTAACCCACTTGCTGACACCCAGGTTCCCTTGAAAGGAAGAAAAGAAAGGCTTCCAGGAGAAAGGGGAGCCCCATAAGTTCCCCATTGCCACCAATGGGTCAAAAAGAGCTGTTTTTTTTTCAGCTGAAGAAAATGCCCATTTGGCAGTTTGCCCACTTTCAGGAGGTGCTGGAAATCGGATGGTGGTGGTGGTGGTGGTGGTGGTGGGGGGGGTCCAGTAACCAGCAAGCAGAAACTGATAGCAATTCACCCAAAATGCACAAGTTAACTTCATAATTCCCTCCCAGTTGTGGTACCAGGGCTCGACCTCCACTCTGGTTAGAAGTGAATAGGCTGCTTAAATGTTCCTTATTCCATCTCTTAAGTATGTGAGAAGAAACAATCAGGTTGTGTCACCTTGATATGGGAACAGATCCTTAATTGAGATTTCTCTCTTCTTTTGCAAACAGGAAAATATGTCCTCTTGATCTGTATTTGAATGGCATGCTGTGAACAACTGTGGTTGGTATTAAGGTTCCAAGTCTCTGGTCTTGGCCTGGAAACCTCAGGACCTGAGACAATTGTGAACTGGCAACCCTTCATACAACTCACATAGTCCCACAACGTGTTAACAGCTTCCACATTACAGAGACGTGGAAGTGCTCCATAATGAGCCAAGTGAGCCAGCATGCCTCCCATGAAATCTTACACTGATTCCATTGCCCGTTATCCTACTATGTTGCAGTGTAGCATAAAGATCTAGCACAAAGATCTGCTGGCAGAGTCACAATAGAACTCTAGCGTAACTCAACATATGAAAAACAGTGACTGCATATAACTGACACTTCATGGTAGAATGCATAGACAAATTAAAAATGTGCATGACGAACTATCTGACCTATGTTTTTGAAGTTTATGAACGGCCCCCGTATTGGCAGAGGGTACATTCCCACATTATTCAGTTTTAACATACTGATTCCACTTTAGCAGCCAAGAATCCTATAGAATCCTAGGTTTTGTAGTTTAGGTGCAGCATTTAGCACTCTTACATTGATGGCACTAGTGCAGTGGTTCCCAAGCATTTTTCACCAGGGATCACTTGACCAGGGACCAACATTAGTACCAAGAGGGTTATGAATCAGTTTTTGGTCAACTTTAGATTCGGTTTGGTTATTTGGAGTGCTGATTCAGAAAACTGCATTAGATGGATCACGCCAGTTTTAGTTTCTGATAAGAGTATATGCCATCCAATAGTCGCCAACTGCTTGCCCACAGAAAGCCATATTCAATAATCTAGATGTGGTCTATCCAATGCAATTTTCTGAGTTAGCACCCCAAATGCCCCAGGATCAGGCCTACAAACAAAGACACCAAAGCGCCCCTACTACCAGGTGCCACATGGAACGGCTCTGCTTAGGAGGAGGGATGAGCAGCCAGGAAGCTTGTTGTCCTGCCTTTTGTGGGTAGTCAGCCTCTCTCCTCCCGACACCCCCATTGCCTCGGCACTATAAGAGGGTTTTGCGAGACCAGTTGCTCTCATTGCAATGGTGTAATAATGGTGAGGCCATGGACCATATTTTAGTTATTGAGGACCACTGGTGGTCCACAGACCACAGGTTCTTATGGACTACTGGTCATCCATGGATTCAGCTTTCTCAGCTGAAGTAGAATCAGGGTGTCATACCAGGATAGTGCATAAGAATCAGCAAGATATAGTTGTTTCAGTATTGGACTATGACTTCAGATCTGAGTTTTATTCTCCACTCAGTAATGGAAACCAATTGGGTGACCTTAAGCAAATCACACTCTCAACCCCCAAAGACCCCATGATAGGGTCACCTTAGGGTTGCTATAAGTTGGAAATTGCTTAGAGCAACAATAACAACAGGGCCTTATGCACATTATTGTTCATCAGCAGTGGTCCATCATGTCCTGAACTCCATCCTATCACTGGCAGCTGGACACATCCATCCTAGACTGTACCAAAAAGGCACCATGCATATATAATGCAGCTTATACTTGAGTACCACAACTGATCCCAGCATATGATGTCAAGAAGACAGTGATAAGTGACTCATCAGGAGCAGGAACCTCATGGAGTATCAGGTGCAGGAACATCACAGAAACATAGACTTCTTGGCAGGGGGTTGGACTGGATGGCCCACAAGGTCTCTTACAACTCTATGATTCTATGATTCCATGACCTGCTATTCAAAAGGCTATGTGGTCCAATCTCTGACCATTATAGATATCTACTGCTGAAATCCTCCCAAGAAGGCAACCCCAAAACTCTGTTTTTAAAACCTCAAAGAAAGGTTCTAGCTTAAATACAACAACATGAATTAGCATCATCTACAGCTGGAACTCTAACTCTAACTTGAGAGCTAGTCCTCTGTCTTTTCTACAAGAGAGAGATCTCTGCAAGCCTCCATGTAGTCTGGGACTGCAAAGCTCAGAAATTCCTCACCATTGAAATATACATGTCATAGAATCATAGAATCAAAGAGTTGGAAGAGACCTCATGGGCCATCCAGTCCAACCCCCGCCAAGAAGCAGGAATATTGCATTCAAATCACCCCTGACAGATGGCCATCCAGCCCCTGTTTAAAAGCTTCCAAAGAAGGAGCCTCCACCACACTCCGGGGCAGAGAGTTCCACTGCTGAATGGCTCTCTCAGTCAGGAAGTTCTTCCTCATGTTCAAACGGAATCTCCTTTCTTGTAGCTTGAAGCCATTGTTTTGTGTCCTAGTCTCCAAGGAAGCAGAAAACAAGCTTGCTCCCTCCTCCCTGTGGCTTCCTCTCACATATTTATACATGGCTATCATATCTCCTCTCAGCCTTCTCTTCTTCAGGCTAAACATGCCCAGCTCCTTAAGCCTCTCCTCATAGGGCTTGTTCTCCAGACCCTTGATCATTTTAGTCGCCCTCCTCTGGACACATTCCAGCTTAGTCAATATCTCTTTTCAATTGTGGTGCCCAGAATTGGACACAATATTCCAGGTGTGGTCTAACCAAAGCGGAATAGAGGGGTAGCATTACTTCCCTAGATCTAGACACTATGCTCCTATTGATGCAGGCCAAATCCCATTGGCTTTTTTTGCCGTCACATCACATTGTTGGCTCATGTTTAACTTGTTGTCCACGAGGACTCCAAGATGTACAAGTAACATCATCTGTAGGGGGAAAGGTTCTATTTCTTGCTCTATTCACTGCTGCATATGTCTAAAGACTTCAGATACACACGTAATGGAGTTCATGGGTTGTAGATTCAAGCCTCTTGGCAGCTCCTCTGCACTCTGAAATGCCCATAACATGGTAAATCTGGAATACGTAACTGACCTTTCTGGATGCTTTAGGTACCCTCTCCAATGACAATTCATAGCACCATTGTTCTACTTTGCTGTCCTGACAACCTCGTATGGAATGCTGGGGTTTGAAGTTTGGGGGAGGGTGTTTACTATTTAGAATTATCAGGGAGCTTTATGCCTTCCTAAACTATAAATGTCAAAGTGAAATAATAGTGCTATGGCAAGATAATGTGATGGGACCCTTGGAGAGACATATCTACCATCCCTCACTATTGGCAATTCTGGCCAGGCTTGACTGGGACTATAAGCCATGGACATCAGGAAGGTCACAACTGCCCACCTGTCTTATAGATGCAAATAGGGACAACCTTATAAGCCTTCCCTAGTCCTGTTTCCACCACGCAGGCTTCCAACTGTCTGTCCATGGCCAAGAGCTCTTGCATGCATGCTGGATGTTAAGCAGACCAGAACAGAGTCTTTGAAAAAGCGACGGGTGGGGATTGAGTTAAGAATGCTTAATGTCCCCGTGGATCTGATTGTAATTACAAGAGAGTAGATGCAATTCCAAAACAGTCAACCGCACAAACTCTTTGGATAGACATTTATGGGCTGGGGGTTCCTGGATGGAAATGAAGCAAAGCTCTGACATTTTCCATTAGGAGGCCTTCATTTCATGCATGTGGAATAATGGAGTCTTCTTGTATCAGAGGTCTCTCATGATATGTGAGACAGACAGTGTGCCATCAGTTGAAAAATAGTACAAAAACAAGTATGAACCCTTCCAGATATTTGAGATCCAACAGAAAAAGATGGCTACAAATGCCAAAGGGCACTTAATTTTTTTTGCAACTCCAATTCCCAGAATCCCTGCAGCAGTGGGGAGTTGTCTTAGGCCCCTTCTACACTGTTCTTATAACCCAGGATCTGATCCCAGGTTATCTGATTTGAACTGGATTATATGAGTCTCCACTACAGCAAAATGTGGGATAAGGAAATAATCTGGGATCAGATCCTGGGATATAAAGACAGTGTAGAAGGGGTCCTAGCGAGACATCCTGAGAGCTAGAGTCCCAAACAGTAGAGAAAACACTCATCTCCTTTTGTTTCTAAAGGACTGCTTTCCTGCATTTCTGATTCTGGTTTCTTTCATGATATACAACAACCAATAGTACTGACCCTCCAGGTCAGTCGCTCGTCCGAACAGGGTATAGAGTGGCAACCTGTGTTTGATGGGGTTATACTTCCCTTGAAGGTCCGCAGTTTGGGAGCCCTCCTGGACTCAGTGCTGACACTTGATGTTCAGTTGTTGGTGGTGGCCGGGAGGGCCTTTGCACAGTTAAAGCTTGTGCACCAGCTGCAACCGTACCTTGAGAAGTCTGACTTGACCATGGTGGTCCATGCCTTAGTTACTTAGACTACTGTAATGCACCCTACGTAGGACTGCCCTTGAAGACGGTTTGGAAACTACAACCGGTGCAAAGATCAGTGGTTAGATTGTTAACTGGAGCTTGTTACAGGGAGCTGTCAACCCCCCTGTTCAAACAGCTCCACTGGCTACCAACCCCCAATTCAAGGTGCACGTTATTACCTATAAAGCTCTAAATGGTGCAGGACCTGCCTATCTTCGTGGCTGCAGCCTCCCCTATGAGCCCACGCGGTCCTAAAGAACTTCCAGGGATGCTCTTCTCTCGCTCCCACCCCCGTCTCAGGCGCAGTTGGTGGGGACGAGAGAGAGGGCATTCTCGGTGGTGGCCCCTTGTCTCGGTGGTGGCCCCTATAAAGCTCTAAATGGTTCAGGACCTGCCTATCTTCATGGCTGCAGCCTCCCCTACGAGCCCACACAGTCTTAAAGAACCTCCAGGGATGCTCTTCTCTCACTCCCACCCCCATCTCAGGCGCGGTTGGTGGGGATGAGAGAGAGGGCATTCTCGGTGGTGGCCCCTCGTCTCTGGAACTCCCTCCCCAGGAAGATTAGGCTAGCACCCTCCCTATCCACATTCCGTCAAGAATTAAAGCCATGGATGTTTCGTTGTGCATTCGATTGATGACTCCTGTGACAGATGATTTGAATCATGATCTGAATCTAAATTCCTATATTTATTACTACATTTTAAGCTAAGTTAAATAAGTGAAATGTTACCATTCCTATGCTACTATATGGTACTATCCATCTTATTGGCCACCTAATTCTTTAACTAGTCTTGCATTTAACTAGTCTTCCCACCGCCCAAAAAATGATGTTCTGTTGTTGCTTGTGATGTTTTCTCCAGGCACTGTCAGGCCATTATATGCTAATCAAGGTGGTCAGTTGAAACATTCACACCTAGCTCCAGCAGACAAGAGTCCTTTGTCATTCCACAGATATATAAACCCTTTTCCCTAGTGAGGTTCCAACAGACCTCACTACCTCTGAGGATACTTGCCATAGATGCAGGCGAAACGTCAGGAGAGAATGCCTCTAGACCATGGCCATATAGCCCGAAAAACCCTACAACAACCCATTTGCTTATTATTGTTTATGCTGTTTTATGCTATTTTAATATTTTATTGTTCTGTTTTAACTGTATGTTGTTTTGGGCTTGGCCTCGTGTAAGCCCCCTCGGGGAGATGGAGGCAGGGTAGAAAAATAAAGTTCTTATTCTACTACTACTTTGACACCGCTTTAATCGCCATAGCTGCATGTGGGGAGTCACCGCAGCAATGGATTCTAAGGACCTTACGATACTACAAATCCCAGGATTTCTAATGGTGTTAAAGAGGTAGCTAAGTGCTTTCATGATATAGTGTGACAAAGACTCTGGTGCGAAAGCATGCTGGGGAAAGAGTGCAAATAGGTCTCTCCTAACTCCGGGAAGCAGTTAATGGTGTGATCCATGGGGCCATCAAAATCCAAACAAAACAATTACTTTGAAGCATCTGGACACCTTTCTTTCTTCCTCCTTTCCCCTCTGCTTCCAACCAAGACTCTCTGAAGAAAAGGTCTGCTTTTTGTCAGGTAATTAAGAAGACTGAAGGAATTGTCCTCGGATGAGGTGTCAAAAGAGGAAATCCTCCCGAGCAGAGTGATAAAGAGCTACATTCCAGACCCGGAGTTTAGGATCAGAGTGCAAACAAACTAATAAATAGCACTGTTCGGTCTGTGTGAGCCTCCCTCCCCTCGCCTTTCAAAATCTCCCTCCTGTTTGCCACTAAAGCCTGATATGGCACATCGGGTGAAACTCAGCTTGCGTACGAAGAAAGCAAAATGATTGTTTGGGTCTAGGGAGGTGTCAGGTACAAAATTACCCAAATGCCAATTGTCAAATGTTATCTGGGTTTGATATTTTTAAATTCCTTTCTGTAATGGAAGGCTGATAGAGAAGGGCCGGATTCTTCCAGGGCCAGGAACCATGGGTCGAAAAACAAAATCTAGTGGTGGTAAGGAATGCTTCGGCAGTCTTTCTCCATTAAACACCCCCCCCCCCTTCTAGAGGTACATCTACACTGTAGAATTAATGCAGTTTGACACCACTTTGATTGTCATGGCTCAAAGCTGTGGTTTGGGGAGAAAACCAACACTCTCTGATTCCATAGCATTGAGCGAGATCAAACTGCATTAATTCTACAGTGCAGATGTACCTTGGAATCTGATTTTTAACTAGTGGGGGATTTATTTTGGTGTTATCCTGTTGTTATTGTTACTGTGATATTGTTTAGACACTTATCGTATTTTGTGTGTTGCACCTTGAGTGCTTTTGTGAGCCGCGCTGAGTCCCTTCGTGGAGATGGTGACGAGGTACAAATAAAGTTATTTAATTATTACTACTACTACTACTACTACTACTACTACTACTGTTGACTGTCAAAAACTGCAAATAAATGGGTTCTAGAGCAAATCAACCCTAGAACCCAAGATGACTAGATGGAGGCTGTCATACTTTGGACATATCATGAAATGACAGGATTCATTGGCAAAATTCTTAAAACATAATAAAGTGGAAGGCAGTAAGAAAAGAGGGAGATCACAATATATGGTATCTTAGGAGGAATCGAGACAATCAGGTATGAAGACTTGCTTATTATTATTTATTATCGTTATTTACTATATTTATATGCCGCTTTTTTCATCCCTTGGGCGACTCAAAGTGGTTTACAGTAGCAAAACTTCAATGCTCAAAACATCATAGAACAGTTAAAAACAATTGAAGCAATAGCATCAAAAACAATCATTACAAAATCAATAAATATATCTCATTAGCAGGGGCTGCTCAACCATTACGCAAAGTAAGCATTCGCAGTATAGTTGATTTCGCCCAAGGGCGTTCTTGAGGCGCTCTTGGGGGAAAATAGACCTTGACATATGTGAGTTGTAGTTACTGGGATGTATAGTTCACCTAAAATCAAAGAGCATTCTGAACTCCACCAATGATGGAATTGAACGAAATATGGTACATAGAACTCCCACGACGAACAGAAAATATATGTGATTGGTTGGGCGGGGGGGGGGGGGGGCAAAATACTGTTTGCTTACTCTTAGTTAAAATCAAGATCCAATCTCATCATCTTATTGTTCCATATTCCTATGTTCGTTACACTGCCTTTTCAAATGCCTGCTCGAACAACAAAGTCTTCACATTCTTCAGAAATGCTAACAGGGAAGGGGCCGATCTAATGTCTGTAGGAAGGGCATTCCATAGCTGAGGGGCCACCGCTGAGAAGACCCTGTCTCTCGCCCCCTGCCAAACGTATTTGTGATGCAGGCAGGATCAAGACAGGGCCTCCCCAGATGATCTTAATGTCCTAGCTAGTTCATAGGAGGAGATGCGTTCGGACAGGTAAGTTGGGCCAGAACCGTTTAGGGCAGGGGTCCTCAAACTTTTTAAACAGAGGGCCAGGTCATAGTCCTTCAAACTGTTGGAGGGCCGGATTATAATTTGAAAAAGACATGAATGAATTCCTATTCACACTGCACATATCTTATTTGTAGTGCAAAAAAAATTAAAAACAATACAATAATTAAGATGACGAACCATCTTAACAAATATAAATTTATTAGTATTTCAATGGGAAGTGTGGGTCTGCTTTTGGCTGATGAGATAGGGTTGATGTTGTTGTTGTTGTGTGCTTTTGAGTTGTTATAGACTTAGGTTGACCCTGAGTGAGGGCCGGGTAATGACCTTGGAGGGCCGCATCCGGCCCCCGGGCCATAGTTTGAGGACCCCTGGTTTAGGGCTTTATAGGCTAAAGCCAGCACTTTGAATTGTGACTGGTAGCATACTGGCAGCCAGTGGAGCTGGTGCAACAGAGGAGTTGTATGCTCCGTGAGTGCTGCTTAGGGCTATTCACAACTGAGACTCTTGGAGCTCTCATCCCCAGGGACATCAGAAATCAAAGTTGACCTAACAGGAAATAACAAACGCAAATGAGATGAGAAGACTTGTGGCTGATTGACAAAAAGGATCATAGCTGTGTACATTCACAAATGGTTCTGTAGTATTACAATAATACCAAAATTGGGAAGGAAGTGGGTACAAGAGGGCAACCAACTCAAAGCAGAATAAGTGGGGTCACCCAAACAAAGGTTGCAGAAATGCCATTGTGAGCACCTTCAAGTTTGCACAGGTGTGCAGACAGTGATGTGAAACCAGGGCAGAGGGAGGCAGGGAATGGATAGCAAAGAGAGAGTCAGCTGTCTGCCTTCGGTAAGCGTGTGCCAAGCACGCAACCAGGCCTTTTCTGAAGTGGTTTCTCATCCACTCAGCACGGCAAAGAGGCAGATTAAAACACTCCAACAAAGGATTACTCAGGTTTTTGTCTAACAATCCCAAGAATGTCGTGGTTTGTTGTTGTTGCATTTTTTTCCCTTCGCCTCTTGGCCCAAGTCTCTCCGGAGTTTGTGGCTCTGACAATGAAGGCAGTGGCTGCAACAAGGCTTCAATGACGATGCTTATGCAGGGAAGTCCACTCTTCTTCAAAGAGGGCAGCCAAGGGAGAGGATCAGCCAGCTCTGAACCCCATTGGGAGGAGAGACGCAGCCTCTGCTTGCCAGGTGGAGTGGGCAAACTGAGCTGGGGAGTGCATGCTTTGCATGTGTAATGTTCCGGATTTCATTCCTTATCTTAGAAGAATATCAGCCAAGCAGCCAGGAAAAGATACTGAAGAATCATAGAAGGATGGAGTTGGATCATCCAGTCCAATCCTCTGCCATGCAGGAAAATACAACCAAAACATTATTGACAGATGGCCATCCAGCCTCTGCTTTAAAAATTCCAGAAAAATCTACCATACTCCTTCAACAAGTTCCCCCATGACCTTCTGGCAAACAAAGTAGTCAAATGTGGGCTAGGGAATACTGTGGTTAGGTGGATCTGTCATTGGTAAAGTGAAGGAACTCAGAAAGTGATTCTCCCCAATGCTTCCTCTTCATCCTGGAAAGAAGTGACAAGTGGAGCGTCACAAACAGGGTTCCGTTCTGGGCCTGGTTCTGTTCAACATCTTTATGAATGACTTAGATGAAGGGTTAGAAGGCAGGACCATCAAGTTTGCAGACCACACCAAATTGGGAGGGAGAGCTAATTCCCCAGAAGACAGGAGTAGAATTCAAAACGATCTTAACAGGTTGGAGAAATGATTGGCCAAAAATAACAAAATAAAATTTAACAGGGACAAATGAAAGATACTCAGTTTAGGCAGAAAAAAATATGAAATGCAAAAATACAGAATGGGGACTGTGTAGGTACAACTGTACCAGGAGCTGCAATTTTGTTTGCTTTGCATTGAATGTTTGTTGTAGTCCTAAGTTTCAGGGACTCTTCAGATAGGTGGCTTCTTTTGGCTGTAATCATAGGGCAAGCCACCTGTCAATTATAGTTAAGTTCCCTGATCCCACCCCCTTTTTTGGGTTTTGGAGGAAATAGGAGCCTTTTTGGGTCAGTCCACACAGAGAAGCCTTTCATGCAGGACATAATACCAAGAGCTCCTGTAGAAAGCTTCGTCTTCTATGGCTTGGCCGGGGAGATACAGCCTTACAGCTTCTTTGCTGAGGAACTTCAGTCAGCCATCACTGAAACCTGAACTCCCTTTTTACTGGAAGTCTACAAAGCTCTGCTTGGTAAGGGTCACTCGGAGAAGCCAGAAGCAGTTGGTACCGGGTGCAGGGGCTCCACGCCAACAGAGCCAAAGACAGACTGCCCAGATTAGAAGTTAAGGATTTCCCTATTAGCTAAAATACGGTTTATGAAGATAGTGCCTGTTCCCTGTGGACAAGATTGAGAGAGAGAGCCAACAGACTGTTAAGAAAGCCTTAAAGTACCTGTTTGTTTTCAATAATAAAGAACTTTGTTGAACCTTTAAGCAATCTAAAGACTCTGTTTTAAGGAAATCCAAAGGTCTTTAATGTGAGGCAGCCCCTGCGTCCCGTTGGGCACACAGAATTTATGTCCTGTCTACAGTCTTATGCACAGGCCCAGCGTGCAACAGCACAGGGACGATGACTGGCTTGCGAGCAGTGCATGTGAAAAAGATCTCGGAGTCCTTGTGGACAACCACATAAACATGAGCCAACATTATCATGTGTCAGTTTTAAAAGCCAATGGGATTTTGACTTGCATAAATAGAAGAATGGTGAAGTCATGCTACTCCTCTATTCCGCCTTGGTCAGACCACACCTGGAATCACACTGTATTCAATTCTGGACACCAGAATTGAAGGGAGATGTTGACAAGCTGGAATGTGTCCAGAAGAGGATGATTAAAATGATCAAGGGTCTGGAGAACAAGCCCTATGAGGAGTTGCTTAAATCGCTGGGCATGTTTAGCCTGAAGAAGAGAAGAAGACATGATGAGGTCCATGTGTAAATATGTGAAGGGAAGTCATAGGGAGAAGGGAACAGGTTTGTTTTCTGCTGCCCTGGAGACTAGGACACAGAGCAATGGCTTCAAACTACAGGAAAGGAGATTCTACCTGAACATGAGGAAGAACTTCCTAACTGTGAGAGCTGTTCAGCAGTGGAACTTTTTGTCCTGGGATATGGTGGAGGCTCCTTCTTTGGAGGTTTTTAAACATATGGAGGTGGCCATATGTCGGGGGTGTTTTGATTGCAATTTTCCTGCTTCTTGGCAGGGGGTTGGACTGGATGGCCTACAAGGTCACTTCCAACTCTAGGATTCTTTGATTCAATGAACTTTATTTATTTATTTATTTATTTATTCATCCCCCCCGGGGGGGGGGGGGGACTCAGGGCGGCTTACAAAAGCAAGGCACAATTCGATGCCCGCATTATTTTAAGGTAAAAACAACCATAAAACCAATAAAAGCAATAAAACCAATACAAACCATTTCTCCTCATTGATGGTCAGCATTTCACAATCTCATAGTTCAAATTCTAATTCCACAATTGTCAGTCCTTTCAGTCCTATCCATCTGGTTGTCCATATCTAGTTGTCAGATTGCCCAAAGGCCTGGTCCCACAACCACGTCTTTACCTTCCTCCTGAAGGAGAGGAGGGATGTTGATGCCCTAATTTCCCCCGGGAGTGAGTTCCACAGGTGAGGGGCCACCACTGAGAAGGCCCTGCTCCTCGTCCCCACCAGCCTCACTTGTGATAGCGGTGGGGTCGAGAGCAGGGCCTCCCCAGATGATCTCAAATTCCGGGGTGGGACGTAGAGGGAGATACGTTCGGACAGATACACTGGACCGGAACCATAAAGAGAGATTCTGCAGCAGTTTGCTTTTGTCTGAGCCTACTGGGAAGGGTAAAATTTCACTACCTCCTTTTCTCCACATTTGACTGAGTTTATGGAGTGTAAACTACATCCTAACTTTATATAATTTTGTAAAAGGATGAGCACAAGAGTCCATGTTTCTTAGGAAATCTGCAGACATCTGCAACCACACTATGGCTAAACTCTTTGCAAAAACAGACCCATTCAAAATTTACAATGCAAAGAAGATTTTGCTATAAGGTAGGCTTAACTTTACCAACATGTGTGGACAAGCTCCGAGATAGAGAACCCAACCAGCTGGGTTGCCTTTTAATCCACCCTAAAACAATGGGATTTCAGCTTTCTCTTTCCAGATTAGATCACACAACAGCTATTTGGGGCAGATGAACAAAGCTGCTTTCAAAGGCATCCCAGAGTTTTATTTAACAACTTCTCTACCAAAACTCAGAAGAAAACGCATATATCTCCGAATGGCCCTTTCACTGCATCGAACGGGATGGCATTTCCTTTTCCTGCTTTTGCTGCTTGCACCACAATGGTCTCCACCTTCGAATACATCTGCAAATCCTAGCAAAAAAGCATAGATGTCCATTTAATTCGAGATACATTTGTCATTTAATTCTCCCTGATTGCAATTGTAACAGCATTTCAGGGATTATGTAGATTCAAAACTCTATTTTTGGATATTTCCAGGAGGTAATTGCAAAATATTGTATATTTTAATAACATTTTTTATCCAACAAAACCTTATTATAACAATGGGATCCATCCAGATCAAATACTTATCTATTTCTTTTACAAAATTATTTCTGGGTTTTGTTCTCTGGAGTCTATCTCTATAGATATAGGCGTGTTTAATTGTCCACAATCATTTATTTTGCTTCTTTCCAAAGAGTCCTCAAAAGTTTGTCAGGAGTTCTGCAAGAAGATCTATAAAGACAGTCAGAGTTCTCGGAAAATTGCTGCAAATCTTCTCAACATAGCAATGCCACGTATATAACATTAGCAAAGGAAAATGGCCTCTCTCTAGATACTGACTATATTAGTTTGGTTATATTTTTAGAATTCCTTTTTGGCAGCTTTAAGGTCTCACTTTGGACCAAGTCCTATTGATTTATCCCAACTAGAATTCTTTGCTGTTGTTGTGTGTGCCTTTGTTTCTAGTTGACCCTAAGCCAGTTTTCTTGGCAGGATTTATTCATAGAGGTTTGCTCTTGCCTTCTTCTGAGGCTGAAGAACTTTGATTTGCCCAAGGTCAATTAGGATGCATCTACACAGTAGAGTTAATGCAGTTCGACAACACTTTAACTGCCATGGCTCAATGCTAGGGAGTCATGGGGGTTATAGAAGCTCCCGGTGGTGCAATGGGTTAAACCCTTGTGCCGGCAGGACTGCTGACCAAAAGGTCGGCGGCTCAAATCCAGGGAGCGGGGTGAGCTCCCATCTGTCAGCCCCAGCTTCTCCTGTGGGGACATGAGAGAAGCCTCCCACAGGATGGTAAAACATCCAGGCATTCCCTGGGCAATGTCCTTGCAGACAACCAATTCTCTCACACCAGAAGCAACTTGCAGTTTCTCAAGCTGTACCTGACATGAAAAATATAGGAGTTATAGCATTACAAGGTCTTCAAATTCTCTATCAACAAACTGCAACTCCTGGGGTTCCATGGCGTTGAGCCATGGCAATTAAAATAGTGTAAAATGGATTAATTCTGCAGTGTAATTGCACCCTAGGTCTGGCAACTGCAAGGTTCAGATTCCTGTTCAGTCATGAAAACCCATTAGGTGACCATGGGCAAGTCATACTCTCTCGTCCTCAAAGGAAGGCAGTTACAAAGCTCTCTGAGATTCACCAAATAACTTTGAACTAACCATTCCCTCTTTTTGCTGTTGCTTAGAAAAACATGTTCTGGTTTTCATCTGTGGAAAGATGGTGGGTATGCAAACCCCATCCCTGATAATGAGACGCTGGCGAGAGATTGTCTTTGAGCATTGTCAGAAAAGTAGGATAATTTCTGCCCCATCTCAAAATATTATGATCAGCAGGAGAAAGAGAGTGCGAGTTTTCCCAAAGGAACATTTAATTAGGCTCATCTTATTCCTTCCCGACATCCTGTGAATTCCTATTTTGGTCTTTCCAACCAAAAAAAAAAAAACCTTTTTGAAGCGGTAAAGCTAGTGATAAAAAGAAGCCCAGGCCTCTCTCTCTCTCTCTCTCCCATCTGTTGCCAAGATGAGCATTGGCTGAAAGAGGTTGAGGAAGCCAGGCAGGGCCTTCCTTCTGGCTTGACCTTATTAGCAGGAATTTGGTGTAAGGCTTTGGTGCTCACGGAAGACAGAAAAGAGAAAGAGAGGGAAGTGAGCCGGAGAGGGAAATATTAATCTGGATTTCCTACTGAACTGACTGTTTCATTCATACATGTGGAGTGTCGTGAAGGCAGGAGATACTACTAAAGTCTAAGACTTGGAAAGGGAAGGGAATGTAGATGAGATAAGGCAAAATTGTAAGTTATGATTTGTTGCGGTACTGTGGTATTGTATATAACAGGCATGGGCAAACTTTCTAACTTGGGGGCTGCATGGCAGGCCAGAGCAGGGTAGGTGGGCCAGGAGGGAAAGGGGTTCTCTCTAAGTCTCCTCCCTGCCCTTTCCTCCCCTTCTTCTTCTCTTTTGTGCACCAGCTGCACCCGTACCTTGGGAAGTCTGATCTGGCCACAGGGAGGAGGGAGCAAGCTTGTTTTCTGCTTCCTTGGAGACTAGGATGCAGAACAATGGCTTCAAACTACAAGAGAGGAGATTCCATCTGAACATGAGGAAGAACTTCCTGACTGTGAGAGCCGTTCAGCAGTGGAACTCTCTGCCCCGGAGTGTGGTGGAGGCTCCTTCTTTGGAAGCTTTTAAACAGAGGCTGGATGGCCATCTGTCAGGGGTGATTTGAATGCAATATTCCTGCTTCTTGGCAGGGGGTTGGACTGGGTGGCCCATGAGGTCTCTTCCAACTCTAGGATTCTATGATTCTATGGCCACAGTGGTCCACGCTCTTGCCACATCCCGAATAGATTACTGCAACGCGCTCTATGTGGGGTTGCCTTTGAAGACTGTTCGGAAACTGCAATTAGTCCAACAGGCTGCAGCTATATTACTCTCTGAAGCATCATACAGGGAGCATACCACCCTCCTGTTATGTCAGCTGCACTGGCTGCCAATCCAATTCTGAGCACAATTCAAAGTGCTGGTTTTGACCTATAAAACCCTATATGGCTCTGGCCCAGCGTACCTGTCTGAACGTATCTCCTTCTACATCCCACCTCAGAGTTTAAGATCTTTTGGGGAGGCCTTGCTCTCAGCTTTGCCTCTGTCTCAAACACGCTTGGCGAGGATGAAGGACAGGGCCTTCCACAGGTGGCCCCCCACCTGTGGAATTCAGGAAAGGAAAAGGAAGAGAAGGAAGGATGGAGAAAAGGAAAGAAAAAAAGGAAGGAAGGAAGGAAGGAAGGAAGGAAGGAAGGAAGGAAGGAAGGAAGGAAGGAAGGAAGGAAGGAAGGGGAGAAAGAGGGAGGGACGGTTGGCCACAGCAATGCATGGCAGGTACAGCTAGTATACATATATAGAAATAAATGCAATTACAGAGGATTAATGGAGATTGTCCCTGTTGAATCTGCACAGTTGAGAGTGTCAGATGTTTTTGGACTTCAGCTATAAGAGACCCTATCTAGTCCAACGACATCTGGGCCCAGCCTGATTGAGAGCCACCATTCAGGCATCTGGAGAGCTGATCTGTTGGAGAGAGAACACAAGGCAAGCTGCAGCTCTGGTTTAACCTAGCAAAGTGCATAAAATGGCTATATTTACTTACTAGGGATTCACTTACATCCCACCCCACACATAGTGTTGCTGATCGTATTAGAAGGCTGCCTTGTGTCTCCTGCCTCTCCGTGCAGCTGCTTGTCCTCCTTTTTTTCCGCATTCAGATGTTTGGGGTTTGACGCACCCCCTTCCTCCAGCTCATCTCCTGGGTTAAGGGGGCTTTTGCAAGGCCAACTCCTGATTCTTTCCAGCTGTGCAAGTCCAGAGCGGCTGACATAGTTCCTGGAGCGTCTCCTTGCCAAGGCTTGGGAATGTCAGCCAAGAGTTAGCAGCAGAGCAGCAACACGGAGAAAGCCAAAGTCTTCTGCCAATTAATCCCAAATCTTCCTTCTCTTGTCAGAAAGGGAGAGGCACGGTGTTTGCGTTCCCAGCTAAGGCCTCGCTTCTCTTGGGATCCAAAGACTTGATCAGCCAAGCACATGATGTGAGAATGCAAAATGGCCCATCCCAGCCTTTCCCAAGTGGAGGAGAAAAGTTACTTCAGGTCAAGGAAAACCATGCTTTGCCTTATTTATCATCACCTGGACACACACCTGCAGGGGAAGACATAGAGTGTAACTGTCTACACTGTAGAACACCATTTCACAACGTGGGGGGGGGACCCCTTGGGGGGGGGGGGGGGTCCGGGGTGTCAGAGGGGTCCCAAAGACAATCAGAAACACAGTATTCTCTCTTGGTCATGGGGGTTCTGTGTGGGAAGTTTGGCCCAATTCTATCATTGGTGGGGTTCAGATTGCTCTTTGATTGTAGGTGAACTATACATCCCAGCAACTACAACTCCCAAATGTCAAGGTCTATTTTCCCCAAACTTTGCAAGTGTTCACATTTGGGCATATTGAGCATTTGTACCATGTTTGGTCCAGATCCATCATTGTCAGGGGCAGCTCCATCCATTATGCAAAGTATGCATTTGCAGTATAGTTGATTTTGCCCAGGGGCGCTCTTAAGGCGCTCTGGGGGGAAAATAGACCTTGACATATGTGAGTTGTAGTTACTGGGATGTATAGTTCACCTACAATCAAAGAGCTTTCTGAACTCCACCAATGATGGAAGTGAACCAAATATGGCACACAGAATTCCCACAGAAAATATATATCAGTGATTGTTTGGGGGGAGTGGATGCAAAAATACTGTTTGCTTACCGTTGAAAATTACCTAGGGCCACCTCTAATCATTGTTTGAGTCCATGGAGCTCTCTGGATGTAGGTGAACTACAACTCCCAAACTCAAGGTCAATGCCCAGCAAACAATTCCAGTTTTTTGTTGGTCATGGGAGTTCTGTGTGCCAAGCTTGGTTCAGTTCCATCATTGGTGGAGTTCAGAATGCTCTTTGATTGTAGCTGAACTATAAATCCCAGCAACTACAACTCCCAAATGACATAATCAACCCCCCCCCCCCAACCCCACCAGTATTCAAATTTGGGTATATCAGATATTTGTACCAAATTTGGTCCAGTGAATGAATCACAGAATCATGGAATCATAGAATCATAGAATCATGACACCTTGTGGGCCATCCAGTCCAACCCCCTGCCAATCAATGAAAATACATCCTGCATATCAGATATTTACATGACAATTCATAACAGTTGCAAAATTACAGTTATGAAGTAGCAACGCAAATAATGTTATGGCTGGGGGTCACCACAACATGAGGAATTGCATTAAGGGGTCATGGCATTAGTAAGGTTGAGAACCTCTGCTGGAGATTGAATGCAGTGTAGCACCACTTTAACTGCCATGGCTTAATGCTATGGAATCCTGGGAGCTGTAGTTTGGTGAAGCACCGGTACTCTTTGGCAGAGAAGGCTACATATCTTGTAGAATTACACCCACCCTTAGATTTCTGAGCTCATAAAAGGAGAAGCAGTCCTTCAAATACCAGGGATCCACTCAAACCGCAATAGTGTCATGATATTGACTACTTCATGTTAGAAGACATGGAGCAGTTATGGATCTATAATTCTAGATTATGAATCTGTAATGTCAATATAGAATGCCACCTCATAGTAAAACAATTTTAAATTGATTAAAATAATAATACAGTGCTCTCTAGCATCCCTTTTCTGAAGAGGCCTCCATTCTACAAAGCCTGCCAGAATTTTTGCAAAGTATTTGACTCCAAATGGAAAGACACTAAACAGATGGGCATTCTAACCTCTCAAGGAAGGAGTTCCAAAGTCTAGGGGCATTTATTGAGAAGGCCGTCACTTATGTTGCTCTCAAAATAATGATTCCCCTGTATGTTCATCTGTTGATGATAAACTCCATCTTGATACTAGCTGGCATCTCCCCATTGCCTGTATGGTTTGCTGAACTCTGTCATTTGTGCAATGTAGAAATGCTATAACTATAATATTATGATCCCAGAGCCAACAACCAGAAGTTATAGTTACATATAGAACCAGACTCCGAAAACACCCTTTTAAACAACAAACAAGCTCTGGCTACATTCTGTGCTCATCATATAGACCTCAGATAAGGATCACCATATGTGCATTAGATATTGTTTACATGTGCTTTGTCTTATCCTTTGTAGCTCCAAAGTCCTCTAAAACACTGATGCTTGGAATAAACATTATCTGTCTCAGCCAGTATTGTGAACAAGCTGGACTGTAAGCAGTGCTCAGGCTTAGTAAATCCTTAGTTATTGCTGGTTGTCTGTTTACCTTAGTATTCAGATTTAGGGCTCATTCCAGCATTGTGACCCACCTGGGAGGATAGGAAAGGTGAAGGTTTCCCCTGACATTAAGTTTAGTTGTGTCCCTCTGGGGGCTGGTGCTCATCTCTATTTCTAAGCTGAAGAGCCGGAGTTATCCGTAGATACCTCCTAGGTCATGTGGCCAGCATGACTACATGGAGTGCTGCTACCTTCCTGCAGAAGCTGTACCTATTGATCTACTCACCTGCATGTTTTTGAACTGCTAGGTTGGCAGAAGCTGGGCCTAACAGTGAGAGCTCACCTTGCTCCCCGGATTCAAATCGCCAACCTTTCGTTCAGCAAGTTCAGCAGCTCAGCAGTTAAACCCACTGCACCACCAGGGGCCATACTTGGGATGATAGTATGGGGTTATTTCAGTCCTATCTAAAAGCATTACTTCTGCAGATTCCAATGTGTAGGCAGTGTTATGGATAAGGTAGATACCTTGTGGTCCCCGAGATGTGTTTCAGCATCCATCATCTTACTACTGGTTGGCTATGCTAGCTATGCTGGCTGATGGAAG
Source organism: Anolis sagrei ordinatus (assembly GCF_025583915.1). Classification (NCBI taxonomy): domain Eukaryota; kingdom Metazoa; phylum Chordata; class Lepidosauria; order Squamata; family Anolidae; genus Anolis; species Anolis sagrei. The sequence goes on from NW_026846588.1 coordinate 13,187,811, forward strand.
CTGCAGTCCAAAACCAGCTTCAGGACCACAAGGTGTCCAGTTAGAGTTGCCAGAGCTGCTGTGTGTTCATTGGTTGCGCAGAAGAGGGAAATCCAGCAAGCATCACTTCTTCTTTGGTTGTCTGTAAGCAGCACCTGTTGAAATTGTACACACAACTATAAAACATAAAGGGGTTGTCTCCAATTTTGAATCTGGCAACTCTTTGATACAAGGCCTAGCTTATTTAATATTCATGAAACTGAGGGGAGAAATCTGCTGCGCATGCTTTTTTTTTCCATGTCAGGAGCAACTTGAGAAACTGCAAGTTGCTTCTGGTGTGAGAGAATTGGCCATCTACAAGGACATTGCCCAGGGGATGCCCAGATGTTTTACCATCCTGTAGGAAGCTTCTCTCATGTCCCCGCATGAGAAGCTGGAGCTGACTGACAGGATCTCACCCCACTCCCCAGATTTGAACTGCCAACCTTTTGGTCAGCAGTCCTGCTGGCACAAGAATTTACCATGCTGTGCATGGTACATTTATGTGGCATTGAATAATTACTGTGGCTGTGGAACTATCCTCCACAGGAAACTAGAATGCCTCCCTCTGTGTTCTCCTTCTACAGCAGGCAAATACTTTTTAAACATTTCATCACATTTTGCCCATTTAGTTGCGGCTGAAAGATCATTTAATGGGTGTCCTGCATTTTCTATTCTCATTGTTATTTTTTAAAAGCTTGGAAACAGTTTGAAATTAGTGCCGTCTTTAATAGGATAACTTATTTAATTGCTTCCCAAATTCACTTTGTTATAATGATTGCTTTCTAAAAGCTGCCTTTTGTTTTTCTCTGATTTGTAAGCTGCTCTGCAACTCATGGTGTGCAAAAGACTCGATGGAAATACACGAAAAATAAAAATTACTGTTGAATTACATTATGCAACCTTTTGGATGCTCTGGAATCTCTTATCTCTTGTGGAGAGCCACATAAAAATGTGGTGACAGAAGGAAGGACTGGGTAAACCGGTTGCCAGTTTGACCCAGTTTAATGTTGTCTTCTCCCATAGTAAAAACCAGGCTGCCAAAGAGCTCTGGATTGCAAGCAAGGAGTTTTTGTGGGTAGAACTAACCTCTTCAAAGCAACACAAAGATGCACTGGAGACTACCTTAGGTACTATACCCTCCAAATGTCCCGATTTGGCACAATGAATTCCAATTAACCCTCTGCATTTCCACCTTTTCAGCTGATATTAAAGTGTCCCTGTTTCTCTTTCCCCTTTGTCCTCAGCTTACTTCAGTGGCTGCAAATGGAATTCAAAGTGCAAAAGCAGCTTGGATTACATTAACTCAGGGAGAAGGGATTTTGTCCTTCTCTATAGATCACTGTTTCTCAACCTGGGGGTCACCAGGGGGTGTCAGAGGGGTTGCCGAAGACCATCAGAAAATACAGTATCTTCTGTTGATCATGGGGGTTCTGTGTAGGAAGTTTGGCTCAATTCTATCATTGGTGGGGTTCAGAATGCTCTTTGATTGTAGATGAACTATAAATCCCAGCAACTACAACTCCCAAATGTTAAGGTCTATTTTCCCCAAATTCCACCAGTGTTCACATATGAGCTTATTGAGTATTGGTGCCAAGTTTGGTCCTGTTTGAGTCCACAGTGCTTTCTGGATGTAGGTGAACTACAACTCCCAAACTTAAAGTCAATACCCACSAAATCCTTTCAGTATTTTCTGTTGGTCATGGAAGTTCTGTGTGCTTCAATTCCATCATTGGTGGAGTTCAGAATGTTCTTTGATTGCAGGTGAACTATAAATCCCAGCAACTACAACTCCCAAATGACAAAATCAACCCAACCCCCCCCCAAACCCCATGAGTATTCCAATTTGGGCGTATCAGGTATTTGTGCCAAATTTGGTCCAGTGAATGAAAATACATCCTGGATATCTGATATTTACATTACGATTAATAACAGTAGCAAATTTACAGTTATGAAGTAACAACGAAAATAATTTTATGGCCGGGGGTCGCCACAACATGAGGAACTGTATTAAGGGGTCATGGCATTAGGAAGGTTGAGAACCACTGCTGTAGATTCATGCAAAAGCAGATTGCTGTAGCTTCTCCTTGCTTGTGTGTGGTTCTTTATGAATAGCTTTTGCCATCTTGACCATGCTTGCTTAGCCACAAATATCCCAGTTTTCATCTGCCAAAAATTTGGAGAATATGGTGAAGAGCTTAATGTCAGAATGGTTAAAATCAGGAGATAAAGTGACCTACAAGAAGGCAACTTGCAGGGTGATTTTCTTCAAGCAGTTTCCCACACTTCTTATCAGAAAAAAGAAAGTCAGTGGGAAAATACTCTTTTTATGAAAAGGACAACAGTCTCAACTGGTGACTGAGCAGGAGGGGGGCTGATCCAAATTAAACAAAACATCATCTAAGTAGCTTGGAGGCGTTTAGAACATGTTCGAACAAACTCAACAGTCGCCTCTGTTGTTACCTATGCTGCGAGACCAACTTTAACTGTGTGGCGTCCAGATGTCAAAAAAGATAGAAACTCTGTTACTTGAAAGTGTGCTTGGTATACTGGCTTAAGAAGATCTCTTTCTCTCAACTTCAGAACTCACTGGTGATACAGTTTGTTTGAAGGTGCATCTACATTGTAGAATTAATGCAGTTTGTTACTGCTTAAACTGCCATGGCTCAATGCTATAGAGTGCTGTGGATGTATCATATCTTGGTTTCAGTAAGGCCTTTGACAAGGTTCTCCATGACCACCTTGCAAACAAACCAGTCAAATGTGGGCTAGGCAATGTTAGAGTTAGGTGGATTTGTAATTGGTTGAGCGACCAAACTTTTCAGCTCGGAAAGAAGTGACCAGTGGAGTGCCGTAGGGTTTGGTCCTGGGCCCAGTACTGCTCAACATCTTTATTAATGACTAGCCGTCCCCTGCCACGAGTTGCTGTGGCCCACATGGGGATTCTGTGTGGGAGGTTTGACCCAATTCTATCGTTGGTGGGGTTCAGAAAGCTCTGTGATTGTAGGTGAACTATAAATCCCAGTAACTACAACTCCCAAATGTCAAGATTCTATTTTCCCCAAACTCCACCAGTGTTCACATTGAGGCATATTGAGTATTGGTGTAGAGTTTGGTCCAGATCCATCATTGTTTGCATCCACAGTGATCTCTGGATGTAGGTGAACTACAACTCCAAAACCAATGGACACTGCCCACCAAACCCTTCCAGTATTTTCTGTTGGTCATGGGAGAACTGTGTGCCAAGTCCGGCTCAATTCCATTGTTGGTGGGGTTCAGAATGCTCTTTGATTGTAGGTGAACTATAAATCCCAGCAACTACAACTCCCAAATGACAACATCATTTTTTTTTGAGTGAAGGACATACATTGGGTTGTTAAGTGTCTTGTGACTAAATTTGGTGTCAATTCACCCAGTGGTTTTTGAGTTCTGTGAATACCACAAACGAACATTACATTTTTATTTATATAGATTTGGAAGAAGGATCAGAGGGCATGCTTATCAAGTTTGCAGAGGACAACAAATTAAGAAGGGTAGCTAATACTCCAGAGGACAGGATCAGAATTCAAAATGACCTTAACAGATTAGAGAGCTGATTGGCCAAAACTAACAAAATGCATTTCAACAAGGACTAATGTAAGATACTACACTTAAGCAGAAAAAATGAAATGCACAGATACAGGATGGGTGTCGCCTGGCTTGACAGCAGTCCATGTGAAAAAGATATCTGAGTCTTTGTGGATAACAGTGTGATGCAGCAGTTAAAAAGCCAATGGGATTTTGGGCTGCATCAAAAGGAGTATTGAGTCTAGATCGAGGGGAGTCGTGGTGCCTCTCTACTCTGCTTTGGTTAAACCTCACCTGGACCATTGTGTCAAATTTTAGGCACCACAATTCAAGAGTGATATTGACAAGCTGCCTCATATTGTTGGCTCATGTTCAACTTGTTGTCAACTAAATCTTGTTTACATGGACTGTTGTTGAGCTGAGCATCACCCATCCTGTATCCTTGCATTTCATTTTTTCCTAAGTGCAGGTGTTTAGGTGGTACAATAAGAAATGACAATTATTTGGGAAAATTTTCAACCTATTGATTGCTAAATATTAGTGAAATTGCTCACTTTCTGCACATCTTCTAACTGCCTGTTGCAATAGACAATGATGGAAAATGGAGATCTCTGTTTGGCTGTTTCCTGTCTTGCTGACAGCTGATGCTCCCTGGAAGTTACAGTGAAGGGAAATACTTGGATGTTGTTTGTATTAATGGCTCAGTTTAAAGAAGAATTCATCCAACAATTCTCTGTGTTGGAATGGAAGACCTGAGCTATGCATCTGCCATAGCAAATCTGGACTCAGTTCACCACTGCACCACAATCTGTTGCCAAGCAGAGCTCATAAATTAAACTTTTGTGTAGGTTGAGAACTCCAAGAATCCACGACCATTGGGAAATTCTAGGAACTGTAATAAGACATCCAAGTTCTGTGTTCAATACCTGGTCACAAGCAATTTTGGGATATAGTTTGAGAAAAGGGATCGTGGAATTACAACCATCCTCCCACATTTGTGGGTTCAACTTTTGTGGATTTGATTATCCACAGATTTGATTAATATATTGTATCAAGGACACTCTAGATCCTTCAGTGCAATTCTGTGGTCTATTGCCTCCAATCTCTGTCCGAAGATGTCTAGAGATGGAGACCCCACTGCCTCTTGAAGCCAATTGATTTTATTGCTGAACCTTTCTTATTGTGAAAAGGTCCCTTCTAATGTTCCATGGAAATTTACTCTCCTATAATTTCAAACCATTAGATCTATGTCTTCTTCCTGTAACAGCCCTTGGCTTGATCCCTCAATCTTCTCTCCGTTTAACCCAAGCTGAACATTCCCAACTCCTTCAACCATTCTTCTTATGTTTCATCTCCATCAGGTAGATGTTGATAAGCTGGAATATGTCCAGAGAAGGGCAACTAAAATTATCAAGGGTCTGAAGAACAAGCCCTATGAGGAGCAACTTAAAGAGCTGAGCATGATTAGCCTACAGAATAAAAGACTGAGAGGAGACATGATAGCCATGTATAAATATGTGAGGGGAAGTCATAGGGAGGAGGGAGCAAGCTTGTTTTCTGCTGCCCTGGAGACTAGGACGCGGAAGAATGGCTTCAAACTACAAGAAAGGATGCCCTGGAGACTAGGACACAGAACAATGAATTCAAACTACAAGGAGATTTCACCTGAACATTAGGAAGAACTTCCTGATTGTGAGAGCTGTTCAGCAGTGGAACTCTCTGCCCCGGAGTGTGGTGGAGGCTCCTTCTTTGGAGACTTTTAAACAGAGGCTGGATGGCCATCTGTCAGGGTGCTTTGAATGTGATTTTCCTGCTTCTTGACAGGGGGTTGGACTGGATGGCCCATGAGGTCTTTTCCAACTCTATGATTCTATGGTCCTCTTTGCCTTTCTCTGAACTTCTATACCTTTCCATTTGCCTCCCAGTAATCAAAAGTCCCACTTTCTAAAAAGGTGGCCTAGATCCACTGCTCCTAAACACTTATATCCCTGCAAACATATGTGGCCCTGTCCTATCAGCAACACATAGTGGTACAGTGGTTGGTCTTGGCTGGAAATGTGGAGATCCCAATTCTATGCCCCATTGAATCATGAGCCCCACCAAATAACTTTGGACTAGCCATTCTCTTTCACCCTGAGACATTGATAGCAAGTGAAGCAGTAGATCCAAATGAACATAACAGTGCATCCAACTTTAACAAGAACTACCTGTAATGATTGTGATATTTTGGGGATTTTGTTCAGCAATTTGGATAGCTCCTTTTACATTTGGGTTGAACCCCAAAAGTAGATTAATTGGCCATCACTGTTGTGAGGATGAAACCATAGAGCCATGGGCATCTCAGGTTGCTCAGTACAGGGAAAACATTCTGCAAATGTGTTATATGCAGTTAACAAAAGTATGAGAATGTGTATTGGGCTACTGGTGGTGTCTATTAAAAATAGTGAATCCAGCACTTACCATATATACCCAAGCATAAGCCGACCCGAATGTAAGCCGGGGAAAACATATTGACTTGAGTATAAGCCGAGGGTGAGAAATCCAGCAGCTACTGATCCATTTCAAAATAAAAACAGATAGCCATAAAATTACATTAATTGAGGCATCAGTAGGTTCAATGTTTTTGAATATTTACATAAAACTGTAATTTAAGATAAGACTAACTCTGATTCAACCATTCTTCAATGTCAATGTGCTTACGTATCCTTCCAATAATAAGAAAGAGAGTAAAATAATAAATGTAATAATAATAATAATAATAATAATAATAATAGAGTAAAATAATGGAAATATAACAATAACAGTAATAATAGAGTAAAATAATAAATGTAATAATAATAATAGAGTAGAATGATAAATGTAAAGATAATAATAGTAATAATAGTTAAATAATAAATGTAATAAAATAATAATAACAGCGTAAAATAGTAAATAACCTTAACTCGAGTATAAACCGAAGGGAACTTTTTCAGCCTAAAAAAGGGGCTGAAAAACTAGGCTTATACTTGAGTATATACACAGTACTTGTTTCTTTAGCCCACTAGTCCTAGATATATCTTGAAAGCGTCACAGTATCAGGTGCAGCCTAATTGGAATGTCTGTTGTGTTCTTCCTTATTTCATATTAAAATTCCGACCATGCAGACGGATGCAAATATAAAGAACGCTTTCTGCCCAACGTGGTGTAAACCCTTGCCCAAGTCACAGATCTGAAGATCTCAAAAATATGCACGCTATTTTGTGACCTTTCATGGGCCTAGTAAAAAAGTACTGTCCCAACTCAGATTGTGAAAAGGTCTGCTTGTCTGCATATAGGTTGTGGGAACCTATATTATTTAAAAGTCGGCATTTGCAAAATGAGCAAACAAAAACCCCATAACCTTTGCTGGTGCACCTGCCTTCTTTGATGTGGCTTGCTCACAATCAAGTCCTCGTAAACAGGAATGCTCAGGCTGTACAGGACCAAAATGAGACTTGTTTGCTTTCTTTTATGCCGGTAGGAGATGCGTCATTATTTCTTTTAAAAATATTGGTCATGCTTATCTGCAGGCAATGCTGTTGCAATAGAGACCCCCTCCAAGAAGGGTCAGCCGGAAAGAAATTGCAGACACCATCAGCTCTGCGTTCACTCAGAATTTCTATAAAGTACAGAAGAGACACTTGAATCGCAAAGGCCTTGCCAGGAGAGTTTGAATTCCGACATGTTTTGTCAGGTAAAGCATTGAGTGAGACAGCAGCAGCAAGCTGGGTATTTGTCATTGGATTCAGTATGGAAGACTCTTCACTAACTTATATGGCCATACGTTGACACACTTGCCAGGACAACTGTGCATGGCTATTTACAGGTCTTTAAGGCATCTTTAAGCAGACAAAGGAAAGTGGTTATTCACAAAGTGCACCATGACCATGATTCCACACTGGAGTTTTGTACCATATTTGGAGTTATGCTTCGCAGCTTCTGCGTTCAAAGGAAATTTTGCACAAGGAAACATGCAACTGTATGCAAATCCCAAGGAGCACTGCTGTCCATTTCAAGCAATGAGTTGAGAATGTGCATCTACGACATAATCACATACATAACTCTGCATTTGCAATCTTGAACCAAATGTGGATGTTGTATATTGAATAGAGGCATCTAACTACTTATGTTGAGAATGTAGACATGCTTAATGCACTGACAGGATTCAAGCCAATGTGGACAACTGATTTCCACAAGATGTAGCAACAGCCTTTGAGTTTGCAGGTAACACAGAAACCTGTTCTTACACATTGGTTCATTTAGCCTAGTATTCTTACTTCTAACTGGCAGCAAATGTTTTACAAGGGTCTGTCCCTGGCTCTACCTGGTATTTTCTTCTGTCTGCATCCATGTTCCAACCAAGCCTGCTTAGGTTCCAAAATGAAATGAGATTGACATGGGCAGGGATGTATGTAGGACTGGAAGATCTGGCCTCAAAATGGGTTTGAGACATTTGCAAAGGTTGGCAATATTTGTGGAGAAGTGCATGTGGTTTGATTAGTATGCATCAGGCTTCCCAAAGGACTAGTTTAGTGGCTGGGAGTATCAGGTCTGCCCAGTTTCATACCCTTCAACATATCATAGATCAAAACTGAGACATTTATGGCTAAGCAAAACAACAGTCTGGTCAAGATGGCAAGAACTATCAATGAATAACAACACACAAGCTAGACGAGGCTGCAGCAGCTTGCTTTTGCCTGAGCCTTCTGGAAAGGTCAAGAAGATTCTACCTCCTCCTTTCTTTCTCTCCTCCTCCTCTTGCTGAATTAATTTAGCACAGGCTATTTTACCCTTTGAACTCAGTGTGCAGCAAATAAAGCAAACTGAGGACAAAGGGGTTGGGGTGGGAGGAGGAGAGGAAACTGGGACATCTTAAAAACTGCTGGAAAAGTGGGGTGGCAGAGGATTAAATGGTTCTGTGTCTAACACCTTGGGACAATTGGAGGATATGCAATTTTGTTTTCATCCCAGGCCACATGGCCACACTTATGGTTGGAGGTAAGTTAGAACCCGCATCCAAATGCCTGTCTCTGTGGCTTGCCCAGCGCTCTCATCTGTTGGCACCCTGTGCCTTATTGGAAGGCTTGGCCAATGTGAAGGAAGATAAGGACTGCAGAGGTCTTTGGGGTCCCTTTGGAGAGTCCCTGCCACCCCTCCTTGTCTAAGATATTTCCAGCAGCTCCCAAGTGCTTTCCAGAAACTCAAAACAATGCCAGCCTTTGTTTTCCCTTCTCAAATCCTAAAGAGGAGATTAAGAGGGGAAACAGCAATGCTTAGAACTTCTTTAGATTTTTTTTTTTGGGGGGGGGGGGAGAAGGGGAAAAAGGGAAAGGGAGAGGTACACACAACTCTTCTTTAGAGAATACTGCATTCCCCACTCTAGGCAGTGACTACAGATCCCCCCAGAGAGGGGTTTTAAAGGAAACCAAAGCCCATTTTCACACACACACACACACACACACACACACACACACACACACACACACACACACACACACACACACAAACATCCAAGTCAATTTAATTCCTTGGGATTTCTACAAACCAAATTCTCTTTGTGTCAAAAATCAAAGTTTGTGCTGGGAAAGGGGGCAGGTTATAATGCCTACACCCCCCTGTAACTCCAGACAAATTCTTATCCAAAATTCACTGGGTTTGGCGGCAAATCTGAAGGTACACACACACACACAGATCCTCCCTTAGGAATTTCAGTGAAAAAATAAGTTGAATTTACTGGCTGGTCTTCCTTCCTAAGAGTTTCTTTTCTTGGTCATAGATCTAGCTAGTTGCCAGCAACATTCAGCCAACCATTACCAACAGTCAGGAAAATAGGTTGTTGTAGGTTTTCCGGGCTATATGGCCATGTTCTAGAAGCATTCTCTCCTGAGGTTTCGCCTGCATCTATGGCAAGCATCCTCGGAGGTTGTGAAGTCAGGAAAATGGCTGCTGTCCCTGCTGTCACGAAGGCACACTAGGGCACCCTAGTCTCATCACACTAGAGAAAAAATCCACTTAAAATCCGGTTGCTGCCTCTTGCTGAATTCTGAGGTTTGTAGTTTAGGAAGGAGCCTTTAACAGCCTCACTAAACTACAAACCCCAGAATTCTGCAGGAGGCAGAAACTGGATTTTCCAGTGATGGATACTGTCCTTCATGAATTTGTTTGTTTTCCTTTTCGAAATGCAACGAGTATCAGAGCTTGGAAGAATTCCTTGAGTGGATTATTGCTCCCAAAATCCCCAGCCAGTACAGCCACTGGTCATGCTGGCTTGGGAAAGTTAGGAGTTCTAATCAAAATCAATGCATTTCAGATTGTTTTATAAACAATTGAATTGAATTGAACTGGAAGTCATTGTTTTTCTAGATTTTTATTGTTATTATTGTTTTTATTGCTTCTATGGTATTTATATGTATTATTTATGATGTGATTTAATTGCTTTTAACCAATATGTATGTATTTATATATGACATCTAATTGTTGCCGGTCTGTACGCTGCCCTGAGTTGCCTTCGTGCTGTAATGGGTGAGATAAAAATGATGTAAATAAATACATTTAACAGATGATTCTGTTATTTCTCATCTGGAATGACCATCTATTAGCAGCCATGCCACCAAACTGTAGTTGGAAGCAGAACAGTACCAGGCCAGCCTTAACATTCATAGAGCTTTGGATGACAGAAGACTTTGGTGGCCCCAAAGATTTCTTCATCCCAGGCCAGTTTTGCAGAGGTGCCAAATTATGAGCTGAGCTGGGTATCTACCCAAGTTTATGTAGGATAATTCACATCAAACTGGCTCTTCATTCTGTGGATGCGGAATCTGTGAATATGAAGAGTCAACTATAACATCTAAGGTGGTTTGTGTGTTGTGTTAGGACTCAGGGAATCAAGGTTCAGGCTATGGAAACCTATTGGGCGACCTTGGGTAAGTCCCACTCTCACAGCCTGAGAAAATGGCAAATATTTCCAATAAAACCTTGACAGGATCACTTTACAGTCTCCATAACTCAGAAATGATTCAAAAGCACATGACAACAAGAATGTGCTTGCTGTTTCTGGAGCCCCAGTGACTCAAGCAGGACACTGAAGGCACCGATGAATAGATAGGAATGATCCAGCAATACCCACAGATGAGTAAATAGATACACCTGAGAAACTCCAGATAAGAAACTGTGAACTGAATATGATCGCTATGCCATAGCCAGAAAAGATACAACCACATGCATAAGGAAATGTACATAAGCTGGAAATTATTTGAAGGCATGAAACAAAGGTGAACATATCACAAGGGCCCTGGAAAGATTAGTTGAGATGGGGTTCACTTTTGTCTTCCTCTGAAGCTAAATGAGTATGACATAGCCATGGTCATCCAGTGAATGGGAATTTGAAGCATGGTCTTCAGAATCGTAGTCCAATGCTCAAACCACTATGCTGGCTTTCTTTTAGTACCTTACCAAACTACAAATCCCATCTATAGGATATCACCATGATAGTAAATGAGGGATCAAACTATTCTAACATGAATACAATTCAGGAAGCTCAAAGAGGTGATAATAACCATGAGAAAAGCAGCAGGAACCGTCTCAGCAGGGGATGAATTGTCACAGGAATGCTGACTTCCTCAATGTAATAAAACTGAATCTGCACAACGGATGGAGCTCTTGTGTGGCATCTCTGATTTTGTTTTAATGCATGGAGAAGTAATGAGATCAGTGTGGGTTTGGGAATATACTAAAATGGAGAAAGCAAGAAAGAATAATTATGGGGGTTTGTGTGTGGGGAAATGCTAGACATTGTATACTGCAGGGGTATCGCTATGAGGAACCTCCCCCGTAAGACATTTTCCTTCAAAATGAATTTTCTTCAGTTCAGAAATATCTAGCATTGCTGACCGTGAGACAATGGAAGTCCTTAACACTTGGAACTCTTCCATTTACTGTGTTCTGATTCTCTTGAATTGTTTTATTTATTTATTTACCACTTTTCTCAGCCTGAAGGCGACTCAAGGGGGTTTACACTTGGCACAATTTGATGCCCCCAACATATAAAATACAATTAAAAACATAGCATATAAAATATAGTTTCATAAAAAATCAATGAAATCATACATCCTTAATGTCTCCTTACTGAAACCACTATTCAGTCACATCATCAGTCATTCATTGCCTGTTTTACATTGAGTTTGCAAATGCCTGCTCAAAAAGCCAGGTTTCAACCTTTTTGCGAAATGTTAAGAGGGTGGAGACCAATCTAATGTTCCTAGAAAGGGCATTCCACAACTGAGGGGCCACCACTGAGAAGGCCCTGTCTCTCGTTCCCACCAAACACATCAGAGACAGAGGTGGGACCGAGAGCAGGGCCTCCTCGGACGATCTTAAACTCCTAGATGGTTCATAAGGGGTCCCCTTTTCTTTGGATATCTACACTGTAAAGTCAGCTTTCCATATCCATTGGGGACACAATTCTTCGGTAAAAGTGGGAAACCCACAAATAAAAAAACTTTTTATAATATGTCTCTAATAATTTCTAGCTTCTCCAGCATCAACTTCTGCCAAATCATAGAATTGCACTGGAGGACCTACAAGCATCTATACAGTGTTGTCTCTAGGTTTTCTAGCATGACTGTATGGTCAACTTCTGAAGCTAGAGATCCTCAGTGATAATATATTAACCAAAATTGCAAAGAAGCAACAGTTATGCCAGCATGTGTGTAGGGCAGACTGTATTTCTGAATGTTCAACTGAAGTTTTGCGTTATTAGAATACTAGAAATTTGGGGAAGGAAATAAAAGTTCATGGGAGTGACAGAATTCTATGGGGATAATTCATTATAATTCATTTTGCTCCCCTGCTGTGTGTGTATGTATACATGTGTGTGTATGCATGTGTATGTATGTATGTGTATATATAGTTATAGGTACAGGTAAAGGTTTTCCCATGACATTAAGTACAGTCTTGTCTGGGGGTTGGTGCTCGTCTCCATTTCTAAGCTGAAGAGCTGGTATTGTCCATAGACACCCCCAAGGTCATGTGGCCAGTGTTACTGCATGGAGCGTTGTTACCTTCCCACCATAGCGGTACCTATTGATCTACTCACATTTGCCTGTTTTTGAACTGCTAGGTTGGCAGAAGCTGGGGCTAACAGTGGGAGCTCACCCTACTCCCCAGATTCAAACCGGTAACCTTTTGATCAGCAAGTTCAGCAGCTCAGCAGTTTAACCCACTGCGCCACCGGAGGCTCCATGTGTGTGTGTGTGTGTGTGTGTGTGTGTGTGTGTATGTGTATGTATATATATATATATATATATATATATATATATATATATATATATGTACATACACATATACATATACATATACATATACACATGTATTTCTCTTCTTTCAATTTGCCTATTGAATTGTGACCTTATAGATTTCATTGGGTTTTCTTAATACTCACAAGTGGTTTTGCCAGTTCCTTTCACTGAAATATAGCCTTCAATGCCTGCTATATACGGGCAGTCTCCCATCCAAATACTACCATGGCTGACTCTACTTAGCTTCCAAGATCAGATGGGATCTGGTGTCTTTCAAGTACTGGGGCTATAAACACACCTGCTGCATTGAAAGGGAGTCCTTACACCTGGATGCTAAGTATGCATGACACCCCTTCCTCTTGGACTTTTACACCTCCTCACTAGATTTCTGAGCCTTCTGACAAAAAGGCACTTGTATTCGTATTTGAAGTTTCTCTACGTCTTGGCTTCTCTTTAAGAACCAACCCAGCAACTTTTTGGATGATTCATTGCATTGTTGCTCCGATCTCAACAATGTGGACGTCTAGATTTTATCCTCTTTGTCATCCTGAGCTACAAAAGCGCCAATAAATGGTTTAATTCTGGAAAAACCCACGCAGTTATATAAAAAAGCAGTGATGTTTCACTGGTGGGTGGATACTGAGAAGATATTTTTGAATCCAACAGCGACTTGGTCCTTGATGTTAGGCTGTGTGTGCTTTTTCAAAGTCTGGACACAGGTGAACCTTGGACAAACAGAAAGGCTCTCCTTGGTGGGGAAAGAGGAGCTGGGAACAGAGAGTCTTGAGCCGCTGCCATTAGCACAGACATAAAAGAATGCATACGTCTGTATGGGGTTCTTGAAAGATATAGTACAAAAGAAGAGGAAGGTGATTAGGAGCACATAGGCAGTGTTCCTGTTTAAAGATTTAAGTTTAAGCATCACAAGAAACATCATAGATTTGGAAGGGGCCCTATAGACCACTCCAGAAGTCTGGAAATATTCCATCAGTGTTGCTTCTGAGAAATCCTGCAAATCTCTTGGGAAGAAGACAGGCAGACAATTTTGAAAGAAGCAAAGATTACCAGCATACAAGCCATGATCCTCCATCATCAACTGTGCTGGACTGGCCATGTTGTCTGAAGGTCCCATCACCGTCTCCAAAGCAGCTCGAGAATGGAAAATGGAATAAAGGTGGACAGAAAAAGATCTAAAGGCCAGCTTAAAGCTAACTTTACAAAATGTGGCATAAACACTGAGAACCTGGAAGTTCTGGCCCTCGAGGGTTGGAACTGGAGGTCAGCTCTTACCAACAGTGTTGTGGAATTCAAAGAGGCATGTATAGAGGGCGAAAGGGAGAAATGTCCCAAGAGGAAGGTGCATCAAGCAAACACTTGTCATGACCTCCTTCCATCTGGAAATCTCTGTCCTCACTGTGAAAGACCATGCGGATCCAGAATAGGCTTCTACAGGTACTAACGGACTTACCACCAAGACTCTACCCTTGGAAGACAATCATCCTTGACTGCGAGGGATCGCCTATGGTGATGATGGTAGACCACTGAGTCCAGACCTCTGTTCAATGCAGTCACACAACTATATTGTTGTAAGGGAACTGATGGGCCATCTAGCCCAACTTTCTGTTCAATTCGGGATCACAAGCATCTCCAGATGTTCAACTACATTTGGAGACTACCAGGACAATTGGTTTCACATCACTAGGCAATTGGTCCCATTGTTAAACCAAACTCAATGTCAAGGAGTTCCATATAATGCCTGCTTCCACTTTTATGTGAGTGCCACTGAGATATTGTCATGTTGCCAGGGCTCTGCCTTATTTAGGTAGAGATGAATAAAAAATCCCAGTTTTATCCAACAGTTTAATTAAAACAGCACTTACTTGCTGGCTGTTTTAATAGACCAAAATATAAAACACAAAGATAGCACTCAGCTACAGAATAAACAAAAACTGATAGCAGAAATAATTTCGTAGTCGAAAGGGTCCAGTCCAATAGTCAAACGCCGAGAGTTCAATAACAGAGTCCAGGGATCAAGAGTCTATGCCGTAGTCAAAAGCCAGTCCAAGGTTCCAGGGTTCCAAGATTACAGGAGACAGGTCAGGATACCAAAAATCCAACAGACCTGGGGGGAAAACCAGAAACATCCACCACCAAAATGCAACAGATACTTTTCTCCCAAATGTCAGTCCCAAGGTTAGCTCCTTAAATCCAGTAACACCCAGTTGCAACCCATCTCCTGCACACCTCCACCCCTAATTGCTTTCACCCATGAACTCCCACTTACAGATCACCAACCCCTCTAGAACTAATACTCACATTAACCCTTCCATCACAAACCACCATCAACTGCAGACCATATGACAGATATTTAAAGAGCACGATTGTATCACACCTGTCTTCTCCTCACCAAAATGAATATGCTCAGCTCCTTCAGCCTTTATTGTATGTTTGTTTTCCATAACACATCTCACCCTTCTTAAAATGAGTTTGCCCAAAACTGAACACAATATTCCAGATTAGACCTCACCAGCACGGAATTTAGTGGAACTATTGCTTCTTTCAGTTTGGAAACTGTGCTTCCATTAACGCAGGCTGAAATAGTGTTTGCCTTCTTTGCTGCAGTATCACACAGCTGGCTTATGTTCAATGTGTGCTCAACAAAACTCCCAAGGCCCATTAGACAAGGAGTACTGCTGAGACACGTACACCTCCTCTATCCGTTTTTAGTTCATCTAGGTCCTTTAGAATTTTGCTCCTATATTTCAGTGGGTTAGATACCCTTTCTGTTTTGTATCATGTACAAACCTAATAAGGGTTCCCCCCACCCCATCAAATACTTGATTCAGTGATAAAAACGTTGAAGAGTAATGGCCCTGTTTGAGGTCTTCTTCCAATTTGAAGCGCAACCACACATGACAACTCTTTGAGCCTGGTTTTTGAACCAATTATGGATCCATCTGGTGGTGTTCTCATTTATTTCACATTTAATCAGTTTGCTAATCAAAATATTATGGAGGAACCATGTCGAATGCTTTGCTGAAATCCAGATAAATGACATCCAACATTCCAACCAACTATTAAACTAGTGATCAAGTGTCTGTGTGTATAAATTTAAAAGTTAGTTTGGCAGGATTTATTCTTGACTAACGCACCCTGGGTCTTACTAATCATTTGGTTGTCATCAAGATACTTGCAAACAGACTTCTGTATAATCTTCCAAATCTATTTCCTGGTATTGAGGTTTGGCTGACTGATCTGTAGTTTCCTGGATCTTCTTTTTTTGCATTTTTTAAAAGAGAGGGGCAATGTTTGCCTTTCTACAGTCCTTGGGCACTTCACATGCTCTTCATGATTGCTCAAAAAAAGATGACAATGAGTTCAAGGAGTTTATTGGCAAGTTACTTCAGTACTCTGGTGCAGTCTGTCTAGACCTAAAGATATA
Organism: Anolis sagrei ordinatus; assembly: GCF_025583915.1. Taxonomy (NCBI): domain Eukaryota; kingdom Metazoa; phylum Chordata; class Lepidosauria; order Squamata; family Anolidae; genus Anolis; species Anolis sagrei. The sequence goes on from NW_026846588.1 coordinate 13,204,152, forward strand.
TATTTATATAGGGTAGCTAGATGATTCTTGATTAACTCCCTAACTAAATCTTGATTTTCAATCCAGATCCCTTGTCGAGGTCTCAGTTGTTGCATGGAAGTACATAGTTATCTTTTCAGGAGAAAACAGAAGCAAAATGAGTATTGAGTAGTTCTGTCTTTTTGTTGTGATCTGTTTATACCCTTACTAACAGTTGCTTGCTGTCTCTTTGGTCATTCTCTTGCCTCAAATGCATCTGAAAAAAACTTTTTGGCATTTTCACCTTTTCTTCTTTCATGAGATCAGTTATGATTGTGATTATTGACACCTCCTTCTTCAATAACACCTACCCTTCCTTTTATATTATCATATATATCTATGGGATCCCACCCAGTACATCCCTAAACTTGTTAATATTTACTTCCCTGAAATCCAAGGTTTCTGTTTGACTATACTTTTTTTTGCCTTGAATTACTAGAATTCCCAGCTGTGAATTCTAGCATTACATGGTCACTTCCCTCTAAAGTCAGAACAATTGCATTCTAGTTACCAACTCCTCCTTGGAAGCTTTTAAACATAGGCTGAATGGACATCTGTCAGGGGTACTTTAAATGCAATATTTCTGCTTCTTGGCAGGGGGTTGAACTGGATGGCCCATGAGGTCTCTTCCAACTCTTTGATTCTATGGTTGGTTAGGATTAAGCAAATGATTTCTGATTCTTGTCTCTTCTTCTATCTTTTGAAATAGAAAATTATATGCAAGACACATTAGAAATTTATCAGATGCCTATGCTTAGCAGAGTTAATTCTGCAGAAGATATCAGGGTAATTGATATCAACCCATTCCTCCATCTGTGAGACTTGACATTTTTTTCTGAAAAGTATCATCAGCCACCTCTTTTTAGTTTGGTTAACACTTATTTAAATGTTGCCTTACTTTTTTTCTCCATTTATTTTTTATCCAAATGCTCTTTATTGGTCTATACTGATCGCTCTTGCGGATTTCTGTACAAGTGAATGTATCTTAGACATATAATACTATTTCTGTATATTTTAGTATGTTATACCCTTTAATTAAATATTTCAATCATGGGAGTCATCCCACCAGATCTCTATTATGCCTATAAAATCATAGTTACCATTCCGAACTAGGAGTTCAAGCTCATCTCATTTGTTTACCAAAACTTCATACATTGGTGCATAAACATTGGAAGCTTCTTCCATAATAAAAAACACCCTGTGATTTTCTTCTCTCTTCTTAATACAGCACCTCAAGATCTTTCCTAACTCTCTGGAGTTAGATTACAATTGATTCCCCTCTACTTAGGTAGTAATGAATTAAGGCAAAAATCATGTTTCCCTCTTCATGGATTAAATGCTGTTTGGTTCCCCACTGATTTCTTAAACTTCAGAGAAGCATTTCCTTCCTTCTCCTTATCCAATTTTTTTTATCTCTAAGCATGAGGACAAGAAGCTTGTTCTTCCAGAACTGTGGTTAGGCTGAGGTATGTGCAACCAAGTGAAATGCATGCAAGCATGAGTAGAATGAAAGATACCTTCGATGGGTGGAAGGAATGTTTTTGTTCTGAAATGGGCAGGTGTGAGGTGGAAGGGAAAATAACAAAAAGTCTTTTGTGGCCCTTGCCATTTCAATTTCACTTGGTGAAAGCTGAAGGTTGACTGCCTTGCACCCAAATTCCCAGTATAAACCCTTCTAGGGTGGACCCAAGAAATTGTGATGCCAGTAGAAAAAAAAAGTCCCTTCCCATGGGTGCACACGAATATGGTTATAGTGACAAAGCACACTGTACAAATTCATGGGTTCTCCATAAGTTGAGTTGAAGCAGCACACACACAGGGTGTATCTGAAGTGTGGAATTAATGCAATTTGACAGCACTTTAATGCCATGGCTAAATGTTGTGGAATCATGGGAGATGTAGTTTGTTGAAATACTAGCACACTTTGGCAGACAAGGCTAAAGGCTTGTAAAACTGCAACTCCCCTGATTCCATAGCATTGGGACATGGCAGCTGAAGTAGTGCCAAATGCAGCCAGTTTATTCGTTATCCATGGTTCAATCATCCATGGCTTTAACATCTCTCTCTCCCCTGCCCCAAAAGTCCAACACTCTACGGCTGATAAGGTTAAAGACACTGTAAAACTGCAACTCTCTTAATTCCACAGTACTGAGCCATGGCATTTTAAAATGCTGTCGAACTGCATTAATTCTATAGCAGGGGTCCTCAAACTAAGGCCCGAGGGTTAGATAAAGTCCTCCAAGGTCACTTACCCGGCCCTCGTTCAGGGTCTTGAAATGACTTGAAAGCACACAACAACAACAATCCTATCTCATCAGCCAAAAGCAGGCCCACACTTCCCATTGAAATACTAATAAGTTTATATTTGTTAAAATTGTTCTTCATTTTAATTATTGTATTATTTTAAAGTATTTTTTTGCACTACAAATAAGATATGTGCAGTGTGCATAGGGATTCATTCATGTTTTTTCAAATTACAATCTGGCCCTTCAACAGTTTGAGGGACTGTGACCTGGCCCTCTGTTTAAAAGGTTTGAGGACTCCTGGTATAGAATATAGTGTAGAATAATGCATCCACCCATGGCTATGCTAAGTTACCCATTTGGTGAATGGGCAACTCAATATGAGTCATGGATGGGTGCATCTAAACTGTGGAATTAATACAGTTTGACACGACTACAGCTGCCATGGCTCAATGCTATGGAATCATGGAAGTTGCAGTTTTACAAGATCTTTAACGGGTTCTGGCCCAACTTACCTGTCTGAACTCATCTCCCCTTATGAACCTGCTAGGACTTTAAGATTGTCCTGGAAGGCCTTGCTCTTGATCCCATCTGCGTCACAACTACGTTTGGTGGGGACGAGAGACCGGGCCTTCTCAATGGTGGCCCCTCAGCTATGGAATGCCCTTTCTAGAGACATTAGATCGGTCCCCTCCCTCTTAACATTCCGGAAAAGAGTCAAGACCTGGCTGTTCGAGCAAGCATTTGAACATGCAATGTAAAAAACATAGGAACTTGGAACGACTGGACGACAAGATGGATAATGTTTTTAATTAGGAGAAGCAAATGTCTTGTGTTTTTCTTACTTTTGTTTAGTTTTATACTATGTATTAATGTTTTAAATGTTTTATGATTTTTTGGGCATTGAATCGTTGCCTCTGTAAACTGCCCTGAGTCGCCTGAGGGCTGAGAAGGTTGGTATATAAATATAGTAAACAAACAAACAAACCTTCTTGGCCAAGTAGTGCTGGTGTCCCTTTACAAACTATATCTGCATGCTGAGCTCATTCTGAAGCAATGAAGCATAGTGTCTAGATCTAGGGAAGTAATGCTACCCCTCTATTCTGCTTTGGTTAGACCACACCTGGAATATTGTGTCCAATTCTGGGCACCACCATTCAAGAGAGATATTGACAAGCTGGAATGTGTCCAGAGGAGGGCGACTAAAATGATCAAGGGTCTGGAGAACAAGCCCTATGAGGAGCGGCTTAAGGAGCTGGGCATGTTTAGCCTGAAGAAGAGAAGGCTGAGAGGAGATATGATAGCCATGTATAAAATATGTGAGAGGAAGCCACAGGGAGGAGGGAGCAAGCTTGTTTTCTGCTTCCCTGGAGACTAGGACGCGGAACAATGGCTTCAAACTACAAGAAAGGAGATTCCATCTGAACATGAGGAAGAACTTCCTGACTGTGAGAGCCGTTCAGCAGTGGAACTCTCTGCCCCAGAGTGTGGTGGAGGCTCCTTCTTTGGAAGCTTTTAAGCAGAGGCTGGATGGCCATCTGTCAGGGGTGATTTGAATGCAATATTCCTGCTTCTTGGCAGAATGGGGTTGGACTGGATGGCCCATGAGGTCTCTTCCAACTCTTTGATTCTATGATTCTATGTGGGAGGAAAAGAGTGAAGCCAGGACATTTTAGAAGCAGATGAAAACTGGGACTGTACCGGATTGACCAGGACTGTCCCTGCCAAATTGGGACAGTTGCCGGATACGAGACAAAATGAGAAGTTATAGATGCAACTGAAATATTGGCCTTTGAATGCAACAGTTCCTTACATATTGAAGATGTGGCTTTGACGCTGCATGCAAAGGAAGAATGTGGAACCTGCACCTGAAAAGCACTATTTGTCCTTTTTTTGAATGAAAAAAAGTTGCAGCGGAGGAAGACATGTTGCTAAGTAACCCTGTGCACTGCAGCGATAGGTAATGGCATCTTTTAAGCCGAACCCCTTAACACTTTTGGTGAGGCTGAATCCTCATTTAATGTTGCATAGAAACTGGGGGAGGCAACAGTGGGAGGTGGGGGGAAGATACAGTTTCAAAGCCTAGAAAACTGTGGCTATGGAAGGAATCTTAGAGACTCCAGCAAGGAGACATGATTATGTGCAAGCTTAATTGGCTAATTAGTGGAAAATTAGAAACAGGGCTCCATCTGGGAACCACACCGTTCGTGCAGCAAGCAAACTTCGTTGAACCATTGCAGGATTTCAAATAGGCCTATTGATGTCAGAGGCACCCCAGCTTTCGATTTCTAAAAGTTCACTAGTCCTCATGACTGCAGCAAAGGGGTCAAAAGTATCCACTGCTTGGAGGCTCAGCAGGAAACCTGCAATAAATATTTTACTGACCAAGAGACCTCACTGGCCAATACCACTATTTCTCCACTCCAGGAATGTTTCACGTTACACTTGACCTCTGTGCGTTTACTATCAGTTGCCAGTGTTGGCTTTAGTATCATTATTTCGAACTCTGCAAGAGCCTAGGAAACAATCCAACAACCAGGACGGCCACAGAAAACATCCACATTAGGCTTTCATCTTCACCTTCTTCATCCGCTCCCACTGAGAGCATCAATACAGGGCACATGGCAAGTCTAAAACCTCTCCACGGTCATCTCCTTTCCTTGGAATTGAAAAAGGAGATTCCATTTCTTACTGCCCATAAGTTTGAGAAAATGGATTAATGATCCAAAGCCTCAGAGATGATCCTAAAGGAAGTATTTTTTTTATTTTAGTAGCTCCGACGATCCTATTTCTGTGGTTTCTCTTTGGCAGGGAAGGTTCAAGGCTTGCCAAATGCAAACTCACAGCACTGAGCTGTGGCAGTTAAAGTGGTGCTAAACTGGATTAAATCTACAGTGCAGATGGACTCCACTGTCTCCTTTCTTATAGCTTGGGATGTACTGCGTTTTAAGTTGTTATCCAATTTGCATTCTAATTTAGGGGGAAACCTAATCTAATCTAAGGCACACTTTTCCCCATTTAAGGGGCTCCAAAAATGGGCTGCACGTTAGATTTACCTGTTTTACCTTCGACAGAAGTAAAAGAGAAGAGGAGGAAGGGCTCCAGCCTCAACAATTATGCTGGGCCCCCACCATTTTGGCCTCAACTATACGGTTGTTTACTATCTGGTTGAGCTAAGCCACGCCACTTGCTTCTGTTGCCTCCCCAGTAGGAGCCCCCAGTGGCGCAGTGGGTTAAACCCCTGTGCTGGCAGGACTGAAGACAGACAGGTCCCAGGTTCGAATCCGGGGAGAGGCGGATGAGCTCCCTCTATCAGGTCCAGCTCCTCATGCGGGGACATGAGAGAAGCCTCCCACAAGGATGATAAAACATCAAATCATCCGGGCATCCCCTGGGCAATGTCCTTGCAGACGGCCAATTCTCTCACACCAGAAGCAACTTGCAGTTTCTCAAGTCGCTCCTGACACAACAAAAAAAAAGTAGGACCATAGATTTAGAAAAACAGAGTAATGCTGACAAGAGGACATCCGGGTTTCTTCACCCTCCCTCCTCACCCCACAGCAAAGACTGTGCTTGCATTTAATGGTGACTTAGATCTGGTGAAATGCAATGATGATAACAACAACACTAATAGTTATAATAATTATAATAATAATAGGGGAAATGCCTAAGGACCTTGGCCTGAACTTAAAAATAATCAGTGCTGACAAAATTACCATCTATCAGCTGCAAAAGGCCACTGTACTTGGAGCTGCATGCATTATTCGCTGATACATCACACAGTCCTAGACACTTGGGAAGTGTCCAACATGTGATCCAATAC